>CM046443.1:1310000-1937500 GCA_025506515.1 Flaveria trinervia
AACTCTATCATGGTGGGGTTCGAGCATTGCAAGACTGCCAAAGAATTGTTTGATGCACTTGCTCAGATGTACTCAAGCTCCAACGACTCAAAGAAGGACTCACTGAAGCAGCAGTTCGAGAACTTCACTCATATTGCTGGAGAGACCCTCAGCCAACAGTACTTCAGGTATATGGATCTTATGTCTTCCCTTCAGTCTGTAAAAATCACTCCTGAACTTAGAGATCTCACCAAAAAGTTCATGAGTGCTCTTCCCAACGAGTGGACATTCTACTGTGTCTCTATCAAGAGAACAGAAACTTGAACACTCTTTCCATGACTGAACTCTACGGCATCCTTGATGGATATCTCCTAGAGATGGAGAGTAAGAAGGGCCACCCAACAAGCAGATCCATGAGTCTTCCTGTTAGCAACGCTTTAATGGTTGCTGAAGACTCATTAACCCCTCAACCTCAACATTTTCTGACTTATCAGCAGCCATCCTGCTCTTCTGGACCTTACATCATTTTTCCTAAGACTTCAAGGTCTCAACAGGCTCACACAACTCCTTCCAGGAAAGTTGTGCCTTTGTTTCAGGATGTAACATCTTGTATTTTTTGGTTAACTAATAGTTAACCTCGTTTATTCTTGTAAGGACTATTAATGTTTTTCATGAAACTTGTGGGTTATTTGTGCTTATTTCTTAGTTAGTCTTTAATTCTTTAATAAGATTATAGTTTATCTATAAATTGAACATAATAACATTTCTAGAAGATTATAAAATAACTAACAATCATAATAACTATGATAAAATAATAATAATAATAGTAATAATAATAATATTCTTTTGTAATAATAGTAATTATGTTAATAATAATAATAATAGAAATAATAACTAATAAAACTTATATAAGTAATAAGTTGTAAATGAGTTAAAACTTAAATTAAGGAAGTTAAGGGGGATGTTTTGTCAATTTAATAAACTTTAAATGAAATTTTGTGCATAAATTAATAAAAACAAACCTAAAGGGGCTAAATGTGTAATTTTTAAATCCCAAACCCCCATCTCTTTTCCTTTCACGTTTTTCCGGCCACAAGATCCGGCCAACTTCCGGCCGAGCTCCAGCGAGGGCAAAACGCCCAATAAACGCTTGGTTCGACCGAATTAAAGCTAATACTTCGAACGTGGGCACTAATCGAATACGTAACCGGTGTTTACTCGATCGAAATAATGGTTTCATTAAGAAACCACACGAAACCGAAAGCCACCATGTAATTACACTTGAAATCCGTTGAATTGAGCCGTTGGTGGATTAGAAACGTACGTTTAATCACTACAAAACTAAATGTGAGGTTTAATTCGGGTTTAACAACCAGTTGATCATCCAATTGTCACCGAACCAAACGAATCAAAGGGTGAAACCCGTTCGAGACTAAAACGACCAAATCAACCTATATAACAGGGGCAATACTCCTTTCGATCCCTTTGAACTTTCTGTAAACGCAATTCGTAAATCTTTCACTCAAACAATTGGAATTTGACTCGTGCTCATCACAAGTTAGCCGAGACTTTATCGTGCATTATCACATCATTCGGTTGCAAACAAGTAAGGTAAGGCACCATTGTGACCAAATTCATGTAGGGATCAAAAGCCCTATGATTTTCTGTATCAATCGCGAATTTGGGTTCAATTTGGTTCACCTTGTTCTAGGGTTCTTCGCAATTTTAGGAAAGCTTCGTACCTGGGTTTAAAGCATTTGGAAACCAATATGAACCAAGGCCACGACCCTGGTTCACTGGTTAAGTTGTGTCACCCTAAAGCATGAGTCCCGGGTTCGAACCCGGGCACACTCATGTTTTATTATTTGTTTTTTTAGGGCTTTTAGCCTAAAGATTAATTTTGGAAAATTTCTTAAAATATATATTATTTTTAAAATTTTCCAATATTTTCAAAAGTTCCAAATATTTCTAAAATTCTTTTAGGATTAAATAAAAATGTTTTGATGGTAAAACATTTTAACAAAGCTTGCCTGTTTAATTTTTAATAAAATGGATTGGAAATAATAATTAGTAAATTATTATTAGTTCAAATACCCCTTTTCAATTAACTTTGTTTATATAGTAATAATTTTTAGTTATAAAAATTTATTAAAACTTTATATATATACATATATATTTTAATTATTATATTGTTTCTTTTTACAACTTAAATAAAATATAATTATATATTTTTTTCAAGAAAGAATAAATTTATTTCATTTCTTTAAATATAATTAGTTGACAAGCCCCAAATTCGACTTAGAACCCTAGTCCTCGTTGATTCGTTAAAATCATTACAATAACACTTAAACCTTGTAATTATGTTTATTTAGGTGCCTTGTGACGGTTTACGTTGGAACGACGATTATTATATCTTTTATTAATCATCATTTCCTATAGTTATTGATCAAGTGAGTATTTTCATACCCCTTTTTAGTTTATTTCACACTTTGGGGTGAAACATGTTACTTATAACTTTTGCACTTGTAAACTCGTTTGATACTTGTAAACTAATGGCAATTACTTACATGTGTGATTAGATGACCTTTGTAACTACCATGTAATGTCGATTATATGTATAATCATTAACTATTGCTAGCCTGACGACGTCATAGATCTATGGGCCTGACAAGCCTGCTTGGTTGATCCAAGTACACTTAGCTAATCGTATATGCTTGTAAACGTTTGAGACTTGTAAAACTTTGTCAAGGTTTGATTGTGCATTCTGTCTTACATCCCTAGTTACTTTGCTCTCTAACTTATAACATGAATTGCCATCTTTTATATATCTATGTATTGCAAACTATGAAAATCTCACCAACAATATTGTTGACCCTTTATTTTTAACAAGTTTCAGGAAATACTCAAGCTTGATTTCTACTCTTTGAAGCTTACACATCTAGGAGTGGACCTAAATAAATAAATGAAATAAAATTACTTCTTGCGTCTTATGTTATGCTTTTAATTTTTTTGAGACTTATGATTGTAATGGTACAATTGGATTTTATGATTAATATATATATATATATGGAAATATTAATAGCGTTATGTGGCTGTGAACGATCTTAACTCTAACTCCTCGATATTTCCGCCGTCAAGGTTGGGGTGTGACACAGGAAGTGGACACTCAGGAGATTTTCAATACTGTTTTGATGATCTTGAGTGTTTTAGTCCAGATGATGTAGAGTACGTGGACATTGTCTAGCAGATGGCTCTCTTAACTTACGGAGCGAAGAAGTTCTTTAAGAGAACTAGAAGACATTTCCCTCAAAACCCAACTACCAACAAGTTCGGGTTTGACAAGACCAAGGCAATGTGTTACAACTGTAACCAACTGGGTCATTTTGCAAGGGAATGCAAGGCTCCCAAGACCAATCCGGGAACCCCACAGGCCTCCACACATCCTTCTACCTCAAAGCCCACTGAGAGGTCAACTGAAACAGTTGCAATGGCTCAAGAAGTTGACTGAAGCTTCATGGTACAAGATGTGACTCCTACTCAAGCTCTCATGGCCGGAACATATGATGCCCAGGTATATGAACATCTCTATACTCCAGCCTGTATAGCTAAAGTTAAACTTTATCAGGACTACAATATAGAAATCAGATCCGATATTGAGTCTTTAAATATTCTAAAATCTGATTTTAAAAGAGCCGAATCTAACTATCAAAAGAAAATTGATGAGTTAGAGAAAATTGTATCTCTTTTAAAACATGAACGCACCAACTACAAGACTCAAATCAAGGATCTGATATCCAAATTGTCTGAGGCTCAAGCCCAGCTTGTCACTACTAAGGCTCAGGCCAGGAAGCATGCTATTTCTGAGCAGAACTTCCAAGCTATTCTTGCATCATCCTCCCATTCCAAACTCTGTTATCAAAACAAAGGAGGGTTGAGAACCAATGAAATCGCTCTACAACACTCCTATGAGTCTATTAGACAGCCTAGATGTGGTACTGAAAAGCAAGAGGTTCCAACTGCTGAGCCTTCCTTTCCAGAGTTGAAGGATGAGGCATCAATAACGGCCACCACAGGGAAGGAACAGGTAGATGTACCCATCTCCTCCTTTGAAGATCAAATCCTAACCACTAAAGCCAGAAGAAGCAGAGTTAAAGCTGCTAGAAGAACTGCCAAAAAGGTGGCTGAGTCTAAACTAAAGATTGACCCCAAGCAGAAGGGTGTCTTTATCTCAGCTGGATTCCAAGTGGTAGGTACTTCTGATTCGGGAAAGGAATGTAATACCAGCATTCCTGTCCTACCAAAGGATTAGAAGTTAAAGGAAAAGTTGCCGATGAAGAAAAGAAGCCCAAGAAACAACAACCCTCACTTTCTCAAAAGACTAACATTGCATGCATCATGTGTGGCCTGCAAAATCACATAGCAAAAGATTGTTACTACAATCCTGCAAGTACACATTATGCAAATAATGTTAGGAAAGAAGGAGTCAAGAAGGTTTCACATTTGGACCTTTTCAAATGGTTCAAGTAATGAAAAAGGGAAGGCTAGTCTCGGAAGCCAGGTTGCTTTCGAAAGAAACTCCTTCTTCCGAAGGGAAAATGGCATGGGAAGCAAAAGCCATTAAGGTTTGGAAAAACAAAAAGGCTCCCTTGAAACCATCCAAGAAGAAGACTGCTTTGGAAGAAAGGTGGTGAAGGCTTCTTCCGAAAAGAAAGAAGCTTCGGAAGAAGGCCATGCTGCAAAAGCTTCAACAAGCTCATCCTCCAAGGTCAGCCAAAGGGTGGACTGGAAGATCAAGGAAGATTCTGTAGCCCAAACCTCTTCTTCAAAGACCTCTTTGAACCCACATGCATAACTTTTGGTTCAATTATGTCATTAGCTTTGGAAGAACCCGAGACCAGCAAGGCTTGGGCTTCCAAACAAAACTAACAATCTCATCTTATGTGTAGGGACATCCATTGACAAGAACAACAATGTATGGATTGTAGATAGTGGATGCTCCAGGCACATGACAGGGAACAAATCTCTACTTCAACAGTTTCAGAACTATGATGGAGGTCCTGTCCAATTTGGAGGTGAGGCCGGATGATATATTTCTGGCAGAGGGAGTATATCCAACGGTAAATTAAAGTTGACAAAGTCCACTTTGTCAAGCAGCTTGAACACAATCTATTAAGTATTTCTCAATTCTGTGATCAAAAGCACTAGATGCTTTTCACAGAACATGAGTGCATTATCCTCAAACCAGGGATGACAATTCCTCCGGAATTTGTGCTTCTTTGATCTCCCAGGAAAGAGGATATGTGCAAGCTAGATATGAACAATGCTTCCCCAATGGGTGAAGTATCATGTTTTCTTTCTAAAGCTGATAGTGATGAGTCAACACTGTGGCATAAGCGTATGTGTCATGTAAATTTTAAGACAACGAATAAATTGGCTAAAAATAACTTGGTACATGGTTGGCCTAAAAAGGAGTTTTTCTGCAAAGATAATTGTGTTGCATGCCTAAAAGGGAAACAACACAAGACATCTCATAAATCCAAATGTGTTAACTTTATCACTACTCCATTACATTTATTGCACATGGATCTTTTTGGTCCCACAAGTATATGAGCATTGGAAGGAAATCATACTGCCTTGTGATAGTTGATGATTTATAAGATTCACATGGGTATTCTTTTTAAGAACTAAAGATGAAACTACTGAAATATTAAAATCTTTTATTCTTAAAATAGAAAATCAAATTGATCACAAGGTTAAAATAATTAGAAGTGATCAAGGGACTGAGTTTAAGAACTTCATTCTTGACTCATTCTGTAACTCAAAAAGGATTGCCAGACCATATAGTGCTCCCCGAACTCCTCAACAAAATGGTGTTGCTGAGAGGAGGAATATGACACTTATTGAGGCTGCTCGAACTATGTTAGCTGATTCAAAGCTACTCTAACATTCTGGGCAGAGGCAGTCAGCACTGCATGCTATGTGCAGAACAGAGTTCTTGTAGTTAACCCACATGGAAAGACCCCCTATGAGCTATGGAACAAGAGGCCACCGTTCATTGGCTTTCTAAGGCCCTTTGGCAGCAGGTGTACCATACTTAACACAAAGGACAATTTAGCAAAATTTGTTGAAAAGTCGGATGATGTTATCTTTGTTGTATATTCTTCTAGCTCCAAAGTTTATAGAGTATACAACATTAAGAATCAATAATTTAAGGAGTCATCCAATATAGTTGTTAATGAGTACACTCCTTGTGTTAGGGGGAATGACCCTGACCATATTTTTGATTTAGAATTGTTTCCAAACTATTCTAAACCATCTTGTGAGAATGTTTCAGTTGGAACAGGTGCTCAAAATGATGCTGATGCTACTGCTAATGATCAACTGTTTGAGCTTCCCAGACCTAGTCCAAATTCTCCAAGTGCTACAATACATCAAGCTTCCACTATTCACAGATCTGATAGTTTAACTATAACAAGGAACAGTGAAGCTTCAACAAGTGAATCACTTACTGAGCCTCAAAACTCATCAGGTGATCCACCACAGCACCAGGCAGAAGGAAGTAGTATTTTGAAGGAACAGGCAACTGTTAATACTACTTCATAGCCAACCATTGATGATGTTTCTCATTCATTCAATCAGTCCTTATTGAATGACTTTGAAACATCAGCTGGACAAAGTGTTCCAGTTCTTGAGCAGAATATGTCCAACCTAGACTTATCTCTGCAACTGGAAGTGATTCCTCGTCTTAGGATTCACAACACTCATCCAACTGAGAACATCATAGGGGATGTCACTGAAGGTGTGAGAACAAGAGGACAGACTCATCAAGGGAACATTTGCTTGTACTCATGCTTTCTATCTCAGATGGAACCTAAGAAGGTTGAAGATGCCTTGAAAGATAGTAGCTGGATTGAATCGATGCAAGAGGAGCTGCTTCAATTCAAAAGACAGAAGGTATGGAACCTATGTCCGCTACCATCTGGTCAAGTACCTATAGGCACAAAATGGGTTTTCAGAAACAAAAGAGATGATAGAGGCTTGATCATCAAGAATAAAGCAAGACTTGTAGTTTAAGGATACACTCAAGAGGAATGAATCGATTATACTGATGTCTTTGCACCTGTTGCAAGACTTGAGGCAGTTAGGATCTTCCTTGCTTATGCTGCATCCAAGGACTTCACTGTCTATCAACTTGATGTCAAGTATACATTTCTATATGGGGATATAGATAGGGAAGTCTATGTATGCCAACCTCCAGGATTTGAAGACCTGCAGCACCCCAACTATGTGTGCAAGTTGGATAAAGCTCTGTATGGGCTGCACCAAGCACCTAGGCTGTGGTATGAAACTTTGTCTTAGTTTCTTCTAAAGAATGGCTACACTAGAGGTACCATTGATAAGACTCTCTTCATCAGAAAGTCTGGAAAGGACATCTTGCTCGTTCAAGTCTATGTTGATGACATCATATTTGGTTCCTCAAATGATCAAATGTGCAAGGACTTTGAGAGCATTATGAAGAAAAAGTTTTAGATGAGTAACATGGAAAAAATGGGTTTTTTTCTTGGAATTCAGGTAAAGCAGATGAAGGAAGGATTTTTCATTAATCAATCTAAGTATGTCTCTGACATCTTAGATAGATTTGAAATGAAAGATTGCAAGTCTGCCAAGACACCCATACCCAGAAACCATAATCTTTGTCCTGACCTTGAGGGGGAGGATACTGATCAATATCAGTATAGGGCAATTATTGGTTCTCTGATGTATCTCACAGCTAGTAGACCTGGTATCATGTTTGCTACTTGTATCTGTGCAAGATATCAGGCTGCTCCAAAGGTGTCTCACCTAACTGCTGTTAAAAGAATCCTCAGATACCTCAAAGGAGCACCTAAACTAGGTCTCTGTGTGACATCCGTCACCTCAAGGTCCGTCGAACGAAATAAATAACATGGAAATATTCTAATTAATCTTCCTTTTCTTCATGAACTCCTGCTTTACGGAATCATGTCTGCTTATTTTTCCCTTGTGCCTGTACTTCCTTCGAGAACGTGTGTTAAGCATAAAACTTTTATAAATTTCATCACCATTACCACCAATATATCATTTTTAATTTCGACCATTGTCACTAATAAAACCATTTTAGGCTATCAATGCCAATAAATACGCTTTTAACCGTAATATAACGAACATTTTAAGATCGTAATCAACCGAAATTTTTTTTTGGGAAACTTGAGGGTTAAGTGCAGGGACTAAACTTGTAATTTTGCAAACTTGGGCTGGGTATATAAGCCCCATTTCCAGCCATCCATCCTCATCTTCATCTTCTTCACCTTCAACCTTTTTCTTCATCTTCTCTCTCGATCTAGCACCAAAAATCGACACGATTGTCGCGTTTTCACTACCAAATCTTGAGTATCATCGTGTGTACGCGTTCCTAGCAGGTAGACAACCTTGTTTAACCCGTTTTTGGTTCGGTTTTACTACTGCGATTTCTAGGGTTTCGGGTGCTCGGGTTCATCCGAGCACATGAGGTCGAGTGGGTGCGCGTGAGGTCTTTCTACTTGTGTTTCATGTTTGTGTATGTTAGTGGAGTGTTTCTGGAAGTCCTCGTGGTATAAAACCCGCGTTAGAGCAGCTCGGGGGCTGCTCAGCCCGACCACAGTCGCGATTCTACAGTTCGGGCGACTGGGTCTGTCATGCGATTGAGCCGTGCGACTGAGTGGGTCGTGCGACTGAATCATGCGTCTAAGTCGATCGTGCGACTGAGTTGTGCGACTAGGCATGTCGTGCGACTGGGTGTTTGTATGCGATTGAGTCATGCGTATGAATGATTGTGTGCGATTGAGTCAGGTGACCGACTGAGTGTATGCGATTGTGCGTGTTTCGCACGACTGGAGTCCAATCGCACGAATGAAGGTTCAATCGCACGAAAGTAGCTAATTCGCACGATTAAGGGTTGATTCGTGCGCATGGAGGTTGGGTCATGCGAATGAGTGTGTTGTGTGGTGCGACTGAGTCCAATCGCACGAATGAAGGTTCAATCGCACGAAAGTAGCTAATTCGCACGATTGAAGGTTGATTCGTACGAATGGAACGTGGGTCGAGCGTCTGGTCCTGTCGTGTGTCTGACGATGCGTGTGTCCGCTTGTGTGTGTGCTACCCACGACCGAACCGATACAACCCGAACCGACCAAACATCACTATACGCTTTATACATGTCATTAATGCTTGACCATAACTGTCATTAGGTGTTTGACCGTTCTTTTGCACTCAACATTTGGGATACATTGATCTTACATACTTACCGCTTAACAAGTGAGTTTCGTGGCCCCTTTTTATGCTTATACTACTTTACAAACATTTACAAACATGGGGGAAAAGTATGCTCGCCCGTTTTCTATGCTGTACAACATACATAAAATTTTCATACAAGGAATCAACGTGATACTGTGTTGCAAGTGCTTATCTAATACATGCTTGGGTCTGCTGTGTGGTTCTATCTTTGCAACTATTTAATTCCAGTATGGGAACCGACGGTTAGGTATTGGTAGTACTACTGGGTTGACACCCCCACCCTCGTGTTGGTATACTAGTTAGTACCAACAATAGCCAGGTACGGGTCTTGGGTGAATATACGCCGGCAATTTCTTTGTGTACGTCGCTAGGTTTGGTTGCAAAGCTCATGTCATGTGATTTTACTTGTGTATATAACTGTATTCACGGTATTACGTATCATTTACTTTTTACAGCATCACTTACATTTTTATTACTTAAACCTGCGAGCTCACCAACAATTTGTTGACCATTTTGAGCATATCTTTTCAGGTGATCAAGCTAGCTGAGGTTCTAGGTGTGCTGCCTTAGTGGAGACCCTAGGATGCATTTTTGGACTAAACATGTTTGACAAACATATATTTTGAACAATGTGGAACTATGTAAACAATTACAATCTTTTGAAACTTGTTCCCGGGTTGTGGGAATTTACATTACAATTTCATCTTTATGTGATTATGTGAATCGTTTATCATGTTATGCATATGGCTATGTTGTCGTGAACATTGACTATACACGACACAAGTCCCCTTGTTGTCGGGTGTCGTCATGACACGCTTGTCATCATTTTATTATTGCATCTCTATCGCTTACCATGTGTTATGACGATTCCCGTCTCGTCGCAACCCCGTGTTTCCGCTCTTAGCGGGGGTGTGACACTCTGGTATCCCAGAAACAAAGATTTTAATCTCTATGGATACTCTGACAGTGACTATGGAGGCTGCAATGTTGACAAGAAATCAACATCAGGAGGATGTCAATTTCTTGGTGGAAGGATCATCTCATGGCAATGCAAGAAACAATCTTGTGTCTCTACATCAACTGCTGAAGCTGAATACATTGTTGCTGCTAGCTGCTGTGCTCAACTGCTATGGATTCAAAATCAGATGTTAGACTATGGATTCAACTTTATGAGTACTCCTATCCATATTGACAACAACAGTGCTATCTCAATTACTGAAAATCTGGTGAAGCACTCTAAGACAAAGCATATTGACATCAGGTATCATTTCATTAGAGATATTCATGAGAAAAATCTAATTAAGCTAATCAAAGTTGATTCAAATGAACAATATGCTGATCTGTTCATCAAAGCATTTGATGAACAAAGATTTAAGTATCTCATAACAGCTATTGGGATGATAAACATTGATTAATTTAATCTTTTTTGAAAACCTTTTTAATATGTAAGTCTTGTGTCAATACAATTTAAGCCCTGTTATCAGAAGTTCTCTTCGAAATTTTCTAAGTGTAAATTCCTTCCGAAGAGAAATTAACCCCCGGAAGACATTCTCATATCTTCCGAAGCAATATTTCTCAAAGGATAACTTTCTTCTCGAAGAATTTTTGGCCTCGGAAGAGCGATTGATTGCATATCAGATCTACTTCCGAGACTTACAGATTTTCCATTCGGAAGCAACGCTAACCTTCAGAAGCAAAGTTTTGGCTTCGGAAGTATGAATTGCCTTCAGAAGACAAGTTACCTTCGGAAATGTTTTCCACTCGGAAGAGAGATTCTACTATGTAACGTAAATCTCTTGGGCCCCACGCTCTAAAAAGCAAAGATTTTGTTAATGATGTCGGATTATTTAATTGATTTTAACCTTACCACCACTGTCAACTCATCCACTAAACCATCACATCACCTTATCCTAACCTCCATTACCGCCTTATCACCCTCTTTTAAATAATCTCGAATGTTCAATTTCATCTTCTTACTTGCAATTTTTACTGCCCTATAAATTTCCCCTCTTCAAATTTACCCAAGCTCAAAATCATCTACACTCACCTTTCCCAAATGGCACTCAACCCTCAGCACAACCAAGTCGCATTTCTTGATTCTTCAAGAGATGCCGACTTCACGAAAATTATCTCCTTTCTCACCCAATCAACCTACTACACTGCCCTTACTGTTAACCCCACTGTTTACTCCAACCAAATGGTAGAATTTTGGGAAAATGGCCAGGTCGAAACCCTAAATGGGATTCGTGTACTGCGGTCCAGCATCCGCGAACAGGAGTTGATCATCACTGAACAACTCATCAGGGAGCACCTTGAGCTTCATGATGAAAGAGCTCCTACTGAATTCCCAAAGGAAGATCTGGATAGCACTTATATCCTAATGGGATTGGTGGAGACATTAGCAGGTCGACTGTTTACAAGTTCAACTTCTCCTACAATTGGAAGTTCCTACTGCATGTTGTTCTTCATTGCTTGTTCAACAAATCCGAAGGATGGGATCAAATCCCTTATGAACTAGGATGCTTAGTTCATGGATTGGTGAGAGGCATACGCTTCAATTACTCACGATTTGTGTTTTCATATCTGATAGGGAATCTGCAAAGGGAGACATTCTTCATGTATCCTAGATTCCTTCAACACATAATCAACTATGAGTTGGACCAGAGCATGCTTGTCTGTGCAGCTGCTCTGACTGTTCCCCGCATGCGGCCTACCATCTTCAAGATATTAAAGAAGGTATCCACCAACTTCACTGGAAGGTACACCACTTTGCTTCCAGGTATGATTGAGCGCATAGCTCCTGGTGACATCCCTGTTCACCCCACAGGTGATGAACCCACACCAGCAACCTCCACCACAATGCCAACACTATCTTCTCCACCCATCACCATCACTTATCAAAGACGCCCCAAACGAACCCTTGTTCAATCTACTCTAATTGAACAAGCTCCTCCTGTTCAATCCAAAAATACTAGAGTGGAAACATGGGCTCCCACTTAGTCAGAGGTCTCTCCATCCTTCTCTTTTGACCTTAATTTGGGTTTTGAGTCTCCTTAGTCTCAAACCCAGGAGCCCGATACCCAAACCAACAGCCCTCAGAATGAGTATCTACACTCTTTTGAGCAGCCAACAAGGGACAGCCCCACCAGAGGCTCAATGCCTGTAGACATTGACCAAAGTCCCGGGTCAATAGGCTTAACCTCCCTATCTTTCACTGACCTTCTATTCAAAACTGATGAAGAGATAACATCTCTCCATGGCAATGAAGTTGATCTACAATACCCACTTCAAGATCAACAGAGCCCAAAGAAATCCCTTATCTCAACATCTTCAACTTCAACATCTTCCTCTCCTATTATCTCAGCAACTGAGCCACCTCAAGTCATTCTTCAGATTGACCCAAGGATGCTCAATGATCTCTACAGACTCTTCACCAAGTTTCTGTTGAGATCCTCCTTTGAGCAGCCAAGCCATGATGTTGCAATGATCTACTTTGGAGCTGAAGAGCTTCAGAGGCTGACTGTACCTTTTACCACTGTGGAAGAAGTTGGTCAACCTAAGGTCCACATGGAACCCAAGATTTAATTCGAAGGGGAAATGGGGACTTATGGCCTAGTAACTGAAACAGTTGGGACAAAATTTGCATCTCCTCCAACTTGCGAAGCTGAAGTTAAAGCCTCGGAAGAACAAGCTAAATCTTCCGAAGCTGAAATGGAAGCTGCGGAAGGACTGTTCAAAATGTCCGAGGAACTGATCATCACAGATGCAATCCTGGAAATGGCATCTGAGGTGAGCAGTGAGGACTTTCCAATTCCACCTCCATCCCAGACACCATCTCTGCCTCTCTCACAATCAGAAACCTCTCTCCAATAACCACCACAGTCAGGATCTTCAAAAGACAAAGGAAAAAGGAAGATGACTGCGGAAGAGCTTCAGGAAAAAGAGAAAATTGAGAAACTCAAAAAGAAAGGAAGACTTCAGACTGAGAAGTTTCTAGCTGCCAGTACAAAAGCATCTGCTTCCAATCAGGAGGTTGTCATCAATAAAAGAAGAGAGCAGATCATTGACCAGCTCATTGAAATAGGAGCTACCAATGAAGAAACACTCCTGCTCCCCTTAGAGGAGTTGGTGGATCTGGAGAAGGAAACCAAGCTGAAACTTGAGGAAGAAGCCAGGCTGGTCTTGGAGAATGAAGAAGAAGAATAGAAGGAGGCTAAATTGCAGCTAAGGAGAGACAGGGTGAACTTCCTACTCTCCAGAGGCTTTGATCTTCAAGAACTCTCTCCACACAATGGTGATACGATCCTCTAGCTCTAGAACAAAGAGCAGGATCAAATGGAGAAAGAAAGGAGAAAGGCTGCAAAGAAAAGGCAAGAGAAAAGAAGAAGAAGGAAGAAGAGGCTAGGGTCACTGCCTCCAGGAAGCTCACTGAGAAAGCCTGGATGAAGGACTATCTTCGGGCTCATGGATTCTCTAGGAGGCAGGTGGGTCCCATGTCTGAAAGGACACTCCAACGGATTGTCAGTGAAATTAAGGTTGACATCCGGATGGGGAAAAGGAAAGAGATGTATAGAAGGGTAAAAGGGATGACATTCACTGCTACCACCCAACCACAACCTAACCTTTCACCCCTGAAACCACATCACTACCCTCACCTACTCCTTCACCTCAACCACCCAAACTTTCCATCATCCAACCCAAAACACTAGCCAGAACCTCTGAACCTAAACCTACCTAATTACCATCCAGACCATCCCCTCATCCTTCTCAACATCTCTCCCTTGAGGAGTTTAAGGAAACCAGGACGAAGCTCATCAACTGCACTACTCTGAGTGAAGTCTCTTGTGTAGAAGACTATGTCAACATCACCTATGTTGATGGTTCTTCAAGTTCCCTCACAAGTGATAAATTCCTTGATCTGCCTAGAGGAACTTTGGACAAGGCTGCGAGACTTCTGGGACTCAACTCAGATTCTTTGAATGATGAAGAAAAGAAGCTCAGAAGAAACTGGTGATTCTGCTGGATACAAAGAAAGATGACAAGATTCCTAGTCAGTCTCTTGCGCCCAGAAGGAAGATAATCCAGTGGAGGTTTGATGAACCTTCTCACAACTTTGTTGTGGAAAGGGAGAATGGTGAAGTAAATAGACTCAATACAATCTCTCTGCTACACTCCAGTAGGTTCGACATTGCTGAGCTAGCAGAGAAGTCATTCTCCAACCCTTCAAACTTTGAAACTGTTGCACTCATCAGAAATCATCTCAGCAGTCTTCATCTAGCTGAGTTAACTGCAAAGGCAAAGATTGAAGAAGAGTTGAAGTTGAGAAGAAAGGAAGACAAGTAAAGATTTCCCACCAAAGGTACTGCCTTTCTACAGATGGTGGAAGTCCTGAATGGAACCTATAGTTCGATGGGAATATGACTATAGTTCCCATCAACTAACTCTTTTCAAAGGGCAACAACAAAGGGTACATGTTATCCAAGGTGACAGACTGGATTTCCTGTCTACCAAGGATCTGTACAAACTTCTCAGCACCACTTCAGGGAAGAACAAAGAGACATACAAATATTTACTCTCCTTGGTGCTGAAAGTTTTAAGAAATCGAGACAAGTGAAGTTTTGGTAGCATCAGCCTAGGGGGAGTTTGTTGGATCAAGAAGAAGGCTAATGCAACCAAAACTTTGTCACTTAAAGTTATTTTGGCGCTGCATGCAAAAGGCTTCTGAAGCTTAGCATGGAACTTCCAAAGGTTGTAGAGTTCTTCCGAAGACAAAATGAAAGATCAACTTCCGAAGACAGAATTCTTCTTCCGAAGACAAGTACATACTTCCGAAGTTCAAGACTTGGAAGAATAAAGTAAAGACCACTTCCGAAGTATGATGAAAAGAAGAAGTCTCCAAGCCTTGGAAGAAGCAACCTCTTCCGAAGTATAAATGGCTTCGGAAGTACTTACTCTTCCGAAGCCATTTAACCTTCGGAAGACACTGCTATGAATTAGTGGACACAAGTATGGTCTCTGACACTCCGCTGCAGACTTCTGATACAGCATGACTTCTTCCTAAAGAGCCATGTTGTTGACCATACTTTATTCCACTGTTCACCTTTTCATGATAGTACATGTTACCAACTTTAGTTGGTGACAAAAGGTAAGTCAGGGATATGTCCTGACTACTAAATTTCAGATAAGACTTTATCCGAGATACCTTAATTTTTAGTCTTGTAGTATAGACTTTAGTTATAGGATCCCAGCTGGTATCAAAGTATATCCGGCTGTAGATAGTATTATATATAGGTTCTCCTTGTAACTCATGGAAAGCATAGACATCATCTGCTTGTAAGAGTCTTGTATTTCGAGTTGAGAATCAATATATAAAAGTATCTTGAAAATTATCTTTTTGTGTTTTTAGTTACTTTCTATATTATGATCAACTCTTACTGATTCTTCATATATCCGAATGTGTTCTAGGTGAGTTTGAGAAAAAAACATTGTGTTTAAGTGATAAACACCAATCCTGCAAGATCTAATTTAGAGTATTCTGAAGTCAAAATTTAGTTAATCTAAATCATATCCATTTATTAAATTAGAGATTATTAGTGAATTTAGTAATCGGTGAAATCTATGCGGGTCGGGTTCGGATCCTGTTACTAAACCCTAAATCTACCCGTTACCGTAGTCTTCGTCTATAAAACCTAATTCATTGATCTCCACAAATCCATCAGATTCACAGACACAATTTCAATTTTGATTCACAGTTATTATAATCTCTAGACACTTGAATCAACAAGTTCACTCATAAAACAGGTGCGTAAATCTCTTCAATTGCATATATTAGTGGTTTACATCTGTTAATTTAATCAATTAACTTAACATTCATAAGAATTTAACCTAATCGCATGGTTGTTTGATGATGATACCTCCATTCGGTATGGTGATTTGGTTTTTGGAACCCTAGATCTGTATATTTATTTTGACTGTTTATAGTTTAGGGTTTATTTGAATGTGGATAGGCCATAAATCGAGTTTAGTTTACTTCGATTAGCAGAAGTGGTGATAGTGTTGGATCTCCGTTAATAGCTTTTTAGTGATCAGTGGTGTTGGTTTGAGTTATGCATCTTTGTCTATACCTCATTCATGTAGGATTATACAATTTGTGATGTTTTACCTATAGTTTTTTTTTATCATAGTAGGAATTGTGGTTTTGGTGTTTGCCTTTTTGTAGACATACATGATACATCTAATTTTGCTAATATACTATTAATAGAAAGGAGTGTAACTAGTGCTAGAGAGGATTGCAGAAGTCTGTTAATCATTTAATCTAGAGTGTAATCGACCCTTGTTTTGTATTCTTGGGTTTTCCTGAAGTAATTCACCCTAATTTTGCTTGCAGAGCCTGTGTTTGCATTATTTCAAATATTTAATTTGAATTCAAGGTTTGAGGGGGTTTCCGTTAGTAAAAGATGCACCTTCATGAAGATCTGTTTGTGTATTTGAGAAATGGGATCTAAAATGGTGGATGAGGAGAGTGAGTCGCCCATCCGTTTCCAGCGCAAAAGGGCGGTTCCCTCAACAGTCAACACTTCTAAAGTATCTACAAAATCTAGTACTTGTAAAACGGCTAAAACATCTACGTTTTCTCATGCATCATCTTTATCGGGCTTTCAGCAGAAGGAAGAAGGTGAATGGTCTGAAGACGAGGGTGTGATTGATGTTAACACATCTTCCAATGTTAATAATTTAAAGGGTGAGAACAGTAACCGTGCATTAGGAACTGACGCTGCTTCACATGGTATAAAGAGTAACAAAAGTCCAAAACGCAGAGATATTAGAGGAAATGAAGCAACTCATGCTTTGAAAGTTGCAACTGACCCCGGAAAACGGCCTAAAGTCATCCAACAAAAGGATACACTAGGTAAAAAACGGATCAGGCAAACCATGTTTCTTAATTTAGAAGATGTTAAGCAACCTGGACCTGTTAAAATCTCGACTCCAAGAAAGCCGAACTTTCTACCTGCCACCACACGTATCGTGAAAGAACCACGGCCTCTTTTTGATTCTTCAGAGGACAGTGGAGAAAAGGTGTTAGACCAGTCAAACATGATGGGTATGAAACATGTTGATCTGTCAAACAATGAAGGAAACAGTTATGTTGAGTCTAGTGGTACCAAATCTGAATGTAGTGACAGTGATATGAATTCAGGACTTGTAAGTCACTCTAAAACGACAAATAGTGGAGCAGATATCGTTGTAGAGGATAAACTTCCTTCAGATCGTAAACAGAGTTCGTTGAAGCAGTCAACTGATTTAAGACAGATGAAAAGTTCACTTGGTAATACCAAAAAGCCTCCTCCAGCTGGTCAAATTAAAACCGATATAAAAACAGGACTTAAAAAGCTTCCTTCAAGAAAACCGACAACTATCAACACTCAACATCAAGATTCATCAGTAGAACGCCTTTTGCGTGAGGTGACCAATGAAAAGTTATGGCAGCATGCGGGTATGATATTTTTAATTTATGTACTAAAATTCTTGTTTTAGTGAACTTTTTCGTGACATTTGTTACTTTCTTCTCTTTCTATTTTATTTGATTTTAATCATATTTATACTTGTAGATTCTCTAAGGGGTTGGGTGTTAAAAGATATAAAGTGCACTGTATTCAGGGACCTTGTATTAAGGCTAAAATTTTATCAAACACTAAATGAATCTTGCTTGGTTTTAAAAAGCACGCATGAGGGGCCTCTAGTTGCAAGGTGCGCTCGGAGGCAAGGCTCTATGCTTTTGACGGTGCTCAAGGCGCATGTAAAAAAAGGCTTGAGGTGCCTGCATGAGGTGGTCCTCTTGTACATGGGTAGATTTGTGCATCAAGAGTTGTTTGTAGATATAGCTTTTAGGTTGTATATATAGGTTAAATATATCTCAAATCATATATAGAGGTCATTTATATCTAAAGACTTCGCGCCTCATGTATGTGATGTGCACACCTTGCTTTGGGACCCTGTCACCTTAGTGCGCCTCATGCTATCTACAAAGGTGTGCTTATGATGTGCAAATCATGCTATTATCTTTTGAGCTTGCGAGGATAGGTGATTTAGTGAGGATAGTAGAGTGGATATAGGATCTATGGAGGCAATAAAGAGGATATAAAGTATAAATGTATAATTGGAATATTGCATTACTCGTTACGGGAGAAAGTCGATGCTAATGAGATCTTTATTGACTAAATCAATAAGCGTGATATCGTTGCTGGTTAAATTTTTTTATTGATCATCTTGCTAATACGACATACTGTTCATTGTTTAGGATGAGTTCATAATACAATTCACGATCAAAAACTGTGATTTTATTTAGTTATAAAATAATATTATAATGTTTGTATTGCTCAGACCCATGCCTAATAGAGGGATCCCTGCAGCTTCATGTGATGAGAGTCCAACTTCCAGAAGAGCTTCTCAGCTTCTGAGTGGAAGAATATTAACATGATTTGTTTAGGATATGAATTATATATTTATATAAATTCCATTTGTATGAAATTTTGTAGTTTCTCCTCATCTGTTTAATTTTTGTTGTGTAATAATTTTTATATGGTAAATCAGAGGAGGCAGAGCTTCAATCTGTTCCAGGAAGCTTTGAGTCAGTAGAAGAATATGTTCGTGTTTTTGAGCCTTTGCTTTTTGAAGAATGCCGGGCCCAACTCTACAATACATGGGAGGAATTAACTGAAACAGTTTCTAGGGACTTGCATACAATGGTTCGAATAAAAAATGTTGAGAGGCGAGAACGAGGTATTTAATATTTTTTCTGTATGTAGATAAATTATATTATCTGTTATGTATTTAAATTTTCTTTTTAAGTAATGTTTTTACGTAATTTTATATTGGGTCACAGGATGGTATGATGTGATACTTCTACCTACAAATGAATGCAGATGGAATTTCAAGGAAGGTGATGTTGCAGTTCTTTCAAGCCGTAGACCTGGAACAGGTTTGTGTTTGTCTCAAACTTATCAAATAAAGGGGGCAATTTTCTATCCACTTACTGAAGAAAGAGTATTTGGCTAGCATGTTATCTCAAACGGGTCAAATAAAAATTGGCTACATGAGTAACAAGCTAAGTGGGTCAAAAGTTGCCCTAGTCTTTTTTTGCATGCAAAGATTATAAAGTGGATAAAACGTGTTTATCAGTCAACCCAATCCTGGCCTGGGCTAAAACTTGACCCCTTTGAACCTGACCCACTTATCTTCCACATCTATTGTGAAATAAAAAGAGTCGGTGCTAAGCTACTTAATTCTCTTGTTATTAAGCAGTTAAATCTAAGAGAACAGCTACAGAGGAAACTGAGATTAGTGGGCGTGTAGCTGGTACTGTGAGGCGTCACATACCAATAGATACTCGTGATCCAAAAGGGGCTGTTCTTCATTTTTATGTTGGGGATTCTTATGATTCTAGCAGGTTTATTTATTTATTTACTTATGTCATATATCTTTTTTAGAAATCTTGAAATATGTCAGGTATGTTAACGGAGATTTTTTTCTCTTTTTTCTTTTTTACTTTTAACAATTACAGCAAGGTTGATGATGATCACATTTTATATAAACTACAGCCTAAGGGAGTCTGGTTTCTAACAATTCTTGGTGCACTTGCTACAACCCAAAGAGAGTACAGCGCATTGCATGCATTTCGTAGACTCAATTCACAGGTGGGTTCTGCATATGAGGAGCAATTGTCAATATATATAAGATTTAAAGGTGGAAAATGTGCATGTTGGGCAATGGGCTGAAACGGGTTGGTTGATCTGAAACACTTTTGTTCTAATCTTTTAGATTTTATAAAACAATTAGTATTTGAGATGTAAGTTCAAAAAAGTATATTATTTCAATAATAATCTAGTTTTTTTTAATAAAATGCTTAGGCCGGTTTTATTGGGTGTTAAAAATACATCTGAGCTACGATTGATGTTTTTGATGCGCGAGACCTGTTAATCACATAAATATAAACCCAATTTGTTATTAATTGGGCAAACGTGGTCACCCTTAAAAAATATTCCATTTATTTTTACGGTTATTCAAACAGCTGATATGGTTAAACATAACTTTCTACAGATGCAAACTGCCATTCTTCAACCAAGTCCAGATCAGTTCCCTAAATACGAGGAACAAGCACCCACAGTGCCCGAATGTTTTACAACAAATTTTGTAGATCATCTGTACAGAACCTTCAATGGGCCCCAGTTATCAGCTATCCACTGGGCTGCAATGCATACAGCTGCGGGTACAAGTAATAATTTAACAAAAAAGCAAGATCCATGGCCCTTTACTCTAGTCCAAGGCCCACCTGGAACAGGGAAAACACATACAGTATGGGGAATGTTAAATGTTATTCATCTTGTTCAGTATCAACATTATTATGCTGCATTACTTAAAAAACTAGCTCCCGAAAGCTACAAACAAGCAACCGAATTCCTGTCTTCTGAAACCGCCCCAAATGGGTCCATTGATCAGGTTCTCCAAAACATGGACGAGAACCTCTTCCGTACACTTCATAAACTCTGCCCGAAACCACGAATGCTAGTTTGTGCACCTTCGAACGCTGCAACGGATGAGCTCTTGACCCGTGTTCTTGATCGTGGGTTTATTGATGGTGAGATGAAAGTTTACCGGCCCGATGTGGCTCGGGTTGGGGTTGATTCTCAAACACGGGCCGCTCAAGCAGTGTCAGTTGAACGTAGAACTGAGCAGCTTTTGCTTAAAAGCCGTGAAGATGTGTATGCGTGGTTGCACCAGTTACGAGCCCGTGAAGCTCAGTTGTCCCAACAAATATCATCCCTTCAAAGACAGCTTAATGTTGCAGCTTATGCAGGTCGGGCCCAAGGCTCTGTGGGGGTTGACCCAGACGTCCTCATGGCCCGCGACCAGAACCGTGACTCCTTGTTACAAAACCTTGCAGCCGTTGTTGAGAATCGGGACAAAGTTTTGGTGGAGATGTCCCGTCTTCTAATTTTGGAAGGAAAATTCAAAAACGGTAATTACAAATTTAATCTGGAGGAAGCCCGGGCTAGTCTCGAGGCGAGTTTTGCAAATGAGGCTGAAATCGTTTTCACAACCGTATCAAGCAGCGGCCGGAAGCTTTTTTCACGGCTAACCCATGGGTTTGATATGGTGGTTATAGATGAAGCGGCTCAAGCCAGTGAGGTCGGGGTGCTACCACCACTAGCTCTTGGTGCAGCTCGGTGTGTTCTTGTTGGGGACCCACAACAACTACCTGCAACTGTTATTAGTAAAGCTGCTGGGACTTTGTTATATAGTAGAAGTCTTTTTGAAAGATTTCAACAAGGTGGCTGCCCGACAATATTGTTATCTGTTCAATATCGAATGCACCCTCAGATACGTGATTTTCCTTCACGGCATTTCTACCAAGGACGACTTACCGATAGTGAAAGTGTTACCAATTTACCTGATGAGTTATACTACAAAGACCCATTACTCAGACCGTATATCTTTTATGATATTACCCATGGGCGGGAATCACACTGGGGCGGGTCTGTTTCATACCAGAATGTGCATGAAGCTCAGTTTTGTCTTCGGCTATATGAACATTTACAGAAAACTGTTAAAATTTTGGGTATGCCGAAAGTGTCTGTGGGGATAGTTACACCATATAAGTTACAACTGAAATGTATACAACGCGAGTTTGAGGAAGTGCTGAACAGTGAAGAAGGAAAGGATCTGTATATAAACACGGTTGATGCTTTTCAAGGGCAAGAACGTGATGTCATCATCATGTCATGTGTGCGTGCTTCCAGCCATGGTGTGGGATTTGTTGCTGATATTCGTCGGATGAATGTTGCTCTTACTCGAGCAAGAAGGGCACTCTGGGTATGAAATTCGTCTATCTGATTTCCGGTTATCTGTTTTTCATTAGAGGTGGAAAATAAGGGGTTGGATTACGGGTCAAAATGGGTACAAGTTTTTAAATTGTTTATAAAAATACATTTTCTGAATAATAGTCTAGCTTTATGAATAAAAAGATTCAGGAGGTTTTATCTTCTGTATATTATTCACTTTTGGGTCATGTTCAAATCCAATCGACCTGTTCTCAATTTTAGCCGATTTTTTTAGATTTTTCTTATATGACCCGTTAGAGATAAAATACAACTTGTGTCAAGTTGTCTGGATAACAGGTCAAAACTGGTTCCATTTGATTCATCTGTTAGTCCGGGTTGGAATGGGCTGGGTCATGCTGAACTGAACCACAAACCCTTTTATGGTCACCTTAGATGTAGTTAATGTGTTAATTATGATTTATGATTAAAAACAATATTACTACTAAAAGTAATCGTCATCTTTGAAAACAATTCAGAATGTGGCATGCATTAAAAATACATTTTTGGGCGACTTTTAACCCTTTTTTTAACTGTTACCCTGGTTAGGCAAACTATTCCTTGATATAACATTCTATGTATTTTTCTTTGGGTGTTGAATTATTCATGTTTAATGTAGGTGATGGGTAACGCCAATGCACTAGTTCAATCGGATGATTGGGCGGCTTTAATTGCTGATGCAAAGGCTAGAAAATGTTACATGGATATGGACTCGCTTCCTAAAGACTTCCTGGCGGCACCCAAAGTGGCACCACCACCACCATATGGTCCAGCGCAGCACTATTGTCCACCACCACCCAAGTTCTCTAACACAAGGGGTTATATGAGGCCCGAATTCAGACATAGACCATATGAACATGTGGAACCTAGGGTGGGGACTTCATTAGGAGATGAAGATAAAACAACCTCATCATCATCAACATCAAAATCAAGAAACGGTGGTTATCTGCCCTTTAACAAACCTCCATTAGATGATTCGGATAATGATTTTGATCGGTCCCGAGGCAGCTGGCAATACGGAACTCAAAAGAGGCATAATTGAACTTGGGCTATAGCAAAGAGACACCAATGATTTCTTTTAGGGGATTGTGTGGGAACCCCGACATGAAGTTTGAACGAACTCTAGACCAACCTTAAACGCTAAAAGTTTTAGCGTTGGGTTCATAGAGTGGGTTTGGGTTCAGGTCGGGCTAACACATGGGGTTTCAGGGTCGGGCTTGTGGGAACGAAGGTATTCGTATGATCTTGAACCCCAAATGCACCTTGGATCCTCTTAACAAAAAAGGAACAAAGATCAACATACGGAAGTACGAGTGTATAGGATCAATCACAAGGGTTTAATACGAAGGTACAAGTGTATAGGATCAAGCAGAGGGGTTCAAACCGTTGATGAACCACGGACCACCTAGTCAAAACACAAAACAACCCATCAAGTAGTTATCGGGTTATCTATTCGGCAAAAGGGGAAAAGGTTATATATTTTGTTTCGTAGAATTTACGAATTAAATCATTTGTTTTGGGGCCTTTAGAGTTTAGGGCTTTAGCCTACCAAAATTTCACACAAAGATGAAAGAAATATATGATGATCAGCTAATGAGACATGAAAAAATTAGTTTATATATCCTTATAAAATTGATTGTGCTTATGATTCTTTTGAAGTAAAAGTAACTACATTAGTGTTGATATATAAAAGAAGTTGCACGTTTGAAACTGCACTAGCTTTATTATGCCTTTGTACATGGTTCTTGATATAGATATAACTATATTAAAGCAAAAGATATAAATGTTCTACTTGAAACTGAATATCTGTTAAACTACCCTAGTTAAATGTATTTATTTCGGATAAGATAATCTTCAAGAGTGTTAGTATTAAACTATTAATAGATGAATTTAGTTATTCGGTTTATAGTGAGAGTTTAGTAGAGTTTAGTATAAATTATTCAGCTCGGAATGTGTTTATGACCAAAGGGTTTTTGGCTTAACAACATCTAGATGTTTAAAATAATGTCTATTCTTAAAACGTAAAAGGTTTGAGTCTCGTGATGATCAATGATGTATAGTTAGGAGGATTTAGATTGCAATTTAAAAAAATATGTGTAGGGATTACGATTTATTATAGGATACTTTTGTAAACAAAACATTTAGTTTGTATTAAGTATTAACTTCAACAAGTGATATTTTTATGACCTGTAAAATAAACATATTCTTGTATCAATCAAAAGAACAACCAATGTTTTCAAAATTGAACTCTCGGATGATGGGATAATCAAGTATGCAAATAAATAAAAAGATATAGAAAAGTACGAAATAAAATAATAATAATTAGAATAATATGAAAATTTCAAACGTTATAAACAAGTTTAGCATTCACACATTGATTATCCTAATCATAATCATGCTACACAGTACGCACCAATATTCAAACCTAAAACACGTTTAAAAGATTCGTCTAAACAGTAAACAACAACCGCACCAATAAATAATTACGCAAATCTTCTTTGATCCGATTTTTATAACATTTAAAAAGAACCATCAAATAAAAAAAACACACGAACTATTGGGTTGGTGTGTAGTGGCATAAACTTTTGCCTCTAAGAGTACTATTTTCGAGGAGGTTCTCATTTAACATTTTAGACAAGTGTAATATTAATGAGACGTGGTTAGGATTGATATAAATTGGTGTTCAAAAAGTAGAGAAAAAAAAACTTTCATTAATATATTTTTTCACCAAAATACATAATTAGATCATAACTAATATAATATGAAAATTAAATTTTAATAATTTAAATAATTTACTATTGGTTAATATCACGTCATGAGCAACATCACGTGATACGTTATAAAAACTAACGAAGTTAATGAACAGTTCGACCGAGACTGTTATTGATAATAAAACTAGAAATTAAAATTTATACTAGTCAAATTGTTAAAATTTTAAAACTAATATCAACTAATAATTATTAGTTTGAATTATTTAATCTAATATTTATTTTAATATACAAATAGAAAGATGTATACTCAACCAACTCTTTATATATACAATTCTTTATTAACGCCAAATAAAACATTACAATTTAATCAGTATTAATTTTAAATTTAATTTTGTTTTTAATTATAGTCTTAGTCTAATTATTCGTTAACTTTGTTAGTTTTTTTTACGACGTATCACTTGACTTGGCTCATGCATGCATAACATATTTATAACTGAAAATATATAAATATATTATTCAATTATTTTTTGTAAAATATCATTTTCTGAAATTATTTGACGTAACGTTTTTGTCGCTGAGATGTAGAAATTGAGTGATATATTCAATTTTTTAGATTTTAATCATATAATACTCAATGTCACATGTCACGTCATGAGCAACATCACGTGATACGTTATAAAAACTAACGAAGTTAATGAACAGTTCGACCGAGACTGTTATTGATAATAAAACTAGAAATTAAAATTTATACTAGTCAAATTGTTAAAATTTTAAAACTAATATCAACTAATAATTATTAGTTTGAATTATTTAATCTAATATTTATTTTAATATACAAATAGAAAGATGTATACTCAACCAACTCTTTATATATACAATTCTTTATTAACGCCAAATAAAACATTACAATTTAATCAGTATTAATTTTAAATTTAATTTTGTTTTTAATTATAGTCTTAGTCTAATTATTCGTTAACTTTGTTAGTTTTTTTTACGACGTATCACTTGACTTGGCTCATGCATGCATAACATATTATAACTGAAAATATATAAATATATTATTCAATTATTTTTTGTAAAATATCATTTTCTGAAATTATTTGACGTAACGTTTTTGTCGCTGAGATGTAGAAATTGAGTGATATATTCAATTTTTTAGATTTTAATCATATAATACTCAATGTCACATGTCACGTCATGAGCAACATCACGTGATACGTTATAAAAACTAACGAAGTTAATGAACAGTTCGACCGAGACTGTTATTGATAATAAAACTAGAAATTAAAATTTATACTAGTCAAATTGTTAAAATTTTAAAACTAATATCAACTAATAATTATTAGTTTGAATTATTTAATCTAATATTTATTTTAATATACAAATAGAAAGATGTATACTCAACCAACTCTTTATATATACAATTCTTTATTAACGCCAAATAAAACATTACAATTCAAAAGACTTTTTTGGAACCATTCTTTCAACTCATCTTCTTGTCTCTTAATGTGTCTAAATCATCCAATCAAAGCTTTCCACTCACAAATCCTTCATCATCAGCCATTTGTTCTTCCCCAATTCCCCACATATTTCCACAATGAAATCATTACTCACTCATCAATTGCAGTAAAACCCCTTGTTGATTTCTTGATCTTTACCTAATCACTCTTTAATCATTGACTTTAATTTGTTTCATTGTTGGGTAATCGCAAAGCTCCTGTTCAAATCGTTTTCAGAATCCCAGAAGATAAAGGTAAAATCTTTTGTCTGTAAATCGATCTGTTGTTATTACCCATTTGATTTCTTGAATTTGAACTGTTCTTGCATCAAATTTGGTTGTTTTTTTAACTGAAGTTGGTGTTTGTCTGTTTGATTTGTTCAAGAAGATGAATTGATTCATTTGTTGTTTGAGATTTGATTAAACCAATGTAGGTTACTAGGTTTTGACTTTTGAAGATGTTGATTAAGGTTCACTTTTGTCTTTTTAAATTGTTTTAAAGATTGTTGACTAACCTAAATTTATTGAATTTGATCTGTTCTTGAATCAATTGTGTGTTTGGTTCTGTTCACACTTCACAAATGTGTTCTTGATTTTGATGATTGTCAACATTTTTCAGTCAACTAATACTGTAAGGGTGTATGTGGTCGAGCTCGGGTTGTTTCGGGTAGATCGGGAACACCAGGTGTGGTGTCGTGATGTTGCGGGTAGATCTTTTGGGTTCGTGAACCCGTTAAAGAATCCGAGAGTGTGTTTTGGGTAGATAGGATAGTTTTGGGTTCGAAGGAATCCACCACCTCCTTTTAGGATACTTTTAGGTAGTTTTACGTTAAAATTAGGATTGAGAGCAGTGCGATTATTGACTTTTTCAAAACCGAAACCGCTACTTCGGGTAACCATAGTTCGGTTAACCATTAGTCATGGATCGGTTACATTTTATGTGGTTAATTAACCAATATATTTAACATGGACTTTTAAATGAATATTTAACTAATTATTTTTTGTTGGTAAAGTCTAGATAAACTTAGTAGGAGTGTGGATAATACGGTTTGATTTTAAACTTCCATAAAAACTAAAATGAAAGTAGGATTGTGCACCGTGCAACCATTGATATTAAATATACGAGTAAATTACCATTTGCATCTCTGACGTTTTCTCCTTTTAACCATTTGTATCCCTGCGGTTTCAAAGTCTCGATTTACCCTCTAACGTTTTTAATTTTGTATCCATTTGAGTCCTAACCCTAACTCCGTTAGCTTTAACCGTTAGTTTTTGATAAATTGACAAAAATACCCCTGAACCCTACTTTATTAAAATCACCCCACAAAACCTTCCCCTCCTCATCTTATCAGACTAACATCATTATCAACATGATCCCCCCTTACCTCCACCCACCATTCGCTCTTTCTCTCTCTCTCTCATCTCTTTCTCTCCCTTCCGATTGTGCACCATTTTTCCGCTATTGCTACCGCTAGATCACAACCACCACGACCATCGTCGCTCGCCATGTTATCACTGATTTCAATTGTTGTTATCTCTCTCTCTCTCTCTCTCTCTCTCTCTCTTTCACGGTAGTACACCATCACCGCCACCGCTACCGCCGGACAACAACCACCACCACACCACTGTGTAACCATCCTTCATATGACCGTCGATCTCTCTTTCTCTCTCCTTTCCTCTTCTCTTTCTCACAAATCAGGAAATTATTTGAATCAAATTCATTTCATTCTTTGCTCTTCTTCAATTTCAGTATGCTTTATTTCCCCAAATCTTTTGATGTTGTGTTTTCCTTTTGGTTTCTCTTCCTACAACACAAAAGAACAAAATTACTAAATTTAACAAGAGACCCAAAAAAGATCCGGTTGCAATTGCGGTGATTGCTCCACCGGAGAGCTTATCCGACTCTGTACAGATCTTAGAAACCCAATAAATTTGATGGTATTTCACATGTTAACGATGTTTCACCTGTTTATTGGTGGCTGGTGGGGATGGTTAGCAGGGTGGCTGGTAGGGGTGGTTAGCAGTGATGGACTGGTGTAGTTAGTAGTGGTGGTGATAGTTGTTCAAATGATGACAGAATGATAAGATGATTGTAAATGGAAATGGATGGAATTATAAAAATAATAAAAAATAGGATTAAAAAAGAAAATGACAAAATTACCCTTACAAAAGACAAATGATGCGGGGCCAATTAACAGACTTGACTAACACCGTTAGTCATTTTAATTCAAATGGTCGCATAATAAAAACATTAGTGATGCAAATAGTTAAAACAATAAACGTCAGGTATGCAAATCGAGGCTTTGAAACCATGGGGATGCAAATGGTTAAAATGAACAAACGTCAGAGATGCAAATGATAATTTACTCTAAATATATATATATTAAATAGCAAACAATATAGAGTTAACTTATGTACAATATATTGCGTTGTTTTTGCTTGTTCAATGTGGACTCATTAGCTATGTTTTGATTTCTTTTCATTTATATACATGTTTTGTTTTATATGTAATAAACTGCATACTTATACACTCTTTTGTTTTTTGGTTAATAATTCTTTTAATCCATATGTTTAAGTTTTGCAGAAGTCTTTAATTCTTATTAAGCTATGAATCCACAACTGAAGAAATCAAACTCAAATGGCCCATCAACACCAGAAGATCAACAGAAACTGGTTGGTATTAGATGCTAATTAATCACTTCAAATGTTATCATCATAATTATTTATAACATGAACAACTATTATTCCAGATCACAGAAGTTCGCGAGACGATTCAGAAGCAAAAATCAGTTGACAAGATCAAACAAAACAGTCCAAACGAGTTTTCTCGATACTGTTCTGATGCATCAATATCAAGATATTTAAGAGCGCGAAATTGGAATGTTAAAAAAGCTGTTAAAATGTTTGAAGCATCATTGATTTGGAGAACGAGCTATAAACCCGAAGCTATACTATGGGTAAACTTGGCCCGAATAGGCAAAATCGGGGTTTTTTTTATGTTTTGGGTTGTTATAATGGTTTGATTTGGATTGTGTTTGATCTACTGAAAATTTTCTTTTATTAGTTTTTCTTAAATCTATAATTAACGGAAGTGTTAAATATGCTTATAAAAGCTATAACAGTGTGTTAATTATTGTCGTTCGATGTTTGTTTGATTCAGGAACATGTTGCTTCTGAGGCTGAAACTGGGAAGATCTACAGATCGAGTTGCAAGGACAAGAATGGGCGGGTGGTTCTTGTGCTGAGGCCTGGAGTACAGGTTCGTCTTGTGTTTTTTGTTTTCACAAAATATATGTTAGTATAAGAATAATAATAAGGGTTATTGGATTTTAATAATCCCAACTTTTATTTATTAGCTGAGATTAATCTCAACTCAGGAAATATTTACAGACACTCATAACTTTAAGCTTATTTTTCTTCAACAATCCCTTACTAACTAAGAGTTAACGTTTGTTAGTTTTTTTTATGAAATGGAGCTAACATTGAGCCATTTTTCAACTCTGCCGTCACCCAACCTCTATTAGTTCCTTTTTTAATGTCTAGCATCCATCGTCACTTGAAATCTACCTTTAACGAGTCAAGTGGTTAAATCAAAAGGTGAATATTGACGGGCTTTAGGTTGCAGAAGTTTCAAATTGATGGACCCGACGGTCAATTTCAACTTTCTGTTTAGTGTTTTGGCCATATAAGTAATACACGTCATCAAAAAACTAACGGTGTTAACACTTAGTTAATACGGGCTGGTTGCAGGAAAATAAGTTCAACATTAGGAGTATACATAAACATTTGCTAAGTTGGAATTAATTTCGGCCAATATATAAAAGTTGAGATTATTAAAATCCAATAACCCTAATAATAATAATATGATTTAAGAGGTTATAATGTTTTACATGTTAAAATGGGAGGGTGGTTCTCGGGCTGAGGCTCGGAGTACAGGTTCGTCTTGTGTTTTTCGTTTTCATAAAATGTATGTTAGTATAAAAATAATTATAATATGATTTAGGAGGTTATAAACTTTTACATGTTATAATGTTAATGTGTCATAGGTTTTTACCCGTGTAAGCATGAAATACGTGAACTTGCTTCATATGTCTACTTTATATTAGGGCATTACCATAAATGTGTTGAAATACATAAATCGACAACAATTTTTCCACTAAAATTATGGATTTATAGGTGTTGCTAATTTCACCTCACCCTATTCTATAATCATTCATTATCATTTATTCATTCATTAAAAATGTTGGAGCCTAGCATTAAAAATTTATTCAATTATTACCCGATTATTAAAAACCACTCTAACTTATTCTTTAACTATTACCCAACGATTTTTTATTTATTTTTTGGAGAAAACTTTTTATATTAAGTCTGCAACTTTTATACATTTCTAATATATTATATTATATATAATAAATATAATACATTAATACAAACTAAAAGTTTTGTTTTATATATATCAAATATAAAATAAAAAAATAAATATATGAGGTATAATTTAAAGCACAAGGATGACAACAATTTTCATACATATATTGCTTCCAAGAAAATGCTGATAATTGACTTTTTTATCTTTTATTTTAAGTTTTATAATATGTCGTTGGCTGTTAAAAACATGTGAAATTTTAAATTGATTTAAATATAAATAAAATAAAGTAACATTTGCATTGATTTAGTGTTTACATATATTTTACACGGATAACTTTTTTATGGGTAATTATATTTGTTTGAAATGAACTGTTGTTTTGCCACTTAATTAATATGGAAAAAAATGTGTCTCTATTAAAGGGCTGCATTTAATACTGTAGACCATTAATATCAATAATAATACAGACAATTAATACTCTAGAGTCTAGAGTAGAGTGTAACTCTTTTATTTATAGTGTTCTTGTTTTCATGCTTGTATTTAATTTTCTTAAAAAGTAGATAAGTTTGTATATATTATGATGATACATAGTAGATTTATTTCACGTATACTATAAATGTATACTTTGATTTGATATATCTAATCAAGTACAATTATATCATGAAAATTTTAAATGTAGAGGTTAAACCCATATTCTACATCTCAATTATATCATGAAAATTTTAAAAATTTTAAATGTAGAACTCAAAATCAACAAAAGCACAAGTAAAGTATCTGGTGTACTGCATGGAGAATGCAATACTGAATTTGCCTGCAGATCAAGAACAAATGATTTGGCTCATTGATTTCAAAGGCTTCAATTTGTCCAACATATCGATTAAGTCGACAAAAGAAACCGCTTATATACTACAGGAACAGTATCCCGAGAGGCTCGGTTTAGCAATTCTATACAACCCACCCAAATTCTTTGAGCCATTTTACAAGGTGCGTTTGCTACCTCCAGAGTTTTTAAAACCAGTCCGACCAGTTAAAAACAATCATCAGTGTTTTGACCTTAAAAGTGTTGTTACAGGTTGTGAAGCCTTTCCTCGAGCCCAAGACTGCAAACAAAGTGAAATTTGTTTACTCAGACGACCCGAATACAAAAACCATCATGGAAAACTTGTTTTGCATGGATGAGCTCGAGACTGCATTTGGCGGGAAACATGAAGAAAACTTTGACATCAAGAAATACTCGGAGAAAATGAAAGAAGACGATGCAAAGAGGATTCTTCTTTATGGAAGAGAAAGTTGCTCTGAGCCGAGCCCTAACCCTAACCCTAACCATGATCTTGATTCTGATCATGAAAATGCAACCAATGCAAACTCGATAAAGGAAGTTGATAAGGAAGAGATATTGATGGAGACTCAAAAGACTGAGGGCGGCTAAATGTGTGACAAACTGTATCGTATTTATTGAATTTTACGAATGACAAACTGTATCAGAACGTATTCAACTTATTGTATCAAACCACTAGAGGTATTCATCGGTGTTCATTTTTCTTTGTTCGATTAAGCCAGAGTATCATGTCTTTGGACCAAGTTATATCAAAGCACGTAAACTGTAGCACCTTGGTATCATAGCCTTGGGCCAAGTTATACTGGAGCGCGATACTTACAGAACAAGTGACTCTATAAGACGATATAAATACACGAAAAAGCATAGATATTGTCTCCAAAACACTATTTTGATTATTTTCTACTATACTATACAAAAATATCACTCTAAAAAAAGAGAAAGGAGCACACAGAAAACATTACATGATTTGAGTTCTACTGCACAAAACTTGTAATGGATCAACACTTAACAAAACTAGAATACGAAAATCAACACATACAAAAGTCCTTCACTGAATGAAAGCGAGATAAGGGATTGTAAGGTTTATGGTAGTCGTTTGTTGAACCTGCAAGTCATCAATGAACCATCTCATCTAACTTCTGCCTGTATCGAGCCAAATCCTGCAATAACAAGCAAGAAATATAGTGTGTTAAGATAATGTTTAAACATACAAGTAACTAAGCATTATACATGTAACATGTCACACAAGAAAATGTCATGTGTGTGACGTAATATCAATAAACTACACCAGTTGTTCTCTACTGATTGTTTTAGTTTGGCTTTTGAATGTCAGACTTGCATATGTCAAAGACTAGTGTTTGTTATTTTACCCTTTCAACACTGAATCTTTTGCTTTTTTAACACTTATTGTACCTTTTTGACTTCATTATCGATCTGTGTCTCGAGAAGGACTATTCTTTTAGAGTTTTAATATCAAAAGTAACTCACTTGACAGTTGACACTCAAAGTCAAAGTAGAACAACTCGTAAAGAACACAAGAAATGTTACATTTGCAAAGGACTAGAAGATGCAATTAAAGAATTTACAAAAAAGGTTTAGGTGAGGTCAAATAACCCGCATACACTTCTTTTTTTTAATTTCAGAAAGAATTAATATGCATCTAGAAGCTATATATCAAAATTAACTATCCAATGTATCGGAAAAAGCAATTTACGCAGTTGTAAACAAAGGATACCATAAGCAACCTTTTAAACCATTAGACCCATTATCGATGTTTCCTGTTTAGCTGTTTTTAAATTTGACCCGCTATCAGTAAATATAACTGAAATTAACCGTTTTGTCTAGAAATATTATTCACCTTGGTATAAGCATAAACACTTGCTTCACTTGGTGCAACTGGACTTCCTCTTCTAATATATTGTTCCTCTTTAACGATATAAAGCATAGGTATCCCTGTTGCTAATTCCAGGCTTATAACCTGAAAGTTTATAGAACAGTCGGTTTTCAAAATTACTCAAGTCAAATAAAATAGAAGCACATGCTATTAGAGTCATAAATAATCAATTTTTTACCTGTTGAGAAGTTAATTTGTCAAGATACATTATGATAGACCTCAAGGAATTCCCATGTGCTGCAATCATTACATTCTTTCCGGCGCGTAGTTGAGGTTCAATCTGAACAATTTTTGGTTAATTTATACAAGAAAATTATCATTAATAAGAACAGCTTACTCCACACTAAAAAATGAGTGTTGATTAGAAATTAGGGGGTGCTTGGACTTTGGACGTGAACTTTTAAAATTAAACAATTACTTGACTAAAGCTTACATAAATTCCACATTATCTATATAATCAGTTTTCTTACATCAACTTTTATCTTGATTATCCAAACCGAATATTTTGATCCTAAATATCCAAAAGATCACAATCATAATCCGCTTACCTAAGCACTCAAAAATTATTATTGCCACTTTGAAGGGGTGTTAAGATGTATGTTTTGAAAATGATTAAATGATGATGAATAATCACAATCGGATAATCATATGTTTAGAAAATAGTGTTTGGATGCGCATACGTTGTTTGAAGTTGTAAAAGATCATATGATTAGATGTTTCAGTGTCTGGCAAACTTTGATTATTTGAGATATTTATGGATAAAAGATCAAAAAAGGAAATTATTGAGGAAAAATATGAGACCATGTATTAAAGACAAAACCTGTTGAATCAATTTTGTTCAAAATTCATATTACTATTGAAATATTATTATTTTGTAGTCATTTGGACACCTTGATTGTCTATACAAAAATTAGAAACCATATATTATAGACATAAAACTTCTTATACAACTAGTACAAAAGATATTAGTTTTGACCTGAACCTGTTATCCAGCCCGCCTAACCCGCCCATTAAGTCACCTCTACACTTATTCTAGCAACTATTATTATGAATAAATGCTTGTTTCATCTTCATTATAACTCTCTCGGAGATTATAAAAGAATAAATAACGAAATAAAACATTGTACTCACATGTTCTTTAAAGTATGCAACAGCTCTTTCTGCGCACATTTCCAAACTCTCCCCGTTTGGTGGTGGTATATCATAACTACGCCGCCATTCGTGCACTTGTTCTTTCCCATATTTATCAGCAGTTTCCTGCTTGTTAAGACCCTGCAATTCCCCATACCTGAAAACCACAAAAAAAGTTTAAAGAGGGGAAAAAACTCGAGATGAAATGTGTAAAGTTCTTCCTCTTTATTATCAAAATAAACAGATTTGGATAACCAGATAAGTAGTTGTAAGAAACCTGATTATTTGATTTTAATTCTTAAAATCACAACAATCACCAACACATATCCAAACACCAAAAACATGATAAGCCTTGAACTTAAGTAGGTGTTTCTTTATATTTAATCTAATGTATCATTTATAGGAGCATGTCTTTCTATATCAGTTTGGTTCTAGAATTCTATATTTATATCACACAAGAACATATAAACATAAACCGTTGCGCCTCATATCCGCTAGATTTTAGAATATTTTGTTCCCTAAAGGAAAAAGTTTAGATATAGACATATAGTGCTTACATTCGTTCATTTAGTTGCCAAGCTGTAACAACTGGGATACATTGTTTTTCAGTTTCTTGACTAAAAATTCGACTCCAAGATTCTGCTTGTTCACTTTCATTATGCAAGATGATAGGCACCTAACATAGATTGACAACAGTAATGATTATCAGAATCTGAAACCCCCACAGGAAGAAAGAGAAAAAAAGATGATACAATGTAAGATGGCAATTTCAAACTATTTACTTATCAATTGTTCGATTTGAGTTGTGTCTCAAATTAAGAAAAAAAGATTAGTTAAAAGGTGAACGGATAAGTTGTCCAAAGTCTATTTCTAATAAAAAACGCCTCCCATACTATTTTATTCAAAGATTTAGATTATTATCGTAATAAGATAGTTCTTTGTAAACATAATTCATTGATTAAGAAATGACCGGTTTCAACCTTTACCCGTTTTGACCCATTACACAACCCACCTGACCCTGCCATCTTACCACCTCTAATCCATGAGTGTGTGTGGTGTATACCTTCTTGCGGCGGTGCTGTGTCATGGCAAGCATAGCTGTCATTTGCGCACGAATAAGTGCAGATGTATATATCATATCAACCGGTATATTGCTTATTCTTATACCAGCTTCAATCGCTTCTTCCACACCTTTTCTTGTTAGGGGCACATCAACACAACCCGTAAACAAGTTCTTCTCATTCCATAGAGACTCACCATGCCTAATCAATATCAATGCCGCCTCGCCTAAAATAAATAAATAACAAACAAATTTCAAAATTTTCACCAAGGAAAACATGCAAAGGTTACATCGTCTGGATGAATGGTTCAGCTTTCACGGTAACGTAAAAGTAGATGTTACAAATATTTTATGTATCTGTAGCCCATATAATGTAAAGAAAATTATGAACTACATATTACAAAATTAGATGGAACAGAAGGAAAGTTGAATATATTTGGAAGTGGATAAGAGCACAAATGAGTGTTCATTTTTGGACTAGTGTTTTTAATTTCTTTCCTTGCAAAGTGACCATCATTCTAGTGAAATGCTAAAAAAACTTGTACTTTGCAAATAATTGCGATTTGGACATCTTGTGGAAGTGTAAATTCACAAAAGATGGTCATTCTTCGAATACAATATTCATAAATGATCATTCTTGAAAACTTCATTTTCTTGTGGAAGTGTAATGCTAAAAAAACTTGTACTTTGCAAATAATTGCGATTTGGACATCTTGTGGAAGTGTAAATTCACAAAAGATGGTCATTCTTCGAATACAATATTCATAAATGATCATTCTTGAAAACTTCATTTTCTTTTCTTTTTTATCATGAAAGAGAAGGATATCTTTGCAACAAAAAGTCAAGCCGGATGATTAAAAAAGTCAACCACTAAAAAACTATACTACATAGTGGATATTTACTTATGAATGGGTTGATTTGGGTATGTTTTATCTCAACCGCATCAAATGGTAAAAAAATATCAATCATATTTGTAAAAGATTTAGCCACTTAACCCAAAGTGACCCGGCTTGCACTAAAAATACGTCCTGGTTCAACCCGAACATGTTTTGACCCATTACCCAACCCACCTGACCCGCCCACCTAAAGGAGATATATACCATACTTGATTTTTTAATGGGTTCCTCCGTGGTGCTATCAACCGGGGTCGAAACTTCATCTGAAACTGTAGTAGCCTGAGAAAAAGATGCTTGAATCAAACAAGAACCTCTTTTTCTAGACCAATAATCTTCCTTTCCGGATAGCCCAAGATCAATCTTGAAACCTTTAGTGGTCAGTTGTAAAGAACTCTTTCCAAAATCTCGATGATGTGCAGACTTACCAATATGCCCACAAGTCTTGATGGTAGCAACACTTCCATTAAATGTTGTTGCAGCCATTCTAAAACTTGAATATATGAACATACAAAATTTTAGGAGGAAACCGTCAAGATAACATTACAACATATACAACTAAAAAAAGCATATCATACAAAACATTACAACATATACAACTCAAAAGAAAGCATATGATACAAAATAAATCACCTATTCATCAAACAAATGCATTATGCACCAACAAAGGAAGAGTTACATTTTGACTTTTGAAGTCAAACTTGTTTCTCTTCAACTTCAAAATTGATATGATGTAAACTCTTTTTACGAATAACTTTCACCAAACACATTGAATTCATTAAAATATACTACAACTAAAACAATGCTGTTCTTAAAACTGCAACGAGATACGTATAAACACTGCAATTGGTAAATATTAATCTGAACAAGAAAAAGTCAAAATGCAAACAACATAATAATCAAGAACGTATAACTTACAACTACATTCAGATCTAAACACAAGCTCACACAGAAAAATGTACATTCATCAACGTATAAACGAAACTTCAATTCTTGAACACAATCAAAATACAAACGATTTAAATCCATACCAAATCAATCAGCCAGATAACTCGAATAATCTTGCTTTTAAAAATGTGGGTGATCAAGAACAACAATCTTACATTATTTATAACCAAATTGATCGATTGTTAGGGGAAGCTGGCGATGAAACTGAGGCAGATACAAGGTTTATTTCAAGAAAATAGCAAAGATTGACGGAGATGATTATGATAATGCAATGTTTGTTAATCGTTGATTCAGATTGATGGAATTGTGGCGTATTTGTGAGTGATTTGTGGCTTTAATTGCTTAGAAGAAATCGAGGGGTTAGGTGTTCAAAAGGTGTTTAAAGGAAGAAGACACAAGAAGAAATCTTGAACTCCATTTTTATATGTTTATACGCTTTTTAATTTTGGTAGCTTTAGCACATTTTCAAAGGGCAAAACACATGTGTTGATATTTAATTAGAGTTGCATTATACAAAATAATGATTTGATTATAATTTTATTTATATGGTTTTATCATAATAAGGAATATACTTCCAACGATTTCCTAATTAAAAGAATCTTTATAGTATGCAAACCTATATGTGGATATGTCTATTCAACAGAGCGTTTATTTGTTTGACGGAAGTTCATTTATGTTTGTTTATTTAGTAAATGAGCAAAAAGTTTGTATTCATTCAGTTAAATAAACGAACATGAACACATGTTTTGTTCATCTGTTTGACGGAAGTTCATTTATGTTTGTTTATTTAGTAAATGAACAAAAAGTTTGTATTCATTCAGTTAAATAAACGAACATGAACACATGTTTTGTTCATCTGTTTGACGGAAGTTCATTTATGTTTGTTTATTTAGTAAATAAACAAAAAATTTGTGTTCATTCTGGTTAAATAAACAAACATGAACACATGTTTTGTTCGTTTATTTACGTTCATGAACGTTCGATTATGTTTGTTATTTAGTAAATGAACAAAAAGTTTGTATTCATTCAGTTAAATAAACGAACATGAACACATGTTTTGTTCGTTTATTTACGTTCATGAACGTTCGATTATGTTTGTTAATTTACGTTCGATTATGTTTGTTTATTTATATATATTAATATATTAATAAAATGGTATTATGTGTTAATATTGAAACATAAGTGTATTATGTTAACATTTGAAACATAAGTGTATTATGTTCATTTACAGGTCGATGCAAAAACTTTATAGGTGATAAATTTTGTATATGTTTTTAGATATGTAAATAACAACCAAATGTATATAACATAAGAGTATTATAGTTTTTTTTACGATAGTTATCTCTTTTAATATCAAACTATCGCATATGGATTTTAAAGAGTTTTTGAGATTGAATGTGAAGCATAGTATAAACAAACAATCACAGTAAAAAATAATTTATAAACAAATGACATTCTAAACATTATTTATCAACCCAACACATATACAAAAGTAAATCTTACATTTCATAATAAACACGACAAAAACATCCAATGCACGTGGTGATAACTTTATTTCTTCACTTAGTTTGATCTCTAATTTCTTTTGTTATCGCTTTTGATACATTGTAATGTAACATGACAACATAATGATATCAACATAGGACCAAAATTCTGGAGTCTAAAAGACTAAAGCAACCCTTCGCCAGGCATAGGGCCAAATTCAGGTAAGTTAACATTTAAGGCTTTTGCCATGCCCATGGCCCATTCTGAAAAGGCATTTGACTCTTTAATGGAGCCCACTAAACAAACAATTAAATTATCTTTTTTACTATTAAAAGTAATACACCAACCCGATTTGTAATGACAACTACTATATTATATATTTATTTATATAATTATACATTATATACTACACTGATATTTCTCTCTAAAATGTATGTGATTATAAATTTAAACGTTGTTTCGTTCTCTATGAATATATCGTCCATTTATTTAAACAACAATTAAATAAAATTGTTTTTCTAAGTAAAAATGACAAGTGGTAAACCCCAAAACTTTTAAAACTTGATGGGTTCAAGTGATTTTTATATAAACTTTTAGAAATTAAAGGGGTCAAAAGTGTAAAATTTAAATTTGAGGGGTGAAGAGTGACCAGTGACAAAGGCCATCGACCTTTATTTTTAAGGTAATTGTAATATGTGTTTCATATACTTTCCGGTCTTATTTTGGGAATTATAAAGGGGTTCATGAACCATGACACCGCTTTCAACTGGTAGAACACGGACCAACCTGGTTTCAAACCTGCTTAAACTTTATCTAAACCGGTCATTTTCATCACTTATACTGATTTTAAATGACTCGGTTTAAAAAAACAGTTGTGACCATGGTTGACCCGACTTGAACCGGTTTCCAACCCGATTTGTCCACATTGGGCGTAGAAGTGCGTATCCAACCCGGTCACCCGAGAACTGGGTTCAACCTGGTAGCTAGCCAACCCGGTTTCAACCCGACGCGAGACTGACCCAATCTAAACCCGTTTTTGTTTTGCCCTATTGAAACCGGTTTGAATCCGCCGGTCAAACCTTGTTTGGATTTTTGACCAAAACCCAAACCGGATTGAATCTGATCCGATTTCAAATTTCAACCTGGTTTGTGCATACAAGTTAGTTCACACTTCACAGAATATGGAGCCGATACAAGTAAAACGACTCTGGCCCAATAAAATGGTAAATATGTGAACTTCTGGGTTGGGTTTTGACACAAAAGCCCATTTTCACGATATTGGGCCTTTGAATAGCAATACTTAAAAAACTAACCCGATAAGAAATCCATTTACACAAGTAATATGGATCCAATACGACTATGTGGCAATATATAATCTTGCATGATAAAATTGCTTAAGTTACCATCTGTATAGCTCGTATAATTATTACGTATTTCATTTATGTTTATTGGCCCACGTGGAGACTAATGACCAAGTGGGAATTATTATGTCCACGTCAAGGTGGTCGCAACATTGATAGCGACATTTAACAAAGATTAAAAGATATATACTTTAACTACGTTTGAAACTATATTCAATATCTGAGTAAGTTTTTCTGCGACAAGATGTCAACCATCTATATTGATTTTGATGCTCGAGGCCTGACTCGCCCACGAACACCATCAACAAGAAAACCCAAAGATGCACATATCTTTTTGCGATTCGAACCTTGAACCATCAGACAACCTAAAAATAACCGAACCTATTGATATGAACTATGAACTATCATATTTCATTAAGATATACATGTGAGATGAACAATCGTCAAAACCATGTTCACGGCCTACAAACATCATCTCAGACTCTCACCAACCACCTCCCACGCACGCTACGGTATTCAGCGAGAAACAACATGCGTATATTTATATTATCAAATAAAGACATGAAACATATATGCACCATACGAAATATTGTTGTGTATATAATTTTTTGAAGAAATTGTAACAATATATTGTATTGGTTGTGTTCATTTGTTTAGTTCTGAAATAAATAAATAAAAAGTTGCTAATTTGGTATATAAGAGAGAAGAGGAAGGCAGACAAAACAAAGGGGGCACATCGACACATCTCTATTAGGGCCCCAATGCATTCAATTGCATTTGTAAACTATATACATATACAAATATATATATACATCACATTATTCTCAATTACACCTCTTGTTCTAATTATTTATGAAGTTTTCTTTATAATTTATTTAAATAAGTATCAATTCATATCATAATGCATAAAATATTTAATTATTTATACACAACATCTGTTTTAGATATATATATTTTTCAATATTTCTGTGGTAATTATTGTTGTGGTTTCTTCTGTAGTAATTTATTATACTCAGCATAGTGCTCTCATGGTGATCTTGAATAAAATTTTTGGCTATCATTATTACCCTAGTGAGACATTTAAAGACTTACGGTAATTCAAAAATAGAATATAAAGATGTACGGTTTATCGAATCAAACAATTCAAGTTGTTAATTCTCATTTAGCCAAGGTCTATCTATCAAGAAACGCGTAACCTATACAACCTAGCTAAATTCATACCGTTTGTTTGATTTATTTGGTTTCTGTAATGAATGAGAATATTGCTATAGAAACTATGTAAAATTCGATAAATAATCAAATTGTAATTAACATTAAGTAGTTTTCTTCTAAGGTTTTATAAACATTCCTTTGCATGATCTTTATTCCTTTATTATACAGAATCACTAACTATAAATTCTTATGCAACAGAGGAAATAAACAAATGAGAAAACTAAATATAACAGAGAAACTGAAAAGTAAGCTTAAATACGAAATTACCTAACTGTTACAAAGTTATTAATAAATATACAACGGATTGCAATTTCTAGTTTTCTAGTTAGGTTGAATATCTAATTATTTTATTAACAAGACGGTGCCTTTTTTAACTAAAATTATTAGATTTGAAATGACGAACTTTACACAATAACAATTAAGTTTTCAAGTGTTTCGTTAAAGCAACTTAAAGCTTCATGTATACTCACTTAATTTTCATCAAGTGTTACAGTTTTATGTAATATTTTATGCATGTTTAATTTTTTTTCTAAATTAAATAAGCGAAATGATACATATATGAATCTTATTACTACTAATTGATTATTATTTTTTTAGTTTTAACAATTATAAATTTAACGATTATAAAACATGATTAATATTTTTTAATAAAAATATTCTTCAATATCACCTCCTACTTCAATTTAACTAGAAAAAACTGTCCGCTTAATATTAATTAAAATTCATATATGTTCATTGGTCTCACTTAATTTTACAGCATGTAAACATTTATAAAAATATTTTATAGAATTAGAGCACATAATAAAAATTGAGTGACTCTGTGAATAAATAACATTTTAAACAATTATAATATAACACTTGAAATTTTTCATTACTATTAAGCATCAAGTCCCGTCAGTTTCCACTTTCAAATATGTAAAACATAATCTTATTTTTCAAATAATATGTTTTATACATTTCTCATCACTTTTTCTCACTATTCCATTCACAATCACTTTTAAAAAGAATTTAAAAATATATACAAATGAACAATATTTTTCACAAATATAGATAAATAGTAATGTTTTTGATCTCTTCCAATCACAATCACTTTATAATTATTCCCTATAAATAGAAAATATACAACGGATGGTTACTATACAAAGTGTATTTTCGTTGTCTATTTTTCGTGCAAAGCGTATAAAGTTTTGGGATGAAACTATCACGCAAGAATAATAATAATGACGCATGAACAAAGTAATAATTACACACGACGATTTACATTCGCGTGGAATTCTCACGCAGAGATACAATTATTACGCATGAATACTTCATTACGTAACAACTCCACCTTTGCGTGATAATTCCATCTATGCGTGATTAATTGTTACACTTACATTATAATTTCACCCGTAACGTTCATCCTCACGTGATAACCTCGTATGCTTTGCAGAAAAAAAAAACACTTTATATCGTAACATTTTCTCCTGATAATAACAATAGAAATCCATTTTTAAAATATAAGCTTTAGATCATACGTGTTATAAAAAAAACAAAAACCAAGGCTTAGATTCCTTCACCCCTCTTATTATCTTCTCTAGTCTCCACTTCTCCTCCACCCCTCACTCCACCACCACACCACCACCACACCACCACCACACTCCGACCACAACAAAAACAACCGAACATGATACTAGGTAAGAGGCCCCGACCTCCGATCAAACGAACCACCAGCATGACGGAGTTCACCCTCGATCTCAACCCCACCGCCGTCGTCTCCGGTGGCACAAACACTAACGCCCCTCAATCATCTCCATACGATGATCCCAACAACCCCTTTAACGTTATCCCACCGACAGATGCAGATGGTAATCATACTACTCTCGATCGTCGGTTGTTGTTGACGACAACCACCGCCGTTTGTAGTTCTCCGAGGAACCACCGCCGGAATTCCGCTGATCTTGGGGGAACACCTCATTTTTTAACCCTTTGTTGCCTTTGTAACCGACGGTTGATCTCCGGCAGAGATATCTTCATGTATAGGTATAATATATCTATATTTTTTATTTTAATTCATTTCTCCATGTTCTTTTCTTCTTTTTTTTAATGACAATTTTTTCCACTCTTATGTTTGTTATATCATTTACATCATGTCTGAGTTTGAACTTTGAACCCGGTTTATTTATCTTTCAATAACGAAGAGGGAATCATCATGTTCTTCTCTTTTCTTTTCTTAGTATTACAGATCAGCGTCACATCAGATTTTTATACATTTTTTTTTATGTTTTTCTTAGTTTTAATAGTGTCGTCCGAATTTTCTTACGTTTCCCGTACGTGCATGTGTGTGGTACGGTACAAGTCACCTGTTTACGAATTCAACCAATGAGTGCTAGTGAATACATCTCAGGTTGGTTTTTTTTGTCATGAGAATTGTGGTGGTAGAGATGAGCTAGGTATCGGTACCTACTGAATCGGTACCGAACCGAAAGTACCGATCCCAAAAATCATCAAAATTGGATATTGGTACTGGTACCAAAAATGCTCAGTTTGGTACAGTTCGGTACCGATACAGATTCGGTATTTGAAAGTAGAAATTGGTAAAATACTAGTAACGTATCGAACAGAAAGTACCAATCCTGAAAACATCAAAAAGTGGGTATCGGATGGATACCGAAAATAAATTGATACATTGAGATAGGGGCTGGGTTACAAAATAAACTTATGAAACAAGGTTAAAGTATTAATCGTATAAGTTTCATGTGATTCTTGTAGTTATCTACTTATTTTGTAAATACGTAATTATATTTTGCTTTTTTGTAGAGGTGATAGCGCGTTTTGCAGCTTCGAATGCAGGCAAGAACAGATGAATCAAGACGAGAAGAAAGACAGACGCTCATTGATAACCAAGAAACCAGTTATTGACGATTCAGAATGTTCCTCAAACTCTTCAAAAAGAGAATAATAAAGAAATTCAATCAATGTTTGTATTCATCGATTGTATTGCAACTTGAAAAGATAAACATTCATAATATTATGCATGTATAGACATCGTATATGTAAAATTTCATTAGTCTCGAATAATTAGCGATCAGCGGGCTTGTATACGCGCATACATACCAAGAGACACAAAGGGTGAATGGGTGATCACGAGAGCTTCTCATATAAGTTTTCATTAGTTCACATGTGAATTTACATGACTAATAATGTTGTCAAACGAACACAAATTTGATCTACACGCTCTTATTTTCATTGGGTTAAATACTCCATTCAACCCGTCAAACCAACCACATCCAACCGCTTAACAACACTTTTCGCAGTTTTCAACACTCTTTCTAGTTTGATTGATTGTTCTGCTTCTATCGGTTTAGTTAAATGTTTTTAAAAACATTATTACTGGTTAGATCAATAGTTTTATGCTAAAACTAGTCGAACCAGATAGTTTAGAACCCTAGAAAGATTAAAAACAACTTGTATTTATAAATATATTATTTAGTGATGAGTTGTATATGTTATTTTGCCAATATATCCAAACATGGTAGGGGCCGTTTTATATTATTAATTGAACTAAAAATGGAAAGAATTATAAGAGAAACTAAAATAAAATAAAATGATGGACAAGTCACATAGAGTCAAAATTGCATAATGAAGTTCATGTTCCAATCAAATAATTGCTAATCGACAAAAAAATGTCTTGTTTCAACCATGATTGATTGAAACTCAACTTTTTTTCTTTTACTTAAAACTTATATATTCATTCCTTCTACAAATTTTAGTTTGAAATAACAAATATTTTTTTCTGACTTGTATTCCGTTTATAATTTATGTTGGGACATAAATTTCATTATATATTACATCTATCGTTGTAAAAACCTTTGTGATTGTGGAAACGGTCTTTTGATCGATGAGCTTTAATCTTTCTACTTTAATAAAAAAGTATCTTAGATGACACTTGCCAACACCACAATCATTTTCATCAAAATTTTTCCGTCTTTATCTCCTATTAAATAATTACCTTAGTTACTGTGATATTATTTAAGATTTTTTTAGATTTAATAAATTAAGAAATAGATCTATTTATTAATGTTATTTATGAAAATATAAAATTTTTATACAATAACAAATTTTCTAAACCAAAAATTTTTTTAAAAATATAAAATATTTTAAAATTGGTATATTAAAAGAGTCAATTTTAAAATTTAAAAAAAATAAATTTGAGAGTTATAATAATGAAATTTTAAAAAATGAAATTATTATACGGTTTGTTTTAGAACAAAATATTTATTTATTTATCTAAAAAAACTAAAAACAAAATTTAAAAAATTGATATCACTATTTTATTAATTATAGTCATTTATTGTACGTAATTTCAGTCGTATCATATCTCAAAACATCCTTTTATAATTAGTAAATTATATTATATTAATATTTTATTTTATTTAACCCGTATAACATACGAATTTAGTAAAGCTAGTATTTAAATAAAACCTTTTCAACTTTCTTAAATATCTACGATAACTGGACTCGTCTTCTCGACTTGACAAAAAAAGCAACAAATTCCGAAACCCTCTCCAAACCAAAAACATAGTCATCACTGTCACCGTATGTTATATCCCGAAAAATTTTAAAAAGGAAAATAAGAAGAATTGTGAGATTACACTAATAATATAACATACGAAAATAAATATTTTTTTCACTCCCTACACCCTAAAAGTTTACAATAAAATCAAACTCCTGCATTAATTGGTTGATCACTTGATTCTTTCCAAAATCAAAAGTGGGGACACAATCACAAATACATATAAAGACAAAAAAAATTAGATCCAAACTCACATAAACATTGATTAACACGTTCTGTAATCCAACATCTGGTTCTTAAAAAACTATATTTGGTAGATGATAGTACGTTTGTCATGTGTTCGTTACATCTTACAGATTCTATCAAATTATGATGTTTTTTTAAAAACTTTTATCACAAAAAGTGGATTCATAATGGTTCGTTAACACATGAATTATGTAAGGCCCGTTCCCGGGCACTTTATAGTTGGTCAACCACAACAGTTAAAACACTACACATTATAATTATACAAACTTTAAGCAGCGGAAATGATTTATAAAAACCATTCATTTCATTTAAAATACTGTTGTTAAGCAATACATCATCATTATCTTTTACAAAAGAATTGTTTTAACGCATACAAAACAATAGCAACATAAAATACGAATGGATGTCAGTCTTTTCCTGCCAAGTAGTTTTACCCTCGTGCCATCCTCAGCAATAATTACCTGCCAACTGAAAATGTATAAAAGTCAGCGTTGCTGAGTGAGTTCTAGTTTTAAAAGTAATAAATATTTTCTATATGTTGTATATGAAAATACTCTTTTCTGTAAAATACAACTCTGTACTGTATATGCGAGCACGCATTAACTATATGAACAAGTACTGTTCGTTCTCTTTACTGTATGCCTTGTCTGTAAACTTTTATCTTTATGTTTCACTTTCTGTATGGACCAATGAGCAATACCCCAACTATATGCGTGATGGAAAAGGGGTGATGGGTCATCTATATCTCTCGAAAGGGTCAACTATATCCCTCGAAAGGGTCAATTGTATCCCTCGAAAGGGCCAACTATATCCCTCGAAAAGGTCAACTATATCCCTCGAAAGGGTTCTGTGTACTGTGTACAAGGCCAACCCAATCACCCAGGACACGCTACAAAGGTCCTGCTAATCTCATTGATTGACCCTATGCGCATAATAGGGTAGCTAACCCGCAGCACAGTTGAGCTAACGACAACATAGTCGTGTACCTCTTGTAAACTTGCAAGACTTGTTAACATTTTCATTAATGTTCCTCTTCTTTTCTTTATTGCTCTTTCACTTTATTATTACGATATACTTTACGTTACGATAATAACATACCACGTAAGGTCACATACTATAAGTAATAATAGTAATAGCAATAACAATAATAAGGAACAATCATAAGTAATCATATCATGCATGAAACATCATCATTAATAAGCCCTTAGTCAACCTCGGTCAAAACCTTAAAGCACAGACTCCCAGAAAATTCTGTAAAAATTTCTAAGTGCTTAGGCGCATGGGAACTATTTGGGCGCATGAGCCCTGTTCGGGCGTTTCATCACTATGTAGGCGCATCAACCAACACTTAAGCATTTTTCACCTTAGGCGGATGAACTATTCAGACGCATGGGCACTATTTGTGCGTATGAACACTTAGACGCATGGATAATTCGGACGCATGGGCACTTAGGCGCATGAGCCACTTGGGCGCAGGGGCACTATTAGGACGCATGGCCTTACACTTAGTCGTCCTGCTAACATTTCTAGGCGCATGGGCCACTGTTCAGGCGCATGGGCTGTACTTAAACATTTCTAAGGTAATCTTAGGAGCATGGGCTAGTGTTCAGGCGCATGGATTACACTTAACTCTTTCTAAGGCATTTTCACGCGCATGAGCCTTATCTAGGCGCATGGACCTTCTGTTCAATATGTTTCCAGTATGTTTTCAAACCCAATCATTCAACCCATCTATTCAAAGCTTAATGTGGTTATTCTAAACATGAACAACCTATGAGCATTCAAAAATCAACATCCAATCATGCACATTACATACGGGTAAACATACAAAAGCTTTGAAAATCATTTAAATACATTTTCAGCCCCAAAGATAGTTTAAAATAAGTAAAACCGGGGTCTAGAACTCACCTGATGCAACTTGGGTATTTCTTCCTTTCTAACCCGCTTGCAATGAGTTCAAATACCTAAAAACAACACCAAACACACACACCCGAGCACATATGCATACAACCGGGTCAAAACCCGTCATAAACATATAAAAACCACGAATTTCTTACCTTGAATTCGTTCACTTCTTCTTCAAAATCCGAAGTTCTGCTTTTCTTCCCTTGTCTCTCTCTCTAAAACCGAAAGTAGTGGTGATGTGAAGTGAGGTGGGCGGCCATGACCACCTTTACACCAACTTTTTCAAAGTTTTGTCATTTTGGACACTTTTGGTCCCTCCACTTGGACCTTATAGCTTTTCTTTTCTTTTTATTCTTTATTTCATGTCTTTTTAAATAACCGGGTGTTACAAATTAGAATCGATAATTTATAGCTATGGTCATCCGAATGTTTTTCAGTAACGAATCAATTGCTGTTGTCATGGCTTCTACAGTTCTACGGTCTTCACAATAGCTTAGTTAGGCATACACGAATAAAAGAAGCAACTATAATTGAATTAGGTGTGTCAACAGCATGAGTTGGGTCAAACCCGGACATACCTATCAAATATTATTTTTGTTATATATTTATTGTATACTTAATGGCTTATTTATTTATTATGAATATACATACTAAGTTTATAAAATACAAGATTTTTAATTATAGTATTATTATATAACATGTTACAACTTGTATGTAAAATGAAAAAGTAAAACCTTTCATGAGAAGTGTGAAACAATATGTAGTGGTGTCGTGTCGTGACTTTCTTTTTGTTATAAAAAAATGTTATTAAGTGATATTTGAAGATGATGGAAATGGACATGAATGATATGTGTAGGGTATTTGAGGTGCTCAAATGTCAAAACCCATAACTGGTTTTAACTCTACACTCGAGCCCCTCCACTATAAAGTTATCGTCAACGCCAATCACTATTTTCCATTCCATTAAAAGGGTGCATAACACATTTTGTTTATTTTTCTTTACATTAAAAGGGTGCATAACACAATTTTGTTTTGGCATGTGTCAGGTCGAAGTAACTCAAAACGTATGAGGTAATGCTAGCATTGAAGGTAGTTAGGCGCAAGGTTCAAGCTGCTATATTGGTTTCACATTCACGTTATGCTACTTATTTAGACCTTTAATGTTATGGTCATCGTTCGTCGACTGGCAAACAACAAGATGTATTCAAGGTGAATCGAACTGGCTCTCCTAGGAGACATCTAATGTCCTTGCTACCATTGAATCATTAATGTGATGGTTGGGTCACATAACACATCTACAGCGTTATATTGTATATTTATGAGCTTAAAAGGATTAGAACATTTACCTTTTAGGATGTGTTTAGCTCACAATGAAAAAAATGATAGCCGATGCAATAATAAACGACCACACATCTAACGTGAGAAGGGTAGGGAAGATTGGAAGAAGGAGAGAGTCCATAAATTTAGTTAGGAAATGAGTTGGGTGATTGTAATTTATGTTTTATCACGCTGTATACGGCACCCTTGTACGTGTTTTTTATATACGGTTTTAGTTGCTCTACGTTTTAACATAAATTTGTTTGGAAAAAAGAGTGGTTGAATATAATATGTTTTTTTATGTTATAATTTCGAGTTACTTTATGTTTTATTGCAAAATTAGTTTGAAATTTAATCGAGTTGATTGTACTCTGTTTTATCACGTCATTATGATGTCGTCGAAACACATGCAGAGTAAAAAAACTTAGTATAACTTGAAATAGATGTAAAATTGGTTTTTGTTGGACTTTGTTAGAGGGCCCATTTATATTTTCTATGTTGTTGGACTTTTAGACATGAGTTTTAATACGTAGCATGTTTCATAAGGCCTCATTTGGTTTGATTATATAAACAAGTTGTTCGCATTGTCTATAACTATTTGTCAGGAAAACAATTTATAAACAAAAAACATTTCATTGTGGAATTGATCATGTCACGTAAATGCTAATATCATTATCTAAGACATGAAATTCCTACGAGTATATAATGGATTAATGTCAAATCGGTCACAGGTAGAGCTCGAGGCTTTTTACGTTACAGGTTCGATCTCGACTTTAGTAGTTTTATCATAATGGTATGGTTTTTTTGAACTAGTGAAACATGATTGTGTCTGATGTACAAGTTTTCATTCGTGGATGTGTTAGACAATTGACTTTAATCGTTAAAAAAACAGGTTACACATCAAGCCAAATAGTACTCGTCCATAGAGGTTACACTGAAGGAGTGCCGATGGGTAAAATAACAAGTAAATAATATAAAATAATTGAATGTAATGAACTTATGCAAAATATAATAAAAAGTGTGAGCAAAATGATGGATAATTATGAACCAATTTAGTTTGAAGGCAAATTCATATTCCACACCTTAAGGACCATTTTAGTAGTTTTAAGACCTATAAACCGTTTACAGGTTAATATATCTACACCTTATAAATTACCAGTACACTATTAAACGTGATTAATTTAACATTGCTAATGTTATATTTGTTTAAAGCATAACTTTTCGTTTTATTTTCCGACTTTGAGCAATATATTTTATATATATTTAATTTTTAGATATGTTTTTGTGATTTACTTATTCATACTTTAACATAAATTGTAACTAGGCTTTATACGTGCTGTGCGTTGTGGCGGCCGGTGGTGTCGTACACGGTGTGATAAACCACAAATTACAATCAAATCGTCTTGAAAGAAAATGTATTATATTTGACGTGATTCTAAACCAAATTAACGTTGAATCGTAGACCAACTTAAAACATATATAAAAATAAACACGTAAATGATGTATAGGACTACGATTGTCCCGACTGTTTTCAAACTAAATTTATGATAAATTAAACTAACTTGAATTTATACCGTTGAATTAAAACTGGTTGTTAAAAAACTAATTTATTATAAAATTAAATACAAGGATGGTTCTTTAATGTTTGATTTATTACATATTTGATCTCAAACTTTAAAAGTTACGTATTTGTTTCGAGAGGTTACCAACCAGTTAAAAAAATGTACTAATAAACATGGTGCAAGGAAGCTGATATTATGTGATGTCATTGTGCGCCATGATGAGGTTTCAAAAAAAACTCAATAACATTCTTGCATGGTTAAAACGCAAACTAATAAACATTTAAAAAAAATTAAAACTGTACTATTTATTCTATTAATAACACAAGAATAAACGATTGAAGAGTCTGTATTTTGACATAAATTTAATTTTAAAAAGAATCAGGTAAAAATATAATGTGTTTACATTCACCGGTATAAAAATAGAGCATTCTATGATTTGACGAAAATTACTCCGTAAATGACTCGGGGTCAAATGTGATATGTAATTTTATCATACCGCGTACAATGTCGTGACAATGCGAGACGGGTGAACATTCTAGTATGTGTATAAAAAGAAGAAAATAGTTGAAAACTTGGAGCTCCGTTCTAGGTGACGTCATTTTGATACTTGTAGTATAAATGAATATAATAAATAAAGATCAGTTTTAACGTTGTAGTTTAATCACAATAATAATAAATATTTGATTAATAACAATATAATAACCACAATATCACCCTCCACCATAAAACCCATGCTGGCGAAGGGCACCACCTCCACCGACCTTCTCTCCCACCTCCGCCACAAGCTTCCAGTGTTCTCTCTTAGACCTCGACTTTGTTTTTCATGTCTCTGACCTTAAAGTTGAAATTCCAAATTTACTCCTGATATACTGTTCATCGCGTTACCTTTTTCATATATAAGATAATTAGAACTGAGTTGTGAAAAATATAAATATAATACCAACAACCAAATAAAATAAATGCATACTAACAAACATTTTCAACAATACATTAACAATGATTATTAGCTAAACTGGTTGAGATAAGTTCCATCAATACATCATTAAATTATAGGAAGACATTGAGTTTAAGTTTCACATATAGAAAAAAATAGTTTTAGGTTGGACCTATGAGTTTTTCTCATATATAGTGAGTTTTAATGTAAGGATGATGTCAGACTGCATACTCAAACAATGAAGATAATCAGAGGATTAATTGCTTGTCAATAATCAAATTGCCGTGAAAACAGTTCAAAAATAACAATAAACTAGAAACAAATTGAAAAGAAACTATTTTATACACCAAATACCTATGCCAGGCTAAATTATATTATTTAAATGAGACAAGCTCGAGCTGATCCGTCTAAGGGGTTGTTTGGTAATTTTGAATGATTAAGTGTCGAACAAACAAGATGTCTGAATCATTAAATGCTGAAATATTAAGGGATCTAAATCTTTAAGAGATAGTATATCACTTAACTATTAAAAACAAATGTCTACGCAATTTAGATAAACGATTTTAACAATTTAACACTAGACATCTTGACCATTCAACATTAATGTAATGCTTAATCATTCAGAAGCAATGTCTTTAACCATTCAAAGAATTGTTAGAGAACACAATCTAAACTAACTATAACTTATAATAAAAGACTAACTATGGATACACGTGACGTCTTTCGAACACATCCACCTAAGCGCCACATGTGCATTGCCACATGTCGCTACATCCTTTAATCTTAGGTTACTATAAATTTAAAAACTATTAACTCATATCAATTACAATTGAACTTATATCAATTACAATAAATATTATATTAATGATCAATTATTACTTTGAATTTGATTGACAAATTTTTAAGAATTTGTTATTTATGTTAACAACTAATGATTAAGTTATTAAATTTACTACTACCGTTAACAAATTTCGTTTTATTAAAATAAAAGTTTCTGTCATATTTTCGTTTGAAATAATAGTTTCTCTTAATTAAATTTTAAATTCATGACATTATTCGATTTTTTATATTGTTTGTTTTTTAACAACATTTTATTGCTATGACTTTTACTCATTCTTTATAACTTTAAATATCATTACATAAATAAGTATTTACATCTTTACGAACAATTAGGTTTTATCAAATTTGTTCACTAGTTAATATTTTTTCTTCATTTTTATGCTCAATTGTTCTACCTTTATTTGTTTATATTGTGGAATATTGTAATTTTTTGATACATTATATAATTTTTTTAATTTATATTTTCAACATCATATATATATTTATCATATATACATATTACTGTAATTTATTTACTCATATGTCATTTTAAATACTGATTTACAATAGTAACACACGAGTCACTAATTTGATTAAACATTAAATTATCTTATTATTAGAAAACTGATTTAGATGTCTTAAAGTTTCACCCAAAGAAAATCTACAAATTTTATTTTATTAATTGTTTTCCAATATAGGCTGAATTTTATTTAGGGTTTCAACACGATCCAATAGCTGACTAGAGTCCAAGCTGCCGCAGACCACCACTTCCTCCTGTTCTTCATGTAAGAATTATCTTTCGCATCAGATCGATTCACCTCTCGATTGCTATTTCATCTATTCAATTTCATGTTTGATTGAAATTTTACATACTTTGCTTTAACGATGATGAAATCTGTGAAGTTTTGAGTCGAATCACATCGAATTTGTGCGGTTTTAGTCGCTTTAGTCATGATGCAGTAATCTTCACATCAAATCGTTGGGTTGTTGATTATATGTCGGTTTAGAGTTCTGATGAGGTCCTCTAACACAAATCGAATTGATTCGTGATTGTTGTTATATGTTAATATGCTAGATCTTGAGTAACAGAACTTCATTGATTATGGGGGAATAGTAGTTCATGCTTTAATATAGCTATAAGTTTATTTTTGTCAGTTTGTTTAGTTAAATGTGTTAAGAAGAATGTTAAGTTGATGATGTGCTCACAATTAGAAACAATGATTGTTCTTTTGTGCTTGCAAAAATTATGTTTTTTTTGTCTAATTTGTGGTTGATTTCTGTCTCTGGATGTTAACCTAATTAACTGCATTGATATATATATAAGGTGTATTATATGCATGTCGGTATGTTCATATGCTTATTTTATTTATTTATATACGATAGATTCTTAAGTTGCAGGGAGATTGCTTATTGAAAACTCTTTTTAACTTTTGAAAAGGAGATACGTTGAAAGGAGGTGAAAATGTGTTTGGATGGAGATGAAGATGTGAGAAGGAAAAGGAGTTTTTGAGAAGTTAAAATTTCTAACTTCTCAAAACTCCTTTTGAGAAGTCAAAAGGAGGTGTAAATAAGCAATCCTAAACATGGCCTTAAACAATATTTGACTTTATAAGCTGCATAAGATATGCGGACTGGGACCTTTCTTGGAGTATGATTTAGTTTGGTATCAACATGGATGCGCTCTTGTGAAGCATTATTGTTATATTTATTTGTAGCTTACTTGGAACAAATATCATTCTGCATTTCTTTTGTTTTAGCTACAACCTTTACTTTGTTTTAGTTTGCATATTCCAAGTAGTTTTTACTCCGTGTCTTTCTGTACATGCGGTTTTATTTTCAATGCTTTTGTTGGCAGATAAGTTGTCACAATGTCGGAGGGTCAAGAAACCGATAAGAATATCGAGATATGGAAAATTAAGAAACTTATCAAAGCATTGGAAGCTGCTAGAGGAAATGGTACAAGCATGATTTCTCTTATCATGCCACCTCGTGATCAGATCTCTCGTGTCACGAAAATGCTTGGTGATGAATTTGGAACCGCTTCAAACATTAAAAGCAGAGTCAACCGCCAATCTGTTTTAGGTGCCATCACTTCAGCCCAGCAAAGACTCAAGCTTTACAACAGGGTTCCACCAAACGGGCTCGTGCTCTACACTGGAACCATAGTCACTGAAGATGGAAAAGAGAAAAAGGTCACAATAGACTTTGAACCATTCAAGCCTATTAACGCTTCACTTTATCTTTGTGACAATAAGTTTCACACAGAAGCTTTAAATGAATTACTGGAGTCTGATGACAAATTTGGTTTCATTGTCATGGATGGAAATGGGACCCTTTTCGGGACATTAAGTGGAAATACTAGGGAAGTTCTACACAAATTCACAGTCGATTTACCGAAAAAACACGGGCGAGGAGGTCAGTCTGCCCTTCGGTTTGCGCGTCTTCGAATGGAGAAACGTCACAATTATGTAAGAAAAACAGCTGAGCTGGCAACACAATTTTTCATCAATCCTGCCACTAGTCAACCTAATGTTTCGGGACTTATCCTAGCTGGATCTGCTGATTTTAAAACTGAGCTGAGTCAGTCTGACATGTTTGATCCTCGTCTCCAGGCTAAAATCTTAAATGTGGTTGATGTTTCTTATGGAGGGGAGAATGGTTTCAATCAAGCTATTGAGTTGTCTTCAGAAATACTTGCAAATGTAAAGTTTATTCAGGAAAAACGTTTAATTGGGAAGTATTTTGAGGAAATTAGTCAGGATACTGGGAAGTATGTGTTTGGTGTTGATGACACTTTGAAAGCTTTAGAAATGGGTGCGGTTGAGATTCTTATTGTATGGGAAAATCTTGATATTAATCGTTATGTACTTAAAAACAGCACAACTGGTGAAATTATTGTCAAGCATTTAAACAAAGATCAAGAGGCTGATCAGAGTAATTTTAGGGATTCGGACTCCAATGCTGAGCTTGAAGTTCAAGAAAAGATGTCATTGCTAGAGTGGTTTGCTAATGAGTATAAAAAATTTGGATGCACACTTGAGTTTGTTACAAACAAGTCTCAAGAGGGTTCACAATTTTGTAGGGGTTTTGGTGGAATTGGTGGTATACTTCGGTACCAGTTGGACATTAGGTCGTTTGATGAACTGTCTGATGATGGTGAAATATATGAGTCAGATTAGCAATCAGTGACTTGTGATGGGCCGGTGCAGGGGGTGGGGCTCAGATCTAGCATCAAGGCACTTGTTAAGCTTCCTACCTTTGTTCCCTGTTCAGGAGTTCTTATGAAGGTCAGTATTTGTTTTCTTCTAATCTCTCTCTCTTGAAAAAAAATTTCTGCTGTGAAAAATGAATATGATAGATGTGTGTCTATGGTTTATTTGTGGTAAAATATCATGTATGTAGTGTCTTTTTCTTTGGGATATATGGATCATTTTGCTACTGTTATCAAGAATCCGAATAATTATATGTGATCAAGTGTTACTTGTAAGTTTTTATATATAATTTAACTGAACATCCATCCGGACTTTATTTTTTGCTTTAATAAGATGTAAGAAACAAGAAGCTTATATAACTATGGGGAAGGAACATGGTTTTAAAAAGCGTGCCTAGAAAAGCGTGATTTTTTTGGGGAAAAATCCCTCTGAGGCGCACGCTTCTTGTACAGAAGGTGTTTTTTTTTCTTTCAAAGTGCTATAAATGTTGCTAAAGAAGTTATACATACATGTAATTTATACATTAAAGAATATATAAACATTATTTATAGCTATATTTTGGGTGGGGATGCTAAAAACCTATAGATTATATTAAAAAATTATATAAACACTTAGTGCTTCGCGTACGAAAAGCCCTCCGCTTTTGCGCTTCGCGCTTTGGTTTTAGACCTTGTCGCCTTGGTGTGCTTTTTGCTTTTTAAAACCAAGGTTAGGACAGAGGAAATGAAAACATTTTTTTTCATTTACAGGGGGAATATGGCTGGGCGGATGGGTTGGTAACGGGCTAGCACACACTTTGTTTTCCTGTTTGTTAAATTTTATTCTAAAAACAATTATGAGTATTTTTCTAACAAACCAGTTTCTCGAGGTTTCGTTTTAGCATTCGTTAGATCACTTGCAAACCTGTTTTGACGCGGGTTATATTTTTAGGGGGGTGTTGGGGATTGAGTTTATAGATTAGATGTCTGATTGATGCCTTCTCTATTATTATTATTATTATTATTTTGACAAGGAGGTTTTCGGATATTATCTTTGGAATAGATTTTACATCTACAAAGTACTTAAATAATCGCATTTGTTACATTTAAACACTATTTTCTACAGGTCTTTTGTAAGTTCTGATGTAATTTATTTTAAAATGCAAATTCAAACGTATCTCTAGCGTTCTTTCTACTTATAACTCATTCGACCCTTTAAAGATAACTCATTCATGATCCAAACGGGCTGCTTGTCAACGCTGGTTGACCTAGACGTATAATAATAATAATTGTTGGAATAACCTTTTCTTGTTTTCGTTTTGGGTTGACTCAGTTGGAATAAATAGTATGGATGATGACTTAAGACAGCAAGTTACACCCCCTCCCAAGCTTGAAGCGGTTGCACTCGAGCATTCTCGACATGTTTTAAACGGTTCTACCATATGCTTACTTGTGAATTTGCATTGCGTTTTGTGCTTTCGCTTTCAGGACATAGTTTGACTTATGTTATGATCTTGATTTGGGATTATTACTTTTGTCTTTCAAAATTATTTCTCAAACCTGTAGATTCATATGAATTATCCTTATTTAACGTTGTTGGTCAACTCTTTGTTGGTTGGTGTCTTTTTGATATGTTGGGGATCTGCCATGTTTTTGTGGTGGGCTTGACAGAATCGATTCGATGATATATCCTCGAAAGGATCTCTCACAGCCACAAAAGCACAAGAGCCATTATCTTTTTGTAAATGGTTTGTATTCGAATAGTGGATGATAAGAAGTTAAACCTGATAATAAAATGTAATGATGTAAAAAAAATACGAGGATGCTATACAAACTCATCGAGTACCTGAATCATCATTTAAAACCTAATCGTACTGTCGTGGCTCATGGATCTGTTTCCATTTTAAGCACCGATTATGTTCCTTTTGTTTTAACACCTGGGGGTTAGTCATAATGTAATTGAAAATTATTTGATTTAAAACAAGCTGAACTTGCTAAAATATTGGTAATAGAAACACAAAGACAAAAGTGAATTTTGTGGGAAAACACACATTGACTCTTTAGTAATATGACTAAAAGATGAAATTTTAAACTCTATACAATAACTTTTTTTTATATTATTCCTAACCTTAATTTCTATGAATCATAATTTACACATAGCTGGATGACAGTTTATTTACAACCAAATTATTTAATACTTTCTTAATATTTATCTTAAATAACATATTCTACATGATAATTATTCTACCATCATCTTTCTTGACTTATCTATATACACTCTTGAACATCAAGATTTATTTTTAACATTCTCATCTTTAATCTTGATGTTGTACCACCTTGGTCTTGAATTCCAAGTAACACGTGTTGTTGTTTCACTGTAATTTTTCGACCACTTTCACATCTTAACACCACCATCTCATGAATGTGCAAGAACTTTCTCAGCTTTCATTTATCTTTATATTCGGGGTTAGATATCACATCCCTAAACCTTATAATCACCATCACAATGATAAAAAAATATGACTTGTATATCTTCTTCCTTGGCCACGTCTTCTCTTCTAATTCCTAAAAGTATCGTAACTTTTGTTTTAACACCCAGTTGTTAGTCATTATGTAATCGGAAATTATTTGATTTAAAACCAGCTGAACTAAATAGTGTACATGCTTAAGACAAACTTATTTCATTAGAAAATATATCCAAAATTTCAATTCACAACCCTAGATGACAAGATAATAAAGCTTGAGCAAAAGGTAGTCCATAAAAACAAACATTTTTAATCTAGAAATTTCAAAATTAATTTGCATGCCATAAAGATTCTTGATATGGTTGAGGTGAATATTTTTCGTTTGTGTATGCCTTTGCTAGTGTTTTGTGTGATCACATCAGTCACTTTTAACACGTTAATTAGACGAACACCAACCTCATACGGTTTTATAACATCACAATCATCATACCTCTTGTATAGCATGTATAAAAAACCGTTTCATAGTTCACATGTTTATATAATGTTATGGGCACCTCATATAGTTCATATGCTAAGATTCATATACCACGTTAGTGGTGCGTGAATAGCATGTCGGTTGTGGATCTTTAATCTGACTAACAATTAAAAGTGTTTCTTTAAAATTCTAAATTACCGATCAAATAGTATAAACTAATTTTGACGCCCCTCGTTTTCTCAACTTATGGTTCAATCGTTTGTTTCAGCCCAACCAACCTTTTGCATGACAAGTCCACCTAGTCAATGGTTAATTTCTCATTTGCTCTTGCTAAAGCATAATGGCAGGCATGATGTTTATCGTTTTTGAAGACGCAATAAACACAATCTCGTCATATGTGTTACACAAATGAGTTAAACCCCATTGCTATCATGTGTAGATTAAAAACTTCATATGATAATGTCCCAAATGAAATCATCAATGTCTTTAGTTTTCCCTTGAACAAGTAATTGATTACTGATGGGTCACTGACTCACCCGATCATCTCCATTAGTCAAGTACAAAACTTCAGACCTCTCAAGAGAAAACTTACATTAAATGAGAAAAAACTTAGTAACTTCCGCTTAATTATTTGTTTGCAAAATTTAATTTAAACTAAAATTGTTGAGAAAAAAAATCTAAAATACTTTACGCACAGTCTACATCAAACGTTAGGGTAAACAAATTTTCGGAACATTTATATTATTATTTTTTATCCAGTGAAATCCAATTTTACAAGAAATATCAAAATCAATACGAAACCAAAAAGATAAAATCAACGCTAGGTTACCTTGATTCTTGAGCACGTAAATCACGAGCACCAATTCATCTTCAAGATCAAAACCCTACATGATCAATTCTATCGGAAGTTAACATCTGACGGTGATCTCGTGCAAAATCATTCGGTACTGCATTTGGTAGTTGTAGTTGTAGTTGTAGTTCTTTACGATTTCCATTTGAAATTTATTGAACATGATGATGATTTCTAGGGTTTTGGAAAATTGGGGACGATGAAAAGGAAATCATCTACATTGTGCTATCTGTGAGTATTCTAATCTCGCTTCTATTAGTACATTGGGGGTAACAATGGGTGTTAAGCAAAAAAATATTTGGTGTCATAAGCTTATCATTCATCATTGTTTCTTTTGTTTGTTATTGTTATTCTTTTTATTTTATAATCAATCATTGTTCTTTTAGATGCTGTTTATCTTTGTTTCTTTTTTTCTTTTTTGTTAAAAACCAGTTTATTTTTTGATTATATTTTTGTAACGTTGTGTTCCCGAGTTTACTTGACGAGAGAAAAAAAAGTAAACACTTTCATTTCTCTTCTCTTCCTTTCTTTTCTTTTATCTTCTCTTTTTTTCTTTTTTTTCTTTTCTTTTCTCTTCATTTCCTTTCATTTTGAAAGGATTGATTTTTCTTTTTATTTTCCTTTTATTTCCTTTCACTTACTTTCATTTTCCTTCTTAAGTAAACTTGGTAACACAAGTTTTTAATAATTCTTTCATTTCCTTCCATTAAAAAAACTCAGGAACACAAGTAGTTTTTCTTTCCTTCCATTTCCTTTCTTTTCTCTCCATAAATGAGACTCGGGAACACAGCGTTAGGGTAAGACGGATGATCAACTTAGCTGGAGAGTTCTTCAACAAGAGAAACTTGCCACATTAAGAGAGAAGACAAAAAAAATCAGATCCAAACCCACATAAACATTGATGAACACGTTATGTAATGCAACATCTGGTTTTTAAAAAAACTATATTTGGGAGATGTTAGTACATTTGTCATGTGTTTATTACATCTTATAGATTCTACACATTACATTAAGTCAAATTATGATTTATTTTTATAAAACTTTTATCACAAATAGTGGATTCATAATGGTTCGTTAACACATAAATTAAAATCGGTAAATTATAGCTATGGTTGTCTGAATGTTTTTTAGTAACTATCAGTTGCTTTTGTGATGACTTCTATAGTTCTACGGTCTTGAAAAGAGCTTATTTAGGTATACACGAATAAAAGAACCAACTACAAGTTAATAAGGCGTGTCAACAACACGAGTCGCTTGGGTCAAACCCGGACATACTTATCAATTATTATTTTTGTTATATATTTATTGTATAGTTACTGGCTTGTTTATTTGTTATAGATATACATACCAAGTTTATAAATATAAGGTTTTTAATTTTAGAACCCATGTATAACACGAGTTAAATAAATAAAATATTAATATAATAAAATTTATTAATTATAAAATGATACTCTAATATATAATAAAATAACAATATCAACTTTTTAAAATTTTGTTTTAAACTTATTTAAAAAAATAAATATTTTGTTTTAAAACAAACTGTATAAGAATGCCATTTTTAAAAAATTTTCCAATTATAACTCTATTATTTTTTGTTTTTTAAAAAATGACTTTTAAAAATACCAATTTTAAAAAATTTTCGTGTTTTAAAATAAGTTTTATGCTTTAGAAAATTTTATTATTTTATAATAAATTTATCTATTTAAAAATAATGTTAATAAATAGATTTATTTATTAATTTATCAAATCTAAAAAGGTGTTAAAGAGTATTATTAGTTTTTAAGGTATTTATTTAACAAGAAAAAGAGACGAAAAAATTAAAATTGTAATTATTTAATAAGAGAGCAACGAAATTTTTTAAATTATATCTTAAAATAATTTTTTATTAGAGTATCTAGATGTTACAACTTGTATGTAAAAGAAAAAGAACAACTTTTCATGAGAAGTGTGAAACAATATGTAGTGGTGTGGTGTCGTGTCTTTCATTTTATTATAAAAAACTATTATTAAGTGATATTTTTCAAAAAAAATGATGGAAATGGACATGAATGATATGTGTAGGGTTTTTGAGGGGCTCACATGTCAAAACCCATAAGTTATTTTAACTCTACGCTCAAGCCCCTCCACTATAAAGTTATCATCAACATCAATCACTATTTTTCATTACATTAAAAGGGTGCATAACTCATTTTGTTTATTTTTCGTTACATTAAAAGGGTGCATAACACATTTTGTTTTTGGCATGTGTCAGGTTGTCATAACTCAAGACGTATGAGGCAATGCTATATAGCATTCAAGGTAGCTAGGTGCAAGGTTCAAGCTGTTATATTTGTCTCATATACACGTTATGTTATTTATTTAAACCTCTAATGTTATTTATTTAAACCTTTAATGTTATGATCATTGCTCGTCGGCTGGTAAACAATAAGATGTACTCATGGAGAATTAAATCTACCTCTTTTAGGAGACATCTAATGTCCTAGCTACCGTTGGTTCATTAAAGTGATGGTTGGGGCACATAACACATATACTGCGTTATATTGTAAATTTATAAGCTTAAGAGCATGTAGAACATTACGTTCTAGGATTTGTTTAGCTCACATGAAAAAAATGATAGCGGATGCAAGAATAAACGACCACACATTTAACGTTAGAATGGTAGGGAAGATTGGAAGAAGGAGAGGGTCCATCAATTTAGTTAGGAAATGAGTCCGGGTGATTGTAATTTATATTTTATCATGCTATATACAACGCCCTTGTACGTAGGGATGAGCTCGGTACCGTACCTGTACCGAACCGGTACCGATACCGAAAGTACCCATTCCCGATTATTATAAAAAATGAGTACCGCTACCGGTACCAATTTTGGTATATGGGTACAGGTACCGGTATTTCGATACTCAATACCTCTTTGGTACCCGTTATCTCCACAACATTATTTTTTAGTCTTGTTGTATGGTTCATATTTGGTTACGCCATCCAGTACTTGTTTTTGTACTCGTTACCCTATACATCTAAAAGTTTATAATAACTAAACAAAAATAAAATATAAAAAAAACATCCATATGTTTAACAAAAATAATACATAAACTTGACCATACATTCTAAATATCATCCATCAGTTGTGAAGCAAACAGACTCAAAAAAAATAATAAATTGTTTTTGCTTTCATGATGATGAGTTTCACCTTAAAATAATAAACACCAATAAGATCAATATCAATACTAAAAGTTTCAAAATATCAAAGAAACTTAATCTTCGATTTGATCACTATATTGTCAATCGTTTCTCAAAATAGGTTATTCGTATTCAGATACTATCGGGTACCATACGGGACTTTTGGGTAAAGTACCGGTACCGGTATCGGCCAGTACCGATCCTGAAATGTAAGGAAATCAAGTACCGATACCGATACCTTATACAAATTTTCGGTACTAGCTGGGTACCGGTATCGGTACGGTACGGGTACTAGGTACCAAATGCTCATCCCTACTTGTACGTGTTTTTTATATACGGTTTTAGCTGGTCTACGTTTCAACATAAATTTGTTTGGAAAAAATTCTAGTTGAATATAATATGTTTTTGTTTAAAGTTATAATTTCGAGTTACTTTATGTTTTATTGTAAATTAGTTTAAAAATAAATCGAGTTAATTGTACTCTATGTTTTATCACGTCACATGTGTTTCGCCGGAATACACACAGAGTACAAAAAACTAGTATCACTTGAAAGAGAACCACGTGTAATGATGTAAGTTTGGTATTTTGTTGGACTTTGTTAGAGTCCACTTATGTTTTCATGTTGATGGACTTTTAGATGAGTTTTAGGATGTAGCTCGTTTCATAAGGCCTCATTTGGTCCGATTATCCGAACAAGTTGTTCGCATTGTCTATAACTATTTGTCAAGAAAACAATTTATAAACAAAAAAAATTTCATTGTGGAATTGCTCGTGTCACGTAAATGCTAATATCAATATCTAAGAGTTATGAGATTCTTACGAGTATATAATGGATAAATAGATAATTAATGTCAAATCACTCACAGGGTAGAGTTCGAGGCCTTTTACGTCACAGGTTCGATCTTGACTTTAGGGATTTTATCATAATGGTATGGGTTTTTTTCGAAACTAGTGAAACATAATTGTGTCTAATGTACAAGCTTCCATTCACGGATGTGTTAGGCAATTGGCTTTAGCCGTTCAAAAAATAATTGACACATCTAACCAAATAATGCTCATCCCTACAGGCTACACTAAAAAAATGCGTTGATGGGGTAAAAGAACAACTAAAGTGTATAAAAGAAGTGAACATAGTGAATTTATGCAAAAGGAAATAAAAGGTGCTAGCAAAATGATGGATCATTATGAACCAATTTAGTTTGAAGGCAAATTCCCATTCCACACGTTAAGGACCATTTTAGTAGTTTTAAGACCTTTAAACAGTTTACACAGGTTAATATATCTACACCCTGTAAATTACTAATACACTATTAAACGTGATTAATTTAACATTGCTAATGTTATATTTGTTTAAAGCATAACTTTAGTTGTATTTTCTGACTTTGAGCAATACATTTTATATAAATTTAAATTTTAAATATATTGTTATGACTTAATTAGAACTAAACTGTATAAAATATAAATATAATATTAATGCATCTCAAGACTTTGTTAAATTATAGGGAGGTTCTGGGTTTAATTCCCACCTATAGGAAAAAAATAATTTTAAGTTGGGCCAATGTTTTTTTTCTCACATATAGTTAGTTTCATTTTAAGAGTGGTTTCGAGTTACATACTCAAACATTAAAAATGATCGAATAAATTAGTGATCTTTATATAATCCAATTGTCGTGATAAAAAGTAAAAGTAACAATGAACTAAAAACAAATTGAAAAGAAGCTATTTTATGCACCGAGAAACCCATGTCGAGCTAAATTACATTATTTTTAAACGAGTCAAGCTTAAAGTCATTTCGTTTAAAAAAAGGTAACCTACAATTTTTATTTTATTAATAATTGTCTTCCACATATAGGCTGAATTTTATTTAGGGTTTCAACACAATCCAGTAGCTGACTAGAGTCCAAGCTGCCGCAGACCACCACTTCCTCCTGTTCTTCATGTAAGAATTCTGTTTCGCATCAGATCGATTCACCTCTCGATTGTTATTTCATCTATTCAATTTAATGTTTGATTGAAATTTTACATACTTTGCTTTAACGATGATGAAATCTGTGAAGTTTTGAGTCGAATCACATCGGATTTGTGCGGTTTTAGTCGCTTTAGTCATGATGCAGTAATCTTCACATCAAATCGTTGGGTTGTTGATTATATGTCGGTTTAGGGTTCTGATGAGGTCCTCTTAACACAAACCTAATTGTTTCGTGATTGTTGTTATATGTTAATATGCTAGATCTTGAGTAACAGAACTTCATTAATTATGGGGGAATATTATCTGTATGTTTTAGCTTGTGTAGTTCATGCTTTAATATAGCTTTAAGTTTATTTTTTTCAGTTTGGTTTGTTAAATGTGATTGTTCTTAAGTTGCATGGAGATTTAAACAATATTTGACTTTATAAGCTGCATAAGATATGCGGACTGGGACCTTTTTTGGAGTATGATTTAGTTTGGTATCAACATGGATGCGCTCTTGTGAAGCCTTATTGTTATATTTATTTGTAGCTTACTTGGAACAAATATCATTCTGCATTTCTTTTGTTTTAGCTACAACCTTTACTTTGTTTTAGTTTGCATATTCCAAGTAGTTTTTACTCCGTGTCTTTCTGTACATGCGGTTTTATTTTCAATGCTTTTGTTGGCAGATAAGTTGTCACAATGTCGGAGGGTCAAGAAACCGATAAGAATATCGAGATATGGAAAATTAAGAAACTTATCAAAGCATTGGAAGCTGCTAGAGGAAATGGTACAAGCATGATTTCTCTTATCATGCCGCCTCGTGATCAGATCTCTCGTGTCACGAAAATGCTTGGTGATGAATTTGGAACCGCTTCAAACATTAAAAGCAGAGTCAACCGCCAATCTGTTTTAGGTGCCATCACTTCAGCCCAGCAAAGACTCAAGCTTTACAACAGGGTTCCACCAAACGGGCTCGTGCTCTACACTGGAACCATAGTCACTGAAGATGGAAAAGAGAAAAAGGTCACAATAGACTTTGAACCATTCAAGCCTATTAACGCTTCACTTTATCTTTGTGACAATAAGTTTCACACAGAAGCTTTAAATGAATTACTGGAGTCTGATGACAAATTTGGTTTCATTGTCATGGATGGAAATGGGACCCTTTTTGGTACATTAAGTGGAAATACTAGGGAAGTTCTACACAAATTCACAGTCGATTTACCGAAAAAACACGGGCGAGGAGGTCAGTCTGCCCTTCGGTTTGCGCGTCTTCGAATGGAGAAACGTCACAATTATGTAAGAAAAACAGCTGAGCTGGCAACACAATTTTTCATCAATCCTGCCACTAGTCAACCTAATGTTTCGGGACTTATCCTAGCTGGATCTGCTGATTTTAAAACTGAGCTGAGTCAGTCTGACATGTTTGATCCTCGTCTCCAGGCTAAAATCTTAAATGTGGTTGATGTTTCTTATGGAGGGGAGAATGGTTTCAATCAAGCTATTGAGTTGTCTTCAGAAATACTTGCAAATGTAAAGTTTATTCAGGAAAAACGTTTAATTGGGAAGTATTTTGAGGAAATTAGTCAGGATACTGGGAAGTATGTGTTTGGTGTTGATGACACTTTGAAAGCTTTAGAAATGGGTGCGGTTGAGATTCTTATTGTATGGGAAAATCTTGATATTAATCGTTATGTACTTAAAAACAGCACAACTGGTGAAATTATTGTCAAGCATTTAAACAAAGATCAAGAGGCTGATCAGAGTAATTTTAGGGATTCGGACTCCAATGCTGAGCTTGAAGTTCAAGAAAAGATGTCATTGCTAGAGTGGTTTGCTAATGAGTATAAAAAATTTGGATGCACACTTGAGTTTGTTACAAACAAGTCTCAAGAGGGTTCACAATTTTGTAGGGGTTTTGGTGGAATTGGTGGTATACTTCGGTACCAGTTGGACATTAGGTCGTTTGATGAACTGTCTGATGATGGCGAAATATATGAGTCAGATTAGCAATCAATGACTTGCGATGGGCCGGTGCAGGGGGTGGGGCTCAGATCTAGCATCAAGGCACTTGTTAAGCTCCCTACCTTTGTTCCCTGTTCAGGAGTTCTTATGAAGGTCAGTATCTGTTTTCTTCTCCTCTCTCTTTCTCTCTCTATTTTTTTATCTGCTGTGAAATATGAATATGATAGATGTGTGGTTATCATTCTGTTTTTAAGCTATTTGTATGGTTCGTTTGTGGAAAAATATCATGTATGTAGTGTCTTTTTCTTTGGGATATATGGATCATTTTGCTACTGTTATCAAGAATCTGAAAATTTTATGTGATCAAGTGGGTCTTTTGAGTTTTTAAATACGATTCAACTGAAAATCCATGCGGAGTTTATTTTTTCTTTAATAAGATGGAAGAAACAAGAATCTTATATAACTATGGGGAAGGACAGAAGAAATGAAAACATTTTTCTTCGTTTAGAGGGGGAAAATTTGGCTGGTCGGATTGGTTGGTAACGGGCTAGCACACACTTTGTTTTTCCTGTTTGTTGAATTATATTCTAAAGTCAGTTATGAGAACTATATTATCAGTGATTATATATGTATATATTTTTAACAAACCAGTTTACGAGGTTTCTTTTTAGCATACGTGGTCATTTACAAACATGTTTTGATGCGGTGGGAATTGAGTTTATAGATTGGATGTCTGATTGATGCCTTCTCTATTATTACTATATTGATAAGGAGGTTTTTGGATATTATTCTTGAAATAGATCTATAGTACTTAATTAATCGCATTTGTTACATTCAAACACTATTTTCTACAGGTCGTTTGTAAGTTTTGATGTGATTTATTTTAAAATGATTCAAACGTATCTCAAGTATTCTTTCTACTCATAACTCATTCGACCCATTAAAGGTAACTCACTCATGATCCAAACGGGCTGCTTGTCAACGCTAGTTGACCTGACCTAGACGTATAATAATAATTGTTGGAGTAACCTTTTCTTGTTTTCTTTTTTGGGTTGACTCAGTTGGAATAAATAGTATGGATGATGAATCAAGGCAGCAAGCTACACCCCCTCCCGAGCTTGAAGCGGTTGCACTCGAGCATTCTCAACATGTTTTAAACGGTTCTACCATATGCTTACTTGTGAATTTGCATTGCGTTTTGTGCTTTTGCTTTCAGGACATAGTTTGACTTATGTTATGGTCTTGATGATTTGGGATTATTACTTTTGTCTTTCAAAATTATTTCTCAAACCTGTAGATTCATATGAATTATCCTTATTTAACGTTGTTGGTCAACTTTTTGTTGGTTGGTGTCTTTTTGATATGTTGGGGATCTGCCATGTTTTTGTGGTGGGCTTGACGGAATCGATTCGATGATATATCCTCGAAAGGATCTCTCACAGCCACAAAAGCACAAGAGCCATTATCTTTTTGTAAATGGTTGTATTCGAATAGTCTATAACTGGATGATAAGAAGTTAAACCTGATAATAAAATGCGATGATGTAAAGAATACGAGGATGCTATACAAACTCATCGAGTACTTGAATCATCATGTGAAACCTAATTGTACTGTTGTGGCTCATGGATCTGTTTCCATTATAAGCACCGATTATGTTCCTTTTGTTTTAACACCCGGGGGTTAGTCCTTACGTGATTGAAAATTATTTCATTTAAAACAAGCTGAACTACATGGTGTACATGCTTAAAACAAACTTATTTCATTAGAAAATATATCCAAAATTTCAATTCACAACCCTAGATGACAAGATAATAAAGCTTGAGCAAAAGGTAGTCCATAAAAACAAACATTTTTAATCTAGAATTTTCAAAATGAATTTGCATGCCATAAAGATTCTTCATACGGTTGAGGTGAAAATTTTCCGTACGTGTATGTCTTTGTTAGTGTTGTGTGTGATCACATCAGTCACTTTTAACACGTTAATTAGCCGAACACCAATCTCATACGGCTTTTATAACATCACAATCATCATACATCTTGTATAGCACGTATAAAAACCCTTTCATAATTCACATGATTATATAATGTTATGAGCACCTCATATAGTTCATATGCTAAGATTCATATACCACGTCAATGGTGTGTGAATAGCATGCTGGTTTTGGATTTATAATCTGACTAATAATTAAAAATGTTTCTTTAAACATTCTAAATTACCAGTATAAACTAATTTTGACCCCCTTGCTTTCTCAACTTGTGGTTCAATCGTTTGTTTTAGCCCAACCAACCTTTTGCATGACAAGTCCACCTAGTGTGTTTATCATTTGCTCTTGCTAAAGCATAATGGCAGACATGATGTTTATCGTTTTTGAAGACACAATAAACACAATCTCGTCATATGTGTTACACAAATGAGTTAAACCCCATTGCATCATGTGTAGATTAAAAACTTCATATGATAATGTGGCAAATGAAATCATCAATGTCTTTAGTTTTCCTTTGAACAGGTAATTGATTACTGATGGGTCGCTGGCTCACCCGATCATTTCCATTAGTCAAGTACAAAACTTCAGACCTCTCAAGAGAAAACTTACATTAAATGAGAAAAACACTTGGCCCGCTTAGAATTCTCATTTATTTTTATCACAATTCAGACTTAGGGGCTGTTTGGTAAGATCTGAATCATTAAGTGCTGAATGGTTAAGATGTCTAAATGGTTAAGAGGCTCTGAACCAGTAAGTGTTGAACCAAAATATGTTGTTTGGTTGAATCTCTGAATGACTGCACAAAATGACAATTTTACCCTTCTGAATTATTTTTTGCTAAAGAAAATGTATTTGTTTGGTTAGATGTCTGAATGACTGTACGTGAATGATCAACATATTAAAATTCAAACTCAAAATATTTAAAATACAACATACTAATATCCAATTACAAAGTAATTCAAATATTAATCAATTGAAACTAACTGACTAGCTATCTCATCACGCAAATTATTCATATAATTAATGCCTTGTGAACCCCATTCTATATCATGAACAAACTGGCCATCATTGTTACCATCTTGTGCTTCTGCAAACAATGTGTTCTCGTCGTATGCCATAAACAACTGATCATGAATGTTGCATTTCCGTATAAAGTTATGAATGGCGAAACAAGCAATAACTATGTCTCTTTGAATTGTAAATGAAAAGGGAGCCATTTGCTTTAAGATTGGGAATCTTGCCTTCAACACACCATATGCGCGCTCAATAACATTTCTAAGTTGTGCATGAGCATGATTGAATCTTTCTTCCTTAGTTAATGCACGTTGTCGTCGAAAATCGGCTAACCAATACCTCGTACTACAGTATGGAGTCATAAACCCACGAGTGTTGGTGTACGCAGCATCGCAAAGGTAATACTTATCTGCAATGTTAGTACAAAGGTATTACAAAAGAAAACAAATATTGTAACTAATAAAAAATTTAAAATGATTTAGAACCTGGTGGGGGGAAAGGAAAGCCGGATGTCGAGTTAAAAGCAACTTCTTTTAGAACTCGAGAATCATGCGCAATGCCCTCCCATCCAGCCCATACGAACGTGAATATCATATCAAGATCACAATTCCTAACACATTCTGGTAGCATTCACCTTTTCCTCTTCCTCTATAACGAGTTTGTTGATCGGCTGGTACGACTGCATGTATAAGAGTTCCATCTAACGCACCTATTGCTCCAGGAAATATTTGTTTTAACTTTCTATGTCTTTCCGAAGTATTTGTGATGCCATTAGAAGATGTTGGAACTATAATTTCTTTTGCGAAATTCATCATTGCATTTAGCACCTCATGAAAACATCTATGAATCATTTCTGTTGAGTGTTGAAATCTTCGTTTAACCATCCGAAACCGTTCATTATGTCCTATGATAATAAAAAACATAGCCAACTTTTCTTGAAAGATTATCGACCTACTACTTTGTAACCAATTTCTTTGTTGAAAATGATTGCATATTAGTACGAATGCTTCACGTGAAAGACGCATCATCTCATGACATTGTGTAGAAGATCCGTGCAACAAATCTTGCGTGTACGCATAGCCGGTCAATGCAGAATTCAAGTCTCTCGTCCTTTCAATTCTTCCTGTGGCTAACCGTAACCATTGCCAACAAAGTAAAATGAACACGACGATAATCTCATCCTCCGAATCCATATGCTACCTGTTAACAGTCATAAGTTTAAAAACCTACAAACATATTATCCATAAACATATCATCCATCACGTCCATCAAAAATTTAAAACCTACAAACATATTATCCAAAAAAGTTTTCATCACATCCAAAAAATCATCTATACACATTGTGACATTCGTCATTTTCGACTAGCTTTGTATTTGTTATCCTGTATTGTAAACACGACTTGTTTTTGTCTTCGGATCTTTGAATATTAATAAAATGATGGATTTTATGTTGTAATCATATTTCATACTTGTCGTGGCGTGACCCACAGTTCGTTTCAGCAAAATCAGTTTTTTTAACGTTTTCGGTTCGTTTAAGGTCCGGGCTTGTATTTTAACCATCAAAACCAACCAAGACCTAACCCATAACTATTCTAGAACCCTCCAAACATGTAAATACCTGGTCATAATTTATAAAAATTAAAATTTATTTTTAATAAAAGAATCAAAGTGCACCCTTTTACCCACCGGACAAACGCATTACCCATTTCTTCAAACCCTAATCTTTCCCTATAAATACCACTCATTCTCAACCATTTCACCTACACATTTTCATATTCTTCTCCAAAAGTTTTGATCCCAAAAGTTTTGATCTTGTAAGTTGTTCTAGCTAGTTTTGCTTAAGTTTGACTTTATAAAGTCAACGGAATCGAATCTTGCATTTCAAATCATTTCGGGTATGTAATTTTGGTTATTTTCAGTCTTTCTAAGTTATTTTATGTTCAAAAAACTATTTTCATCTTTATTTAAGTCTTATGGGCATTCAAACCCATATTTATGCATTTTAGACCCGTTTGGGTCGTTTTCGGGAAGTTTACTCGATTAACTTTCTTGTTTGAGTTTAGATCTGGAAGTTTTACCTTATTTTTAGTTTAATGGTTTTGGACATGTGGTAACCATCCTCGGGTTCATACCAAGTCAAAGACCGAACCAAACCGAACGCTCGTTTAAGCACTTTAAATAACTTTTAAGTGACCATGTTACATCAAACACTTTATATTTGAGTTTTTCTTGACATTTTAGTTATTATATGGTTGATATGGAGGTGTAGAACAAATCTTGGCTTGAACCCAAGTTTCGGGTAAAAACCGAGTAAAACCGAACACCCGTTTTAACGAGTTAGTTAATGTTCAAACTACCAAAAGTTCAACCTATCTTTTTAGTTATGTTTTAATTTATATTACTCATATTAATTAAGATTTTGAAAGTGTTAGAACAAATACTAGCTCAAACCAAGTTTCGGGTAAGAATAAACCCGAGTAAAAGTCGAACTTATCGTCTTAACGAGCTAGTCACCGTTCAAAACGCCAAAAGAAAAATCTTTCCTAATTTTTTTAACTTATGTTTCGATTTATGTTATTTGTATTAATAATATTATGGTATGACGAAACAAACTTGGTTTTATACTAATATCGGGTTTAAGCGAATTTCTTTATTAATTAAAGTCTCAAACTGGGTTTAAGAGAGTGTAAGTCAGACCTTGATGTTTAAATTAATGGGATCGTGCATACTAGCACTAAATCAACTCCCATATGTAAAAATTAACAATGGTTGAGTAAAACTAAACATCAAGGACCCGTTTTCTTGTAAAACTCATTTTATACTTACGTTATTTAAACACACTTTGTAAAATATAACTAAAACTTCCGAAAACCCAAGCCTTATTTTTATGAACTTTTATATCATTTATATTTCATCTTCAATACTCAATACTTACTCAAGATCTTTCAATCTAGGACACGCACGTTAAAACCGTCGGACTCGCTTACTTGAGGATTTTATTCAAAATTTATTCATCAACGTCATTTTATTCTATGTGAGTAATTTCATCCCCGTTTTCTCGTCTATACTTTGGGGGTAGCAAGCATACTTACTCAACAAAAAAATGATTTAACATCTAGATCCTCAACCCACAACCACTAGGTTATGTGTTGCTTAGAATAATTGTCCAATTGTATGTTATATACCTCATATGATTAATTGCTACATGTTTATTGCTTTTGATCGTTTAGCCTCATCCTCATCCTTAATAAGTATGATCATACGCTCCTCCTTGTAATATGGTAGTTTTATCAATTAGAAAGGAGCCTCATTTATTTATGATTGATATACCTCAATTGTCACTTTTATTTACGGCTTCACATATTTGAGTTGTGGATTTTTTTCCTTATATTATATTTATAAAGTCATGGATTTGCTCACCAACATACATGTTGACAAAACATATTTTATGCAATGCTACAGGTTTGATTATCGGTGATTGAAGATTTAAAGACGTTACTTTATTTTGGACCGTTAGGTTATTAGTTAAGAACTATTTATTTTCTTGTATTTGTAAGAACATGTTATGAAATGAATGAGTTGATTAAATATTGTCACTTTAATAGTGTCGTGTGCATTTGAACAATCTTAGTTGCGCCCCGGCATGTTCCGCCGCTTTGGTCGGGGTGTGACACACATAATATCCGAAAACCAAACAATCATATCCAAAAACATATTATCCCAAAAACTAAGGATCACAAAATAACCCATCAACATATTATCCCAAAAACTAACAATCACATCCATACATATAATATCCCAAAACCTAACAAGTTATCAAAATAGTCCATACTTCGCTCCTGCATTTTTGACCCATATCTCGCATGTCGACGGTTGTAGTCGCAACCACACCTTCCTTATGTCAGAACTTTCACCGAAAAGCAAAAGTGCAGTTTGGTATTTAGCATCAAACATGCCCCAACCTAAACTTTCAAGCTTATCCATACATGCATCCATATCATTAGACAACTTGTGTTTTTCAATCAACATCTTTGCAACTTGAGATATTTGGTCCCCAACTTCTATTAGCTTTGAGTTTAGTGTTTCCTTATCTTTTTGTTTCTCCTTTTTAGCTTTGGACCGAATGGTTGACTCCTCACTAACACCGACAGTCGGGATTTTCCTTTTATTTTTCGACCTATCAGATGACTCTTCACTAACACCTAGATCCATTTGAGTGCATTCAATGTCATCAATATCATCTAAATTTTGATCAGACACCTCTTCAGAAGGACGAGGAAGTGTTGAAGATGGTCCCAAACTGTCAAACCCATTGGAAGTAGAACCCTCAAATAATTGAACACAAAGTTCGGGGTAAGAAAGAGGTGCACCTCTCAAAGCTTCTACATATTTGTTGGACTGTGTGAAAAAATTATAAAAATTGTATAAGATTATTGAATATAATGTACAATTATTAGTTAAATATATTTATGAAATACCTTCATCTCTAATTGTCATTCTTCTTCCGACAAGTTAAATGTGTTTGTTACAAGATCATAAATATTGCCGGTTTTGTTTTTTAGCTTTGTCCAAGCAGCAAATTTAGCTTTTAGGTAGTCATAGCGGTTCTTCATTTGTCTTTGATCAACTATGAAATTATGCTCAGTTTTCAGTTTTTCCGCTACATTCTTCCAAAAGAGTTGTTTAAGACTGCTTCCCTCGCGTCCATGAAGTGTTAATTCATGAACACATGATTCTAGAAAACTTTTTTCAACCCCCTATTGCTTCCAATTAACCTTAATCTTTTTTTGAGCCATTTTCTTCAAACAATACAAAAAGAAACAAACTTAAAAACTACCATCAATAATAAACTACAACACTAGAACAAAGAAACTTATGGTCAAAAGATGATATCAAATAAATATATTACTAGTAAACCAAAGTTCATGTAACATATTACTAGTAATCAAGTATACACATTTTGATACCATAAAACAAGATGATATCATCCTCATATACAAATCAAGCAACATCAAATCAACATAATAAAACTTAAACAAATCAAGCATACACATTTTGATACCTTAAACAAGATGCTCAACACATGAAACCTTACAAACCCTAGAAAACTAATAACACAAATTGATCAAACAACATCAGATCAACTATATACATGGCTTAAAACAAACAATTTATTTAAAAGTACCAAAAATCTGAAGTTTATAAAACCCTAGAAAACTTCAAATATGATAATCTACAACATGAAAATCTACAAACAAGATGATAGATTTTTACCCTAATAACATACAAAACCAATCATAAATTGAAAATCTACAACAAATAAAAAAGAAATTTGAAGAAAAAAAGTTTTTTCTCACCAATTTTAGGTGGTCGGAGGGTTCTGCAGGTCGGAGATTAGGGATGGCGGAGGTGAGGATGGCGGTCTGTGGAGGGCTGCGTTCGTCGGGGGTGGCCGGTCGACGGTGCTGCGGAGGTCGGCGGACGGAGATGCGGTCTGCAGAGGGCTGCGTTCGTCGGGGGTGGCCTGCGGTCGGGCTGCGGAGGTCGGGGGTGGCCGGCCGACAGTGCTACGGAGGTTGCCGGTGGTCTGCTAGAGGTCGGTGGTGCTGGGGTTGGGGGGATGACGGGAGTTGAAGATGGGGGTTAGGTTTTGTGAGGATATTTTTGTCTCAATTTCCATTCAGCATTTTTTCATATCTGAACCATTCAGCACTGAATGGTTTAGTTCAGAGCCTCCTTTTTTGTAAAACAAACACTCAAGGCTCTTAACGGTTCAGAGGTAGCATTTTAATGGAACCATTAAAAGGTTACAAACATCACCTTAGTTACTTCTACTTAATTCTCCGTTTACAAAATTTAATCCAAACTAAGATTGTTGTGCAAATATAATTTAAAATACTTTACACACAATCTACATCAAACAAATTTTAGAAACATTGATATTATTATTTTTTATCCGGTGAAATCCAATTTTACAAGAAATATCAAAATCGAAATCGAAGCGAAACCAAAAAGATAAAATCAACGCTAGGTTACCTTGATATAATTTAAAATACTTTACACACAATCTACATCAAACAAATTTTAGAAACATTGATATATTATTTTTTATCCGGTGAAATCCAATTTTACAAGAAATATCAAAATCAAAATCGAAGCGAAACCAAAAAGATAAAATCAACGCTAGGTTACCTTGATTCTTGAGCACGTAAATCACGAGCACCAATTCATCTTCAAGATCAAAACCCTACATGATCAATTCTATCGGAAGTTAACATCTGACGGTGATCTCGTTCAAAATCATTCGGTACTGCATTTGGTAGTTGTAGTTGTAGTTCTCTACGATTTCCATTTGAAATTTCCATTTATCACTTATTTATACTAGTCATGTTTATTCAAATTGAATTAATTCATTAGCTTCGTATTTAACATGATGATGATTTCTAGGGTTTTGGAAAATTGGGGACGATGACGAGGAAATCATCTACTTGTGCTATCTGCGAGAATTCTAATCTCGCTTCTATTTGCTCGGTTTGTGTCAATTACAGGTAAACCTCACAGTTCTTTACACTTACGTTTAGTTTGTCATGTTCAATATACCTATGACATTGAGTTTTTAACTTGAATTGATAAGTTTCAAGATGTCTGTGTGTTTTTCATGTTGTTTGTAGTTGGTTCTTGTGGCTAATAGGTCATTTATGCAGGTTGAATTCATATGTTTCATGTTTGTGTAGTTGGTGCTTGTGGCTAATAGGTTTCTTTATGCAGGCTAAATTCGTATGGGACCAATTTGACATCATTAAAGAGTCGTCGTGATGCTTTATACGTCAAGTTGAGTGAAGTGCTTGTTGCCAAGGTTTGATCAAGCACAAGACTTGTCTTGTTTATAATATTTTTTTACTATGAATATAGGATTTGGTTTCCACATGTAATTATTAGTAACTGAAACTTGGAATATAATACTTTTAGATTTAACTGTTTGCATGTGCCACAAAAATCTATTAGTACATTGGGGGTAACAATGGTTGTTAAGAAAAACTTTTTGGTGTCATAAGCTTATCATTCATCATTGTTTCTTCTGTTTGTTGTTGTTATTGTTTAAATTTTATAACCAATCATTGTTCTTTTAGATGCTGTTTATATTTCTTTCTTTATTGCTAAAACACAGTTTATCTTTTAATTATGTTTTTGTCAGAGTAAGGCAGATGATCAACTTAGCTGGAGAGTTCTTCAACAAGAGAAACTTGCCACATTAAGAGAGAAGCTCCATTTTCGTAAAGAACAACTTGCAAAAGGTTGGTTGTTCTATGCCTGCGTTTTTATATATACAAGTGACATCAATATCATATTTGTATCATCTCGTACTGAAGTTGTAACCTTTAGATAAAGCCAAGGTTGAAAAGATGGCTTCTGACTTGAAAGTCAGATATGAATCGCTTGAATCAGCCATGAATGTGGTATGCAAATTTCTTTTCGTTTTCATTTATTTTTAATATCCTGAAGATAAATTTATGTTAGATATTGGATTAAGATTTCATTTCATCTTTCCATTTGCAGCTGGAAAGAAACCGTAAAGAGCAACTGGAGAAGTATTATCCTAATCTCATATGCACTCAGAGCCTTGGGCATGTGAGAGCTCTTTCTAATGAACGAATTTTATCATTCTTTTTTTTTCAGTTTGTTTGCATTTTCTGTTTTTGAATATATTTGTTACTATATCTACTCCCTTTGTTCCAAAAAAAAGACCTAAGCATTGATTTTTAGTCTGAACTCTGTAGTCACCAAACACGAAGTGTTGCAAACCCAACTCCCACATTTACATTATTTTCATGAGTATGTCAAAAATCGGTGAACCAAGATATTTTTTTGCAAAAGAGTTTATCCCTTATTCTTGAGCATGTACACCCAATAAGCTAAATCATTGCTCTATTTTGATACAATGGGAGTGTTTCCTAAGATAACCATATTATCTCTTTTGACATTTTATCATACAAGACCTCTTTCCATAAGAATTTTTATTTTAATATTTTGTGTTTAACAAGGGGAAATTCATGACATGCAGATGGCAATTACATCAGAACGCCTTCATAAGCAATCTGTTGTCATCAAACAAATATGCAAATTGTTTCCACAGCGCAGGGTAAGCACTTTATGTCTGATTATTGCTGTAATAAACCAGGTGATTTTGGGTCTTAATTTTGAATGCCAGCTTTGATTGTTCTTAGGATGAACTTAGTTAGTTGATATCATGGAAGTTTTAGTGTGAACCTGTGAACTAAACTATTGTGTTGTATTATTGATAAGATGATTAAAACAAGTAAATAATAGACACAACCAACTAATCCCATTTGCTACCTAATTTATATTCTATCCTAATCGAAGATTATCTCAAGTGATATTTTAATCATAAGACTAACACTATTGCACATCCAGGAAACAAGATAATGATACTCAAAGTTATTTGAATTCTAAAACTTTGGCTGCAGGTGACTATAGATGGAGATAGGAAAGATGGGTCAAGTGGTCAATATGATCAAATCTGCAATGCACGATTACCAAGAGGACTTGATCCCCACTCAGTTCCCTCTGATGAGCTTGCTGCTTCCTTAGGGTAAGCATCTCTCAAATTCTGATTAATTATGCACATACATATATTCTTTTAGCATAATGTCAAATGTTGAGTGTTGCAGTAGTAAAATTAATAACATAAACTTGAAAACATCAATTCATTTATCACTTAGAATTTTCGCAAAAGAAAAAACTTCCTTTCGTGTACGTAGTTGTAGTTGAGGTATTCATTTTTCCAGAATGCAATGATTTTTCAATTGACTGGACACATAAAATTCAAAATATGATTGTAATTCCTATGATGGGACATATTATAAGTTTTGAATAATTTAGCTTGTGTAATGAAGCCTGGAAGTATGAAACTAGTGAAAAGGCAGTTTTTTGGACACAATTAACTAATGTTGCTTTCCTATCTCTATTGTGAATTATCTTTGAAGTTTTTTATTTTATTATGTTTTGTAATAATCTTAATTTAGGTTAAATGTTTGTTCTTTGTTTAGTTTGTTGATTATGTGATCTAATTAGCACTTTTACTTGCAAGATCCCACATGCTCTTTTAGTACAACAAACATGTTTGTTCATAATATAAAAATTAATGTCTGAGTGGAAAATTTTGGACCCATTTGCTTATGACAATATGGGTTGTGTTTTATATGTATCGGGTCAACTAAAAAGTAGCCTATTGAAGAACAGGCCAATCTGATTGAAGCCTGAAGGTGTTTCTCAGTCTATTTTAGTAGAATACAACCTTTGAAATTATTTGGTTCAAAAATTTTGTTTATTATTGTAATATTATTGCTTTTGTAATCACGATAAAAGCAGAAATCATAAAATCTATAGTTACTTACTTTCTTCTATATTATGAAAGATTGATTGCCAAGATTTGTGCAACAGATATATGGTGCAGCTTCTTAATCTTATTGTTCACAATGTTGGTGCTCCTGCCCTTCATAACTCGGGTTTTGCGGTAATTTCTTATCACCTTTTATACTGCATAAAGCTTCCTTGTGCATCATACTACTAATCATTCTGCAGCTTTTAGTAGCGTATCTTCATATAATATGTATTTTTGTAAAAAGTCAAGTCAGGTGATATGTAAATTGTTGGCTGCAAGTATATTGAAGTCATTGCTTTAAGAAGTAACAACTGTTTTTGTCAGATAGTTATATAAAACCTACATAAAAATCTAGGATGGGTGTTTTCTTAAATGTTTATGGAAATAATTGAAAGATAGTTATATAAACCTATATAAAAATTATAAAGACTGCACAGTTCAAACAAGGTTTAAAGAACTTGAACATTTAATCTATTCCTAAAGTATTTGTATACTGCATTTTTTAAATAGAGGTGTTATAAGAGAGTGTTATGATTTATTGGAGCCAAAGAACGAAATAAATTTGAATTTGATACCAACAAACATGTATATATTAGCTTAGAAACATGCCATCTGTTAAGTTGTGGGCTTCGACCCATCTCGGTTGGGCCCGGTATTAACTGAAGACAGAATTAGGAGATTAAGGGACGGCCGCCCTAAAGCCCAGTTTGCTATTTTAGGCAAAGAGTGTTAACCCTAATTGTTTAGTTAGTATAAATATATCTCTTGTACTTGTAAACATTTAACACCTCAATAAGAGAAAACCCTAGTTGCCCCAAGTGGACGTAGCTTACACACCGTAACCGAACCACTATAAATCTCGTGTCTTGTTCTATTGTTTTTATTGTTCTCGTGATTGTGTTCGTGTGTTTGAGCTATTTGATCCTAACACCATCTCATGTATAAGAAATACTGATTGTATTTCTTATGAAAACTATATTCCCATTGCAATCATTTGACATACTTTCCGGGTCTGATTTCACAATATGTATGTTCACATGTAGCATCTAGTGTGTTTTGCCTTCAGTTTGATAATATTGCATCTGTTTATAGAAATTACATGACATTTATGCTGCTTTTTGATGCAGGGTTCATGTTCCCGAATATGGCAACGGGATTCTTACTGGGATGCACGCCCTTCCTCCAGAAGGTACTTACTTATGGGGCATTTGGATCTGTATTTTGAGAACTGATTATCTTCTAATCTGCTTTTAATGTTAGGATAAACAAATTATGCTTCAAATCGTCTAATTGCTTGAGGGTTTAATAATCAATTTCATATTATCTGCAACCAAAGTTTTCTTTAATCAGTTTCATACTAGCAGCAACGGAACTGATTAGCTAAGTGTTTGATAAATTATTTGTTTAGCATTTTACATTTTTACCCCTTCTTTTAACCCAAGTTCATAGACTTTTACTCCCAATTTACAATACATTGTTTTTTTCCCATGAAAATATCTTTCTTGGTCATTCTTACTTAAAAGTTCCATACAAAAATTACTTTCTGAGCTGGGGCCTCTGTGCGAGGCTGAGAGCAGCCTTTGGTCCTCTCTATCCTATGGGATAAAGGTAAGGTTTGCCCTCATCTCACCTTCCCCAGACCCTGCTCTATGAGTTGAATCTTTGTTGGGTATGTTTGTCTGATTCGTTCCATTAGTAAACAGAATTTGACAGCTACTCAAATTTCTGATAATCTGATAACTACAACCCCAAAGAGCTGAAGCACATTAAAACACTGTATTCTTCCTACTGTTTATCTGATTCTGATTATTCAGCATCATGTTATATCTTTAGAGCATTGTATTTATTCAAATTTATGCAAATGCAGCAATGAATATCCACTTTTCATACCACGCCAAAACTTTTGCACGACGGGAGTTGAAACTTCTTGGTCCGATAAAAGTTCTAGTAATTTTGGTGTTGCTTCAATGGAATCTGAGAGAAAACATCGTTTAGATTCTTCAAGTAGCAATAGTTTCAATTATACATCAGCTTCCCCACATTCTATTGAGACACACATGGATTTACAAAAAGGAATTTCACTTTTGAAAAAGAGTGTTGCTAATGTAACCGCTTATTGTTACAACTCACTATGCCTTGAAGTGCCTCCTGAAGCATCTACATTTGAAGCATTTTCGAGATTGTTGGCAATGCTTTCATCTTCTAAGGAAGTTAGATCGGCTGTTTCTTTAAAGATGGCTTGTTCAAGGTACATTTAAGGTCTTCCCATTTGAGATATGTATCTGGTTGAGGTGGAAATTGGCAGGTGAGGTGTGTTGCTTATCAGGTCAAAATGGGTAATTTTGTCTCGGGTCCAAAGAAGTCAGGTTGACAAGAATAAATCTTTGTCCAACTTTGTGTGTATGTTTATTTAATGGACTAGTTTCATATATATTCTTTGAAAAATTCAATCTTTCATAATATCACATATACCATTTCAGAACACTAAAATTATCATATTTACTCATTTCATTGTAGGATAATGAGCTTCTTATAATAGTTTTTTTAATTGAATAAGCAAATAGGAAAACAACCTTCTCATTGAGAATTATCTCAAGGCATAATGTTCTCTTAGCTTATTTAGTGATACATGCTTTCATAACTTATCAGTAGCAGTTTTGTTTTATCTACTATGAAATCAGTATTTATGATATTTCTAGTGATCTGAAAGGGTACTTATGATAATATGAAATTGAGAAGGATATATATCAAGTTTTGAACTTTAGAAGTATATGTATAATACTGTCCCTTAATTAAAACTAAAAAGTAAGTTTCTCAAGTATGATTACAAAGTTATTATTTAACTGACAATCTAACTCTTAGAAAAAAAATGATTTAAGAGATTCCATGCATTTAATAATAAATAATATACTTCAGACTTGTTACGACCCCATTTGACTGGTTTTTTTAAGCTATTCTTTTTATCCGTTAAATAATGGGGTGAAAATACCATCTCTAATCCACGTAAACATTTGTTACACAACTCATTTGCTAACTCATTCTCATTCTTATATTCTTAACTTGAAGATCATCAAAGCAAGTTCAGCAGTTAAACCATTCAGTTTGGAATGTGAATTCAGCTATTTCATCAAGTACTTTACTCGAAAGTACACATACTTCAGCGTTAATGGTACATTATTATATATACTCAAATGTTAGAAAACACCTATTTGCAACTTTTTTTTACTTCATACATAATCATATATGTTCGGATGTTTTTACATCAAATCACTTAAACTGAAAATAACAAGTTAAAGTGGATCACGTGTAAAATTGTCTAAACATATATAATTGTTGTGTATGAAGTAAAAAATGTGCACAGATCACCAATTGCTAATGATTGTTATTTTTCCATGTGTAGAGAAGCACACGAGACAAGAGCCTTTCAAGCTCTGCTGCTAGTTATTTTTATGCTGCTGATGTAGTAGACAACGGGAAAAATGAACCACTTATTGAAGGCTGGGATCTGGTGGAGCACCCCACTTTGCCACCTCCTCCATCGCAAATTGAGAATGTAGAACACTGGACGCGAGCCATGTTTATCGATGCAACAAAAAAGTAATAACTTTTTTTATTTGATTTATATTTACAAGGGGTGTTTGGGGATTTTGCTTGTTTAAGCTACTTGTCTACTTAAATCATTTTTTAAAGCGTAGAAGCAGTTTCGAGTGTTTGGATGGAGAAAAGTCTGCTTATGCTTGTCTAAATAAATTGTATTTCTATAAGCAATATTGCTTATTTCAAAATGATTATTCTTACTGGATTCAAAATAACTAGTTTACCTTAAGGTGAAAAAGTGGTTTCCAATAAGCTCATTTTGTGCTTTTGCTTATAGGGGATAAGCTACTTAACTTAGCAATCTCAAACACCCCGTACATAGATACTATTTAACGGGTGCTGAAGTTCCAATTTGTAATAATATTTGGATAAACAAGTTATGATTCTCATCATCTGTTTATTTAGTGGTCAGATAGTTTTGGATAATCAGTTTCATATAAGCTGCAAGGGTAAACCAAAATTGGTTAAATTAATAGGACATATTACTTTTCTTTTAACTGGATAATAGGGGGAAGGGGGAAACATTTCACAAACCGTGTTTATAAGTTTCACAAAGATGTCAAATTTTGGTTAGTTTAAGGAGTATCTGAGATCACTTATTAAAACCGCTTATGCCTTTTGAAACAATCAGAATAAAACAATCAATCGTTTTTTGGATTTGCTTCTGTTATCAGAGCAGTAGTTGAGCATTTGGCAATTGTGATCTTTAAAGGACTTATAAGAGATGAAATAGCAGATAGTCAGTTCAGATAAACAAATCGGAAACTGATTATTTAGAACTGACTATGGTCTTCATCCAAACCCTCAAAATTGATTATCTGCTATATTAAAACCATAGTTGTCAATAGCGAATAGCGGTAAATAGCGACCGCTATTTTGTGTTTAGCGATTAAGTAGAATAATATGTAAGATTGTTTTACATTCAATAGATAAGCATGTTTAGGTATAAAGTAGTAGGAAATCTAAACAAAGACCCCCAAAATAGCTAAAATACTTGATTACTAATAATCTAAATCTCATATTTACCAAATAAAAAATAAATAAAAAATAAATAAAATAAAATAAAAAATAAATAAAATAAAAACTACCGCTATGTAGTCACTATTTACAAATAGCGACCCATTGGTGCAACGCTACATAGCGCGCTATAGCGGTCGATATAGCTGCTATTGACAACAGGGATTAAAACATCTTAGTTATTGGTAGCACATCTAATCACTAGTATGGTCAACTTCTAAAACACAAACCCATTAAATGTGTTAAAGAGTATTAAAAATATTATTCTAGTTACACATTAGAAGTACTACTTGCAAGTATTTTCTTCTTAAATTTAATTAAGTTGTTTGTTCTATATTACAGGTGAAATTGTGGTAAACCTCTTATACTCATCTGATGCTTGCTCAAATGCTTTCAGGAAGATTTACATTCTATATATGTGATTATATAAAAAGGCATGTAAATAGAAATAATCCCAAGTTTGTATATATATGTATGGGTTCCTTTTGTTGTTTTATCTTCTCTTACTTTAGGTGCAAATATATAGTCACCTGACTGTAATATATAAGTCGATCACCGACCCGTTCACTACAATTATTCAACTGGGTCACTTGCCCTATGAGGTTGCTAAATAAAGGTTCATAATTCCTTCTGTATGAAGTAAAAGGAGATATTTGGTAGGTCAAGTCCACTAAAACACTTGTACTGGATGTTGTAGGTGGTTGTAATCTAACAAAATGATATACATTCTTAACTTTATGAAATAAGATATTATAAATTTTATCATTTTAGTGTAGAAAGTGACTTATTTACCTTATATCTTTATTGCTAGTGGTCTTGCTTTTGTACTAAATGGTGTTGCTTTACAAAGGTTATGGAGCAGAGAGGAGCAAGTACACAAAAGGTGCATCTTTGCTAAAGAAAAGTTATATGAGACAAGACAATATAAGTATGCTTGTTAGATGTGACATAATTAATAGATTAAATCGGCTTGTTAAACTGTAAGATGTTAATATAAGGTTATAAGACCGTCCCCATCGCTTTGCCCGTGGGCCGTCCGTCGCCGACGTGAACGGCGCCCGCCGGAAGGGCGGCGATGGGGGAGAAAGGAGGAAGACGCCCGATCCGTGAGCAAGGGCGACGGAAAGGGAGGGATGGTGGGTCTCACCACCATAATATATTTTTAAATAATTTTAAATTAAATGTTTTTAATTAAAATATTTTAAAAAAATTAATTAAAATAATAATTTAAGTATAATATTTTAATTAAAAATGAGCTAATTAAATAAAAACATTTTAATTTTTGTTTAAATTTATGGTATTAAACTAATTAATTAGAGTTTATATAACGGATACTCTTTTTGTTCTATTCATAAAGGCTATTTTTTTGCATCATTGTTTTTAATTTTTTTGTATCGTCGTTTCTATCTATTAATTTTGTATCATCGTTTTTATTTTTTTGTTTTACGTTGTTTTTTTTTTTATTTTAGTTAATATATTTATAATAATTTAAATATCTTTATTTAAAATAAATTAATAAAGAAAATATGAGGTGGAAAAATAAATGTGTTTGTGGAAAGGATAGTATTGGGGGTAAAAAATGTTTGTGGGAAGAATGGGTGGAGGTGAGTGAAAAGCTGATGTGGCATGCTGATTAGGACTGTTTGTGGGAAGGATGAGTGGTAGCGTTGTGAACAGTCTAAGTTGAGTGTTTTTACAGATGCAGTCATGCTAGCGCAACCAAGAAAAATGCTTATGATACACTTATGTTTCCTCTCTTCTCGCTCCTTTCCCATAAATATTTTTTTCATAGACGCGTCTGTCCTCATGAATAGTGATTCTTTTTATATTCTTCACTCTTTTTTACATCAACGTAACGAGCTTTTACATGTCTATACTCCTTAATCTCTCATTCATGTGAGCTCATGGATGCCCATTGGAGGCGGTTTTACTCATCCGTCTATCACTCTATCCTCCAAAATCATTTTATTTGATTTTTTTGGTTTATGAATTTACATATTTAAAAGCTGCTTTGATGTGTTTTTTATCTTAATTCAGATAAGATATATATATATATATATATATATATATATTGAATGAGATAAAGCCTCGACAGATTTTAAGTAGGAGAAGATTACTCCTGATTAGTTGTCTAACTAATTATATTACATATTTCTTTTATTTCAATATCATTCAGTTTGTGTCTTTTTTTAATTAGTAGAAATAGAATCAGATGAATAGTGATGTGATATATAAAATGGTTTTTAGTATCGAAATAAGATAATAAATAATATATTAACCTTCACATATAATACTTTTTATACTAAATTAATTTATTGAGAATGTAAGCATGATAATCTAATTTAAATAAGAGGATATCAATATTTAAATTGTATCACTTTCCATTTCATTTTAATAACTTCTTTCAAGGTTATAGATTTGTGACTATACTTTTAACTGACATCACCTTTTCAGTTTTCTTTGTTAGGTATATTGTTTTTATTGACTTATTTCAACATTGATTAATATCTCAGTTAAGTTAGTTAAAACTGATGGTAATGTTTAGATACACTACTTTTTATGCAGTACTTTTTTTTAATTACTTTAATGTTTATTGGAAATAATTTAAATACTTTAATGCTCAAGAAAAACAATTTGAGTATTTTAATACTTAAGAAAAAACAATCATTGCTAAAGGTAACGTTGAAATCTTAAACTATAAGTAAATAGAAAGTAAAATGAATACAACTAAACTTTCTAATGTCTATCATTAAATTATTCCAAAAGTTAAACTTAACTTAGATTTGATGTGATTTTCATATATTTTATTTTCAAAATATAACTTCATAAATGGTTTATCATAAAGAAAATATTTAACTTTTTAAAGGCTGAAAATAAGTTCAGATGATTTGATGAGACAAGCCCATTTGCGCTTCTATATATTTTTTATTATTTCATTTTATTTAATGTCATGTTTATAAAACCCCAACAAAATCCATCATTTATACTTCAACCTTTTCATTCTTATCACTAGTTCATGTCTCCCCTCTCCCCTTGCATATACACACACTCATATTTACACAAAATTCATAGTGTTTCATTAAATTCACTCGATGCGTTTTCGAATTGTAACGGGAATTAGTGTGTAAACGTGACACCAGTTGAATCAACCAATCATTCGAGTTGGTGAACGATTGGAATATACGATCTACTTCACCATAGTATCATGTGGGACAACGCATATGACAGTTATCTTAGCCCGAGCACGAACCATACATCTCAACCCGACACAATGCTAATCAACAATGTGAGTAAACACATCTTTTGTTGCATTGGATCATATGGACTCATATACTAGTTATAATGTTACTCTAATCTAGTTATATTGTTTAATTATGTGTTGTTTAGCCCGACTACAATTCTCAAGAATCGTTAAAACCTTCAAGGGATTTAGAGAAAAGCGTATCATATGAGGTGATTGTTTCACTCACTTACGTCATAGCATACTTTAAATAGACTGATAAGTTCAACTTATAAAAAAATATATTTTTAATTTTATATGTAAACAGACTAAGGCGTAAGTGAGTTGCACTTAATCATATGGATTCATGTACGCATCATTATGTTTCGCCACTCTAATTATATCGTTTAATTACGTGTTGTTTAGCCCGACTACAATTCTCAAGAATCATTAAAATCTTCAAGAGATTCGGAGAAAAACGTATCATATAAGGTGATTGTTTCACTCACTTATATCATAGCATACTTTAACCATGTTAATTAGTTAAACTTCTAATCAATATAATTATTTTAATTTATTTTTAAGCAAACTACCAAATCATCCTCTTATTTTAGGACAAGAGAACACAATTTATTAATTCAACAAGTTAGTTAACCTAACATCAACTTATCGTTATGAGTAACGTGTCAGAAATTGTCACACCTATATTATTATTTTTGCATTTGACAAATTTCAGATGCAAAGACGATTAGCACAAAATCGTGAAGCTGCACGAAAAAGCCGCTTAAAGAAAAAGGTACGTGTTTGCTACAAATCGGGGAACCTTTTGTCACTTATATTTTCGTCGCGAAAATTTTCTAGTAGTGGTCGGGTTTCAAGCAACGCGTCTCTCATGATACACGCGATATAGGCATATGTTCAAGAACTGGAATCAGGACGTTTAAAGTTGGCTAAACTCGAGCTCGAGATTGAGAGGACTCGAAAGCAGGTTAGCTAAAGAGAAACTTGCTATCTAAAAGACATCGTTGTCGCTAAGTTGTCAACAAAAGTCACTAAATGTTATATTTTTTTTATAGAACGACTAACTTACATACCTTATAATGCTATTTATTTAAAATAGTATTAAATTTCAATCATTCATTTTTTTATTACAGGCTGCATACGTGGATTTATCTAATACATTTCAAGGTCTATTACCTGGTAATGATAACTCGCCACTACATAACTACGCTTTGCGACCGAACTTTGTCGGCAATAAATTTAGCGACCAATTTGCGACCAAAGCCATAATAATCATGAGAATAGAAAATGCAACCATCTCGGTCGCAAAACAGTCGTAAAATTTGTGAGCCCTTCACTTTGGTCGCAAACAACGCAAATACACGAACTCTTTTATCTTTTTATTTACGAAAAATATAATATCTTTCGTGACGACTTTTGTGTCAGGAATTGTGGCATTTGAGAAGAAATATGATTTATGGGTCGTTGAACAACACAAAAAGGAGTCTGAGCTTGCGACGATGCTACAAAATATTGGTGCTAGCGATATGGAGCTTCGCGTATACGTAGATGATCTAGTAAACCACTACAAAGTTCTTTTCGAGATGAAAGCCGATGCTGCAAAAACCGACACGTTTAGTTTATTATGCGGGTCATGGAAATCCCCCGTTGAGCGGTTATTCCAATGGCTAGGTGGATTCAGACCATCAGAAATCCTATATGTAAGTTGATCTTGTCAGTCGTCGCAAAAACTGTCGCGAAAGCAAGTGACACTACGATATAATTTATGTTCTAATATACAATATGATTTTGGTTCTGTAGATATTAATGCCACAGGTTGAGCCTTTAGCGGATACGCAAGTTGTAAACTTATCAAGGCTAAGACACACTTGTCGACAAGCCGAAGATGCATTGACTCAAGGTCTCGATAAGCTTGAGCAAACGTTGGCTCAATGTGTCGCTGTTAACATAAGAGAAGGCGGAACATACGATGCACATATGAGTTCAATGATAGACGCGCTTGAATCGCTCGAAAACTTCTTGAGCCAGGTATGATATACAGTTCTTGTGGATTTAGGGTTTATGGTTTATCGACAAAAATTATGTATAATCGGTAAACAACTAGGCATTGGTCCACTTTTAACACATTTGACCTGCCTAGCTTTTACATACATGATTCATTGTTTCATCATATTTGACAAATTTAAATTATAGATTAAAACAAACCTCGTATATTTATAAATAAAAAGATTAAAATTAACACATTTATTATTAAGTTTAATGATTCAAATGTAAGACCATCTCTGACAAGTGTTTATTATATTTTAAAAACAATTACGTGGACATTTAGTAAGTTCTTTACCATAGAGATGCATGTTTTTGAGTCACTAGTTTTTCCTTAAAAACTCCGAAAATGAGTTGGTGTGAAAATATATGTATTCTATATATGAAGGAGAATAAATGTGCGGTTAAAAATAAAAAGATGATAATCTGTTAATAATTTAAAGTTTTCTTGTATTATGTGTAATGGTTTATATAACTAAAATATCACATAAACAAACATGGATTTGTTATAAGAATGATGGATTTTTTAAGTTTTCAAAGACTGAGATTTTTTTCTTCTGATTATAATTGACTAGATATATTCTTGGTTGTTTTTAATTCTCATTATTGGTGATGCTCTAATAAGCCTTTTGAACTTGAAATTCACAGGCGGATCACCTTCGCCATCGAACACTACAACAAATGTCTCGGATATTGACAGTTCGCCAGGCTTCAAGAGGGTTGCTTGCATTGGGAGAATACTTCCAACGTCTTCGTGTGTTAAATTCGCTTTGGTCATCTCGTTCTCGTGACACTAGTACCTAGTTTAAAAAGTATATGGGTTTGACATTAGTTACAAATATATGTGTATGCATGTTGATGTAAAATGGTTTTGTGGGTTCTCGAGGTATTTTATTTAAAATTGGTTACATGTATACATACTTGTGTTGTATGACTTTCTATTTAATTATGGTTATGTATATACAAACTTGTGTTTTGTACTTTGTAATATATTGTAACAAGAACATAAATTGAACTATATATCATAATAATAATAAAAAATGTGTTGGTCAAGGACATAATATATCTATTATAATAAAATGAGGTTTTTTGTAACACATGATGTAATTGTAAACCTTCTAATTTTAATTTTTATGTTTCTTTCTCGTATTAAATAACTAAAGTAACAACTAATGATTTTGTTTAATTATTTTAATGATTTAAAGATAATTTTTATTAATAAATTAAGAAGGAGTCCTTTTCATAATATAATTTTTAAAGAATCAAATTTTCATAAAATCAGAAACTATTCTATGACATTAAACTTTTTAGAAAAATACAAATTATTTTAAAAGTTATGTATTTAAAAAAATGATTTTTTTGTAAACCAAAATAATTAAAATTTAAAGTTTTATTTAGGGAACTTTTTAAAAATGACATTTTTTTAAAAATGGATCATTTTGCAATAAAATGTTAAAAAGGTTTTCTGAGAAAAACAAAAAAAAGTTTTAAATTTTTTTATTACTTAAGATCTTTATTAAATTCATATTTTATATTATTATATCCTTTTACAATTAATAACTTTTGTTACTAATTATTTAATAATTAATTATAAAATCTATGTAATACAAAATCTACTAAGATAGTAATAAAATAAATTGTTGCTAATATACATCTATACACACAATTATATACATTTATACATGTTCAAAACTTGTATGTGTTTGTATATAATTATTAAAACTTGCTTGCATATAAATAATCCCTTTTGGAATTTTTATGTATATTCTTACATGAACAATACGTCCACATAAACCCTTTTTTTATTATAGTTTTGTCATATTTTATCATCTTTTAAATTTAAGTCAACGATGTATGGAGATATCCTTTCAATGTTTGTGTCATTGAACATGTATTAGGGCATTCATATTTGATACTCTAGTTATGTTCCATCTTTATATTTTAGAGAAATGTTTAAATTTATATCTTCATCCCATATTTAATTTAATAGATGAGTTTTATAGATTTAGTTTTTTATATTTAGATAGTCACTATTTACCTTTTATATAATTATTATGGGCGTATAAAAATGAATATATATATATATATAGTATATATTGTGAGTAAGATAAAGATATAGATGAAAAGTTAGATGTATAAAGATTTTTAAATAAACAATAACTAAAAAAATCGATTTTCTAGTAAAGGGTTGTGAAAATTCACATTAAATTTTTCATTCTCGTTCTTATATTTAAATTAAAAATATTATATTTTTACCTTTTCTTTTAATTAAATAATACTCTTTTATATATTGATTATTAGTTTTTTTCTCTTTTTCACTCACAATTACTTTTAAAAATATTAAAAAAATTACGAGGATTGTATTTTGTTTCTACAAACATAAGAAACCACGATACAATCTTTATAAAAAAAATCCGTTCACTCATAACCATCATTATAATATAAAGCACACACTTGTATTAAAATAAGTAATACTCTCTGTCTATAAAGTTTTATTTATACGGTGAACTTCATCAAAGTTAAAATCAAAATAAATATAAGAGAAAATAAAACTATGGTTAACATATACACGTGGCATATCCAATGGAGCAAAAGGCTGAAATTTATTCATGTTTCTTTTCCTTTTACGCATCGTCAATCTTCAAAGAAAACCCCCAAATTAAAAACCCTAATTTCAATGCGTCACTCATAATTTATTTCTTCAAATTGGAACTAGGGTTTTGTGGAATCGAATCAAACGTTGAAGAAAATGAGCAATTTGAGGGCAGTTTGTAGGCCTCATCATGCTGTATACTCATCGATAACATGCTGTTACAATCGAGCTAGATGTCGACCTCGATTGATCGTTAGTGCTTTGAATTCGATAAGAAACCCTAATTCTTCAAAAGCTCGGTTATCTTCTTCGCGTACTGCAGTTTTCTCCACGGGGATCGATTCATCAGAAGGTCCAAAAATGGAACCCTTGTGGGCTAGATTTAGTAATCGTCATCGGAGGACGCTAGTTAGGGCTGCTAATTGGACTGATGAGAAGTCTCCTTACGATACCCTTGGTATATGTTGTTCGTTTGTTTAATTAGTGATTTGATTTGAAAAAAAAATGGATACGGGTGGATGATTATGTGATTGTTATATGCAATTATGATCACAAATGAGAGTTGTTACTAATCATTAAGTGATTGTTTTTATCAGGTGTTAATGAGGGGGTGTTGTGTGTGTTTTGTTTATCAATTGATAAAGTGACCATTGTTACTAGAAAATCCAAACAATGTCATCTAGGGTAGTTTGGTGATTTACTTTAAGTTAGTAATCACTTTATATTGATCATAAGTTATCAGAAAATCAGAATCATAATCACTTTTTGCCAAAGCAATCACAATAATCAGTTTAGCTACAAATCCAAACACTCATTCTATTGTCATTGGTTTTAGTATCATATCCATGGATACTGAATAATCAGAATGAGATTATCAGGCATTCAGTTGTAATAATGATTGTTGATTATGTGTGGGTGTTTGGCAAGTTATGATATCTAAGGAGATGACAGATAAAGTATGGTATGCAAGTAGTTATGCTCTACTTATTGATGATATGTTTTAATATGCTAATAATCTAATTGTGTAGAACTCGAGGGAGATGCTGATGATGAGGAAATAAAGTTGGCATATAGACGTTTAGCGAAGTTTTATCACCCTGATGGTTTGTACTTAACTACTTTCCTTGTAGTTTCTCAAATGGTAACATGGTATTTTATTATGCCTTAGTGAATAATGTACTTAAAATATCTGTTTCTCTAATGGATACAAAGAGTATTTCTGTCTTGATCATTCTTTAGCAAATAATGGACTCGATTTGTGCTTTCAATCTTATTTCTTTTCTTGTGTCTGATTCTATTTTTGTAGTTTATGATGGCAGAGGGTCTCTAGAAGAAGGAGAAACTGCTGAAGCTCGATTTATTAAAATTCAAGCAGCCTACGAATTGCTGATAGATAGCGAAGAAAGGAGGAAATATGATATGGAAAACAGAGTCAATCCAATGAAGGTATATCTAATGATTTAATTGGCTCTTAATCCTTTTCACTAAAGACAGGTATTTACTCATGACAAGACATAGGTAATTTGGTACAATGAGTATGTGCATATTTACAAAGTAGTCCTTTTTTTCTTGCATCTGATCTGATGTCATTGCGTATGCTTGCAGAAAAAAGTATATTTAGTAAACTTTTTCTATGAAACAAAATTTTAATTAATCTATTGAAGATATTCATACAGAAAGTTAAGCAATAAGGAAAAAGCCCATAAGTTGACACATTGAAACTTAACTTAGAAAGTTGTTTGAGATGAAGATTAATATTGAAGTTACTTTGGACTAAAATAAGAAGTGACACTTAACACCAAACACCATCTATGATTTGATTTTTAATTTCGAAAAGCTATACCCTTAACACCGAACACCGTCTATGATTCGTGTTCCCACATTCCCAAAACCCCATTCTAAACGTGCCTTGACACTTTTTATATTTGTGTTATTGTGTTGGTTCGTGGGCCAATCAGTTCTTGCTACTTGTTCATGTTGGCAGGCATCTCAAGCATGGATGGAATGGCTAATAAAAAAACGGAAGGCTTTTGATCAAAGGGGTGACATGGCGATTGCTGCTTGGGCCGAACAGCAGCAGCGCGAGCTAAATATCCGTGTACGCCGTCTCTCACGTTCAAAGGTATGGTATATGATTTAAAATTTATATATTTATTTTTATATTTTTAATTGTTTTTAAAAAAATTAGAAGGCGCTACTCATTTAGATACACTTTAAGTTACTTTCCCTTGTAGTAAATTCTTATAGATAACATATTAGCTACTTTGGAGTTGAAATGACCAGTACGTGTCCATCAATGGCCAGACACATGATGTGGCTTAGTGGCTGGGTAGGTGGACCAAATTGGTAGTCAAACAGTGAAATTGGTTCTTTATTGAATGTGGCCACTTTTTTGACAAACACTAGTATAAGTGTTTATGCAGTTTTCTACTCAAAATTGGGTTTTATATGGAACACGACCGTACGCTATATGCACTTTTCTTAGATTAGCTTCTTGTGCAATTTTTAGACTGATCCTGATGAGGAAAGAAGAATACTTGCAAAAGAGAAAAAAGCATCAATTGAGAATTACAACAATACTTTGAAAAGGCATACACTTGTGTTGAGGAAAAGGGATATATTGAGAAAGAAAGAAGAGGAAGAGAAGAAGAAGCTGATAATTACTCAGCTACTAGCAGCCGAGGGTCTCGAGCTTGCTTCAGACGAAGATGATACATCGTCATCATCATAAAACCATATTTCACCAGTATATTTTCAGAATGTATATTTGTTAATTGTATAATTTGTTATATTACTGGACAACATGTATATATGGCTTTAAAGATACAATACAGGAAGCTTTATGCATCGCTTCGACTCCTTGTTGATGGGTTGGATGAGTGACCACTCAAAATGATGTTACTTATTTAAGAATATATTGTTATTTAATTTTCATTATAACAATAAATAAAAGTCATGTATATTATTGTTTTAGAACACTCTATTCTGATTTGAGAAAAAAATGACATAATTATCTTTTTATTTTCTTAATGGTGAAAAGGTTTGAAGATCATATGTACTTGGAGATGTGATTAATCCACAATCATAAACGAGACAGAATGGCTAAAGCCACACAGATCAAAGTACAAAATTATTCAAATATAAAGAGTACCTTTTATATTTTCTTTAAATATAATGATATAAATTGAAAACATAAATCTGTATATTTGATGAAACATAAACACCTCTCCTCATGTAGTCATGTGACACTTATAATTATACTTCCTCAACAGAAAGAACAAAGAAGACATAAAACATGAAGAAAAACTCCATATTATTTTAACAAGTAAACTCTTGCTTTTTTGACAGTTGCATCTTTGTAAAGCTACAGCAGATTGCATAGGGGAACATGGACATTTCTTCAGAATTTATTTGGTATTTTGAACTTTTAAGTGTTCATGCACTGATGTAAGTTGAATGTTTCTCTACAAGTAGCTTGATTAGGGGAGATTCGACATCTGATTGGTCATTTTCACGATACACCGACACTTTTCCACTTTTAGTGACTAATATGACCACCTCTTTACGAGTCGAAAGCTCGTTTGCAACTACTGCATGCATTTTGTACTTGTTAAGAGCCGCATCAGCCTTTTCTAGAAGAATCTCTGTGTCTGTTTCTAACTGTAAGCAAAAATATTGAATCAGACAGTGGTCAAAAGTCAAATATTTTAATTTTAACATACTTTAATTAATAAATACAAATAACCAATCTTTGTAACCCGCACAATCAACATCGTTAATATATTGGTAACACTAATTATGAGTAGATAGAAAATATAAAATAAGGGCCTATATTGTAGTAACTTATTTATTAGCTCGCTTATCTGATTATAAGCTTATAGCATACACATTTAAACGTTGCTTTTGAATATGTCAGCTTGTTTACTGAATGGTTTTATTCTTAAGATAGTAATAATAATACTTATATATAAAAATTTCGTGAGATATGATGAGTTCAGAATCAAGCAATGACCATAGATATTTGTTTTCTTATAATAAATTTCCTGAATAATGAGAAATATAAAGAGACAAATCTAAACAAGGGTATTATGGAAGTTATTTACCTTAAATGATACACAGAATGCTGTGGGGGCCCACTCTTTCCGCAAAACCGAAAGCATTTTTGGGACTTGGGCAAGCCGCATATCTAATGGACCAGATGCTGACTGAATTTTATGTACTGCCTATAAAATGAAGCCAGAATTAAGAATTTTTTCAATATTTGATCAGCTAAAAAGCATTACAACGGAAACGGGACGAAACAGATAACATGCAGTTCTTTTTCCCATGTTCATTAATAAAGGAACAATTCAAATGATTATGGTTATGTCATTACCTCAAACAGGCCAGGCTTAAATAAAATGATAGCTTTAGAGGAAACAATGCTAATGGGTCATGAGTTGCCAGGAGTGTTTTAACGCATAAAACATCAAAAACCTTATTCTACAAGTTAAATTATTAAAATAGTCAAATTGAATAATTTTCGTAACCATATTTGGCTTACTTATTATCATAACAACTGAAAGCATCTAGACAAGCAAGAGTTTCAAGTCATTGAGGCCAGTTACCACCCACCCCCACCCACACCCCACCCCAAAGACAAGAACTTATATACGTTTGTGTGTGTATGTATGTGTATGTGTATGGAGACAGTTGTTCAACACAGATCCACTTTTAGGTAGAGAACTATACACTAAAATGTATTGCAGGGTATATGTGGCGGATATGTATGTGTATATGTGTGTATGTGTGTCTATATATATAGAGAGAAGGATATAAAGAAACATACATCTGAGACAATCAAACTTACCATACTCTCCCATGGAACATAAAAGTCGGATACCGCAGCTGCAAGATAAAACATAGCACTTGATCCAAGGATCTTCATTGATGTTGCAACCAACCTTAATAACTGCTCATATTTCAAAATTAGCAACTACAAAGTGGCTTTTCGTTAAAGCATGATTGATTTTCCAACTATCATACTTGGCCTTTATGTTACAAAGAAACAGAAGTTTTTTCAAAATGCAAAAACAAAGTATATGGACAGGTAATTTTAAACAGAAATCACCAAGTAGGATGTTCTATTTTGAATTTACATTACTATAATTTGTTCGAAGTCACTCATTCTTGCATAATATGTGCTTTTTTTGTCATTTCCATAGCAAATTAGCAATGATAGTCATTTCATGATGAAAAGTCAAGTACAGGATTCAAGTGGTCAATTCTATTGTTGAATTTTCTATATTAACTAATTAATCTGTTGAACCTGATGCAATCATGCAAGTAATGACGTTGATGCACAATGTACAGTTATCTATGCTAACCTGAAGATATTCAAAGATGGTTGTGAAGGGAAGTTTAAGCAAGTAGCCTCCTGAAACAGCCTGAGATGAAATGAAATAAAATGAACCAGATTTTAATATTCATTATATGATTGGTATAATAAAGTTCCACTAAAAATGAGAAATGTTTCCTACATTGTGATGACCACTAATTGCACCCTTGACTGCTTCAGCGTGTGACTCGTGCACTGCAAAATGAATTAGATTTAATTGCATAAATGAAAATAAAAATAGCAATGAAACATAATATTATAGTTGTACTCATTTATTCATGAGTTGATAACTAATGATTAAGCATGACCTTGTATGCTTGAATCACTGGCGAGCTTGAAACATTCGAGTAGGGGATCATCTGGAAGTGATCTACAATATGGCTGGCAGGTTCCCCTGCAAAAAGTTAATATCAAATTAAATCATTGATGATAAAATTGATGGATTAATAGCCAAAAAGTTCCAACATAATATCTGTAAACTGGCTGTTTGAAAACATGTAAAAAATCTAACCAATTGACCAACTTTCTACTTTCATTAAGTAATTACGAAATAGGCTTCATCTGAATTTTTGATGATAGAATTTCATACATGATATGCCACATCATGACATCATATGTCAAAGATAATTTCTTCCACGTGCATAAATTAAGGAATAAGTTTTCGTACGTATCACGCTATTATGTCGAATATAATTTGTGTCAAAAATGTCCAACTTTAGAGTCGGCACGCTATGCATGAATTCATTAATAATAAAAAAACATGTAAAATTGGCTAATTTTAACATTTCCATGTTTTAAGCATCAAAATTCTTAGCAATCAGGAAACAAATATATGTATACATAGGCCCATATTCACCTTCTATAGAGAAAGACGACTGAATATCCAGATCTCAGAAAGTATCTGCATGTCATAAAAAATCCATCTTACTTGGGTATTATATATAGATGTGGAAATTCCAACCCCGATCCATTTACTTATCAATAGGTCAATTTGGTTGATGTTTATTCTCTTAAGGGTCAAATGGTAAAATTTTGAGAATGCTTGGAGGATAATGAGTTGCTGGATCGAAAGACATGTAAAGTGTGTTCTTAATTTACACAACCTTCTACATTTTTGCATTTCAAAAATCAGATTATTATCATATGATCCAGTTTCCATATTCATATGAAGACACACTAATTAGTTATTGTACCAAAATATCACTTACTTTCACCTATTTGCCATTGTATATAACAAAAAAAAAATGTTGTTTCCCCCCGTTGTATATAATATACCTTTCAAGTTGTTACCAAGGTATGCAAATAACCTTCAATAGTAGGTAAAAACGGTGAAGTGTCACTAGTTTTTTTTATGAGCTGGCGGTGTGGCACATCACATTTTTTTGCTATAGAAGGTTACTTGCATACAATGGTAACAACTGAAAGGTATGTTTTATACAATGGGGAAAACAACATTTTTCCTTGCATACAAGGACAAAAGGGTAAAAGTTCATTTCCTTGTACTACCCAACTTTATTTACAAAAAATTTAGAAAGTTAAGACAAATGGTGTTACGAACAACTCGGCCCATACCACAATATTTCCCTTTTTGACACGTTACCCTGCTCGCCCAAGCTAATCTTACCACCTCTAATAGAATTAGAAAAGGGGAAACTTTAAATAAAGTGTTGGAAAATATACTCGGTAGAAGTTGCTCCTCTATGTCCAGAACTAAAGTTATCAATGTAACGCACACACCGTTGCTCTAAAGGTACAGTTGTACCGCCAGATGTCACGCATACAACCCTTCTAGGTCCCTCACTTCCTAAGAAGACAACAGAATATAATTTCCAAACAAACAACCAGCAAAAAAGAAAAAGACAAGGTTAAAACAGGTGTAGCAAAATATATGTTCAAATTAAGAGAAGATGCCTGGTAAGGATGAATTCTGATGAATAATTGGGTTAATTTTCTGCTTATGCTGTCAGCATCTTTCAAAGGAGGTGCTGAGTCAAAGAAAGATTTGACTTGACAGGATGTTGTCTCGTCCACAGCATCTAAGTTGCTCACCACATCCATGGAAGATATACTAAAAATGGAGGAAATGATTAAAAATGGGTCAATTAAGATAACAAAATTAGGACTTTGTATGTATAGCAATACTGTGAATCAAATGGATTAGGACCAGTTTTCCATCTAAACATAGCAAAAGGTGAATGTGCATCATAAAAGTGTTCATCTGATTACTGTGAATTCAAGTCTTTCTGGTGCACATTTGAGTCACCTACTTGTTAAGATTGAAAGCTGAGATCAAAACGAAATTTAGCGAAGGATTGTTATGGACCAATCAGAAGAACTCTATCCTAAAAGACTAGTCTTGTGGGTGCGGGAGCCCATTTGATGCATAAATCCAGCACTTGTTATCATAAAACCGATGCGATACAAGTCTCATACCTTGCTAGAGGTGCAGATGTGTGTTTAATTGGGAATCATTGTGATTCTTAAGGATCACCATCAACTACCAAATAAAACTTAACAAACCCAGGATCAAACTTTGTAATTAACCAAATAAGATTAAGGAACCAAGGTGATAGTGATCTCCGGTTTAGATCATTTCAGCTATCTTAAACCTCAACCAAAAATTCAGTCCCAAATATCAAGCAAGCATCTCACTTACACATTTCATCAAACATCTGGTGTGCATGATTGAATCAAGCAAATATATAAAGCAATTCACTTGAATTCATCCAAAATTCACATTTTACTCACAAAATTCAAGATGTGATTTCATTCTACAACAAAATTCCAACAAAAAATCACCTTTATATGTTGTAAATTGCAAGAGAATTTACAAGAGTTACCTTAACAGTTGAAATCAATTGTTTGCAACCTTTGGTGGTTTTAATTTGGAGATAAATTTACCATAAGATATTAAATTGATTAGCTTTTAAGTTGAATCTAACAGGTAGCGTATCGGTCTCAAGATTCGGGTTGGTCACGCGGATCTGCTCAAATACACGTGTCCCGTTTAAAAGTTACAACAATAACTATTTTACATTTTATACGTGATCATGACCTGATAAAGTATAAAGTAAAATAGATCTGATTTGCTTTTTAACTTAAATTACATTAAAACGTACATTGACTCGAATATATACCGTTAAATGAAAACGTATCATATTTGATTCGGTTCTTTTTCAAAAAAGTTAATGTTGGAACGTAGACCACTCAAAACACATATATAATGTGCAATGTCGATATATGTAACGTAATAAAGTATAAATACAATAAACCCGACTCGTTTCCAAACTAATTTTACGTTAAAACGTGAAGTAACTTGGATTTATACCGTCAAATGAAAATGTTTTATGTTAATTGGCCTCTTCCCATTGGCCATCGACTTTTACTATTAAATATTAGTATAATATGTTATATTATGTCTTGTCATGGATTTCTGTTTAGTTTTCTCTTTTATTTTTTGTTTTCCAACTAGATAAATCTTTGATTTTTGATTCAAGATATTGCTCATTGCTCTCAACGAAATCTTTTTTTGAGAACTTCTTACGTCATAACGTCACCGACATAATACCCGCATCCCTTCAATTATTCGACCATCAAAGGTTGCCACCAAACCAACGACCCACAGGCTGACTTCTATATCACGACTCTACACACCATTGTCTACCGGCTTGTGAGTGTGTGTCATTTCTCTATTAGTTATATTTTCAAAAGTTGGTTGGAATTTAAATACGTATAGTCATTTTAATTGTTTTTTTCGTTGCAACATAGTTTTTTGAATAAGACATGTGCCTACACGCACCAATTACCAAAGAGGTTGGAAATTTTTTTTCTTTGATCCAACCTCACGGTCCATCTACTCTATCATTGATCATTATACTACGATTCTCCACCCCACCTCATGCAAGAATCGGTTTGCCCTCGTGTTACTACCCTACCGCCACCACACCATCGCATTTCATCCTCTTACATGATTACAAGACCACCACCATTGAAGACTAAGGATGACATACTCGAGCTAAATAGAACTTTATTGGCAGAAGTTTGGACTTTCGAGTCGTAAAACAAGATTGAAGCAAGTTCAAAAATTATTATATGTGACATCTGCTCTCTCATACCACCAATATTATCTATTTTGATCATGAATATCTTACGAATTTGTTTTTGGTTACTTTTATGAAAACTTTCTAAGAAAATCATTCATATTTGGATTGTTGTCAGCTAAACATGATTAACTAATGGGTTATCTTCATTAGCTTATAAATAAACCAATAACATTAATGGCTTATAGTCAAGGCTTGCTCTTATATTAGCATAGTGAACCATAGGGTTTGGGTCATCTAATTTTTGGATAAGAAAATATATATATATATTTTAGGTTATTGGATTGTTTAAATTGGTTTTGAACCTCAAAAACCCATTAAATTTATGGCAGGAGTTGACAGAAATATTTAAGGATTTTAGATTTTAACTTTGGTCTTTGGCCTAGGGCATAGCGGCACTCGACAAGAATCATGAACGAAATTATAATGTATCTTGAATAGTAAGATAGGCGATGGTTATGCCATATGTGATGAAGTACGAAGTGTCATGATGGAACGGAGAACCTATAAACCTTGATGGTAGATTCAATTGAACATTCGAAACTTTCTTTCATTCTCAAATTCTCAATCGCCAAACTCATGATTACAAACCAAAAGAAGACAAACTCTTGTTAAATTGTTTTTAATTAGGCTTTAACTCATTGATTAGGTAATTTAAATTAGACTGTGTTGAAAATTATATTCAGCTTGTGTGAGGTTGTTTCAATTATCTCTCATTAGAACGTCTATCTGGATAAACGAGAATAATTTTAACAAAAAAGTTTTGAAAATGACCCTAATATTTAAGTTTGCTTGGCTATCAAAGACATCGAGCTGCCCTTGAATTATAATACAAACTGGAAATACACTGTAAATGAACCGATATGCAACGAACAGTTCATGAACCGTTTGACAGAAAATTCATTTCTTTTGGTTCGTGTAGTAAAAGAATAAACATGAACCGTATCCACCCCCTTCTTTTTTTTCATTCTATTATTTATTATATCATTAGTCACGAATATCACATCAACACCCACCCACCCATCATAACAACCACCACCGGCTATCAAGATCTATCGTCACTGGCCACCACCACTAGGCACGACCACCACCGTCACCAACTGCCGCTGCCGGTCACCACCACGAGCTATTACCACCATAACCATTTTTACATTTCATTTTATCGTTTTTTTTACCCAACAAACAGTATAAAATAATGATTATTCCATTTATAAAAATAATAAAAATATAAGATTACGAAATGTAATAATTTAATTTATTCTCGTATTCATTTTATTTTCTTAGTAATTTCATTTCTTCATACATTCTGTCACCCCGTATCTTTTCAGTTATACGTTCACGAACCGTTCGTTTTTCTAATAAATACTAAACTAACGATTATAAACAACCTTTCTTTTTAGTTTCTTTTCGTTACATCTACACACCGGCTACAGTTTCAAATCCATCAGTTTATTATCCACATCCCCCAAAATATTAACCCGAAGCAATGTAAGGCTGCCACGTGGCTCTTCGTTATCTCCTACAGATAAGATATCGTCGTCTTCTTGTTCACATACTTCCTAACCCCACACCCACCGTCGATCACTCCCCTAATCAAATCTCAACCGTCCGTTTCCTCCCAAAACCCATCGTCACAAATGATTTCAATCGTCTCGTTTACATCCGAACACCCCCTCTCAAATCTTCCTCCGTCATCAACCACCGGAGAAAATGGCCGCCACCGCCACCACCGCCGCCGCCACCGCCACCTCCGCCGCTCTCCAACAAGCTCCGATCACACTCCAATCCCGCACTCCTCGCGTAAACCTCTCGTTTTCCGGCGGTTTACGCCTCCCGAAGCTGTCGCTTAAACTCGCCGGAAAATCTCGCCGCGGCGGAGGCGCCACCGGCGCCAGGATGGCGGACTCCGTCGCCGGAAGCTACGCCGCCGCGCTGGCGGAGGTAGCGGTGGCGAACGGAACGCTAGAAGCGACGCTTAAAGACCTAGATCTCGTCGATAAGCTCCTCTCCGATCAAACGAACTTCAACTTCTTCACGAGCCCTATCGTAAGCCTCGAGGAGAAACGAGCATTGATCGACGAAATCACATCCTCAGGTACGCTTCAACTACACGTCTGCAACTTCCTCAACGTGTTAATCGAGAGCAAACGCATCGATATGATCAAGGAGATCATTAAGGAGTTCGAGCTTGTGTACAACAAATTGACGGAGACTGAACTCGCCGTCGTATCGTCGGTGGTGAAACTCGAGGAGCAACACTTAGCACAGATCGCGAAACAAGTGCAGAAACTCACCGGAGCGAAGAACGTGAGGTTGAAGACGGTGATTGATGAGTCATTGGTTGCAGGTTTCACCATCAGGTATGGTAATTCTGGATCGAAACTCATTGATATGAGTGTGAAGAAGCAATTGGAAGAAATTGCTACACAGCTTGAAATTGGGGATGTTTCACTTGCAGTATGATTCAATTTCTATTCGATTTCATGATTCTTCGTATAATAATTTGCTTTATGAACATAATTTTGGGAGAATTGTAAATCAAATTACGATCATTTGCTCAAATAGTTATTGTTTTCAGATTCATTTTGATTGATCAACATTCAACAACATAAAGCAAAGTGCAGATACATTACAAACCATGAATACATGAAACATGAAAAGATAACATTCTGACTACCTTATTATAAAGTTAGAAGCTCATGACGTTGTTGTTGTCGTCGTTGTCATGATCCTCGACAACAGTCGATATACCTGACACGTTTGAGTTTTGCTTAGAGCAAGTGTTGCGAATTTCACCTTGTGTGCCTGTTAACACCTCCATTTGCCCCATCTTCACCATAACATCAACAAACTTCTCGAAAAACAATGTTTGGTTAACCGCAAAGCTCGTGACAATGGGTCGGGTCCTTTTGTCGGTGTACAAGTCTTGGTCCGACGTTAGAACGCCTTGTTTGTTCATGAGATCGACGAAGTACTTGTTATCAAACACGTTTTTGGACCGGATGTCTAAGAAAGTGGTGGCGTTGGTGGTGTTGGTCGGGCACACGCCTTTGAGGGTGTTGGCGAAGGTTTTGTCGAGGGTCGTGTCTTGTGTAGGGTAAAGTCGTTGTGTGAACGACGAGCAGTGGGCGACACCGATGGTGTGCGCCCCTGATAGGGCCACAGCATCAGTGGCGTCAAAGCCTTTGCCCGCAAGGGTCGTTAGTAGCGTGTCAGTCCGGACAAATGGTGATGGAAGATTGGCTAATGTCGCGTTTCTTGTGGCGAATGTGAGTCCATCTCTTCGACCCAAAGGAACGCTATACTCCGGACCACCGGTCTAATACACAACATTATACAAAAACATGTCAGTATAATTGTATAAATCACAAGTAAATTGTTAACCAACGTGTCGCTATCATAAAAATCAATATATTGCACATGGTAAACTCTTTAGTAAAGTGTATGTAAGAATTTACCAAGACGACAGCGTCGCGTGCAACTATGGCAGCGATATCAGCGCAAGAGACACTACCCGCGCCACATTGTTTGTGAACCCTACGACGAAGGTCCTCTATGACGTCGAACCCCCTTAAACTTAGGTTCGGTGGTGCGGTTTTCTCGCTATCAACCGGCCCACTTGCTGAACCATCTAACAGCACCGAACCATCACATCCCTGATAACGATTTATCATCAAATGTATGAAAATAAAGATTGATTCTTTCTATTCAAAGATTGAAACATAATATACTAAATAAAACAAGATAAAGAACAATTACATAATATATAGACAGGTTCGTTTAATACGGAATATAAATCAGAATCTATAAAAACAACAGAAATATCTATCTTGTTACAACTGAGATGCATGTAAACTTTTTTCTCACTTTATATTATTTATATTATTTATCTTTTTTCAAATGCTTTTTTCTAATATATACCTGTCAACCATTACGTGTGACCATTTATGATTTTCTACTTAAAAAACTGGTTGTGTCACTGTGTGTTGGAATGTGGGTGCATAATCAAAAGTAATCCAAATAAACTTTTTACATATCTTTAATTTTCCTAAATGTTGTTAAATTATTAAATTAGTCTGTGGCCAGTTTTGTATATGTGTTATCATAAAGTTTAGATGTACGAGCTTTTTAAATTCAAAAGTTATACCAGCACTTTTAATTTTTTTAACTCAAAAGTTTCTCTGACAAATTAATATTTTCAATAATATTTGATCCTTAACTCTATCTTTACACTTATAATCCAAGATCATTCACAATTTATTCTATGTTTTTATCCATATAATTACATTGAAACTCACTTTTTTTTTCTCACTTTAACTTTATCATTACTTTTTCTATCTCATTCACTCACAACCACTTAAAATATATTAAAACCATTATATGGTTTTGAACAGTGATTCTCCAAAATACAGATTGAACTATAAATTTACAATATCTTTCACTCACAACCACTTATAACTATACCATATAATATAAGAAATACACTCACATAAATATAAAAAACCGGTTGTGAATGCTCTAAATAGAGTCTAATCTTGCTAACACAAGACGTTGAACCGCCGGTTCTCAAGACGGAATGTAACCGATTTAGGTGACATTTGAGATAGGTTGGTTGGAGTAACCGGGTTTTTACAAAAAGGCTTTTGAACTCTTAGACTGGTCGAGTGGTTGGACCGAATGCAAGTAACTTTTTTCATTTAACTTTTTTGTAGTATAAAATTTGAATTCAAGACTTCTCGTATTTATTTGTTAACTAAACTAAGAAAATATTGTATTTGTGAATAACTAAACTAAATACTCTCTTCTTTGTCCCATGAGAATATCCTGGTGGTTAACTAAAAAACAATGTTTCAGAATCGGATCGAACTTCGAACCGGATTTTTTTACTGGTTTGATGGTCGGACCGGTCGAACCGTTCGGACTGGATTTAACTCTATTTTAATTATATTTATATATGTAGTTAAATATAAGTAATTATATATATATATTATAATTATATATAAAATTTACTATATTTATATATCCAACACATTAATTTATGGTTTAACACCTCGTTTTTACCCACTAAAATAAAAAAAATAAAAAAAATAAAAAAAATCAAAAACGGTCTGGTTTTCTGGTCCGACCCCTAAAAACGATTCGTAGCGAAAACAATGCTAAAAAATGTTGAAGGTACAAAAAGTTACATATTATGATGTATATTAAAAATTCTAGAAATTACAATCCCATCTAAAACATCAACACATATTTCTTTTAAATTTAGTTAACCGGTCTCAACCAGTAAGAGCATTCACAGTTGATTTCTTAAAAGTATGTGAGTGTGTTTGGTATATCGTATGGAATGGTTTTGAGTGGTTGTGAGTGAAGGAGATAAAAAATATTATTGTAGATTGATATATTTAAAGAATCAGTGTTCAATCCTTATAAAATTTTTAATATTTTTTGAAATGATTGTGAGTGAAGAAGAGAAAAAAAATAATGATTAGAATATAAAAATTATTATTTAATTAAAAATATGAGAGAAAATGTAATGATTTTTAGTGTAATTACATGAATAAAAATAACGAAGTTACTGTGAATGCTCTAAACCAATAACGCGACGACCCACTAATCTTTTAAACATAAAGGGTAGATTGGGAATGTTTATTTATACCTGAACAAAGCAATCATGAAAATGAACTCTCAACAAAGCAGCAGCAAGACCCACATCCTTCTTGATCACCTTCTGCATTTGCTTCCTAATTATAGATTCCAATTTTGGGCAGCTACTTTCATAGTATTCCCAAGAAAGCCCCTTCACCAATGGCTGTTGTTGTGCTTCTAACCCCTGCAAATGCATCACCATCACTACCAACACACTCACACTCACTGCAACTGTGTGAAAGGGCATTGTTGTCATTTTACAGGCCATTGATGGTAAGCTTTTGTTGGTTTTTATGTTCAAGCTTACAATAGAGGTGGATTATTTATAGATGAGAAGTTTCTTTATAGCCCCTCATGTTTGCAAGATTGGCGTCTTAGTCCCTCAAAGTTTAAAGTGGTGTAGGTGAAAGCTAATGATGAGACAAGTGTTGAATGATGTGGTCGTGTGGTACTTGTGGGTTCTCCCATGCAAGCATCTATGGTCTTGATCATCTTTGAGACTTTCATTTTTATAAGTATTTTTATATTTCTATTAGTTTTTATATATTTTTTATTCTAATATAATATAGTATTATTTATATTTCTATTAAGTTTTAACTTAAAAAGCTTCAGATCAGGTTTTTTTATTATTCTTACAATTACAAAAAAATAATTTTGTTTTATCTTTTATTCTTAATATTTTTTTTATTATCATTACTTTTTTTCAATACTCTGCTTATAATCATTTTTTAAAATATTAAAAATTATAAGAGTTAAACATTAATTTCCCCTAAATATACATATTGACAATAACTTTTCTCTATACTCTACTCACGATCATTTAAAACTATTCACTAAAATATAAGAAACATACTCACATAAATATAAAAAACATGTGATAAATGCTCTTATTCATCTTATATTATGAATTTATTTCGTAAAGCTTACTATGTATCTAATCTATCTAGAATTTTAGCATAAAAAGTTTATTAATTTAAATATATTTACATATAACGACCGCTCGATGCCTTAATACACAACCAAATTTAAAAAGACAACAATGAGAAATGTATAAATATTAGTGTTTTTTTCTTCTAAATGTGATGCATAAGATGCTTATCTAACCACTTAGTCCTTTACCCTATTTAACTCCCGATAATATGTGTAGACCACTACATATTAATGTATTGTAAAGTATTTCTTATTCCCTACTTGAATTTAATATCTTATCAAATACATCCAATGTATTCATAATATATATAAAAACCTGTGTGTACCACACAATAATCAAATTACTTTTTGATAAAGGAAAACATAAAATATGCTACTTGATATAACATATTTTTAGTATCAATGATCACGAGAACTAACTAAAAACAACGCACCACTTCAACCCAAAAATATTGTATTTTTCTGAAACAACTCCAATTAAAAAATAGATTAGATTCTTTTAACTATTTTAAAGTATTAAAGAACTACTTTTAGAACTTTGAAGAAAACAATGGTCAAAGTGACATCTCCCTGATGATTCTATTAATAAAATGGGAATTACAAATTTGGTCCCTCTACGTTTAACACAAAGGTTCCATTGTTTTGTTATTAGCTTTAAATTGCAAAAGTCGATAACAAAATTATTCTTGAGATGGTTAGGTTGAATTAACACAGGTTTTGGCTCTTATAACTTGTTTTCTTTATATTAGTATTGATTTTCACAATTTGTTAAAACTTTTATTTTTATCTTATAGAAGAAACTATGGTTTTAAAAATATGACTTTTGATATCGATTAATTTTAGGCAATGAAGCTTTGGTATTGATTATGATACCAATCCTAGGATTTGATTTTAAACTATGTTACATATAATTTAGAAACTCGTGTATCACACATTTAAATGAAAATATTAAATTTTAAACTATGTTACATAATAATTTAGAAACTCGTGTACCACACATGTTAAATGAAAATATTAAATGAATAGTTAGCAATCAATATTTATAAATTATAAAATAACTTTTTAACATAAAATATGATTGAATAACGTGTAATTAACTACATTAAGTAATAGAAAACATTCTTAAAAACTTGTGTTTTAATTTATTTATAAAAATGTTGTTTTTTTTGGAAAAAGTTCTTTGTATTAAAATGTTTTAGTATTTCATATAATTTTGGTTTAAAAAGTACATTTTTATTTAGAAAAATGTTTTTTTATTTATTTAGAAAAGGAAATTGTTTCATATTTTGAAAATGATACATAATATATTTAATATAATTACTAAATTATTGACTTGCTATGATAGTAACAAACACAAAATGATTGTAATAAAAATAACAAGTTATAAAAGTTATTTTGTTTTATTAGAGAAGATTCAACGGTTTCGTATTCGGATCTCAAAGTAATTTTGGTATAATATGAATATAAAGAAAGGTGATATTTGCTTAAGTTATTATCAATTACATACATTTTTTTAATGACACTTAACTTCAATGTTACTTGCAAAGATTTAAACCACGCCACCTATATGGGGTCAACATTTGTTCAAGTTATTTATCTGGTAAGTCTAATAAATAAAAAATAAAGGTGGTGAGAAGGAAGATAAGTTTTTTGGAGTGATTTATCTAGTTATGATGATTAACATAATGAAGAATATTAAGGTGACAAGGAGAAAATAAAATAATATAATTGAGAATCATTTTAATTTAATAACAGTTAAAAAAATAAATGATTTTTTAACGACAAATGTACGATCATGCTTCAAATGATAAATGTTATCTTAATCACGCTACCTATTCGTTTTCCAACCGGAACCACACTTTCAACCATTAAAAAAACTCATTACTGGAAAAACTATTAGCTTAACTCGGAACATTTTTACCACAAATCAACCACAATTTCTTAAAATGAGCATGTGATCCGCTCATAATTGTCCTTGGCTAATGATTTTTAAAGTTGCACTAAATCCACAGAATCAGAAATATTCCACGAACTAAGTTTGCAATTATTCACTGAATGTAGCCGCTACGATCCAGCACGAGGATTAAGAGATGAACCCCACAAACTTAACTTTTCACTTAGTGGATTCTCTATTTCTTCACACGTGTTTAACTTTTAATATATTAATATTATAAAAAAAATATTAAAATTACAATACAATATGAAATATCTATAGTTGTTTATAAAAATAAAAAAAATATTGGCTCTCGAAGGAGTTGGTGCAACCCAAACCCGAAGTTTATATGAATATACAATTGTTCGTAATTTATATGAATATACTTAGTCTTACACCATAGGTTGAGAAAACCATCATATTTTCTTGACGAGGCTAACGAAGTTTTATTGTGTTAGTCGCGGAAACTCAAGATTCGTACCTATGAAGTAGACAAACAACTATAATTATTATTCATTTAAAGCATCTACGCATATACTAACTGACTATAATTATCTGATAATTTAGATAGCATATGAAACTTGTTATATGAAGAGACAAGTGCGGGAGAAAGCCTAAATTTTGAGATATGAAACTTGTTATATGAAGCCTAATTTAGATAGCCTAGGATACCCCTTAAACTTAAAAAGCCTAAATTAATATGAGATTAAAAGCCCAACCTTGAAAAGAAATTCATGACCCTTATAAAATTTTGAGACCAACCCAATTATTACGAAACGACCTCAAAAAATAAATAATAAAGACAAAATAATTAGTTTGAATAACTAAGTCATTTATCTTATTAGATGGTTATTTGATGGATTAATTATTAGATTATTGATTAGTAGATTGATAGATTAGATTAGTAGATTTGAATACTTGATTATTTGTTTGAATACTTGATTATTTAATATTACCATGACTATTAAATAAAGTGTAGACAAGTCGTGCTAGACCTATGATTTTTTTGACATAAGAGAACTTGATCTCTTGCGAGCTCGGGTCATGTAGAATGTTAATTGTAAGGTTCGAGCTTGTCTTGCGTAAAAGTTTAATTTTAATACTCGAGTTTTATTTTTTATTTTGGAATTTTTCAAAACTCAAGCTCGGCTTAAGATCATTTTTTATAATTTTATTATTTTTGTCGCAGTTTTTTTATATAACAACTATTATCTATATAAATATATTTTTATATATTAAATAAAAGTCTTATAAAAAGGTTCATTTCGAGAGGACTTGATACATGAAGCTGCGACTCAAGCTTGTTTATTAAATGGTAAATAGTATAAACTCAAGTTCAAGCTTAAACTTGTTTAAACTCAGTTCGATCTGAGATTTTGATTAGCCGGTCTCGAGTAGTTCACGTATTTCTTTGTCTAATTTACACCTCAATATTGATTGTTATTTGTTTTAATTTGATTTTTCTTGTCTTTTTTTGTTATCCGGACCTAAATCAAATCATAACAAAAATATTTAATAATTAACGGTAGAGGACCGACCCTTAAAACTCTAAGGGGCTGTTTGGTTGGGTCTGACTGACCCCAGTCAGACGTGCATGTCTGACTCGGTCAGACGTGTAGTGTTGGTTGGTTACCTCTTACCGGAGAAGAGGGCTGACTAAGCCACTTATCCAGTCAGACCTAAATCAATATCTGACCTGAGTCAGACGTGGAGGCGGGTCCGGTGAAGCGACGAGGGTCTGGTCTGCGATGGCGAGGGCAACGACATGGGGTCTAGTCACCGGTACTACAGGCGGTGAAGCCGAATAGGAAGGGGAGACCAAAGAAGACGATCGGAATTTGGTCCAAATAAATATCCAACCAAACAGACTTATTGGTTCAGACATCTTATTGGATCAGACCTCTTACTTCATTGGGTCAGACTTCATGCAAAAAAATTCCAGGTACATCATTGAATATAAAAACCTCATACTAAGCAAGTTATTATTGGCAAAGAATATTTGTCTTTATTAGATAAATTTATAAAAAAATTTCATTATTGAATAAATGCATCTCAAAATTTGTATTTCGAGATAGCCTAACTTTTTAAACTTAATTCAAGTTCCAGGCCTATACAAAATGAACTAGATCTATTAATCATAGATCTGACAATCCGCCACTTGTCACAACCCTCATGTGTTACCCCATTTTTTCCCATTTCCTCCAACCAAAGAGACATCATATATCCTAATAACTTTAAGAGTTAAGTTCAATTTACTGTTTGAAGTTTGTTCAAAATAATCATTTCTTGTAAAATATTAAAAATATCAGTTTACTTTCAAATGTTTCATAAGTTTTTTAAATTTTAATCTATTAATTTCACTAACTGTTTCAGTTTTATTTAAAATAATAAAAATTTTAAAATAATTACTTTATTCAAACTTCTAAAGAAATAAAATAAAATTAACTCTAACTTTATTATACAAAGCATTATTAAATATTTATCATATCATTACTAGTTGTTTTTCATCTATGTTTTCACTCGCTTAATAGTATTAGTTGAAAACATTAAGCACATGACAAACATACGGAGTCAAAAATATTAAATACCAAAATAAGCTACTTGTCAAAACCACCCCCTCATCTCTTCTTCACAATACTCAAAACCATCACCACCACCACCGCCACACGACGGCGACCACCTCTCTCCTCCAGATCCAACACCACTGATCAAACCAAACCCTAATCTCACTCAATTCACACACCCTTTTTCCCCTAATCAATCATCCTAATCTTCTGCTGTTCACACACTCCTTCATTTATCAACCCTTACGACACATAATCGATTATGCGCTGTAATAGCCTCCGGATATCCGATTATTCACCCGCATAATTGGTTTTGCGACTTGGGTTTTCTTTGTTTTACATGGCCAAGAGGGTTTACGAAGTCTGGAAAGGGAAGAATGTGAGATTTCGAACTTTGATTTTGAGTTTTTTTATTATTTTTTTATTTTCCCCCCTTTCGATTTGGTGATTCTAGGGCAGCTTCGGATTGTAAAATCTGTTTGTTACTCGTGGTGTAGGTGTTTGATTGAGTGGCTTAGTGGGGTTGGTTTGTTTGTGATTGTGTGTTGTTTGGATTTCAATTTTTTGTTTTGGTGGTGTTAGGGTTAGTGATGGTGGGAAATTGAAATGGGGTTATTTGGTTTTAGGTTTTGGATTGTGTTTTTGTTCTTACAATTTAGGGTGGAGTGAAGATGTGTACTGTTAATGTACATTGAAGATCCCTGAGAAGTGGTTGATGTTTGTGTGTAAATTGAATTTTATGAGCAATTTTGAACCTTCAATTGGAAAATATCTAAGCTCTTAGTGTTTGTGGTATACATACATTGAATAAGTGTAGGGCAACACATGTAGAACAGTGAAATTAGGGTTTGGAAGGCTTAATGAAGTGGCAACTTGTTATGGACTTATGTTAGTGCATACTCTAGTTGAAAATGAAATCTTGTTATGATCATGAATGCAATTGGTAGTTGTTTGATTAGAGGTAAGGTTTCTCCCATGTGGAATATATGACTATTGTTTCTTTAACTTGTTTTCTTGAACATGTGGATATGAGATATTATTTGTTGCATTTAAGTACATGGAGAGCAAACCCCTCTTAGCTTTTGCACCCTTAATTTTGATGCTTTGATTGTTTTGCATGTAAGGAAGAAAATTGTTGGTTGGGTAGAATAGCATTGCCTGTTTTCTTTTATGTTAATACATTTGATGTCTTTTTTATCTTCTTTAGAAAACACCAATTTACTGATTATCATAGACCTACTTTCTTCTTTTTACAATTTTACTGTTTTTAACTGGTCTCTATCACAGAAATTCTTTCTCGGAGGGAGATTGATATTTGGTCCAGATGCTAAGTCTCTGCCTGCCACAATTTCGCTCATCATTGTTCCGGTTATTATTTTTTGTATATTTGTTGGAAGACATCTTCACCATGAATTCCCGTCCTATAATGCAGGATACGCCATCATTGTAGCAGCAATCGTCTATACAATCTATGTTAGCCCTCTTAATCCTTCACAAATAGTATTTATAATAGTTATCATTTCTTTTGATGCTGGTGAGTTCTATGATTGCAAAAGTTTTAAATATTATTATTTCAAAAGGCCAAAATTTATACCCTATTATTGAGGTGGTGATATTGACATGCTTGCTTATGAATGAGTAAATTCAGATTATGCCTTTGCTTTAACATTTCAAATAGATAAAATACAAGTTAAGCTAACAAGGGAGCACATTGCAAGCCAAACAGATCGAAAGTCACTGTCAGAGTGTCAGTGTGTTTTCAATGCTTAATCTCCTAAACCACTTTATTCAGAAAATTACACTATCATACTACTTATATTGTTTGACTGATCATATTTAGAGGGTGTTTGGAATTTCTTGGTTAAATAACTTATATGCTTATTGCTTTTTTGAAAAGCGGATAAGCACTTTTTTAGTGTATGGATGAAGAAAAGTGCTTATGAGTTATGCCTATCTGCATATTTCAGGGTATCCATATTCAGTAAGTTGTTTGTAGATTGATAGTTTTGATCTATTCTAAGTTTAAGTTTACCCATAGGGTGAGATAGGGCCTGTTTGTTTGTTTTATCACTGAAGTATGGTTCTGGATAATGTATGTCTATGATGAGGTATAACGGAGTACTAAGCAGTGTATCGAAGAATCGAGAGTCCAAAAGAATATAAATGATCATTTTTCAGGAATTACCCTAACAATAAAAAGCAGTCAAAAAGTGGTTTGTGGGTCAACCCTTTCTAACATGTCACAAGCCGCATATAATGCACACATTGTCACCCAAACCCCTTTGACCTATCACAAGTCACATTCAAAGAATTCATTATAACTTAAACATGTTTTGGACATTAACTACCAGCATTCAAAGTACTAATGTAAACCTGAGCCTGTTTTGACCCAATACACCTGACCTGTTTGACTGATCTTAATAGGTATTGGTGCTGCTTTTTCTTACTTCTGCCCGTGATCCTGGGATAGTTCCCCGTAACTCACACCCACCAGAAGAAGAATTTACATATGAAACAGGGGGAAGACAGACACCATCTTTACAATTCCCAAGAACCAAAGAAGTTATGGTCAACGGGATTTCTGTTAGAGTCAAATATTGTGACACTTGTATGCTTTATCGCCCTCCTCGATGCTCTCATTGTTCCGTTTGTAACAATTGTGTTGAACGGTTTGATCACCATTGTCCTTGGGTGGGCCAATGCATTGGGCTGGTATGGTTTCAGTTCTCTTTAACTTATGATTAGAGGTGGCAATTTGAACTAAGTAATTATAATGAACGTATCGATTTGGGCTTTGTTATTTTCATACGGCCAAGTGAGTCTACAAAAATAATATTTTATATAACCTTCTATGTTGTTTTATTCCAAGATAATAATATAATAATATTGTTTGTTAGAGTAAATTGCAAGTAACAGAAACAGACATAACACTTTCCTTAATCTAGCAACCAATTCTAAATTAGGGCACAAAAAAGAATCTGCATGCATTTTGTTACTGATTTTAGCAACCAAGTTACATCTTTTTAATGATTGCTAATGTTAAGGTTTATTTTTCATTTAAGTGTATATGTATATGTCATGTGGCATCTTATGTTATGTGGCAATTTGATGTGGCTGTTGGTGTGCAAGTGCCACATCAACAATTATAATAAGTTCAAACGAGGTTGGTTGTTAAAATCAGTGATAACTCTATGCCGGTTGCTAAAATTTGGTAAAATATGTAAAGTCCATGTTTCTAATCTATATAATTTTGCCTTTCTTGCTTTCTGTAATCATAATTGACAAAAGTGGATAAAAAATGTTTGTGGGTCAACCCAACCTAGTCCCGCCTCTTTTAATCCTCACAAAGAATGTCCCAGTTTGAAATGGACCCTATTTTGACTTGTTACCTGACCCATCTATCTTGCCACCTCTACTTATTTTTTCATTTGATATTATTTTTTATTCAGTTACTCGTAATTATCTTGTGATACAGCGGAATTATCGTTTCTTTTTTCTATTTGTGTCTTCATCAACAATTCTATGCATCTATGTATTTTCGATGTCGGCTTATTATATAAAGGTCTTGATGGATGATAATGAGGGTACGGTTTGGAGGGCAATGAAAGAATCCCCTGCTTCAGTTGTATTAATGGCTTATTGTTTCATTTCACTTTGGTTTGTTGGTGGCCTCACGGGTTTTCATCTTTACCTTATCAGTACAAACCAGGTTAGTAAAATCAACTCTTATTTGTATAGTTATTTTACCATGGATTATATACTTAATTAGTTTGATAGTTAAGTGCTAGATGCAACTTAGTCTAAGGTCCATGCTTCACAGTTTATAAACTTGCAACATTGGCCTTTAAACATTGATGTTAAAAGTCGCTCCCTACAATATAGATTAGCCGGTGTTCTAAAAGTAAATATCTAACGTGGGTGGCTGGTTTGCTCATTATTGTCACAGATAAAATAATGAAAAAATAACCAAGTTTCGGTATCGTTCCTTTAAAGTCACTCATGCCTTTATTAACTATAAAGACCACTCAGTTTTCATATATTGTTTCATTGTTATTATTATTTTATTTGTAAATGTTGAAATTGTTTTAAAATTAAGTGAATAAAATGGAACATTTTGGGAGCTAGGGGTCCCAATTGTAGTAGCCTCTCTATCCCTTGGCACAAAAGAAAGGTTTGCGCTCAGCCGCTCACCTCACTCTCTTCAGACCCTAGTAATAGCTTGCCTATGAGTGGGATTTATCATGTTTATTTGTTTTTGACTTGAATGGAATTTATATATGAAACTTGATTACTACTTGATGATTATCTTTGTTACTTTATCTTAAATGGAACTATGAAACTTGGTTATGATTTAGTATTTTTTTCATTACAGTTACCTTCCACTTTGGTATAAGTTAGAAAAAAATAATCAATAAATAGTAACCGTGTTTCTTTATATAGGTCTCTTAATATTGAGCAATTTGAATATCTATAAAGAAATTTCACTACAATCAAAACAATATTGAGACTTGAATGTTTTTGCTGTTAGAAAAAATGAGTGACTTTAGTGGGACACTGAAGAAACTTGGTTATTATTGGGTGAAATTTATTATCATTTAATAATCATTTTTCAGTAAATTTTATAAAATTAGTTTAAAGTTTGATTATGAAATGGTAAGGGTAAAATTACTTGCATACCCTTAGTTAGTACTCTAGTACATGTGCATTCATAAAGTACAAGAATTTTCAAAACAATCTACAGTGTTAAAAATGATTATTACAGTTTAAGCAGCAGAAACAGACCCAACACCCTCTATTGTTAGTTAGATAATTTATATAATTGATTATCAGATTATCTAGGGTTCAAGTTATCATTTTTAATTTGTTTGAAACGGACTATTCAATTACTCGTGTGTTACAGACAACCTATGAAAACTTCCGGTACAGATCAGACAACCGATACAATGTTTACAACCGAGGGTGTATAAACAACTTTCTAGAAGTCTTCTGCACAAGAATTAAGCCGTCAAGGAACAAATTCCGGGATCTGGTCCAAGAAGTGCAACAACCACCGCCTGCCGCTGCTCGGGAATCTGCTACCAATGATGCTGGACCAGAGGACCGCCGTGTGAAGGTGGAAGATGACCTGGATATTGGTGGAGATTTGTTAAAAATTTCCCAACGTCATAATATTATTGAAGGGATTGAATCGGATATACGTAGCAGAGGGGATGATCAATGATGAAGTTAACTTTTTCGGTTATAAGATGGTTTTTGTTGGTTGAATTTCATGAGGGTGTGTGGATGTTGTAAATGTTTGAGAGGGCAGAATTGTCATTTTGAGTCTTGGTTGGTTGGTTAGTTGGTTTTTGGTTTGATTGATGATTTGTGTAATGGTGTGTGATCTTATGTATTTGATGTTGTGGTACTGGCTTCATTCTTTTATGTAAATTAAGCATTCAAGACTTGTGCACATGATCAATTGTGTCGTTGAGTCATAGCGGTGTTCATAAGTCAAGAACTAGTCGAATCAGACTGTAAACCGTATATGATAATGATAATAATTGATATTATTACTAATAAAAACTTGATTTGGTAATATTTATGAAAACAAATGGATGATAAAGACATAAGAGGAATTAAACTCACAAAAATCAAGTCAATGAAGAACAAATACAATAATCTTGGTGTTGTATTTCGATCTATTCATCAAGTAGATCGAGTTCTCTAATCCATGTTTCGATACTCATGTGTGGATGACGATCTTGTGACATGGGTGAGGGTTGTATGATTATCGATCATAGTGTCATATTTGGTTGATATTCTCTTTGCACCGGGCAATGGAGGCCGGTTTTTTATGTTCATTTTTGCATTTGGGTGTGACTCACTCATCTGCCTTTGGTATCGTTGATATAAATTTCCAACGGGCGATGGTAAAGGGGCCAAAATTTCATCCGACGGACTTGGCCCGACACTAGATGAAGACAGGCTTGTTTTGGTTATTAGGGGTTCTTTGGTTTCTATAACGACCTCTAATTTCTTTTCAGCTTCCTGCAAGACATGATACACCCATGGATGTATTGTTATGTATGTTTGTCGTTCTTGATGGACATGAGATAGTACAAGTACTAAATGATACCTCTTTTGAAGGAACTAGCTCGCCATTTGGGTTCCGAGTCGTTTGATCCTTAGCTTGTTGCTCTCTTCTAGACTTTTGTCGTGCCCTCGACCTTCTATTCCTACAATGAGAAGTTATAAAAAGAAAGATTTGGAGGATCTGATAAATTCCAAAAGTGAAAAAAAAAAGATTTTAAGTATTTGTCGAGTGATCCACAAATGACAAAGATTCGAGTAACTTACTTCCTCGGCTCAATTGTTTGAGCCAGATCATCATCGTCTACTTGAATCACGGGCAAACCACTATGATCACACGCCCACGGGCTTGTGTGAAAGAACTACAGTCATCACATTGGTCGTTTTAGTTTCAAACATATTGTTACCAATGGCATCATGAAGAGTTTGGTATGGTTCTCACCTCGTGTTGAAGAGCAGAATGAGCAGAACCGCGATAAGCAGGATCTAAAGCAAGAAGAACCATTAAAAGTCCCAATGCCGATCTAGGATAGTCTCTAAACGCTTCTTGAAGATTCGGTTTGTATGAATGTGGTGGTCTAAACGTCGTTGACAACTTTAGTTTCTTCCAATAATCGGATGACGGTGTACCACAAAGCTTGAAAATCTTGTGAAGTTGCTCTACCTGAATAATAAAAGTACGAAAAATTATTGTTATGTACAACAAACTTATCACCTATAAGCTGTTCATAAAACTAGTTTTCTTAACCCGTGGAACTTATTTGAATGATATTTATGATTTTAACCGTTTGAAACATGTGAGATAGAAAAATAATTCAAATTAACCCGTTAATAACCCATAAGTCAAAATTGACATTTCCAAAAAAATCTAAAAACTTCTTCACATGAACTTGTCAGACTAAATAAGAGTAAAATCAACCATAAGGTTGATTCTACCTCAGTAGTAGAATCTATACGATTCTATTAGAATAAAACCCATATGCATAGAATAAAAATATGCATCATGTCAACCTCGGTCCTCCCGGGCATGATCGGTCTTCCAACAAACATTTCCGCTAAGAGACAACCAGCGCTCCAAAGATCGATACCTGGCCCGTAGATAGTCGTACCTAACAACAACTCGGGTGACCGATACCAAAGTGTAACAACACGGTTTGTTAGAGGAACTGGTTTTTCCGAATCATAATAGTTTGCAAGCCCGAAATCAGCTATCTTTAAATTCCCATCTTTATCGATCAGTAAATTCGACCCCTTGATATCTCGATGCAAAATCCCTCTTTCGTGACAGTGTTGAAGCCCCGAAAGTAGTTGTTTCATGTAAAATTTTACCTGAACACGATACACATTACATAATATAGTTTTTGGAATATAATTACATGTCGCGAGAAACCTGCTTTGAGGAAAAAAAGATCAAACCTGAGGTTCGGTAAGTCTTTCATCAGGCCGAGAAATGAGCCTCGATAAATCCGTTTGCATATAGTCAAATACGAGATACAAACTATATTGCATTCGAGACGTTGCTAAACCTTCAAGCTTCACAATATTGGGATGATCTAGCTTTCGCAACAACATGATTTCTCGGGCCATAAATTTTACGCTTTCGGGTTCAGAAGTGTCGAAGCGAACCTTCTTAAGAGCTACAATCTTCTTCGTTTTTCGATCTCGTGCCTTGTACACGTTGCTATAAGTACCAGAACCAACCTATAACAAAAAAACAACACGTATTATAACCATTGACACACCTATGTGATACTTACTAGTGTCAGGTTACACCAGAACTTTTTTTTATGTGTTATTTACATATCTGACTGTCGAGCTAAACCAAGTTATCAAAAGTTTTTAAAACGTGACGTGTTAGTAAAAAAAATTCTTGGGTCAGTCACTAGCACTAACCTTGTCGAGCTTATCGTAAGCTTCGGCACTCTTTGGGACCAAACCCTCAAGAGCATGTTTCGGGACATTATCCGTCAACCACTTCGGCCAACCATCAACCAACTGATCGAGATCATCGGATCTAACCACCACACTACTCCTCCGCATCACACCACCACCATCACTACCACCACGACCACCACCACTACTACTCCCACCGCCGCCGCCGCCACCACTCCCACTACTTCTATATGTCCCCTCCTTCCTTTCGTTACCACTCGTCACCATCTCCTTCCTACCGCCACCACCACTACTACCACCACTACTACTGGCGGAGCCGCTCAGATTCCGGCCGCCGGAGTTTGACTTTCTTGACCCTCTCACATACCCATTCTCCATTTTGAGCTTGTGAAGGCCTTTAGGGGATGAATCAGCCATTAATGGCCTTGTTGGAGCACAACCCATGTAGATGAAACCTATGTAAGTGATGTTTGACAGACTGTTTGGTGGTGGATTGAGGGTGACATTGACAAGAAAGTTATAAAAATATATAAAATATTTTGTTGATGAAACAAATGCAGGCTTTTTGATTTTGATTTCATAGGGTTAGTTAAAATGTTAGTTGACAAAGTTGCCGGCAACCGCCGGCTATGAAATTACCGTTTCTGATAATGCATACAACTTCAATAATATCCACGTGGCAGATGGAGAATGGTATGACATGGCGGTTTTTCATTTTCGTTTATTATCGTTTGTTCTTGTAATATATAGTGTTGTCACTCGATTTGTCGTGACGATGATGGTTTTATAAGCAATGTTGTTTTAGTAGTTGACATTTTGGAATATTTGGTGATCATTTTGATGGGAGTGTTGAGCGATGAGAATCCCAAGACTGTCGTTGGTCAATAGTAAACTTACGAACGGAACTATATTGTTGTATTTATTTCAAATTTTGTAAGTTTTGTTACGAGAGTTTTTTGGTCTTAAATGGATAGTTATCGAGTAATTACTTTTTATCTCATGAACTTGATGAACTGCAACTCAATGAACCATGATTATCCAATGTAGACCAACACGCGAGTGGTTTCATGAATAGTTATATTTAAAGTTCGAAAAATCTCATTAGTAAAATCTTAAAAGTATGTTAAGGTCATTGTTACTTGCACCAACATAATAAAGAAAAGGTAGGTTTATATATATATATATATATATATATATATATATATATATATATATTATATATATATATATATATATATATATATATATATATATCTTTTGATCATTGAACCCTCCCTGATTAGATGTGCACAAACCGGGTATTGGGCCGGACCCAGAACCGGATACGGGCCGGCCGGTTTTGTTTGGGACCCGGGTATTGATGAACCCGGGTTCGGGTACGGGTCGGGTTGGTCACCCTTAAAACCCTACCCGGCCTACCCGGTTAGGGTCGGATCCAAAACCGGGTACAACCGTTTTATTATTATTATTATAATTATTATTATTATTATCATTATTATTATTATCATTATTATTATTATTTATTATTATTATTATTATAACAACATAAAAAAACATCAATAACTCATTAATTTATTATTTATTTATTAAAATAACTTAAAAAATACATTAACGAATCAATAAAAAATAATATAAAATTTTTATTTAACTAATCGACTATTTTCTTCGAGAGGCTTCATCAAATGCTAATTCTTCGTCGGATATACCAGAAGATACTCATTGTTCTACCTCTTCATCGTGTACTTTAGATTCGATTGCAATTTCGTCTTCAAGATTTGTTTTGTCTTGTATACGATCCATCGCGTCTAAGTGGTCTTTTAAACAAATGCACATCTCCACCACTTCCGGAGTTAATCTTGTTCTCCGTAATGATATTACCCTGCCACTAAAAGAAAACACAGACTCCGAAGCTACCGTAGAAGCTTGTACGCTTAGTAAATCACGGGCCATAGCGGAAAGAATTAGAAATTGAGATTCCTTTCCTTTCCACCAAGCCAAAATATCAAATTCATGATAATCTTGAGTACTCATAATGAAATAAAATTCGTCGTACTATATATACCAAGTTCGCTTGTTGGGGCGTTACCCTTTTGACGTTTAGCCGTCACATCCCGAACAACATTCAACATAGTCATACGGGGTCTTTAAACGAGGTAATAGCACTTGAGGTTGATTCACTTGGCGTAGTTATATATACGTTAGGCCCATATTTATTTAAATAAAAAATATAATAATTTTCAAACTTTTATTAAAAACTTTTTTTGCCTCGGTTGAAAAATTGGATTTTCGTCATGTATATCCAAATTGTCATTTATCTTGTCTATTAAACATTCTATCCCCGCAACATTTAAAAAAGGATTTAAAGCAGAGACACAAGTAAAAACGGGTGGTAACTCAAGAAAATATTTTTTAAACTTGTCTTTCATTGGTTCTATCATTTCTCTAAACATACTATTTTTATTTTGAAATTTTTTAAAATTCAAAGCCATGAAATATAATTTTTGAAGCACGAATAACTAGTGGGATAATAAACTCCCGATAATTTTGTAGTTGTTTTTAAACACCTCAAGAAATTCGGATAAATGTTCAATATTTTCCAACCCAAATCCGGAAACAGGTCGGCTTCGCAATTATCTGAAAGACTATTATGAAAAGCTTTTATAGTGCCTTTTTGTTTTAAAGCACAATCAAACATATGGCAAGTCGAATTCCACCTAGTAGATACATCCCAATTAGGCCCTAAAAATCTAGATTTTGTATCTTTACAAAGTTGTTTATAATCTTAATATTTTTTTCTACTTTTTTTTAAAAACGTCGTGTAACATAAATCGAAAAGCTTTTATAAAGCTATCAACAAATGGTACGGATAGACCATCTTGTACTACTAAATTAATAATATGTGCAACACAACGAGTATGAAAAAAATCACCGTTTGCAATCGGAAAATATTTTAATTTTAATTTTTCAACCGCGGTTGTGTTGTTGGAAGCGTTATCAAATGCCATTAAAAATATTTTATTTTGTAAATTAAAAGTAGTTATTACATTATCAAAAAAGTAAAATAAAAACTCTCCGGTGTGTGGATATGGAAATAGATCAAATGCAATCGTACGTTTCATCATTTGCCATGAACTAGGATCTACCCAATGAGCAGTGACGCAAAGGTACGATTCGGGCAAACCGTGTGGCGCCGATCAAACGTCACTAGTTAAGTTTACACCGATATTTATATTTTCAAATAATACAATTAAATCATTTTTTGCTTGCTTCCATAATTTTAAACAATAACGTCTAAGTGTAGTACGACTGACATGAGTGTAACGAGGTTGAAGCGTCTCTCGAATTAATTTGGTTAACCGTGGGTTGTCGAAGTGATTGAAAGGCAAAGCTTCTTGAATCACGAACTTTGCTATTCGATCTCGAACCTCATTAACGTTGTAATTAAAGATTCTACCGTCTCCACTCAATTGTGTTTGTTGCGAATCCGGATTATTTTTCAACGACTTACAAAACTTCTTGCTAATGTGTTTGTTTAAAGTCGTGTTAGAATCTATGGCAAGTAAAGCTCCACGAAACTTGCAACGAGCCTTTACAGATCCGTCACTCAACTCAACCATATCCCAATTGCACCAAACATCCATGTTACGATTGTGTGAAAGAACACGAACGACGGTTGGAGAGTTCGATGAACCTTGACCAACGAAAATTGAGAGTAAGCCATATTGAGATTTGAGAATAAACGAGAGTAAACGAGAGTATTGTTTGCGTTTTTTGCGTATGTTTTTTTGTGTTTGAAGCTTGGGTACCTTACCATATCAACCCACACCTATTTATACTTATTTTAGAGGCAAAAACAACAAAAAAACGGTCAAATTGGTCCCCAACGGCTATATATCCGTTAAAAACGGCTACTTTAAAAAAACGGTCGAAACCGGGTCCAACCCGGGTTCAACCGGTTCCGGTCCGGTTCCGGATCGGATACGGTTCTTATAAATTCCAAAAACCCAAAACCAGGTACAACCCACCGGTTTTTTCCGGGTACGAACCGGGTACACCCGGTATCGGGTTGTACCCGGACCCGGGTCCGGTTCGGGTATGCCGGGTCGGGTATGGACCCGGTTATTTTGTTCACCTCTATGACCCTGATTTCCAACTTTTCTTAATGGATAATATGTGGGCTCCTCAATGTGGGTTTTTTATGACCAATGGAAGTTCATATGTGACAAGTGGCATTGGTCCAGATCCAGATCCAGGCCCAGGCCTGTTAACACGTTGGGTAACACCATGATAATACTAATGGTCAATTCCAAGTCCAGGCCAAGGCTCGTTAACAGTGGTCAGTCAGTCAGTGATACAATTAAAAAGTAATTACCTTTTATATCATGAACTTGATGAATCGCAACTAGATGAACCTTGATTATGCAATCTAGACCAACACGCGAGTGGTTTCATGGATAGTGTTACTGAAAGTTCGAAAAATCTTATTAGTAAAATCTTAAAAGTATGTTAAGAAGTTAATTGTTACTTGCACCAACATAATAAAGAAAAAGTAGGTTAATACATATCTTTTAATCATTGAAGCCTTCCTAATTTCCAACTTTTCGCATATTATTATTGGATATATTCTAATATTACCTGGGCTCCTCAATGTGGGGCACCAATAGAGGTTCATATGTGGCAAGTGGCATTGGTCCAGGCCCAGGCCCGTTAACACATTGAGTAATACCATGATAATACTAATGGTCAGTTCCAAGTCCAGGCCCAAACCAGACCCATTAACAAATTGGGTGGGACAATAATCCGTCAGTGATCCAATTAACCGTTCAAATAAAAAACAAATGATCAGTTCCTACAAGGTACAAACAAGTTTGTAGTGTAACATAAATCGGATACATAAAGTAATAATATATCAATGCATTTTGAAGTTATTTCTAATTAAGCCATTAAACTCTTAAAACATAAAAATTGCACCTAAAATTATAGTAAAAAGATAACCATTTTAAATAATGGACCTGCAATAAGTAATCTACAGAAATGCTAACATATATAAACCTCAAAATTTTAGAATTTGACAAGAAATCGCACAAAAGAGAGTAACAAAAGGACATTAAAACCACGTTTAATTACGAAGAAACAAATTAAGAATAACACAAACCTGGAAAAAAAAACTGGAATATGAACATATGTGGTTGTTACTTGTTAGTATCATGTCATAATGTATTATAATGTTGACTTGATACAACAATCAGATTAAATTTGTTGTAAATGACAAAGATCAAACTTGTAATTTACAACTAATCTGACTTGTTATATGGTACGATTGATGTCAACATGATCATACAAAAAACTGTTTTTCCATACTTACGTGTTGATAAGAGCCAAAGCACACGTGAATACACAACTTCAAAACTACATTATTGTGCACGCACATGTTTTCCCAGTGCTGTTTTCAAATTCATCGTCTGACTCACTGTGTTCGCTGCAGAAAGTATGGAAATTTGAGTTAGAGGATATGATCGAGTAAACAATTGAAGTAAAAGTATCTGTATTTCAAGTAAATATTAGTTAGTTAACTATTTAATAACAAAACCTAAAGAGTTGCCAGATATGGTAACAAATATAGCGGGCGGCCCAATTTTTATATGATAATAAACTCATACCTGGGCTCAAATTCGCGAATCTCACAGAGTTCTCCCCCTGTAACATCAGTCCAGTGCACGCTCCTTCTTGCACTTTGGTGTATGGGCTCGGGCTCGGGCTCATCACAGTTATTAACTGCAACGGAGACTGTAACATTTGAGGCCTTTTTCTTCAAGCTGCTTTTAACAGAAACTACATTTATGCCATTAGTATCACCATCACCTTCCACTAAACTTGACGCCGAGGATTTTCTTCAACCTTTTCTAAATCAGAAGAACCTTTTACGACACCCTGCTGATGCTGGGCGGCTCCCACAGACGGGCTCTCGAGTCCTGTGGCTGCACAACCAAAGCAGGTGAAAGAAGAACACCTGCAGGCACAGCGGTTCTTATTTGCAGCCAGTTGGAGGTGTGGGTCGGGTTCTTGATCCGCCAAATGGTGCGGACTCCACGGGCTAACTCTCATGGGCTTGTCCTCTTTTTTCTGGCCCAAAAGAAGCAGGTTTAGCCCGTTACTATAGCCCAAAGCCGAGGAAGAGAAAAACCTTCCTCCTTCCACTGCTAATAACATCAGTTCTTTTCATTTATGCCCGCCATCACCATAAATCTTTTCTTCATTCGAGTTTTCGATAAACCTAACAACTTTCTTGAAACACTACCTATAATGGACCCAAAGACACATGTAAGCAAATGGTTATAGCAGGAAACTTCTTTTGGTACGCCTTGGAACGGGCCAAGCCGGGCCCGGCCCGGTTGGCCCAAAGCACCTTCTTCTCAGTAGATAAGTTTGTCAACTATAGTTACACAAATTCTATTACATTAATAACATACACATTCTGTAAATAAAGCGCTGCAGGAGGTTTTATGCATTTTATAACACACAATGAGCTTATTTGATCCGATACCTTTACAGATTGATAAAAAAAGATAACCAAAAATCTACCCAATGATAAGTTAATACGGCATTAATAATGAAATTACTTATATACTGTTTTTTTGTGACTTGAATAATTAGTTTGATACTATCCGCAACAAAACTGAACAACTAGTTTTATCCATTATATAGTGATTACTGATTAGTAGTTTCAAAGCACACATCCAAGCACCCCGTTTATCATGGGATTATCGAATCGAATATACATACAAACGCCTGTTTATTATGGGATTATCGAATTCTTTCTGAAGTGCAAGCATGAACAAAATGTCTTTCTAAATAAGAACAGTTAAATCTATAAGAAATTAAGACATAATAGCCGTAATTCTAAATTAATAAGCATGGGACTGTTAATAATTATATCCATGAAGAACAATTCAATTTATTTATCAAAATTGGCATACTTGTTCATAGAATAACTGAATTGCCGTTTCTATTATAAAAATCAAATACTTTTAGTAACTTTTTTTAAGAATCAGTTCATAAATGCTTCAGTGATCAAGAACACAGGAAAGAAAACATCAAAATTGATCTCCAAACCCTAAATATCCCAAAACACAAAATCATAGATTCGTAACAACCAATCAACAAAATCCCCAATTTAATTCAACAAACAACACATATTATAGCAAATATCCAACAACCCAATTCGTTTAGAGCTAAAAAAAATACCTAAAAACTCGAATGCTTCAATTAATGATCTGAGAACGATTTGAGCTTACATCACCGCCTCCGCCTCGCCGGAGTTGATACGGCGGTGGTCTCCGGTCACCGGAATATGGGTTTGGAGAAGAAGACTTCGTGTGTGTGTGGATGTACAGAGAAAAGTGAGATTGAAAACATACGAAGTGTGATGATTTTGTTGTGGGTGTTAAAAGTTTTGAAGATATGATGGCAAATCGACATCAAATCGATTAATTATTGATTTCAATTAATATGGGAATCAAATCAAGAATCAAGATTTGACCTTCTTTATATCGCAAATTGAATCATGTAATCTCCTACCAAATAAACAAAATTAATTATCTATTACAACTCATAAAGTATGTTTTCATCTATAATAAAATGGTAGACGTGTCATTCTATCTTTATTAAATAGCAATGATATTTAGAAAATATCAGATTAAGTCAAAGTGATATTAAAGATAAAACTAATTGTAATTTTGTGATAATTTTGTAAAAAAAAAATTATCTCATGTATTCGATCTAGTATCTATATATAAAGAGAGAAAAGTAAATATTTTTTGCCTAGAAAAATAATGCTATTGCGGTTGTTAAGATTGAGACAATTGCAAAACTAGAAGTAATAGAAGTTTATAAACATTAAGAAGACCAAAAAGAATTAGCCTTCATTGTTAACTTTTCGTAGATCTAGTTTCACCTATTCTTATTGAATAACTATTACAACTAAAAGATATATATACGATAGAATCAGGAGTTATATTATTTAAAATAAGAAATAATAATGCAATAGTCTTAAAAATGATGTTTTTATTAAGAATATTGTTGTCTAGTTGGTTGTAATGGTACGTCTAAGTTATCTAATTACAATGGTGTGCTAAAACCAATTACAACAATGCATTTAAGTTGTCTAGATACAAATTGTGTTTAAACTAGTTACAATTGTGCATTTAAACCAATTATAACGGTGTATCTATAGTATCATGGTGCTTCACTGCTTCCAAGCTACATTAGTCTAGCACTCTAGCATACGAACGAACTATACAATTATAATGATGTGTTTAAACTATTACAATGATGCATCTAAAACCATCTTTTGTTTAACGGATGTATATACCATCATCCTAAAATAAGTTTGGTGTCCTAGATATCTCATGTGTTTCGTGATTATAACGTTGTGTCCAAGTGATAACACCATGGATGTTGGAATAAAAGCCATAAGTACAACAAACTATGCAAAGTGCAAGTAGAGAGTGTATAGAGAAGCCCAAACAATATAAGGGCAAAACCATGTTGGAATGTATTATCTGGATGGTCTAAAACCAAAAGCAACAAAAAATCTTTTATAATCTTTTGGTATTTTCTTTATACAATTATCTTGTTGAAATGGCTAAAGTAGACCTTTGACATGGGTATTTATATAATAGAATGTTGGTGGTGTGATGGAGGTCATAATGGCATTGTGACCTAAAAAAGAAAGAAAGAAAGAAACATCAAGGTGACCTTGTTTTCTATAGTTCATAAAGGCTTTACGCCGAATTTTAATGTTTCTAAATCTGTAAAAAGGTATCAAAACAATCATTACTTGGGATGCAAATTGAAATCATTCCAAATATTTATATCACATACCGAAAAGTTATCAATTTTGAATAAATTACCTTAAATAATATTTCCAATTATATCTATTTTAGTATGTAATAAAGATGTATGCTAACAGGCCAATGCGGATAATCAGTCTATTTTCCATATCTATAAAATGCTATGTAAAAGTATTTAATAAGTTGTTTAGATCAAACTTAAAAATATGCTACATGTAATAGGTTGAAACAATAATTTTACTATTCAATCCAGAATTTGCCACTACTGAAAAGGTTTGAAAATGAATCACACATATAGTATATTGTTCGACGGTAAATTTGTTTAAATTCGTTAACTTAACAAACGAAAAAACATGAACATAACTTTTTTTCATTTTATTAAATAATCGACATAAACACATAGCTAGCTCATTCATTAGTTTTTTGTTTATTCCTTCATCTATACTTCTATATCCACTCATTTGGGTTCTTTCATTTAAATACTAGGTTAAACTTCGTGTATTACACGGATTGAATACATAAAATATTAAAGATTATTAATTAAAATTAATGAATTATATACGATATTTTAATATAAGATATAATTGACATTACATACGAGTGATAAAAGAACGATATCATTTTTTAAACCTTTTTTAAATTTTTTGTTGTTGATTTTTAAACAAATTGTTTCAAAACAACCCGTTTTTAAAAAAAGTGCCATTTTTAATAATTTATTTATTATAACTTTAAAATTTAATTACTTTTCTTTCATAAGAATTTTATTTTTAAAAATCACAGATTTAATTTAAAATATATCGTGTTTTTAAAAGTGATATTTTTTTGAAAAAAATTCTTATTTTATAAAACAAATTATTTCTTTATGAATTGCTTTTATAGAAAGATTTTTTTAATCATATTTGTAATATGAAAAGAATTATATAATATCATTTGTAGTTAGTGTAATATTTATTAAGAAAGATAAGGAGAAAAATAAAACTTAATAGCTCTAAAATTATAACAAGTTATATAAAAAAATCTTTTTTATTAGTATTGATAGATGTGTTTAAATTTGTTTATTACTTTAATTTGAATTCTATTTGAATTTCAAATTTCGAAGCCCATTGTTAAGGCTCGGGATAAGCCTAATTCTAACAACAATTAATTTTTAGTTGCCGTTTAGGCCTTTAGGGCATTAGGCATTTGGTACCTCGTTATAGCCCATTAGCATTATACTCGTTCGGTGCTTTAGCCATATAAAATTCTTAACTTAATTTGTGTTACAGAACCGCTCGGTTAAAATATAAGTAACGAAAAAAATTCATTCATCTAGGCATTTGTGTTTATTTTAGTTTTATATAGATGAATGATCACATACCAGCTCCATTGTTTCGGTTCATTTAAAGGCATTCTACTTAACAAAAATAAAAGAAAATTTCTACCATCGTAGACCAAATTTACCACTCGCCTTTTAAGGTTATTGTATTTACTACCGAATGATAAAACTTATGTGTATATTGTCATATGTCGAGAAATTTGCATCTGCTGTAATTGAGCTTGATGTTTTTAACCAGATCATAAAACCATTACATGTTTGGGTCTAAATAGAAACCTAAAGACAAGTTTTCCTGTAGTCAAATAAGCTGAAAATCATCATACAATATTTAATTCCTTTTAAACTGAAAGAAGTAACGATTATCGATTAACTAATCCAACCCGACCTGTTCCTTTATATGCTAAAAGGGCAATTTGGGTCGCCTGTAGTGTTATCGCGTATGTGTGATTATTATCATGCTATCAACTCAATCTCTAGTTAAAAGTAGTAACCGCTAATATCACATGCATGTGTACATATTTCTGGGTAATGTCTATCATCTTAAATTTCACAAATAAAAAATCAACAAAAAAGATAGATTCATAACAGATGAAACATTATCAAACCAAATATCTCAAAGTTGCATACATGTAAAAACCACTTTATAAATAACATGAAAAGATTCACACAACTTCGTAACCCCTCAAAAAGCACTTGCCTTTTTTCACCATATTCAATCACAACCTTCACCACTAGTTTAATTTCTTCCAAAAAAACCAAATTTTTTGACGTTTTAAGCACTCTCTTTGGTTGCAAACACTCTTTAAAATGATTATTAATGAGCAGAATCATGACCTGTGCTATCTGCATGCATGTCCATTGAAGAATCTTGATGATCATTATTCTTAACACCGTATGTTTCTTGAGAAATATGATAGTTTTGAAGGCTTCGACGAACTGGGCTTGATAATGCATTTGAGAAAATGTAGTTTCGGGATTGTTGATCATTGTGTGGCCCACTAGATGAACCGGAACTAGTAAAAGGGTTGGCGATTTGCTGGTTCTGTTGTGAAGTTCGTGGAGCCATTGGTGGGTCCTCCACAGATAATTCCAGCTCAGCCTGCACACAATAATGTATTCCATCAACATACACATTAAGGGTGTTTGGATGTGTTTATAGAAAGTGATTATGTGCTTTTAAATAATCAGAATTGCTGCAATGATGTTTAAATGTGCTCGTATATTTTGTTGTTGAAATTGAAATGATGGTATGCTTAGTTGTTTCAAGTGTTTGGTGAAATCTGATTATTTAAGAAACTTATACATGAAAGGAAGATATCATTATATCCAAATGTTACACATATAATATAGCAACCTCGATATAGGCTAGTATGTCTTCTGGGGTCACTCTTAATCCCTCCGCAGTTTGCTTGGTGATCCATTGATAGAGCTTTTCCTGCATAATGGAAGTATTAATCCTTTCATATATATAGAGCATTAAACGCATCATCAGGTAGGCAAAGTAGATTGATAAGATTACTATTGTCTTCTAGGGTTTTGAGGAGGGAATCAACTTCTAAAAACTCTGATAAACCATAATACCATATCATTACATTACTATTAGTTTAATTCAATTAACTTGCTCAGGTGCATTTAAAATAAAACCAAATTGTGCATTTTAAGCAACTAAAGAAAAGAACAATTGCTGCTAACAAAAACACAAAAAACATACATAAGGCCTCATCATGTTAACTAATGGAGATAACACCAAAAATCTACTTCCTTAAACCAATACCTTTGTACAGAAACATATGTTTCTAGAATTATAGTAGATATTTTACAATCATGCTCATCAATGTATATTTTACAATCATGCTCATCAATATACTCAAACTAGTGAAAATTTGTAATCAATCACTTATATAGTTATTCAGCAAACTACACCAATGTACATTGTCATTGGAAAGTAAATTTAGAAATGTTTGTTAGGTTTAGCTAAGCCTTTGCATGAATACCCTTTTGACCAAGGACGAAAAAACACGTGATCAAACACGCATTATTTTAGGAAACACAATGGCTAATACACTTACCCACATGTATCAATGACAATCTCTTCCAACTAGGAAAATGCATTCAGATTGGAAGTCAACTTTTAGAAACTTCATTAGGGTTTTGCTAAACCTTGGCCCAAGCCACATGTTAACAATCTAAAACCACCAATTGAATGGATGATGATGAGGATACTAAAAGAAAACAAGTATTCTAACAGTTAAAATGCACACCATTTACCATGTATCACCAACAATTTACACCTACAATCTATGCAAACCTGCAGATGGACAAGTAATCCCACCACCAAACAAACAAAGCCAAATATCAACAAAACCTATTCAATTAATTCAACCAGTTCATAGTTTTCCCCTTTCAACATTCACAAATAAGCTATGCATCTAATCAAGAGGGGAAAAATTGCATCTGTAAACTGTCTGTGAAATTCACATCAATCCTCATGTCAATCCAGCACCAATGCGTACAAATTAGCTAAATACAATAAAGAAACTGAAAAACAGGCCTCCCAAAAGCAAATGGATTACTGAAAACATCAATAACCTAATCAATATGCTAATACATAACAGATTATTAAGATTACCAAAACCATACCAAACGATCGGTGGATGTACATACACACAAACCTAGATTAAAACCTCAATGAAACAAAATTGAACAAAAACCTCAATGAAACAAAAATGAACAAAAACCTAGGGTTTTCGAAACGAAATAAGATCCGTACACATAGAATCGTACAACAACAACAACAACAACAATCGATTATAGATTATTATTATTATTATTATTATTATTATACCAATCCATGGCGTTCACCGGATAGAAACGAGAGCTTCTGTTGACTCATGGCCTGAGAGTAAAGCTGAGAGAGAGAATTCGCGGCGTTGCAAAAAGTAGAGTACATGGTCCGATCGACTTCATCGAGGCTCGTGGCCAACGATTTCCTCTTCTTCGCCATTATCGTAATCGATAAGCAATAATCGCTCGTTAACCTCTCCCTCCACGTGGAAACCCTAAGGTCAAAGTGTTATCGTGATGGTGTTTTCCGGTGAATCGGATTCCGGCTAGGTTTACGGCTAGAAGCAACCGATGACGGCCACGGCGACGGTGGCGGTGGTGGTGGCGGTGGCGGTGGAAACTGTCATGAGAGACGAACGATGGAGGATCTGCGTGTGGATTTTACGGTTTTATAAAGAAAATTGTGAATCGGTGGTGACTGGTGAAGATATTATGGTTTTGTTGATTTGTTGATAACAATAGTGTATGTAAATTGAAGTTGGAAATAATTGATCTACAATATGTTTTTATATGAAATATGTTGTTAGATAAAGATTTGATCATGTAAATGGTCTAATGTGGTAAGTTCAATTTAAATTAACATTGGTTGTGTTATTTTTCTTAATTAGGTTTTGAGTGCGCATTCTACGTTCAGCGATAACTTAAATATAAGAAATCTTGTTCGCTCATCTCGTTTCTTCCTTTTGGTTTAGTTACAAATGAAGTGATCGAGTCTAAACACCTCCGTACCACATATCAAAAGGAACTAGTATTGTATTCGGAGAAACTAATCAGAGCTCAACAACTACAAAAATGTGCAATGGAAGACTAATAAAAAGAGAGACTGAGTTTAAGGTTGGGGGTGTTAGAGCATTCAAAATCCGTTCCTTGAATTTATGTGAATGTACTTCATATATTATATGGTATGATATTAATTATTGTAAGTGAACATATAATGGTATGATATTAGTGATTGTGAGTGAAAATATGATAAATTTATTGTTCAATCTGTAGTTTGAGAAAACAATGTTCAAAACATTATAATGTTTATAATATATTCGAAGTAGTTGTGAGTAAATGTGATACTAGCTCATTTGGTAAAGATTTTGCTTTTTAGATGGGAGGTCTTGAGTTCAAACGCAAACAATGGTGTAAATTGGTGTAATGTAAGAATATGATTCATTTGTCGTTCAAAAAAATGGTTGTGAATAAAGGAGATATAAAAAGTCATAATAAAGTTGAAAAAAATATAAAAATAATAATAATTTTTAATATAATTATATGGATAAAAATATATAATGGATTGTGAATGCTTTATATAATGGGTTGTGAATGCTCTCAGTTAATAAGTGGATGTTATGTAATTTTATTAGCTTTTGTTACTTGGTCCATTTTTACAACTTGATTTAAAAACCAAAGGTCATCCATTCTAAAAACCAAACATGAGTTTACATCAGAGAAAACTTTTAAACCATATCTGTAAAAATAAAAATGAAATGATCGAGACTTGAACTCACCACAAGAACTATGTTGTTATCATTTACTCTTAAATAAGTGTTTAACATGTTATGTCTAATTTGAGAGTAAGAGATATTAAACGTGAGAGTAAAGAGTGTGAAATAAGTCTTTACCTTAGCCGAAGAGTGCTATATAACGTGGGTGGTTTAGAAATTTGATTTGAGATGCAATCTTTAAGCATATGAGTCAAACTCTCTTGTGCAGGAGCTATCCCCAGCGGCATTTTTAACGGCTTGCTTATGCTTATCATTATATCGTTCTTTGTGGCTAAGAGTTTTATTTGTAGTCTTTTTTGTCTTGCGGTCTGACAATATTCGTTAGTGGTCAAACGAGCCCTAAGCTCATTAACATTACTTTCTTTCCCATGCCTTGTGTGTTATACATTTCACGGTCAACTTCTTACGCCTTATGTTTCTTGCCGCCGCGAGCCCACCAAAACTTCTATCAATCGTGCCACAGTTTGATCTTGTATCATCAATTTCACTAATTGCTGTAGTTTAGTTCTTTCATGCATTCATTGTTAGAAGAAATGCATAAGAACGTGCGTTTTAGACAATGTTAGGAACAAATGAGATGATCAAATATATTGACTGTTAAAAAGATAAAAGATTTGTTTGCAATACGGTTCTATGAAAAGCCTAGGATGATCTAAATTTCTCAAATAAAAGGATCTTGATGATAGGATTAATTAAAAAAGTCAAGGTTACTAACTACACGTGGATAAAAAACCAAGCGAAAGTTCACTATTTGGAACAAGACCTTTGGTGTAATTTTAATTTTGATAGCTGGGAAAAATTTTAACTTATGTTACTTTTTATTATGCTTCCTCCTTTCTATTTGTTTTTTATATAATAAAATCACCATCGTTGAAAAAAAAATATTTTATATATTTAATTTTATATTGATCCATAGGCATAGACTTTGACATCTGCTACTGGCTCCACGTCACATTCTATATCTTTTTTTTAAAGAATAACATTCTAATTAGTAAACTTTTTAAACCATATAACGATAAAAAAATTAGTTGACGTAATAAACTTCATTTTTAATCCACTACTAAAATATTTCAAATATATTTATGAGTAGTGGCGGATCTAGAATGAATGTTTAGGGGTAACGTAAATTTTTTATTGTATATTTATATTAATAAAATGATCCGAAGGAATATTCATTCAAATCAAATCCATTTGTGATCAAAAGAATTGAAGCCAAAGTATTTGAACTTGAATAAGTTATTGACCCAATATTATTATTATTATTAAAATCAATATCCTACTCTTGATTTTTTTTAAATTACCAATAAAAACGTGTTTTTCATATTTCAAATCTCTAATTTTATAACAAACAACACAATAAGATTACAAATTACACTTAGAAATAACACAATTTAAATACATAATTTCAATATCAAATCTCTAATTAATCTTTCAAATCCCTAGCTTATATACCTAATTGCATAAACCCTAAATATTAGAACTGAACCAAACAACCACTATTTTTATAACAAATAACATTTAAATAAGCCTTAACTATTAGAAATTGAACAACATAAACCCTAAATCTCTAATTTCATAATGTAGTAGACAAAAAAACCTAAAAAAGTTAACTTGAAGTGGACGGTAAATGGTCAAAGATCACATGCATGCGGTGGCAAGGGCTGCCGCTGCAGCAGGCGGCTATTCAACGGTGGGCGGCCGAACGGCAAGCGGTGGTGGGGACGTGGTGTGATCGTCGGTGTGGGTGGATGGTGGCTGACTAGTTGTGGCCTATGGGAAGGGTTGATGGGGAGATGGGACGATGGATGGTGTTTTTTTTTTATTTTAAGTTTTATGTTTGATCGGATTATGAGTATTTGGGCTAATTAGTTATGTTTTTTAAGTTGTTTAATCTTTTTGAGCTTATTTTTATTTTGGGCTTATTTTTATTTTGGGCTTGTTAATTAGTTTTGTATTGGACTATGGACTATTGGTATTTTAGGCTTATTAATTATTTATGTTTTTATAAAATGTAATATTTTCTAAAATGTAAGATTATATTTTATAAAACTTAAAACTTTTTATGAAGTGTTGAGTTTAAAAAATTTAAAGGTAATGTAATATTTTCTCAGGGATAACGTACAACAGTCAGTCTTTTTTACATAAATACCCAAAATAAAATTTTTCCACTACCCAAAATAACGTAATCGTTTGGTTGCTAGTTATAATTAAAAAATATAGTCATTTGACCAATCAAATTTACAATAATAACCATTGACTTTGAAAAAATCCAAAATATTCAACAAATCAAATTATGACAAGTGTCCAAATATCTCTATCTAGCGATACCAACGCATGCGATATCACCAGTTTTATGGCTCCGGCGATACCAATACATGTGGTATCGCCAATGTATCGCTCCAAATTATTTAAAATTAAGAAAAACAATTACATATCGCCAACCGGCGATACATCGTATCTTGTGTATCGCCCCTGTATCTCCGGCCAGAGATTGGACGATACAGAATAAGTGATATATTTCCGGCGTATCTCCGACAATAAAATTATTAAAAAAAATTGTCTCCGGTGATACCATATGGGACCTGTATCGCCAGCATATCTCCCAAATGAGTGTTTTGAAAATACTACTTCAGCAATACATTGACTATATTTGAAAATATTTTGATCAATGGCTATTTTTAAAAAAAGTGTTGGTCAATTGACCATATTAGTAATTTTCCCATTAAAAATTTGGTAAAAACTCATAAATTTTAAATTTATTGAAAAAGGTAGGTTTACTTGTCCCTCTCATCAGTGTCCTTCCCCTCTTTTATCTCTTTCTTCTTTTAACATTAAAAATTAAAAACTTCTATAAACAATAAATTTTAAATAATTATTAATAATTTCTCCCTATCATTTTCCTATTAAACTCATGTAAATTTTAATTGTTGTTTGGATAATATCGCTTCGATTGATAAAAGGTGCAGGCCTTAACATAAACTCATGTTATGTAGAGCTGCAATTGTAAATCTTTATCAAACCTGTTGTTACTAATGATTTTACTTATACTTGAATTTATAGTTAAAGTTTATTATTTATATACTAATTACTAAATTTCTTTTGCAATATAAGTTATACAATATGTTTTAAAAGTTGTTTCCACCTTTTGTTTTTAAATTTTTTATTTTTAGTTTTTTTTATTTTAACTCAATAATTTTGTATCTTTTACAATATAGCTCAAACATTGTTTTATTTTTAAATTCGGTTCTTGTACTTTTTATATTATATATATAAGTTCGTTTAATGTTTCGCTCTATATGTTGTGAGTTAATACGCCGCAAGGTGCGTGAGCGGTTCAACGTTTTTACGTTTATTTTTTCCTGTTTAGCGCTCCATTGCAACGCGTTGGTGCAAGATCAAATTACTTATTGTTTTATGTGTTTTATGTTTCGTCTTAACAGTAATGTGTCCTTAGTGTTACGTTTTGATCGAAGATCGGTTTTATTTTTTTCGGCTGTTTTATACGAGTTTTCGGTATTGGTGACCGTTAACGGTGGTGTGTGTTTGGTATTAATTGATATGGTTGTGCGCCCCCACGGCAACAGTGGAGCTTAATTCTAGTTGGATTTAAAAAAAACAACTAAATCGTAAAAGTTGATACTCCAAGGAAATAATTCATTCAATAATGCACAAAACAAGATGTCTAAAATAACTTTTGATGTGTGTAGTTGACGTTTGAGAAATGACTATAGGTTTGTCCAAGTAAAATCACAGCTTGTGACATGTGTATTTAACGTTTGAGAAATGACTATAGATTTGTCCAAGCAAGATCACAACTTGTAATTGTCAAGATGGGAGTTAAGATAAGGACCTAAGATAAATATAGCTTAATTTGATATGTAGCAAAGTATGAGCATATCTTTAAACCTAATAAAAACGAGGAATATCACCTCTAATATATCATTACCTTTTATCTCCCGTCTTTTTCTCATATTAAGTGATCATATTTATAATAATGATATTAAATAAAAATGAAATTTAAAGAATGTATTTTTAGATGTTAAATAACAATGATTTTAAAGGTAATGATTTTGTTTTTGAATAAATTACTATTTTATATTAACTTTATAAACACCCTACTTCGCTAGCTAGACTATTGCAAGTCATTTATAAAAAAAAACCTAGCCAAATTTTAATTTATGTAATACATTGATTTCTAGCATTGTTTAAATATAAATTACAATCTCCTATGAACTATATCTTGATGTGAAATATAGTCCCTAAGCTATGGTAAAATCTTATACAAATGACTTTTGGCAAAACGTACGTACTAATCGTTCATTACAATTAGAATATTTCAAAACATCTGACAGTTTAAAAAAATCACGAAATCAAATAATGACCAAGGTTGTTTGTTTTTGGACTGACTCGTCTGATCGGGCTGACCGCTGGCTCGGTCAGCGGGTCAGCCCGTTTGATTTCGGCTTCGAGCCCGGCTGACCGGTTCTCTAGTGCTGACCCAGACCTTGAAAAAAAATGTGCTGACCGGCTGACCCGCAGGCCTCGGCAGGGGCGGACTCATAAAATTTTTTCTCCGGGGTCGGTTTTTTTCAGTTTTCGAATAAACATGTATATCTCAACTTAATGTTGAATTTTTGGTTTGGGTCAAATCAGGCATACAATATACATTACAATTATATTATAAGACATTTGACAAAAATACGATTTCATTAGAAAATAAAACATATTACACTTTATACTTGTTTACGTGACTTCATCTTTTAATAAATATCCAATACATTATCAATCGAAACCTTCTTAAAAATGTATTTCTCTTAAAAATATAGCAAATGCAAACATTGTTTAAGGTATTCTTCTATAAAATTTAAAGATAATTAAAGAATATTAATAAATTAATGAAATATGTGTTAAGTGTTTAGTTAAATAAACGAGCTTAGAAATTTTATATAACATAAACCTATTGGTGATTATTCAAATATTATTTTTCTTAACTAAGTGAACTATTATTTTAATTTTTAGTGGGTTAAACATTCCAATAAAAATAGGGTTTAGGGGTCGTAAAATGTTTTATAGTGACCAGTATTAAAAAATACACAGGGTCAATAAAAAAACCGTTAATACACATTATACATAAGGGGGAAAATCTGCGGGGTCGGTTGACCCCTCCCCTCCTTTCTTAGGTCCGCCCATGGCCTCGGTCCCCTCACGACCCGCAAGCCGCCACCCCTTTCGACCCGCAGGCCGCCACCCCCTTGCGGTGGTGGTTCCGACCGGTGGTGTGACTCCGGTGGGTTTTGTTACTTAAATATTGAATCGTTTTGATTCCAGTTAGATACTGAATCAAACAGCCAAATTTTAGTCAGATGCATACCCGGTCAGAACTTCTAACTGGATCAGCTTCTGATTCAGTCAGATCTTACTCAGTCAATGTAATCAAACAACCCCTTAGATGGTTTCATGAGTCTAAACCGAATCATGAACACTCTCACCAACTCTTAATATGACTAAACGGTTGTAACCTTTATTGGATAAATTAAAACAATATTAGTGCATAGGTAATCTATTAACAACTTTTACCGTTTTTAGATAACTAACTTTACCTCTCACTATTTCTGTTTACAAAATTCACTTTCCTTAATGTAGTTTGTTAAGTTTGGTAATGTCAAGCTTATTTAGTTATTTAGTCCTATTTTGGGCCCAAATGTGTGTTCAGTTATGGTTAAAAGTTAAAACTTTAAAGTCTATTAATGCTTGTTAAAACTAAATGGGCCATCGAAATAACTACTGTACCATTTTCTTCACATCGGACGTACACTGGGCCAGTGGGCCGTACGCCCATACCCTGTACTGGTGTAATTACGATTGAGAAACTAGTTATATTACTCGCGTTGCGGCGACATTATACGCAAGATGATAAAGTATAGATTACGATTGATCTGACTCATTTCTTAGTTATTTACGTTGAAACGTAGAGTAACTTAAATACATATCATTGAATGAAAACATATAATATATGATTTGATTCTTTTCTAGAATTTTTGTGTCACCGTAGACAGACTCAAACACATGCAATACAAACATATGCAACATGATAAAATATAAATTACAATCACCCTGACTTATTTTCGAATTAAATTTATGTTGAAACGTAAAGTAACTCGAATTTGTGCCGTCAAATGAAAATGTAGTATATTTGACTAAACGTTCTTCCAAACAAAATTATTTACGTACCAACTCCAAACATACATAAAAATAAACACAAACGTTTTATATTTGACCCGGACCATTTCTGAACAAAATATACATCTAAACGTAGACGAAAGATCCCACCATAGTTGCTATAGAAAGAAATAGGCAAGGACTAAAGGAGGGACACTTTTGTAAATTCACAAATGACTTGTGAAAAAAAAAACCCAAACAATGTGGTGTATGAGTATCGAACTAGACACCTCATATTTAAGACAAAGGGACGATACCACCTCATATAGAGAAGAATGTTTGTTGATGTGTGTTAATTACGCTATATAGTAAAGCAAAGGTCGAGTGGCTCACACTGACCTTTGCTTTTAAGTATTAGTATAATAATGGTTGAGATTTGAGAATTGAACTCTTGAATTTATTTATTTTTCTAAAATATATTTTAGAGTTTAACGTAAACCGGCTTTTGAACATGTTTCAACGATATCCGCTTTGGACTTTATGTGGAGCGGTTTTTATAAAGTTAGTTTTCTTAACCATTGATTACTGAACCGGTTCCAACAATAACTTGTTTTGATCAAAATTGACTCAATTTGAGACAATTTTAATTCAAAATTGTTTTGACAAAAAACTCTGTTTATGCACCTCTAGTGTAAAACGAGTCAAACTTTTATGCAGATAATAAGTATAGTATACATTTTCTAGTTATTTAAAAAGTTGAGATTTGTTATTAGTTGTGATACGTGTGTATGTAATGTGAGTCGAGCTTAAGGTGGAGATGAATAATCGAATATTCTAAAACCAGGCTTACGCTTTGCATCTTCAAGGCTCATCAAGGTTCTAGAACCAGGCTTACGCATTCACACTTGGCCTAGTTATTAGACGGACATGCATATCGTGTGTCAATATGAGATCGGTCACGCTAGGATGGAAAACGCCTCATACGTAGGCGTAAACAAGCATGAAATTTAAAACAACACTATGAGTTTGTGGGATTTGGCTAGTAGAGTGGTCAGCTTAATCCATGGCCAAGAATATGGATCTCTTGGTTCTTTTTGAAATATGTTCTTTAAATTTCGTACATGGACTACGTTTTCGATGTAGTATTGTGTATAAACGTTTATGTTTTTCTTGAAGTTCTCAACATCAACATAATATTAGTTTGAAATGAATACACCTATATAAGTATATTCTATTAGGGTGAACAAAATGCATGAGGGAACACCGCCCGACCCATAGACGGATGCAGTAAAAGTTATCTTGATAGCAAGTTATATAATTCTTAATTAAGAGTAGGTTTCAATGATCATAAATGAATTTGAATTTTCTTGTGTTTGATCAGTTATGTAGTGTACATTAAAATGATTATGATATAAATTTGATCTGCTAATTATCAATAATTAAAAATAGGGAGGTGAACGAACTTATTTGTACCGACTAATCCGAGACTTATGATGTTAGACTCTTTGACATCTCAAACTTATGTGCAGGTGATATATTGTTATTATCAGTTGCCTATTTTGTTATTTAAATGTTGTGTTATAACCTCTGAAATTTGCTACAAATTAATTTACTTTTTTTTCACCCGACCCATATCAATCGATCTGAAGTGAACAGTTCTGACATGATCCGTATTTGGTCCCTTAAAAAATATTCTAGATTTGTCACTCGCCCCGCCCCAAAGGTTCAATACTTTGATGTTACTGGTTTACTATGCCAAATAAACTAACGATAACTAATTAATTTATGTGGAGAAAACTTTATTTTAGAATCAACATATCGCTAAATAAATGATAATTGTCGTATTATAGCAAATTATATATTTTTAATACAAAAATTAGTAAATAATAAATAAACTAGACGATGGTCAAAAGTGTGATTGGATGCATCTCAAAGCATCCCTCTTGTTAACGTATCAATCACATAAAGGAAATTACATTCTTCAAATTCATTTAGCCAGCAATGTATACAACTTACCATTCAATCTATAACATTTGACTAAAAATGTTATGATAAATCAAAAGGGGGCAATTAAAACATGTAGACGTAAAAGCACATCGTACACGCACCGCGTAAACATTGTACTCGTACCCACACACACATAATATTGCACATTGTTTATATGTATTGACATACGTCGGTGAGCGTAACTCATGCTATCAATGAGAATAATAATGTAAATAATAAGAAACAAAATCATAATAATAACAATAATAATAATAACAACAATAATAATAATAATAAACTATTCATTTTAATTGATATTCATGACCAATCAAATATCATATGTCCAGTAATAGTTTTTGACGATATAATAATAAATTATTAAAACATATGTAGATATTCATGAAAATTCAAGTGGCTTATCCTTGTAACATTCTCGCATACGTTTAAATCGAGCCACGATGAATTGCATGCCTAATATGCTAGTATATATATAATGTATATACAAAGCTTTGATAATTTAAAATATTTAATTCTTAAAAGTTATAATAAAGTAAGACACACATATATATATATATATTAATATTATGTCTATGAAGCCTAAAGTATCCACCCTTTATATGGGTGAAACCATACAAAATTGTTGACCCATAACGTTACTTAAAAGTCCTATTAAAAAATTTCTATTTATAATTATTTACATTTTATATGGATATTTATAAGCATATAATCATTGCTGAATTTGTAAAAACAAAATTATTGCTGAAATAGAGCTTATTATGAAAACCTCAAAAGCAACTTACGAGTTGAAAATTTGAGATTTCATGTCCTACTTATATATCTTTATCTTTGGATTTGGATTATATGCATTGTAAACTTATGTTATTTAACATAGTATCATATAGTCATATAGATAACTGTTTAACAAATGAGATCAATATACGATGTAAAAATTAAGAAAATAGATCTGATTAACTCGCCTTATGCTATTCATAATCATGTATTATATGAGAGTTTAGTAGGGGGAAAACAAAACTCATGTTCAGTACTAAGACTATGTTTATCTAAATGTATAAATAAATATTCTTATATGATTAACTGAAAAGACAATTTGAATTTACAAATCCAAATCAAAGACATACAAATTATATGTGTGTGTGTATATGTATATATTTGTGTGTGTGTGTGTGTCAGTGTGTGTGTTTTGTGTGTGTGCGTGTTATTGGTTGTGTTTTGGCCTAACAATTTAATATTGGATTAAAAAATTCCCAAGATCCACTTTTTGAGTTAGATTCATGTTTGAAAAATACTCAAACTTGTACTTTCTCATCAACACACTAACCTCATAATTTCAAAGTCAAAGTCAAAGTCAAATAATCAAAACCTAACTTTTCCAACGGCTAAAGTGATGCATACTTTTGAACATTTTCTTTTAGTTATACTTTTCTTCCATCATACTCTTTCTTCGCTTCATATTAGGGATTTGGTTATTTCTTTATTAGTTATGAATTTTATCTTCGTTGTTTATCAAATGGTGATACATTTTGTCATTCACTAACCCTTATTAAAAGATTGTTTAAATCATAAATGTTGCCATATGAAAGTTTTAAACAAGTTCCTTTGAAATCTCGTCAGTGAGACTCGATAAATCCAGACATAATAAAGCAAAAAATACGTATAAAGTAAAAATAATGTTGGTTATTGTTATATGCTTGTTTAAGTGGATGAAAACACTATATATAGGTCATTGTATTGTTGCATTAAAATGATATATATTATGTGTTTATGTTTCATATATTTATGATATAATTTGTATATAAACAACTGGCATGGTAGGCTCGAAGGAAAAGTGCAACTATAACTCAAAAAGCAATAATAGCATCACATCGCGTAACAAAATCCTTTGTTGACAAAACGTATGCAACATTAAGGAGAAACGGTTCTAGTGAAACTTAACAACAAAACTCATACTTATTACTCTTATCACACCATATGAGAGACAATGAGTGCCTCACATTTATGCGTAGAACACATGCGATAGTTTTTGTTAACCAGCAGTAACGTAAGAAGGAAAACCCTCATGTGAAACACAATACATTTACTGCGAATGTTACGTATAAGAACTATATTTTAACCATCATGGTACACGACCTCCATTCAAACAATTGTTCTTAAAACATATAAGTTATCCATACTTAAAAGGTATACAAGTGTTCCAAAATCAATTAGAAGAATAAAGTTGATGCATGAAACAAAGTCTTACATTTATATTAGATACATAAGCATAAGAGACTAATTAAACAAATGAACATGTTATGCTGGTGTATGCAAACAATTGTGAAATGACACATATGTACATGGATAAAACCTTTACTACTAACTAGAATTATCCATTATTGATTTGTTTTACAATTAATAAAAAAATAAATCACTCCAACAAGCAATAACTACGAAAAAATAACCACGATTAAAAAATTCACTTACATCAAATTCCTTCTAACAAGTTTATATAAAACTGAATAGTGACAACAAAACACAACTTTGTTAACGAGTGGCACTAGAATTAGTCTTCTAACAAGCACCTAAACATGCAACAATTAAAAACTCGTCCTGATCACGTTAAATTATTTATACAAAAATAAATTAAATCAATACCTAAAAATCATATATAATGATCATAAACCCATAGTCTCAAAACACACATATTAAAACATAAACAAAGGTTTTATAAAATATTATTATCACAACCTAGTAACCGTTTTTATCTTCATAAACTAACTTTATTTCAAAATAAAAATATTATATTTATATGTACATAATTATATTTAGAAAAAAGAATAAAATTAGGAAATAAGTAGTGGAACGTGCAACCCCCCTTCATTCTAACTCCATTGAGTGTATGTGTATGTGTATGTGTATGTGTGTGTGGGGGTTTTATTGCAGTCAAACTCCTTTCCCTTCATATGCTCAAACCAACACACAACACCTTCAATTGTGTGAATCCTTCGATCGATCCCTCTGATTTCATCATCAACATCTCGATTCATTCACCTCGATTCATCAAGGTATGTTTACGCTACTGTTGCTTCATGTAATTCGTCTCAACTGCATCATCTTAAGATGCAATTCGACGTTTGTAGATCTGAAATTAGTTGACAAATCATTGCGATCTGAGTTCGCTAGTGAAATTTGAGATATCAATGACGGTAACTGCTGATCAGTTTGGTTTTTAAGTGTTTGTATACGATTCGATCTGGTTTATTTGTGGATCTGCATTTTGACTGATTGAAGTTTTGTGTTGATTTGTTGTTGTTGCTAATTTGAAATTAATTGAGTTGAAACGGATCGGATACGTGTGGTTTGGAAATTGGAGTTCTGTTCGTGAAGTTTTAGGTGAATGATGCGATGATTGATTGTTATTAAGTTGAGGAGTTGAGTTGTGATGGAAGTGTAATCATAATTATGTCATTCTCGAAAGAATTAGGCGCAAACAGTGTTAATCTACGGGTTTGAGTATGTGAGTATTGTACGCGTTTATTTGATTTGAAAGTTGACGAGTAATGGAGATTGACTATTCAGACATTTTTTTTATGTCCAGTCGCACAGAGGTCCATGTGTTCACTTGCTTTTGGATGATGAGCTGAAACTTTTAAGTTTATAAATAATCTGTCGATCTGATAAATTTATTATGAATCACATTTTGATTTGACTAATACAGGTCATATTTAGTATTATGATGTTGCTAATTAAGTTGAATAGGGGGGTTAGCAGAAAATGAACTAGGATTATTATGTAGGATGTACTGACCATGGTGAGATTCTTGCTGCGTGTTAAACATAATCATCCTGTGAACTATGTTCTAATCTTTTGCACCTGTACATAATTTAAATCCATGAACTTAATTCCTGTTCACGAGAGATTGCTATGCTATTGATTTTGATTATTGTAGAACATATCTTGATCTTTAATGATTAAGGTTTTATATCACCTATTTATATCATAGGAGTCACTTTTCTGCAATTTTGGTGCTTTAATCTAATTTTACTACTTAATCTGGACTGCTTGTTTGAAATTCTCAGTAATTGCAATTTGTGATAGTTTTTAATCTAGTTATATACTTGGAGTATATATTTACTAATTTTTGTGGTAGCTTGGCTCCATGTATGTAGTTAAATAAGAATGTTATGATTCTTAGCAGCAATACTTGAGCAACATTTGTAGCATACTTATTTTCTTGTGTTACTGCATTACTTCTCCCTTGATACCTTTGTTTAACTCCAGTTAATGCTTGCTATGCCATATTGCTTATAGTTAATCTTTTTATCTAGTTCATAAGATAAAAGTGACAAAACAAGAAAGCTTCCCCGGGTAATGCGGAATTGCAGAAATCGATCTTTTATTCGCAAGGGGTAAAGATTCTTTCATTTAAAAATACCAGAGCATTGTGAAAATGACTCCATCAAGTAAGGCTGCCGCTGACAAAAAGGCAGCAGTCGATATTGCTGCATGGATGTTCAACATAGTCACTTCTGTTGGCATTATCATTGTGAACAAAGCTTTAATGGCAACATATGGCTTCACGTTTGGTAAGTTGCGTATATAAATCTGGTTAATCTCTCTTGATAATAGTAGTCACAGGCACCAAAGGCGTGCACCTAGGCGCCTAGGCGAGGCAAGGTGCAGCAGGGTGCATAGGTGCAACTAAAAAAAGAGTTAATTTCAATTTTGCCTCCTAAGGTTTGACAAATGTAACTATTTTCCTCCAAAAGATTAGAAATATCAATTTACCTCCAAAAGTTTCATAACTTGTTTCAATTTAAATCCAAAAGCTTCATTATTATGGATTCAAATTGAAACAACTAGTGAAATTTTTGGACTGAAATTGAAACAAGTTATGAAACTTTTGGAGGTAAATTGATGTTTCTAATCTTTTGGAGGAAAATAGTTATTTTGGTCTCAACTTAGGGAGGAAAACCGAACTTAACTCTAAAAAAAGGCTTGACTTTGGAAAAACTTGTCTGCACCAGCCTAAACTAGTCTAAGTAAAAAAAAACATTTTAGCCTAAAGATGTCTAAAACAGATAAATGGCTCGGAAGACACATACGCTTTGCTTGTCTCGGGAGGCTCACCCCTTTCGTTTTGAGTGCTCCCTGGGTCTTTGACTACCTAGCATTTGATATCTTGTTCCAAAATATATTCTTAGTTATTTTTCATTTACCTATATCCCTTACAATGGAAGAGCAAATGTTGCAAGCAGTTCTTATAAGGCATAGTATATATATCATAATGCAGCAATACATATTTGTGATAATAATAAACAGTTATGAATAGCAAGGATACTTGCAGAATAATTTTATTGGATAATTGGATTCTGCCTTGACAATGGCTATGATATTTAAGTAGGCACAAAAACAAGAAAGTCACAAGCCAGTTGGGTTTAATAAATAGCTCAGATTTTTATCTGCACTGTAAATAGTTAGCTGTCTGCTGATGATATGTAATATTCTTTGTATGCAGCAACAACGTTAACAGGATTACATTTTGTTACCACAACCTTGATGACCATTGTTCTTAGGTGGCTGGGTTACATCCAACCATCTCATCTACCCTTCCCAGATCTTCTGAAATTTGTCTTATTTGCTAACTTCTCCATTGTTGGAATGAATGTCAGTCTAATGTGGAACTCTGTGGGATTCTACCAGGTAATATTATAAAATGTAATTTTTTTCATTATTATCCACCATCTTTCTTATAAAGATCCATGAAGATAAACCAGGTAAGTAAACTAGTTTTTACTGTAACTTTGTCAGATAGCAAAACTGAGCATGATCCCTGTATCCTGCTTGTTGGAAGTTGCTTTTGATAAGATACGATATTCAAGAGACACAAAACTCAGCATTCTAGTTGTCCTTCTTGGTGTTGCTGTCTGCACTGTAACTGATGTGAGTGTTAATACTAAAGGTTTTATCGCTGCTGTTATTGCCGTATGGAGTACAGCTCTTCAACAATATGTAAGTTTTCCCCTCAGCATCATATTTTTTTTCCGTTAGAATATCACATTATAATATTAAAGAACAACAAAACACACACATGGATAAATATACAAACAACTAAAGGAGACAATTTCAACCTGTTTATATGATAATGAGTAAGTTTATCCGTATTTTATTGATACAAAGTTATCTTAAATGAATGGGTCAATTTGATTGAACAGTTTAAATGGGACAATTGTGTGTAATACTTACAATGTCGTGCACTGTTTTGTTTGAAAGAAATTATCTCATTAATATAATAATAGAGTTTCTGTAATCATCTTTAATACAATAGCTATTTACACAGTACAAAAAGTATTGGCAGGACCCTAACTGACCCATTTAGCCTGCACACTGAAATGACCCTTTTGGACCTGAACCCATTTGACCTGTCCGGCTCACCTGTTATGAACTATCTTATGCTAACTCCAAATTTCTTTTGCAGTATGTGCATCATCTTCAAAGGAAATACCAGTTGAGTTCTTTCAATCTGTTAGGACATACTGCACCTATCCAGGCTGGATCCCTGCTACTATTGGGCCCGTTTGTGGATTACTGGTTGACTAACAAGCGGGTGGATGCTTTTAAATATGATACAGCATCATTGGTAAGTCTGCTATAAACTTTATACATGATTTTCTTCAAATATTCATGTTTCATCAAATTTAGTCTATGTCCTAACTGTGAAACCACCTTCTTTTCTTTTTTTCTTTGGTGAAAATGCACCATCTTTTGCATGGTTCTTGCTTCTACATATATGCCAAATATAGCATCATCATATAGGTTTGTTATTGCATTGGTAGTGGTCAATTGTGCTTAATGGTGTTTAGAGTCTGTAATCTGTATGATATGACTCTAAGCGGGTGATTAATTTACTAGGTGAAAGAAATTGGGTTCTGTTTAGGATCAGGTTATCTAATGATATGATCTGGTATAGTGTGTCATGATCTCGATAATGAATCATGATATTACCCCCGCTAGGCAACATATATATAGGTTTTGAATATAGGTGACAACTTGGGTAGGTTGGGTAACAAGTCAAAACATGTATGTTTTGGTACGGGTCAAATTGGTTGGGTTGACACAAAACACCCTTTGTCCATTTTTTCTTACTTTTTAACAACTAATTAGTTTGTCAAATAACTACAGGAAAAAATATATCATGTTGTATTTCAATAATACATTTTAGAAGATTTATGTCATGGGATGCAATTTTCCTTTTGGTTAAGTAATATACCTTTTTGGTTACAGCTACGTTTACACACTGATATTGGGTTTTCTTTCGATGCTAACAGGTCAAGTTTCTCCTGTTAGCATGGAAATATAACTCAAAATCAACATGTTTGTCCTTAAGCTAGCATCAACCCTTGTTAGATGTAACCTTCAAAACTTAAACTCAATTGTTTTCATTACTTGAAACAAGTTGAGTTTGATCTGTCAGTTATCCTACTTTGACTTTAGCCATCAAACGAACTATATTTCTGTTGTAAAATTAAAGTGATAATAATTTTCTGAGATACAAGTTTGACGTTCAGAGTCCAATAATGTTAGTTAACACACATAATGGAAGAAGTATTACATAATAATGATGTTGTGGGTATGGCCCAGGTCTATTTTGGGGTATACTGATTAAGATGTCTGAGACTTTGATTGACTATAATAACAATCACATCTTTTATTTGCAGATGTTCTTATTCCTATCATGCACCATTGCAATTGGGACCAACCTGAGCCAATTCATCTGCATCGGGCGGTTCACTGCCGTCACTTTCCAAGTCCTCGGTCACATGAAAACCATACTCGTGCTCACACTTGGATTCGTCTTCTTTGGCAGAGAAGGACTCAACCTACATGTGGTCCTCGGGATGATCATAGCCATTTTGGGCATGATCTGGTATGGTAACGCCTCATCAAAACCGGGTGGTAAAGAACGACGATCTTATTCACTTCCCAAAACTAGTCAACCGAAAAAAGACTCGCTTCTAGAACCTTCCGATCCCGATGAGAAGGCGTAAGCAAGCCATTTCACTGAGTATGATACAAGAAAAGAAACTTTTTCCATTCACACTACAGAAACTGTTATATTGCTAGAAAATTTGGCAATGGGTTGTTATTTTTAAGTTATATACTATATGATTTTTGTTTGTGATAATGATTTAAATTGTTATGATTTGACGAACTAATTAGAAGTGGGAAGGCATATCCTTCTTTTTTTTCATTGTCTTTGTTTTCAAATAATGTGGTATTTAGATGTGTTAATCAACCGATATTCTTATCAATTATCATCGATGGTATACTAATCAACTCTTATAGCAAGTTTGAACCAAAAATGATTTCTTAAGTTTGAAAAATGATACCTTTTTATACTTGTATTCAAATTATCAAAACCCAACTCAAATATCAAGATATTAGCATTTTATTTCATTAAAAATCAACAAAAAAATTAAACATGTCATTTATTACCAAAATTGATAATAAGATGTAAGTTGATTCAAATCAAGAAAAGTTAATATACACTTTTAGGAGTATGAGATCACGCGGTTTTAATGTTTTAGCTTATCGTATTTATCCAACTGTAATGAGTAGTTTTTATGTAGTGGTTGGAAGCTATAAGCTAATATACTTGATAGAATAAGGATAAGTTCATAGTTCATCCATGTACTTGAAAGTAAAAGAATATAAGATCTACTTAACAAAAAATCATGATACCAAATATATATTTTTTAAAATATATGACATCTACTATTTCCTTAAACATACATTAAGACTAGAATTCAAAGTATAAGACAAAGAAAGGGTGGTATAACTGTCATGTTATAAGTTTTATTTAACAAAACAAATAAACAAAAGCTTAGTATTTTTGACTAGTAGAGAGTTTGAGTCTAATGACACAGTGATTTAAAGTTAAACTGACGAAGCTACAGAGAAACTTTAAGAGCTATAGAGTGACTTTAAGGAAAAAAATCTCAATTTTATTCAAAGTCAATACGTGAGTTTTAACTAATATCTTTGCCCCAAAATCACGTAAATACTCGAAGCTTAGTCTGGGTTCCCAATTATTAGTGTGGATGGACAACTTGTGTTTACCTATGTGGGAATCGAACCTAAGTATATTTGACTATTTTAGAGACTCTCATTATCCAATCATTTGTCATGTAAACTTAAACATAAACTTACTGATGAGTCATGAGAAGATGACCGGAAACAGGTGGTAGTTCTAGTGTTCCCTTCCTTGTCAAATAAATTAAAGAGACATATTCCAAGCAATGTATTACAACAATTTTTATAAATACCGGTAGAATAGTTGGGTCCATAAGAAAATCAACATCCTTAATTGGTGGGCTGAAATGGATCGTATTCCTGTCATGGACGCTCATACAACATCGGAACATTCAAGTGATATCCTTGTTATGCAAATTATGTGAAGTATATGTTGAATTAGTGGACCATTTTGTTTCTCTTGTGCTATTGCTATTTTCATATGGACCCAAAATCGGTCCATTTTGCAAAATCCCCTTGGTTTTGATTTTTTCATTCAAAATTTTTTATAAAGTTACGTAAAACAATCTTATACGGTTGCAAAAGGAAGATAATTCATATCATTATTTTTTTTGTATGTTGATGCATTTAAAACACGATAAACGTATATGTTTTGGCTTCATCAGCTAATGTTATAGCTGATAATATTAAGACCTTGAGTTTATTGTGGATTTATGACATAATGAAGAACGTAATGCTTTATAGTTTCTAATGATTTTTGAAGTCCATTTGATGTTGGTTAATCTTTGTTTCTTTTTAATAAGCATAAACCCCTAAACCCTTCGTTTTCCTTTGCTTCCTGTGTAAAACAACACTGTGAGCATGCTCGTACCTCTGAACTCAACACTGGAAACCATTTTTCTGCTTATTTCTTCCTTCTATTCAACACCCTTTACATAATCATCCATCAAAATTCACCATTCGCATCTTCATTTCCTCCTTCCACAACAAAGAAACAGGCAAAATAATAATCAACTCGTACTGAAAATCAAACTCAACTCACGAAGAAGAAAGACTAATTATGTTAAATCCTTCAAAAATCTCGACATTCTCGAAGAAACTAACAACATTTAGGCGCTTCTCGCACATGGGTTTCCTCAAAAGTTCAAAAAGATCGCTCAAAGATGGTAATCGAAGCAAAACTTCAATGGAGCACAACAACCCTGGTAATAATCTTTCGTTTTTAGTTGATTAGTCGTTATTATTTATAGTATTTGAGTGTAATTTGATGAGTTGTTTATGGGTTTCTGTAACTGGGTGAAATTAGGTTTTGAATTGGAGAACAGTATCTATGCAATTTTGACAATTAGCAGATGGGAATCCCTAAATCAGATGAATTATAAAAGGGTTTCTCTTAGGCAAGTTCATGGAAGACTAGCTTTGAAGTTTCTCAACTGGGTAATTAAACAACCCCCTTTTCAACAATTGAAGAACCTCAGTTACATGTCCTGTATAACTGTTCATATATTAGTGAAATCAAGAATGCATGCTTCTGCAAAATCGATCTTGAGCCAATTATCTGAGTTGGGTGTTAGTCCAAACTTCATTTTCTCTGTTTTGATGGACACTTACCCTCTCTGTAAGTCGAATCCTGCTGTTTTCGACCTTTTAATCAGGGTTTACTTGCAAGAATCTTCGGTTAAAGATGCTTTGGAGATTTTCCGTCTGATGGGGATTCGAGGGTTTAAGCCATCTGTTTATTCTTGCAATATAATCTTATCTGTAATTGGCAAAGACAATCATACTGCAGCTTGGTTATTTTTTAGAGAAATGCTTGCGTTAAACATTTGCCCGGATGTTGCTACTTTTAATATACTTATAAACATCCTTTGCATCAATGGGAATATTAAGAAAGCTCAACATCTTGTTTGCAAAATGGAAGAAAGTGGTTGTGTCCCGAATTTAGTTACTTACAATACTTTGCTTAATTGGTATTTCAAAAAGGGAAGATACAAAGCAGCTTTGGGGTTGATTGATCACATGGGTCATAAGGGTCTTGAAGCAGATGTATGTACATATAATATGTTAATAGATAATTTATGTCAAAACAATAGGAGTGCAAAAGGTTATTTGTTGTTGAAAAAAATGAGAAAGAAGACGCTTTCCCCGAATGAGGTCACTTATAATACTCTCGTAAAAGGATTTGTTAAGGAAGGGAAAATAAGGATTGCAGTTTGTGTTTTCAATGAAATGTTAAACTTTAGGATTTCACCAAATAATATAACATATAATTCTTTGATTGATGGATATTGTCGAGAAAATAGTTTTAGAGAAGCTATAGAACTTTTGAATGAAATGGAAGCTAGGGGATTAAGGCCTAATGAAGTTAGTTATGGTGTTATTTTGAATGGATTATGTAAGCTTGGCGAGTTAGATTTGGCTTATAATCTTTTAGAAAGCATGAGAATGAATGGAATTCCTGTTGACCATATTTCATATACTATATTGGTCAAGGGATTTGTAAAAAGCAGAAGGGTTAAAGAAGGCATGCAAGTTCTTGATAAATTGATCCAAAATGGTATTGATCCTGATGTCATTACATATTCGGTACTCATAAATGGATTTTGTAGAGAAGGAAAGTTTAAAACCGCAAAGGAGTTGATTTGTAAGATGTATAAGTCAGGCTTGACACCAAACAAAGTGATATATTCGACATTGGTTTATGATTATTGCAACCATGGAAAGGTAAATGACGCTATGCAAATTTATAAGAGTATGAATTTTAGTGGCCTTGACTCAGATCTTTTCGTGTGTAATAAATTAGTTGACTCACTTTGTAAAATTCAAAGAGTAGAAGAGGCAGTGGAGTTCCTGAAACATATGGGTAGAATTGGTATTTCCCCTAACACCTCAACTTTCAATTCCATTATAAGCTCCTATGTAAGCATAGGAAATGGATTAAAAGCATTCGACTTTTTTGAAGAAATGGTCAAATCTGGTCAACACCCTAGTTCTTATACATATGGAAGTCTACTAAAAGCACTTTTTTATGGTGGAAATTTTGAAGAGGCGAGAAAATTCTTGAATAAAATACGATCTATTCCATATGCTTTAGATGATGTTTCTTACAATATGTTAATGGTAGAAGCTTGTAGATCAGGCAATCTACAAGCTGCTATTTTCTTGTTGAAAGACATGGTCCATAACGATGTGATCCCCGATAGTCATACATATACATGCCTACTTGCTAGTTTGTGTAAGAATGGTAAAATGGTCATTTCCATTCTTCTTTCTGAAAAATGGATGCAGAAAGGAGCTCTTTTACCTAACATAATAGCTTACACTTGCTTAATCCATGGTCTTTTTAGAGCTGGCCAGCCAAAGACTGCTGCTTTTTACCACCAGAAGATGATAGCAGAGGGCCTTTCTGCTGATACGGTTCTACTCAATGTACTTATGGATGGTTATTCAAGATTGGGAAACATGTCTATGGCTTCTGGTTTATTTTCTAGTATGACAGATGGAATTTTGTCACCTAATTTGGCGACATATAATATTCTCTTACATGGGTTCTCGAAGCAAGATGATATATCAAAATGCTTTAAAGTATATGCCACCCTTTTGAGAAACGGTTTTGTTCCTGATAAAAGAACATGTCACGCCCTAATTTATGGAATTTGTAAGGTGGGAATACTTGATTTTGCTTCCAAAATGTTGAAAAGTATGATCTTGAAAGGTATGCTTCCTGATAAGCACACATTTGATTTGATAATCTTCACATGCAGCGAAAAACGTCGGATTATGAAGGCTTTTGAATATTTGGATGTTATGAAAATGTTAAGAGTTTTGCCTGATCAGGTTACTTTTAATATCATTCTTAAGGGAATCAAAGAAACGTATGGTTGCAAGCCCTCTACTCTTTTCCTCAATGAGATGTTGGGAAATGGTTTTATTCCTAGTGAAAAACGAGTTGTTCAGTTAATTACCAACATGTGTAGAATTGGAGACATTAAAGGGGCGTATAAGCTAAAAAATGAGATGATATCATTTGGTGTGATATCAAGTGATGTAGCTGAGAGTGCTATAGTTCGTGGGCTTGCACAAAAAGGAAAACTTGAAGAAGCCCTTTTGGTTCTTGATTGTATGCTTAAATCAAAATTTGTTCCAACAACTGCTACTTTCACAACTTTAATTCATTCTTTTTGCAAAAAACTCGAGCTTAAAGAGGCTTTGAATTTAAAACACATTATGGAAATCCATAATGTAAGACTTGATGTTGTGACTTATAATGTTTTAATAACTGGTTTTAGTAAAAGTGGTGATTTGGTTGAAGCATTAAATCTATACAAGGAGATGAAGGATAGAGGCATTTGTCCCAGGGTCAACACTTTTTGTGTTATAATCAAATCTTTTTGCGATAAAAATGATTTCCCAGATGGGGAAATGATCTTAAATGATTTATGTGAAAGGGGTCTGTTATTTGAAAATGAGATCACTCAGGATAGGGCAGATAATTTTATTGTTGCTATGAAGAAGTTGAAGATTTTAAAGCACAAAAACAGAAACAATTTCAGAAACAGATTGATCAGAGGCTTGCAGATTACGTGATGACGTTGGGGAAGCTTTTGGTAAGTAATTTACTTCTTCGCTGTTTTCATTTATGTTTGTAAATAGGGAACACTGTAATCACTTGATATTTGGGTTCTACATATTAGATAAGATACCTGTTGTGTTTGGAACTTTGTATATACTAAATTTATGTAAATATATATTATTGAAAATATTTCAGATACAAATGGTTCTTGGTGCTTATATGTAATCATAGGAAGGACTTGATGACATGCAATCTCGGAACTTTTTAGCTCCTTAACACACAAAAGAGTCTGGCTTCACAGATTTGTTTGTTATATATTACTCACTTTTGATTGAAAATGTAGGTGATCTTTTTTTATTTTTTGGAAACACAGAATCTCACATATACATGAGTTCAATAATTGCTCAGATATGCTAAGTGGTGAAGACTCTCCTGTCATTGACCCAATGCTGACTTGATATCATATACCACTTATTGGACACACATAAATTGTGACCTAATCATCTTGATTGATGGCGGTGACGCGGTGTAATTATCTTGATTGATGAATATGCTTGTTATCAGTATTAGAGAAACCATTGATGGCACTTGTTGTGTGATTATATGATGAATACTTGCTGAACTATTTTATGTTTAGTGGATTTCATTTCAAAGGTCATTATGGTTTTGCTAGCGCTCCTCACCACAGCTCAACTAAGGCTGATGATACAAGTGACACATCTTCCTTTGGTGACTTGGCATTTGGTTTAGTCATCTGTTGTTTGAATTTTATGTGGATCATGATGAAAATTGCAGCTTGTGGGAGCTAAGTAGTTGAAATTGTATATAGAAGCTTTGAAAAATTGCAAAAAGCAGTGAAATGTTAATAAAATGATCAGTTCCTTTCCACATGATGTACCTGTTGGTAAATATGATTATATCCTTTTTGTACATAATATTCTTATTCTGACACATGAACATATTGTGTGTGCAAATTATATTGATGTATGATGTGTATGTGATGCTGCAAATAAAAAAATAGAATATAAAAACAGTATGTATGTTTGTTTTCTTTATAGTTTTGTACTTCTGGTAAGAGCTTGGCCCTTTATGTAGACATTTCCTGCACAAAATGTGAAGTTACCTGAGGTTGAAGATGTCATTGTTTCATTATTGGAATAGTAGAAAACATGAATAAACAGTTAGAGGTTGTTTGACACCATTTAAATCAACCTTTTAATGATTCAGATGTCTGGATGGTCCAACATTTAATGATTCAGACTGTTTGTTTCGCGAGCAAATGTCTGAATGATTCAGACATTTGCCTTTGAATGGTTAAGTATTATACTAATGTTGAATGATTAAGAGGTCTAATGTTAAATGGTTAAAACTTCTTATTTGAATTAGTCATATATTTGCCTTTGAATATTTAAGCGATATACTAACTCTTAATGGTTCAGACATTTTAATGATTCAACATTTAATGGTTCAGACCTCTTATTAGTTTAGCATTTAATTATTTAGAAATTACGAAACAGCCTCTAAACACACATGATAGTTATCATGGTAGGTTTCGATAGCTTCTGCTATTAAGTTTGGGTTAAAACTATGTAAAATAAAGTAGAAGTCATTGAAAATGATACTAAGGTAGGGTTCTATTTACTGATTTTAAAATCAGACCAGTTTATATTCACACAAGTTCAACCCCGATTTAAAATATTTAAACATAGAAACTAGCATTGTAATTGATGAATTTTTTTGTAAACTATATGAAGTTAACAAGTATATTTCTATGTTCTTTATATTTAAAAGAACAAAAGAATTAGTAAAAGAGATGTCTATGAGGAAGAGTTTTAATTTAACTATCTGTAAATACAACACTGACATCTTTCTATGTTAGTTGACATATACTTTCATATAAGCAAATCTTGTAGCATGAATTGACTTTGAAAAATTACTCAAGCTGATTTCATCGTTAGATCCTAATATTTAGTAGTTATTTTAATCATTATGTAAAAAGTTAATCCGTCTCAGTGATATGATTACTACAACTATTGCTAGTTTTAACAACATTGCATGGCTAATCATTTTTTTAACAGCCAACCACATTTATTAAAAGCAATTAGCAAGACACTAGAAGCACATGAAGTACATACGATTAAAAGAAAAATTACACTAAGATAACCAATCTAAAGACAACATTTTAGCAGGATTTTTAATCCACAAACATCATAAGGTCATGTGGAGGATAGCGGAAGCAGATCTTTTACTTTTGCAGAAAAGGGTTATGTCTGATGGATAGATAGTACCTCTGGAACCAAGAGAAATAGGTCCGTTGGAGCCTTTACCCATCCGAGAATCAGGTCCCATACCCGACTAACCACCTTGTAGCGAACTAGTAAATGATCAACTGATTTAGGAAAGTCTAGACATTCCGAGCAAGTTGTATCAATCGCACTTCCTCATGTGGCCAACTACACTTTAGCTTAAATTTTTCCCCAATCCTGCTCCTCAAGCGAATGTATTAACCTCTAGAGGGACTCAATGCTGCCATGAGGTTTTGAATGTATCTTTCTATGGTAGAATTCTTGATTCGATCTGCTTTCAAATGTGCTAAACAATGAACTCATGAAAAAATCCATCCTCCCATCCCCAATAATCTAAAACTGATGCAGAGGGAATGGAGACCCGATACGAGACAACAGTTTTTTTTGCGTACATCAGCTAGGAAAGCATTAAGAAATGCATCTTTCAATGGCCCAAGACCAGACCAACTATCAAGCCAGAATTGAGCATTTTCAACATTTCCCAAGTTGCATCTTAAGAAGAGTGAAACATTAATCTCCATGTCTTTAACATAATCAATTACTTTAACTATACTTTTTGGTCATAACAAAGAATTGTTTTAGGTCATAACAAAGCATTGTTTCCCTTGCTCCTAGATGCTACATGATAGAACTATGCATGTGCCTTCACGACATGTATTAAGCTGTTAGGATGTACACAAGCACAGAACCAACATATTCCAACCTCTTTGACGAAATTGCAAACTATAAACAACTATTTTGTCACCCAAATACATCACCAAATCAAAATCTTTTGACAATTCGCAATTTCAAATCAACCAAACAGCCCCTAGGAACTACTAAAGAACCCTTCGACCACATATTAAACCATCATTGAATCAACGATATAAGCCTATTTCGTCCAATAAGCCTCTAGGAACTACTACGTTACCCTTTGACCCTGAATCTTCATCTTCATTTTCTTTGGCAGCCTCTGTAGACTCAACTGCAAAATCATGTTGGAGTCCAAATCCATTCAACTTAGCCATGAAGACTCAACTGCATTATAAGGGGTTGTAAATGGACAAAGATGTTCCCGCTCAGCATGACTTTGTGTGTCATTGTGCATCCTGTATAGACAAAAAAAGAAAATGCAAAGCGAGTATTGAGTCTTTCCTCTAAACCCCAATGGTGAACCAATATTTCCTTTTTATGTTCTTTTTTAATTCGCGTAAAAAACACAAGAACAGACATTTGAGATGAAAGTTTTATAAGGAAAATTTTCTTTGAAAGCAAATTATAAGTATATATAACAGTGTAATGTCAGTTATCAAATGAAGAATGATAATATTACCCTTAGAACTATTTTATAGTTACACACTAAACCCGTGAGTGTTGACATAGATGTAATATAAGAGAATTTGAGATTTGCAAGTCACTGAGGATAAAATCATGATGCTGTTGGTTGGTGAATACTCAGATGATTAAATCATGATTAAAATCTCGTCTACAAGTACATCATTACCTCCGTCTATCTCAGATCCAAGATCCACATGAGCATCGTTTTGTTTCTCGCTTTGAACTTCTTAACACATAATTATCCTTTATGTGCGCCCTGTAGCAGCAACATAGGATAAATATCACTCTTCAAATGAATGTTTAAGACCAAACAACTTCGATTCTTTATGTGATTGGCCAGTGGGTGTGAGGGCCCATTTTGATGAAGTATACAAGTTTCAAAGTTCATTATGTCAATGTCAGCAAACATCTAAAAATGAAATCTTTTAATGGATACAAAGATTATTAAACACCAAAAAATCGAAGATACCAATCCTATGAGTAGTGAATAAGTGTCAAATTGGCCAGCTTTCATCATTCAAAAAATGAAAATAAACACTAGAATTAAAATTAGGGTTTGCAGAATGCATAAAGTCTCACAAATTAGCAATGAAGGAATTTACCTTCAAATATTAGAAAAAGTTTACACTTTTATAGATTAAGCCCAAAAGTTCATCTGAACATCGCTTCAATCCAAGGCCTGATCTAGTATTGCAACAAAATAAGCCCATAAAATCGTTTCCTACACAACATTTATGAATCAAACATTTATTTTTGCAAATTTCTGTCTTTCTGGTATTGCTTTAAGTTTACAGGGAATGACTGCAATATCTTATAATATGAAAAACGTTAGGATTTTTGGTAGAAGGATCCTACTTTTCATGCCGTACCAGCTTCCAGATTCATATAGGTTATTGACTTTTAGGCCCTTGTTATGTATAGTAATCCGTTTTACGTAACAGAAAAAGTTGCCAATTTTGAAACTACACATAACTTTTTTGACGAATAAAATAATTTTTAAAGGTAGATCTAATCTTCAAGCATACAATAAACCATGGATTACTAATGCTAAAGAATTCTGAAGAGAATGGAGTTTGAAACAATGACATCAATTTTGATTGTTGTTATGATCCCTTAATTGCATTTCAATTCTAATGGTATTTCCACGTTCAAGAATCATATCAACCTTTTTAGCTCTACAACGTTTTCTACTAAATTTTGGTAACATTGACAACCTTCAAGAAACAGTAGATGCAATAAAACACTCAGTTTTTAAAAGAAACAATAAGTATATGGAAGTGAAATCATGCAAAAATCATACCGTTTCGTGAAAATATGTATTGAAACGAACGTCAGGCCTCAAAATCAACAATCTGGCAAATGAACCAGAACCACAAAGATTAGTATTTCCAACAAACCAACATAAAATAGTAATAGTAATATAAAGGTTCTAAATAAAAATAAAAATACAATGATCTACTTGGCAACTAAGTATGAATTTCATTCAGATTATTCAGGTCAAATTAATCTGAAAGTGAAGAAGCGCTTAAGAAGTTGACTGCAAGTAAAGAAAATAACATATATAATGATCTAGTGAATTTCGTTTCGGATTATTCAAATTGATGTTTAAAAGAAGAATCAATTAAAGATGTTGGTTGTAAGAAAACTCATTATAAAGAAAAATGTAAAATACCTAACTACGCTAAATTTAAGTCAGATTTGTGTCTGACTTGATTATTGTGATTTAAAGTCAAGGTTTAGTGTTAAGCAACAACTGATTAAGGTAGTAACATAAGGATTATTTTAATGGAGAAGCATGTAAGAAGTTGTACTAAACGCGTTACTGAGATAAATGTTAAACTGGTTAACTATCCTTAATTCTAAGTAACCAATGTCAGATTATTACTATAATTCAAGTTTCAATAATTGTCTTTAAAAAGTGCCCACCAAAAGACCCCCTTAATTATAATTGTCTTGGCTAAAATAATCAAATAATGGAAAAAACTAACCATTGTAAAAAATAACACATCTGATCCAGTATTGTTGGATGCCCCATGAATTCCTGTGAATTTTCAACCAGTACAAAATTAACATCAAACAGTCAGAGTATATGCCTCCTAAAATTATTATTGAACAAAAGTTTATACTCATATTGGACACATTAATAATAAAAAGTATAACAGTTGGACAAAATGTGTTTACGGTCAACCCTACTAGATCCAAGTCACCCATACAAAAGCATATATTTTTTAATTTATTTCCCAACCCATTCTGAGCATGCCATGCTTCCGGTTCTAGACAGGTAGAAAAGCCCCAAGTCTGTTTTAGAAATGCATAAAACAATCTACAGCTTTTTCATGCTTAGAACATGTTATTATTGTAATAATATAACTTTTATATTTCATATCAACAGACTAATTATTTTTAAAAAGCTAAAAATTTCAGACAAAATATGTCTCGGAACAACCCAACCCATTTAAGAAGGGTGAAAAGGTACCCGTTTTCCCACCTCTACTATGTGGCAAGTGCCAACTAACATGTACAGACCTCACAGACAAGAAGACCAAACAGATCTACTTAACAACAACAATGCCATATAAGATGGGCCTACCATGAATGAACTCCTACCTTTTCCAGACTTTAAGTAAGAAAACTATTACACGACTTTTCTTTTGCAGCCATTAGATGATCATCCATAGTCGAAGTAATTTAGATGAAGGATTGCGATCATCTAAAGAGAATCTTTTTAATCCAACCATTTGTGCACTTGAGTCATCATACATGTCCTTTCTATACTAGCCACCAAAGAATATTTCCTTTGATTCTTAGCAGCCTGTATTAGAATATTATAAGTTCTTGAATCGGGCTCCAACCCGTACCTCTTTAAATTACTAAAAACCTGATAAGCAGCTTCAACTTCGCCATTCTTGCAAAGACTAACCATAAGGGTATTAACAGTCACCACTGAGGGCTGTGGACCGTAAGTAATCATATGTTCAAAAACCTTTAAACAATCACTAACATTTCCCACATTGCCAAAATATTGAACTAAACAAGTAAAACCCACAACATTCAATTTGATCCCTTCATATTCCATTAAGTCAACAACCTTCTGAACCATTAAAGAATCAATATTTTTACATGCAGAAGATAATAATGTGTTGAAAGATACCAAATCAGGCCTCTTTTCTGGCCAGTCAACCAGTTTAAAAAACTCTAGGGCTTCATCCAAAGTTTTCTCCTCACAAAAACATTTCAAGATGGTGTTAAATGTAATATTATTAGGCTCGATTCCATCTTGTATCATACTTCTAAGCAAAGATAATAATTCTTCTGGTTCACGAGCATAGCACAAACAAGATAAGTACACATTATAAACGGCAACATCAACATTAATGCCACTTGAAATAATATCACGGACATGATTGTGTGCAATTCCTAAACTACCTCTCTTGAGTAGTCCTGATAATGCAGTTGCTGTATATCGATCCGGAGAAATGCCCTTTTCATATAAAGTTTCATAAAGATCGTGAATTTGAAGAACCATATTTTTTTCAGATAGTGCACGTAAAATTATGTTGTATGTAACAATATCCGGATCACATCCCTTTTTTTCCATTTCTCCCAATAGACACAGTGACTCTTCTACCCTTCCATAATCACACAAACCCTTAATAATGGTTGTGTATGTTTTAGCATTAGGGTAACACCCCGAATCAGCTTCCATTCTCTTCAAACAACGAAAAACCTCACGAAATAATCCATTTTTACTAAAACCGTAAACAAGAGCCGTATATGAACATTCATTATGTACAAGACCCATTTTCTCTACATAACAAAAAAATGCTAATGCGCTGCTAATTTGTCCAGATTTACATAAAGACCACAACATCGGGTTGTAAAAATACGGGCTTTGAAAATATCCTTTCCCCAATAGTTTAAAAAACACTAAACAAGCTTCTTGGGTCATCCCATGTTTGCTCAGGCTGTTAACTAATAAGATCACTTTCGGTTCAATTGGAATGTAGCCCAATTCCAACATGAACTCCACAACAGTAATTGCATCTACTAACTCCATCGAATCCAAAACTTCTTGAACAAGGTTGATAAAGCATCAAACGACGGTACAAATCCAAATTTACACATCTTCATGATAACCCAAAGAGCAACTTTCAGTTCCCCTACTAGTTTCAACCCCTTCAAAAGGGTATTGAAAGTCGGTAAATTTGGTTGTAATTGAAGACTTATCATCTCCAATTGCAACACTAAAATACCATGTAAACACACATTCTTTGATTTCAAATAGCAGTTTAACAACGCATTGTAATCATATATGGTTGGCTTACCATGAACACATCTCATAAGATGAAAAACCTGTAATGATTGATCAATATAACCAGATGTCGCTAAACTTTGCATATTTCTTCTCAATTCAGCATAATCTGGTCGATGGGGATTGTGTTCTTCTGTAATATCTATCGATCGAGCGAGTGATGATGAAGAAGAAATACACATGAATTGATAGAAAGACTTAACCTTTTTGCAGATTCTTTTTAGTGGAACTACAAACAAAATCATTGTTGGAGAACAATCACTAAGCAACTATGCAATTGCAGTAGAAATCTTGCTTCCAGAACACTCATGATTGGTTCTTGATTGAATTGGGTATGGATATGATTGCAGTGATTAGATGAATATGAAGATAGAATTGAAATCTGAGGTGATCATGATAAGAACCCTAAAACGAATTGAAGGGAATAGTAAAAACTGGAAGATGAAAATCGATAAACCCTAATCAAGAAACACACGTTTCAGTAATCAAAAATCGATCCCACTGTGTGTGATGGAGAAGGGGCCATAAACCCTAATCAATAAAACTTGTTGGCAAAAACCCTAAATCCATGTGTACCAACTCATCAGGCAACGCGGAGAAACGATTTTCAAAATTAAATTATTATGTTTTTCACCTTCATGTCATAGAATTTCTATATAAAAACATGTTTGTGTCAACTTATAAATCTAATTTACGGGTTACGGTTTTTATAAGTTTACAGGCTGTGTTGTCAATTTTTGAATGAGTAAATGTTGAACTAATAAGATATCTGAACCAATAAGTCTGTTTGGTTGGATATCTGGTTGGACCAAAATTCTGATCGTCGTATTCGGTCTCCCCTTCCTCTTCGGCTTCACCGCCGGCGGCACCGCCGACCAGACCCTTCATTGTCGCCCTCGCCGCTTCACCGGACCCGCCTCTACGTCTGACTCGGGCCAGATCTTGATTTAGGTCTGACCGAATAAGTTGGTTAAGTCGGACTTCTTCAAAAGTAAGAGGTAACTAACCAAACATTCCACGTCTGACCGGGGTTAGTCAGACCCAACCAAACAGCCCTTTAGAATTTTTCACTCGGTTATAGATCTGAAAGAATGTATTTGGTTTTATCTTTTCGACAACTTTAGTGTGATGGTTGTTTTTGTTATCGAGTATCTTACTATCTTCGAGCCATTCAAATGAACATAATGTTAACACAAGTATCGCTTGTATTAGCTTTGATGAGCTTAGCGACTTCATTTATAAAAACTATCTTTTTCGAAATTTATTTAGACTACAAATGGAACTCCTTTGGTTAAAGCAAAAGCAAGAGACACATGAGGATAAGGATCTTAAAACATTGTTTACCCAATGAATCATCTTACCGGAGACGAACACATCGCTGCTATAAACATCCATAAAAGCATTGCCGAACATTACATATAGCTTTTATATATTTATTTTTAAAATATTGTGTAATGCTGTTTAATTTTTTTTATTATGCAATGTTTTTTTATTAATGTGTGCTACCCTTTAATTTTAACTCTATTGTTCTATTGTATACTACATAAGATTTTTTGTGTTTGCGTTAATACGTTTTGACCACAAAAATTTCTTGAAGTTGCAGTCTGTACGCCTCACCTCTTTATATATATATATATATATATATATATAGAGAGAGAGAGAGAGAGAGAGAGAGAGAGACGAAAGGGTTTCTTTGTACGGTTTCTACCCCACACCTATTTATAAAGAGAGAGATGGGATGGTTTCCTTCTTTTTGCAAAGAAAGAAAGGAGGGAATCGCTTGCTGGCAGTTAGCGGTGTTTTCTTGCGGCGACCGTCTACTATCATCGTGGCCGTTGATTTTTCTACTATCATCGTGGCCGTTGATTTTTCTTCAACCGGCAGTTAGTGTAAACTCAATCAACAATTCAGACTTCAGCATTAGAAGTAGGAATCACCTGCTTGGTTGCTCCAACCGGGTCACTGTACTATGTAATCAAATACCGATCATGGCCGTTGATTTTTCTTCAACCGAAATCAACGTGTAACGACATAACCAACACTGATCGTCCTTCACAGGCAAGACAAAATGTATAAATCACCGCCATTAATCATAAGATATGTTGTTCAACAAACACAATCTTTTTGGTGTAAATGGATACATTGCATTTGACCAGAAGTACATTGCTACCTTGCATATCCAGGAACTAAAACTGCAGCCGGCCGAATTCTGCATGTAGAAAACCAATTCGATGTGCCACGCTGGGTTTTAGCTAATTGGGTCCATAACCCATGAACGACCCGCTACAATTAGTTTCCAAAATCCAAACCACACCATTCCCCAAGGACCCTAACCCGAGCGCACCCTCATCGGTTTATGAACACTCCTATTAGGAAATTACTAATTTTTTAACAAATGTCAGATAATATTGTTATAATATAAATTTCAAACCGATGATTCAGGTTTAAGTTCTTGTTGCAAGGTTTCTCGCTCAAAGTGACATTTGTATAAATGGTTAAGATAAGAACCATTTTTTACTGTAGTTCCAATCACACCAATAATGACAGAAAAAATAAAGTTTTATTCTACAAACATTTTCATCAAACGATCAAATCTTTGTCACAATACTGTTTACCTTAAGGCAAAGCATGATTATCTGACAACAGGGATGATATTTTCAACATTTCAACAACCTAGTAACGATTGTCCGAATCATAAAGGGGAAGCTTCTAGAAGTTACTAAGAAGAAACTCCATATGGAAGAAGTGCAGCAGCTACAATCCTGCCTTCCTCATTTAGTATGTTATATGTAGATGATGCATTTCTCTGCACGAATATGTATCCACAATATGAATTATACAAGCAACATGAATAAAAATACATATACAAAAGGGCAAACAATACATACATATACATTGTAATGGGGTTTTTAGGGTTACTTAATTGAACAACTTATCTGTTATTTTTTGTTATTTATTTTCTAAACAGGAATTAGCACTTTTTTTTTGCGATCTCTAAGCAGGATTTTCAGTCATCTATCCTTTATCTTTCCCTAGCGAGTGAAGATGAGTGTTTGATGATGAAAAGTGTCTGCATATCTGCTTTTCTAAGGATGGCATACGGTTGTTTGGGATTTGCTTATTTCAAACCAAATAGTCTTGGTGGATTCGAAATTACAAGTTTGCCCTTAGGGTGAGATGAGTAGTTATGAATATGATGACTACCTATTTCTTTTTATAAGCATAACGCCGTGACCCACCGAGTTCAACATGTTCATTCACAAAACTCATCAGATTTATAGAAAATTCTACACAATTCAAGAGTAGTATAAGACCTTTCAAGAAGATGGAAGGTTATCAAAAGAGTTGAAGGATAAAGACTTAAAAGTGTGTAGAGAATATCAGGTATATATTTTAGAGTAGATCATTATAGAGCAGAATGATGAGGTTTATAAAGGGAGCATGCGGACTCATAACAGAATCAGCTAGAAAAAGGCTCAACTTGAGCTATGTTTAAAGTTATAGGGCCATAAGTAGATGACAGAAAGGTTTGGATCATGTGGCAAACGGCCATAGGCGCTTTGGCCAGTTGTTAGACTTGCGTTCCATCAATTAGACCCCAATTTCGAAATGTATGTTTTTCCATCTTTTATAATTTTTGAGTTTTTCCTTTTATACATAAAAACTCAATTATCTTTGTTTTGGGTAATCCATGCCACGCGTGTAAAAGTCAATTCTGTGTTTAGGCAGACAATTTCATCTTTCCAAAGTTAGCTTGACTTGTCATATCCAACATATATAAAGAGGGTATGATGTAATCTTTCAGGCACTCAGTAATATATCAACTTTTTCTTAGAGAATATTTCTATTGTTATATTTGCTTACACTCTATGTTACTCCCTGGTGGGAGGACTTCAAGCACGAATAGGCCTTCCCCCTAATTCGTGCATATCCTACACTTGGGTTCTTTCTCTTATGTTGAAATGTTCTTACTTGGTTGCATTCTGTCTTGTTTACAGTTAAGATCAAAAGTTATGATTACTTAATTCAAGAACCAACTACCACACAAGTGCTTGTAGGACAAGTCCATGACCATAAGCTCTTTATATAAACAATACCAAACACCCTGATATAGAGTTGATATGATAAGACTTGATATTCAGTTTAACAAGAGTCATTTTATAGTTAATCAAATAGCTAAATTACACCTTCATAGAACAACTTGGGGATGCTCATGAACCTAAGTCAGTGCAATAAATATCATGCAATGAATAGACAAAGAGAAAAGGTTGTATTTAAGTTTAACTTATAAAAGACAATGCTACATAAACAGTGATTTAAACAGACAACAACTAACATATGATTTCTTTTTCAGAAAATATTGATTATAAGGGTCCAATAGAAACTATTGCAATTTATCATGCGGACACAAAAGATGGCATCTCAACTTCTCAATCATCATTCATTCATTCTCCTACTTGCAAATACCATTTAATGTGAACTTATCGTAACATAATACAAAATAAAGTGTCAAATGATCTCACCGAGTCAATAGCCTCTAATTTCATGCCTGTAGAACGAATGAACTTGCGTAACTCAGGATCTACAGGTTGGATATATCTTCCAGTGCCAAGTATCAAAATTTCTGGATGAAACATATTTCCAGAGTCAAATATATATGCATTAACAACATACACATAGACAGTACTAATGGATGGTGAGGATATAGTTCACGACTCGTGTCTAATTAAATATTTCATGATCTACCAGCTAAGATTTTTGCTCCAAACATGAAAACCAGGTGTTGTCAAACACTCCAAGAAAATCAAGTTATCATGACCTTAATAAGTGAGGAATCTTTCCAAACAGTAGCCAATTTACCAATATATTATGAGCTTGAAAGTACCAAATCATCTTACCTGGTATGGGTCGCACTGCTTGAAAGATGGATAGGCTGCACCAGATAAAATGACAAACAACATGTCAAATGAAGCCATAAAAGTAAACTAACAAACAATATTTTGGATAATTTAAATCAAATTCAATAACTTCTTATCATGCAAAATCTATTTAATTCTGTGTTAAACTTGAAGTGGCTTCGATTAATATATCAAATTAGAATTACCATTCAAATTAACAGATTTAACATGCTCCTAAACTGGCAATAGGCATATCCAACTCACTAACTTCATAATAACATCAAGCTAATGTTCAAATGTTTCCTAAACTCTTGAGAAATAACTACACTCATGGATGTTTAGATGATACAACAATTGAGAAATAACTACACATACCTGTCTATAGTTATATCTGACATTCTTTTGGGAGTCCAAGACAACAACAAATTACCAACACAAAGCAAACTCCCTTCATACTCCACCCCATTAACAGTAAATCCAGTATCTGTATACCTACAAACACACAAAATCAATCAATACAACCCAATATCATCCTTCAAGTAAATTCAAGCATAACCCAACAGCTAAAACACCCAATCCAGCAACAACAACTCATAATTAGCTGCAAAATGAAAGGGAAACAGCATTTGTACCCTTGAAATCGCAATTGATCTTCGGGGACGTTGTCGATGAGATTGACTTGATCGTAAAGGGAAAAACCTCGTCGGAGTGAGGGCAATCGCTGTGGGATTGATGGTGATTCTTTTCTTAAGGCTCTCATGAGTGTCGGTAGCATCGCCACCGCCTTCTGTCGCACCGCCATTGTTTGTGATGGTGAATTTGGGGATTTTGACCTCCGGCGACGGTGGATTTTACGATTATGAATGAATTGGGGTGTTTTTATGTTTTGGTCTTCCACTCTGAAAGTAAACTAAAGAGACCGATTGATTTAGAAGCTCGTCCGTAAGAAGTTGTGACTAAAAATTAAATATGCATCTAATTGAAACTTGGCTGTTTAATTTAGTATCTGACTGATTTTGCTAAACGAGAAAAATAAACTAACTAATTTTCTCTAACTTTCCAAACATTCTTTAAAACACATAAATTCACCTTCATTTCAACCATCAAATCTTATTTCCTCTTATTTTATTTCTATTTCGCTCACAATCAATCAAAACAATTCTGAAACAATCTAATGTAAATGCTCTAACAATCAAAATTTTATTTTAACCACTCTTTAACACCACCCCTAAACTCACCTACCCACTGATATAAATCCCCAAGTCATCATATTCTTCAACTACCCCTCTTCATCTCATTTCAATCATCTTTCCCAATTCTTTCTGTTCATTCAACATTCCCACTCATTCACGACCTCCGATCACCATGGAAATTGCAGACCTCAATCTTATCAGTGATTTAGAAGCCGGCATGAACGCCACCGCCACCGAGGGGAGCCACAATCGGAGAAGGGAGTCGCGCTAGAGAAGGGGCGACCACCGTAGTTGACCACTACACCACCGCCACCAACGACCACCGTAGCTGACCATTGCACCACCAACACATGAGAAGGGGCGACACGCAGGAGAAGGGGCGACACGTAGGAGAAGGGGCAGCGACCGATCGCAGGCGAGGGGGCCGCCGAAGGGAGGAATGTTGTCACACCCCAACCTTGACGGCGGAAACGTCGAGATGTGAGGGTTACGATTGTTCACAGCCACATAACGCTATTTATTAAATCCAAATATATTAATCATAAGATTCAATTGTAACATTACAAGCAAATGTTCAACAAAGAATACATCATGTACAAATGCTACAAATAACATGATCATCCATTTTATCTCTAGGTCCAATCCTAGATGTGATAAGCTTCAAAGAGTAGAACACATACTTGGGGTATTCCTGAATCATGTTAAAAATAAAAGGTCAACATAAAAATGTTGGTGAGCATTCCACAGTTTTCAATACATAAGTATATAAAAGATGGCAATTCAAGTCGTAATAGAGAATAAAGTGATTAGGGATGTTATGAACAATGTAACAATCAAACCTCGACAAAGTTTTACAAGTCTCAAACGTTTACAAGATTATACGATCAGCTAAGTGTACTTGGATCAACCAAAGCAGGCTTGTCTGGCCCATAGATCTATGACTTCACTGGGCTAGCAATAGTTAATGATTGTACATATAACGCCATAACATGGTAACCACGAAAGTTCAACTAACCACAACTTTACAAGATGAATTGCCATAGGTTTACAAGTCTCAAATAAGTTTACAAGTGCAATAGTATAAGTTAACATGTTTCACCCCAAAGTGTGAAAATAAGAAAAAAGGGGTATGGAAATACTCATATTGATATAAGCATTACAAGATGATAAATAAAGATTAAAGGATGATCCAAAGTAATCCTAATTATTCATTACAAGGCACCTAAATATGTATTACAAGATGAAGATTAATAATATGATTAACGTTCAAATAATGATTAGAGTTTCACTAGTTTTAAGGGGTTTTTGATAGGTAACAATTTACAAAGTAATTATTTACATTTTTAATTCATTAGAAGAATTATATATGTAAATATTTTAGAAATGAATTTAAATATAACAAAGTTGGAGTTCAATATGTAATTATTCTTTATAATATATCATTATCACAATTATAAAAGTAAACCTTTAAAGAATAAAAATACTATTGTGGCCATTAGTATTTTAAATGATTTTTAAATTATTGCATCAAGTACATATTCATGTAAATAATTATTCAATTATTTTAAAAGAAGCCATTTAAATATATAAAAGTTAAATGATCATAGAAAAATAATTAAGCTTTTTTTAAGCAAAGCATTTGGATCAATGTTTTATTATTTATTAAAATAAACTAAAACCAAAAAAAAGAATCCAATTGTATGTTTGAACATGTAATGTTTTTATAAGATAAACAATATTTAAATTCTATTTAACAAGATATTTAACTAATTATATTTTTTGTTTTAACAAAATAAAATAACATGTTAGGTTATTATAAAAAAATAAATTTTCAGAAAATAATTGGTTAGCCTTTAAAATAACTAGAATTTATAAGATAGATTTTTAGAATTTTTAGAAATTTTTATATAATTTTATATAGGCTGAAAAAGCACCAAAAAAATAATGAGGATACCCGGGTTCGAACCCGGGACCTCAAAGTTGGGAGGTGGACATGGAACCGGTGAACCAAGGCATACAGCCACGGTTATCATCAGTTTGTATTGAATTTAAACAAAATCCCAAGGATTTCCCCCCCAATCGAGAACCCTAGATCGGTATAAACCAAAATTGAACATTAGATTGAGGTGTTAATCAAATTAATGTTAGGGCTTTTGTCCCCAACTGTAATCGAACATGTATGTGTAATCAATTACCCGTATCGAAGTGTTGAGCACCAGATTGTATGATGAACAGGTTGCGGCCAAACTCAATACCATTCGATGAGCAACAACGAATAATAACTCAATTTATTGCGCAGAAAGCTTCTAGTAACCTCCTTGATCAAAAGCCCTACTTCAATTTTGGTTTATGATGACTCAATGGTAGAGTTCGAATGAGAGTCCCTTCGCGATGAACGAGTGTAATCGAAAGTGATGCTTGCGTTGGTTTCAGGTGAAATTGAGTGTTGATTTCGATTAGGAATAGGTATATGATCGTTCATGTTCGATTAATTAGATTATTATTGAGATTTAATGCCCGAACGGTTATGGGTTTATGATGCTACGGTTACTCACTCGATTGGGTATCATTCGACGTTTAAACCCCAATTATTAACCGCATTAAGGTTCGAATTAAGTTCACGTACGATTCGAAACAGTTTTTGGGTCAAAATCATGGCTAAAAGGGCCGTTTTGGCCTCGCCGGAGCTCGGCCGGAGGCGCCGGCCTCCTCTCGCCGGAAATACGGGGAAACAGGGGGGAATGGTTTGGTTTTTAAAGACTTTACACAAATGGTCCCTGCGTTTTCAACAATTAACAACAAGAACTTAAAGTTTTGTTTTTAGTTTTAGCTAATTTACACTTTAGACCCTGAAGTTTTAAAATGTTATTATTTTATGCTAAAGCTAGTTAAATACAAGTTTTAAAATAATAACACTTATATTGTTTCTATTTTTTACAAGATTACTTTTAATATGATAATTATTATTAATCTTATTATCATGATTATTATTGTTATTAATATTATTATCATTAATATTATTATTATCAGTGTCATTATTATAATAATAATAGTTATTATTTTATTTAAGCTTATTAACACCTTAAATTTTATAATAATAAGCAAAAATTATAACACTTATAATGTTATTATTATTATATTAATTTGTTAATCACCAAATTAATTATTAAGTATAACAAACCCCAAAGTTTCAAAATGGCATAAAAGGCCTTTTTAAGATTTAACAAAGTTAACTTTTAAGTTAACAAAATTAAGAGATGTCACAAATGCGACGGAGGGAAGGTTGCGAAGGGAGGAGCGCGGTGGAGGGAGGAGGGCGACGGAGGGAGGAGCGGGCCGGAGAGAGGAGCGCGGCAGAGGAAGGGCGGCGGAGGGATGGCAGCCAGTGAAGGGGAGAGGGTGGAGGGACCGGTATGTGAAGAGGAGAGGGTGGATGGTTTTGGTCATTGAAGAAAATATAATGGTCTCGGTCAGCAGCTTGGGACCGGGTCAGTCACTAGTTCAGGAACATCAAACGCACTGACTGGTGGTCAGGCCTTTCAAACAACCCCATACTCCATAATACAAACCAATTTTTTAATTAACTTTTAATTTATTAACTTTTAAAAAGTTAATAAATTAATAAACATGTTTGGCAAACATTTACAAAATTGATTTTAAAGAGTAAGGGGGTGTTTGTCAACTTTTGAATGATTAAATGCTAAACCAATAAGAGTTTTGAATCATTAAGTGTTGAACCATTAAGAAGTCTGAATCATTAAGAGCTAGTATATCGTTTAATTATTCAAAGACAAATGTCTGACCAATTCAGATAATATGTTTTAACCATTCAGCATTAGACCTTTTAACCATTCAGCATCTGTATAATGATTAACCATTCAACATTTGTATAATGCTTAACCATTCAGAAACAAATGTCTTAACTATTCAGATATGTGCTCGCGAAACAAACAGTCTGAATAATTAAGTGCTGAACCATTTAGACATTTGAACCATTAAAAGGCTGATTAATAGGTTGCCAAACAGCCCTAAATAAGTTATTTTTTAGAAGTTAATAGGATTAACGTTTGAAAAGTAAAAACAATCCCAAACATGGGCTACATCCTCCTTGTTTTTATTCATTCAACGAAAAGAGATTTAACTGATTGTTTGGTAGTCTTTTAATTGTTTCTAAGAGACTACCTTTTAGTATTAATAGTTAAGAGGTAATTAACCTCTTAATAATTATTAAGAGTCTACCAAATAGTCCCTAAGTTTTTTATCATTTACGTTTTATTCGGTGTTTAACAACCGCACAACACCAGAAGGTGGAACCGATTGGACTGTGAACCGGTCTGATTGAATGTAAATGAAACTTTTTCGTTTAAACGACTTGGTTACCAGTCGGACCGGTGAACCGGTTGAACAAGACCGGGGAGTCGAACCGAATTTCAATTATTTTTTCTTTTCAAATCTCTTTTTTAACTAATTAGTAATTTATGATATATAATTTAGTTACTTAAGTCTTTGTATTGTGTTAAATTGTACTTGCACTCTAAAACATATAGTATTTTTATATTTTGTTTTTTATAAACATATTTTTTTTATATATGACGTCATCCGGCCCTTAGAACCGGTTCGGCCGGTCCGACTAGTTCGACCAATGAACCACTAAGGTGACCGTTTGTTGTTCTATTTGGCTGTTTGGTTTTGAAAATACTAATTTATTCGATTCTCAAACCAAAACTTGGATGTGATGAGAAAACCTATAATATAAAATATTAGGGGACAATTATCAAGTTATCAAGATACGTGACACGTAATTAAATTGGTTATAGAAGTTTCGTGTTGTTAGGACGACTACAATATTTCTCGATGCTCACTAATCACCTAAACATGTTTATTTGCATCTAAGCTAAAAGTATTAATATATTATATAATCTTAAAACATAATAAATAATATTCTGAATTTGTTAAGAAGTTGAAATTTGAAATTGTAGTACTGTTAAAAGTGTTGTTGAATATTAAACATTTCAATTTGTTATCTAAGACAAGTTCAAAATCAGATTTTAAATATGACATCCCAATAGATAGTCTATAATAAAATAAGATCACAGACGTATATATTCGTGAATCCGATAGGTAAAAAGTAAGTAACGATACACCTAACATGGTATGAGACCAAGTTTTCTATCTGGATATGAGATAAGGATTACAAATATCTAAACATCATCCCTAATGAGTTTAAATCATCAATAAATTCAGACATAAACAACACATGCTTTTTATATCATCAAGCATATGACTACAAGAATAACATATAGAGTGATTTCAAACCCAAACGAATAGTAATAAACAAAACCCTAATCTTATACATCAATATTCTATACATCTAAATATTGCTTCTTATACAATCTAACAAAACATCAAGAATTTTACAAATAAAAAATAAAAAGAAAACTTCACACATGATTTGATTTTCTAAAAGAAATTATTCATACGTGACGCGGACATATCCTTTTAATTCGTTAGGAAAACAAGGGTATCGACTCCACGAGTTGCAATGCTTTTTGAACATATCCACCATCTTGTTCTTTGTCGATGATTGTCCACACATATGCATCAAGATCACTAGTTTCTTGACCACCCCATAGATCAACATATCTTCTAAAACCTTGTTTGTTGGATCATGAATATTACATATCAACAAAAAGATTTGTATGCAAATCTTTGAAGCTATCTCCGATACATTGAACAATTTGCTTGATACCGCGCCAATCCCTAGACCATGTTCAATAAACGCCACTTTCCCATTTGCGCATTCACACAATAATTTGATTGCGAGTAATATTTTCTCACACTTTGATCTGTTAGAGTCGGGTAGGAGCTCGATTAGGGTACACATTGCCCCAGCCTCTATGGCCTTTGATCGGCTTTCCTTTGACGAATCCAAAATCTTTAGCAATACTTGCAATGTGGATGAACTCACTTTACTTGAAATCTCATCGGATGCAAGTTCCAAAATGGATTTGAACATACCGACTCCTTGATCATTTAGAACAACATTCCAATTGAGATCCGAGTTTGATAGCTTTTTAAGTATCAACATCGCGTAAACCCTAGCTTCTTTACTTCCTCTTTGAAGAACAATGACCATTGACTTCATGAACTCAGGCTTTAAAAGCAATTCAATCACCTTCCCATCGCTTTCTCGTGATATAGGAAGATGTTGAAGAACCCCTAAAGCCTCCTCACACGCTCTAAAAGCCATGAAATCCGCACTGTCGGCTAATATTTGGATTACTAATTGAAAAACCACCTCTAGTCCTCCTAATAACATGAAATCAAGCTTCATCTCCTCTCCATCTTCAACAATTTCTTTAAGTTTTCTCAAAGAACTTACCTTGAATGGATTCATGTTTAGGCTTTTGAGTAATGACACCATTTCATCGCGCTTTAACGAAGATGATGGTGAACATGAAGAAGAAGATGAAGATGGAGATTGACCATTTTTCCAAGCAAGAATGAGCCTCTTGAGGGTGTGGTTAGGTGTAACATCAAAATTTTTGACTCTTTGCATTGTCGCGGGGCACATCATCTTCTTGTAGCTAAAGAACCATTTCTCGATGCTTCTACGCTCATAAGTGACTCCGGTTGAGATGATAACCGGATCTTTCATGATCTCCATGGATATGGGACACCTAAAATCATGAGGAAACTCCATTTCTGAATCATGGTTTGACCTCTCCATTGGTAAAGAGTTTAATTTAAAGCAAGATCGACAAAGAATTTATTGCTAGATATGTATATATGAATGTATGTTCATATGTATATGTATACATAGATACATACACATATATATATATATATTTATATGTATATGTGTATGAGTACACGCAAATGGGAGGGATTGAAAAGTATAAAAGCAAGAAAAGTCAAAGTCAAATGATGTTTTTTAATTAACTAAACGTTCATATGCAAACTGTCACAGTGGAGGAAAGAAGCAACATGGTTATGAGTTGACATTTGCAATTAACGGTTGATTTTTATTTATTAGTTATATAATATGAGAATAGATAGTATCATTGCAGCCATGTTACTAATTACAATTGTTTGAATTTCATAAATCTTTAAAGTTTATAGGTTGCTATTAATAGTAATGAGAAGATCTGTGATCCATGTATAGTGGTTAATTCATGATCAAGTAGAAATAATTAATTCTGGCTTAAGAGTAGATTGTTTCGAAATAGGTTTATAGATGATTAATACGTGAGTAACTTTATACAAAAGACTTTTGAAGGCGGAACCACAAGGTAAGTGGTAGCAAGGGAGAGTGATGAGTGTTGTAGAAGAGGTTTTGTTGAATGTCGTTCGTAATTTCTTTGTTTCTTCCGTGTGGTAGTATCGACATGTTCATAAGCTATGAGGGTGATACGGCTAGTGGTAGGCGCGGGATGGGCTAAAAACAGTCTATCAAACTAATATTCTATTTGATGAGTTTTAATTATTTGCTAAAAGTCTATATTGTATTATCTTTTCAGAGCAATATTTATAACCATGTTGTGGTAAGAAGTCATTAACTCGTTTTACATGTCATAGCCTGCTTTTATCCTAACAAATCGTCGCAATAATAGTAATCTAAGTATATATACATAAATTTAAGAAAATAGCTTAGGTCGGTGAAATATTTTTTCTTCTTTGTTTTTTAATATCTTGTATTGTTTTTTCTTCTTTGTTTTATGTGGGTTGAATAGCTCAAACTTGTTAATTGATGATATGTGCTTTGTGTCGGTAACATGTGAGTTGATATAAAGAATCAAGAAAAGTAATTTATTTATCGACAAAAGGAAGGTGGTGTGTTTGTATTGACTAGCTTAGGATATAAATATTAAAAAATAAATTTATAAATATTATTCTTCTAAGCATTTTTATTTTATTTTCCCTTCAAAAAAGTATTAAAATAATTTTAACACTAAAACAATTTCTCTCGCTTCATAAAAATTAATTTGATCAATTGATGTATTTTTCTCTCCCATCTATATTTTTTAAAATCAAACTATGTTTTTAAAAATAAATTTTACTAAAACAATTAAAATTCATATCTTTTTTAAACATTAAACTTTTTGAAATAAAATATAATAAGTCCTTATTAAAATAAATATTAAAAATATAGAATTTTCTAAAAGTTGTTTCATTAAAACGACCATAATAATTAGAAACTTAAGTTTTTAATAAACAAGATTTTTATAAATAATAAATTTTTATAAGAACATCTTAAAATAAATATTTAAAAATGAAGCTATTTAGATAAGAGAGTTAAAAATAATATAATTGTTTTATCGCTTAAACAAGTACGTATATATAATTTTATACATATCTTATACTAAAATATCGTACTGTACTTTTCGTGTTTATTACTAACTATAATCCGTTTAATAAATGAGTTTCTAAACTATTTATATATTTATCTATCTATTGTTTATTTACTTGAAATAACTATCATATGCAATTATAATCATATTTTATCTTCAAATATGGTTTTATAATTCATAAATTTTTATTACTAACTATTTATTATTTTATTTATTCAACCTGTGTAATACACGGGTACTAACCTAATAAAGATATAAACAAACCTTAAATTCATGGAAAAGCATATATATATGCTTACGTATTTGTGTGTATATAAAAATAGATGTAATTATATAAATACATTTATTCAACGCCATGTGGTGCTTAGAATATGTGACGATATAAAACAATATAAGATTTTATTATACATATATAATAGAAAACTGTTTTCATAAGTTACATTTAAAAAAAGAAAGAATTTCAGGTACACCAGTATATCGAAGAGAAAAATCATAACATATGTTAATGAGCTTAGTCAACATGCATCCGTCTGAAAACGAATATTGTATCGTTTCTTACTGAACTAAACAGGTTCAATTCTACACGATGTGCAAGAAATGGAAATAAACAAACCGGAAACCAAATAACTAACGCAATTGAAAAATTGAACCTATTTAAATAACCGACGGTTTTGATTGATGTTTTAAGAAATCATATTTCTTTTGATTGATTTCGGTTTTGCTTATAACACGAACCGAAAAAATGGTCGAAACCGTATGTCCGAACTTTTAATTTAAGGTGTATTCATACAATTATAACTTATAAACACGTTTTAGCTTATTAATTAGTTACTTAACTCATGCTATTTGAAAATTATTAAACATTTGTGCTTCAAGAATGATCTTTAAAACTTTTTGTTTGAATTGGTATATTGCATACTTTTATTTATTTATTCGTTATTATATTTTATGAATTACAATTTATCTAACTGTCAATAATTTATTAGAATATATAGATTATAATTATATATCAACTAAATGATGTATGATTAAAGTTTTTAGTTTAAATTCATAACTGTAAACTATTTTTGATCAAAAATTCGGAGCTCAAATCGTAAAACCCAAAAAACAAAAACCTTAGTGAAAAAAAAACCTAAACTGAGGGTTGTGTAGAACCCAAAAACCAATTTCAATTTGAGTAAAAAATGATTCAAACCGATCTATACACACTCCTACCTTACATGATAGAAAAAAATTGTAGCATATCTTACAAAACTCTGATATATTACATTTATATATATATACATATATATATGTGTGTGTGTAAGAAGACAGAAAAGTACCAATGAGATAAAACTTATATGAAACTATAAATAAAATTAAAAGGTCACTAACGATGTTTAAATCAAAGATTTATATTTGATTTTGCTAAGTTTTAACAAAACAATTATTTTATGTTAAAAATTCTAAAACATTAAAATTAATGCAAAATATTCTATATCTATTTTTCCATCATCAGTCTAAAAGTTTAATTATTTGTAGGTTATTGTGTTGAAATTAAGACAACGACTAATTATATTAAACTAAAGTTAAAACAATTCATAACTTGTGAAAGTTAATTAATGTTTTTACTAAAAAAATATTATATAGTAAAACTGAATTAACTTCAAAATAATTAATATACGAAATGAAAACTTAATGAAATACTTGAGTTAAAGATATGCTCTTAAATTCGTCTATATATGTGTTGTTTACTTTATTAGACAACAATCTATAATGATAAATAGACTATTTATAATCCATTTTGACTTTTTTACACACATTAAAATATAAAACATGTATTGAAGTATCACTATCTCATACATCTTTAAATAATTTTAAATTGTTTTATTCTTTTATCTTTTATTGTTACATCATAATCATCAACCTATTTCACGTTGAATTCGTGTCTTTTTTTATTGCACTTTCGTCATACATTGTGTATTTCAATTCAATGTATATAAAGTCTCTAAAAATTGTAACTTCTGTTTTGTTCGTTTTAATTCAAAAGCACGTAAAAACATTAATCTTTTTTTCCCTCTATTCTAAACTTTAACATAAAAAATTCCATTTCTATCTTTTTTCCCTTCTATTCCTTTATTTTTTTCATTTAATTTTCATTTCTCTTTTTTTATTCATTTATCAAACACTCAACATAGCTTAAACCCGCACCATCAATCTTTCTCTCTCTCTCTAACAAACCACATTCAATCATCGGCGCCTCCCCACCGACCTTACACATCAAATCACCAACACTAGAACCGGCACACACAATAAGAAAAGAAAACGAAACATGAAGATTTAACAGTAATCTACGTTCATGAGCTACAATGGTTTATATGATTCAGATGTGCATGGAATTACAAATGTCATACCATCTATTTTCAATATATTTATTGTCACTAGATTATAGGGTTTACAGCTTTAGAAACAAGAAACGTTAATTTAAACACAATGCCTAAAATAAACCGAAACAACAACCTATGGTTGGCTGTCGTTTGCGAAGCCTTCACACCCAACAAAATAAGGACATGATCTCATAGCATTGGTTGTAAGGAGTGATCATGGTGAAGCTAAAAGTTTTAGTGATAAAGAGCCTGAATTTCAAGTAGTTTGATTACTTTTTCACCATCCTTTTCGTTAGTTTATTATTATCGTTAGATTATTAGTTTTATCATAATTTTATTGCTATCCATTTCATTATAATCAATGAGTAAAAGAGATTTGATTTTTAATTATTAACGGATCACCATAATTTTCATTAGTTAATTATTATCGTTAGATTACTAGTTTTATCATTAGTTGATTGCTTTATTGCTATCCATTTCATGATAATCAATCCGTATAAAGAGATTTGATTTTTAGTTATTCAGCGTAAAGAAAAATATTCTTCATCTATTTTTAAACGTTTTTTCATTTAAGTATCTAAGAGACAGTGATGTAAGAACTCGATACCCTCACGAGACGTAAAACACAAGACACATGCCAATATGTGTACTAAAGATTATAATTTAGCATATGTCCTATGCTATATGCCATATGCTTTGTTTAAAAGTAAAGATATGTTTATTGCAATCAAGGTAGAAAGTTTATGACTTGGAAATCTTGTTATTTGGTTTTAGTATTGATCCATAAAATCCTAAAGTTATAAATATATACATTCTTGCCTTTTGTTATTTTATAATCATTTCAAGTCAGATTTTGAAGGATTCTACTACTTACTTTCAAAGAGTAATCATATTATATATCAAGTAAATCATCTCTTTAGTATCATTGTTATTCCTTAATTATACATGCTTTTCTTAATAATTTGTTGTAAATATCTATAATCTATCCACATATATATGTTATAATATTAATTTGTGGATGTTTTTACTTGTTAGTTTGATGGGAAGCAAAGCGGTTCAACTGAAAGTATTTGTGGACAAGAAGAAAAAGAAAGTGATGTTTGCAAAAGCAGAACACGAGTTTGTTGAAATCCTATTTAATTTTCTGTCTTTGCCTTTCGAAAACAACATGAAAAACACATCTTTTATCATCACCGATGATCTCAATGTAATACCAGAGATGCTTGACACGAGCATCACACTCCTTAATCATCTTGGTGTTCAATACATTGATTTGCTAGAAGAGAGAACCGTGGATTTTGGTTTAGAAGAGGTGCGCACATACACTGCATATTTTTATTAGTTAAGAAAGCTATTAATTGTTTTTTATATCGTTTCAGTTTACAAATCTACTTGAGTTGTCACGAGTAACAAATACTCCTTTAACAAATATGGTTCTTGGGGAAACTAGACCATCATGTTGCATTGACACTTCTTCAACAAGTAATTTACCATTATCTATTGGTGGTGAGTCCCCCCATCTTTCATAGACGAAATCTCATTTTTTTTATATTTGAGTTAACTATAATATGACACATCTGGTTTGAGAACTCTGAGGAAAATAAAAGAGTGTTTCCATCTATTTAAGAAAAAAAAGTAAAGCTTCAGAAAGAATAATGATGTGATGTTAATATGATAATATAATAGATAAGATAACATTAGTCACTCCTTATGCTCTTCTTCTTGGGACCTAAATTTTAGAAAGTAAAGAATTTATTTTAAAATTATAGTGCAAGTATTACATAGAGCATGAGAGAATACTCAACGCATCTCATTTGTTGTTTAAACAATTAGATAGCAACTTATGAAATTGGTTATATGTACTCATAAGATATAAACATACGAAAGTTATGGGTTTAAGTCTCATTTTGAGTCCAAATGATTTTCTAATAATAAGTTTTCTTCTGAGGAGGTTGGGGTGAGGTTCCGACTAAGAAACGAATAGGCGGGTCCAATTAAAATAACACATATCTTTCGAAACATAATTGCACATTTATCGTTTCAAAAAAATAAATAAAAAATTTTGAGTTCTCTCACTAGCATCTCTCTTGTAAAAGTGATTGTGTTTCCTACTTATGGAAATAAATGTGGGGACTTAGATCAATAAACCAAACAAAAAAGCCATCTTTTTAATATGTTTTAAAAGACACAAATAAGTTAAGTGATTAAACCACCGCAAAAAGCCAAAAAGTTTTAAGCAACTTGATTACTTAATGGGTAAATACTATAGACCACCAACATACTTTTAGTTCTTTATAAAAAAATCAATGTGCAATTTATTGTAAGTAAAAAAATCAATGGACTTTCTGATGCCTTGACAACATTTGCATATAAAATTTTTAACATATTTTATGTGTCTTTTCACATGAAAATCCTTTAATAACTATTTCCACATTATAGCCACTTTATTTGTTAAATTTAAAAAAATTCTATAAGAAAATAAGAACAACTTTTGCAACTTTAACTTATGAGAGCTCGAGATCAAATCATTTAACTTATGGGAGCTAGAGTTTCAATCGTTTAAGTTAGGAAAAAATTTGCTCGAATTCAACAAGCTAAGTGACTTTAATATGTAAATAATCGTTGAGGGTTTTAATATGAAAAAACAGAAAATATGTTAGTTTTTTATATGCAAAAATTATTAATTGACTTATGAGACAAATAGAAAGTATGCTAGTTTTTAACGAGTTTTTATATGAAAAAAACTAAAAACATGTTAGATTTTTTGTGATATACGCCCTTAATTAATTGGTGGAAGTTGGTTGGTTAAATCCAACATTATATCTTTGTGATAGATTTTTCTTTTGCAAACAAAAGAAGGTGAATTTACAAAGAAAACTGCATAATTATTTTATAAATTGATTCAAATCACGTTACTGTGTTGTTTTCTTTTTGACATTAGGAGCTTTTCCCGGATCAAGAAAAAAAGAATCAGAGACATTTAGTACACAAGTTATTAAATCAAAGGAACTCAGGTTATATGATTCACAAATCACACATCAAGCCCCATTTTTTGGTTTATGTTATCTTTAATGTTGATTTAATTAAATTACAGGCTCCTTAAAATTTTTACTTTATTGATTATTTTTTTTGTCGTTGTTAATTAAGAGTTTCTGCTCATACTTGGAATGTTGGAGGGGAATTTCCAACAGAGGACTTGGATATCAGAGAGTGGCTCGATACTGACAACCCTGCAGATGTATATCTGATTGGGTAAGTTTAGCTGTTTAGTTTTATATATAACTAAATATTTTACCCGTTGCACGTTGTTGCAGCATCATATGTAACATTGTACGCGACATGATAAGGTATCGATTATAATCGACCCTAGTCGTTTCCAAACTAAAATTTGGTCAATACGTAGAGTTAGTGACTCGAATTTAACTGTTGAATAAAAACGTATTATATTTGAACTGACTATTTTTCAAACAAAATTTATGTCAAAACATAGACATTCATTTGTGATGACTCGTATCCGAACTAAAATTACGTTGAAACTTAAGAGTAAATGGAAACGTATTAGATTTGACTCAACGCGTTTTCATACAAAATTTATTTCAAAACGTAGATGTATGTTAAAACATAGACGGTTTTAAAGCGTATAATAAGTTAAGCACGAAAACATTATATATTTGACCTAAGCCTATACATGTTACTACGGTGATATTAACGTGGTTAAGTACGTAAAAGAAATGTATGAGTTAGTGATGATTTGATATAGGTAAAAAATATTATTTCTTATTAATACGTTGCGAAGTAAATGAAATATAACATTGAAACAACGTACAATTGTTCAATAAAACTAAATTGATTGGAAAATTTGAAAAATAAATATCACGAGTAAAAGAAACAATGAAAAAAGTCCACTCCAACCACAATGCTTTTATGTTAATAAAATTGAAACATATAATATAACATCAATTTAGAAAAAGTAAACAATGAAAAAAGCCACCGACCTTTAAATTAAGTAGTGACATAATTGCATAAAATACTATTTACATGATGTTCTGTATTTTAAAAAAAAACTTAGAAAATTATAAAGTTCTGAATATACTACCGGTGACTTTTAAACAACCCAATCCATCTTAGTTTTAAGGTACTTTTATATATACATCATAGCAATTGGTATTAGCCCCAATTAACTTTCACATGAATGTGTATATACTGATGGACTTGATGAAAGTAAAATAAAAGACCACATCATGTTGCAATTTATTTGGAAATTTATATCTTTTGAGTATCAAACGAGCTATCCTTATTGCTTTTTTTTATGAAAAATATACTGTGAAGTATACAAATGTAGACACCATGTTTAGTTTTTTCCTCAAAAGTATGTTCATACAAATTGGATATAAGTTTAAGTTTAATATTATCATATTTACATAAAAGCAAACCTTTTGTTTTTTACTCTTAACAAACTTTCTTTCCTTGTAGTTTTCAGGAAATCATTTCTTTACAAGCCGGCTATGTTATTGGTTCTGAAGATACTCGTCCTATTTCAATATGGGAAAACATCATTTGTAAAACCCTAAACAATATTCAACATGTAAAAACCAAATTTAGCGATTCTATAACCATAGAACGTGACAACGACATTGAGGTGTCAGGCTACACAACAATAGATTCTAAAAAAAAGGTAGAAAACCTTGTTGATTCTTTCAAAGATTCTAAATCTTTAAAAAGTATGATCTTTTAAAGTCTAAAAACATATTTCAATCGTGATAACATATTCAAATCACAGGTCAACCTGCTTGCAGAACGAGATATTGACTCCATTATCTACCAAAAAAGAAAATCACAATATGTCAAATTAGTAAGCAAACAAATGGTTGGTGTTTTTATTACCATTTGGGTTCACCAAAGCTTGAAGAAGCATATACGAAATGTAGATGTGTCAATCGTTGCTGTTGGTAAAAAAGGATTCATAGGCAACAAGGTTTGTTTCTTCTTTCCCTTTTAAATGTAAGTATAAGTTTTTCCAAAACAGTGATAATGTGACATGGAGTAATTAGAATAAGAAATTTAGGTGTAGTATAGCACATTGTAAAAGATAGTATTGATGTACTTTGTTGTTTGAAGTTGTATAATAATAACATAATCGGATTTATTTAATATGTTTAGCGAATTTTGCTATTTTAAAACTTAATAAGGAGAAAGAAACAAAAAATCACATCCTTACATAACTAGAAGTTGATTTATTTGTAATAATTTTGTATTTTTTTTGTAGGAGCTGTTTCAGTAAGTATGTTCATATATCAGACAAATTTTTGCTTCCTATGCACTCATTTAGCAGCTGGTGAGAGGGACATTGATATTGCTAAAAGGAATGCTGATGTGGGAGAAATACATAAAAAAACGCAATTTAATTCAATGTCAAAAGTTGTACTTCCAAGGAGCATTATGGATCATGAGTAAGTCTAGGATTCAAATATTGTTACTAATGTCATATGAAAAGCTTACTCATGCTTGAATATATGAAAAGTGTGTTTTAATTTGTATTTTAAATGTACTTTTACAAACTGATTTTGTATTTTCAGACGAATTATATGGTTGGGAGATCTTAATTATCGTTTCAATCTGTCATACGAGGAAACACTTGATTTGATCTCCAAAAAAGCATGGTTCAAATTGTTAGAGAGTGATCAGGTAAGTTGTTATGATATACATAGTTTTAAGCTCCTTGAATAAAACGATTTGTGAGGTTGTATGCTTTAAAAATAACACATTGGAGAAGCTTTCCGACTCCTTTGACTTTTTTCTCTTCTAGCCAAATTTCATTGATTTTTCCTCTTTGACCCAATTAGTTAACAAAACATAATCTTAATCAACCCGTCGTAAGTAAACAAACTAAAATTGACACCTTCAGCGGCAACATAAACTTTTCGCGTAGTAAACTTGTAGCTAAATAACACATTTCCTTATTACCTTGTAAATTTGTATACTTGACAATGTTATTATAAATTTGTAGCTAAAAATCGGGGGAGCATTTGATGGGTGGATAGAAGGCGTTCTGAATTTTCCACCAACTTACAAATACGAGCCAAATTCAGATAAATATATTGGCCAGGAATCTAAAGTTGGGAGGCGTACCCCTGCATGGTATGATCACTATTCAAAATTATATTTAGTTTTATTGTTAATTAGTCTGATATCTTAATAGTTTGTTAAATCACACATTTTCTTTAGGTGTGACCGCATACTTTCATATGGGAAGGGGATACGACAACTCAACTACAAACGGGCCGACATTAGATTCTCGGACCATAGGCCTGTATCTGCATCATATATGATAAAAGTTGAACTATGTTCAACAAATAATCTACAGGTCGGGTTGTTAATCGAAACAATTTTTGTCAAAACTTATTTATTTTCCAATAAGAACTCATATTTTGAATAATATTGTTTTAAATTAATTTGGATTAATAAAAACAGATTATCTAAATTAATACATTCTCACAATTTGATGTTGTATTGTGGCAGGTTGCATCAAAAAGTAATAAGTAGCTGCTTCATTCACATAATGAGATATGTGATTCACTGATGAGATATGTGATTCACTGATGTGATCATATAATTTATGCTCCATGTTATAGACTCAAAACTATATGTTATTTATTTGGTAGTTGACAACTTGTTTGCTAATTGTGATCAAGTGTTTTAATGTTATGTAACAAAATTTTTGTTGTTGTATCACTAATAGTAAGTTGCGTGTAATAATATGTTGTGTGAACAGTAACTATATTATATTTATTATTAGATACGTTTTACACACATTAAAACATGCAAACTAGATGGATAAAGGTGATGTTGATGATTTTAAGAGGCTTTCAGCCCATTCAACTCAAGTCAACACTAACTCAGGCCCAAACAATCTATAATACAAGCCCAACGATGTATAATAAGAACTTATGATTATTTTCAAATAAGTTCGATCCAGCTAGTTACTTGTTTTTCCTCTAATATACAAGGAAACAATCTAATTTACATGAGTTGATAGACGAGTTACTCTAGCCATATAAGGTTGATTTTTATATAAACAAACTAGTAAGCTACTTGCAAGGCTACAACTCAAACTCGATTTGAACAGTTATACGAGTCACTGAATTCATGCCAAATTAACTCGATCTGTAAATGAACTAATTTATACAAGCCGACAATCGAGTTGCTATTCATATATGCCGGTCAAATTAAATAACTTCACCAATTTCAAAGTACTAAACGGAAGAAAGTTGCATAAAAATGAGTGGGACCAACAAGATTATTATGTGATTGTAACCATCCAAATTAATTTGGTGAGTTGGATATTCCCCATAATTCTAAGAGCTAGCCAAATCATAACCACCTTTGTTGCTCCATGCGTACTTAATAATAAGTTCGAAGATGACATTTATAGGGTTGATTTTTTTTAAAAGAACAAAACACAAAACTGTTAACTAGAAACTACTTTTATGATTTTTGAAAAAAATACAGATATTCATGTAATTTTACTTTAAAAAACTAGTCATTATCTAAACTAAATATTAGATTCTATCATTTTAGACTGTATTATGGGACATGGTTAATGATGACGTTACCATCACATTAGCCCCATGCCACCTCTACACAGTGCTACACCATCATGAGAACGACATGACCCTATAAACCCTTCAATTAGCAATAGGACACTCACCACAAAGAATTGACCAATCAAGTAATGGTACATCTCCATCTTATTATTTTAAAGCATTTACAATAAAGTTTTTAAAAATATCTGAGTGTGTTTAGTATATTATATGTAATGGTGTTGAATGGTTGTAAGTGAATGAAAGAAAAAATGTTATTTTGGATTGATATATTTGAAGAATCACTATTTAACCTTATAAATCTTTTAATATTTTTAAAGTGGTTGTAAGTGAAAAAATAAAAAAAATAATTATAAGGGTATAAAAAATATTATTTAATTGAAAAGTTTAAAAAAATATAATAATTTTTAATATAATTATATAAATAAAAAATAAAAAACCCATTCTAAATCCTCTTAATTTTCTATTGCATTATATACTAACTCACGCTCACTATTTACAATTACCGACTCATGACATATGTTCCGAATCAAATGATCAATTTTTTTAAAATAACGTTCCTTCATTTTGTAAAGATATAATATAAATATTTAGCTTTCACGTAATATATTAATTATACAGAATTAATTAATCTTTTGTGAGACACTTGTGTCATATTTCAAGCGGTTGCCGTTATTTCGCATTAGTTTTCAGTTAGCAAACAATCAGTTAATCCCACGTGTCAAACAATGGTTGGTCCAACGTTTTATACGCTGTTAAGTCCGCGTTTATTCGTATTTAATGTCTTCCCCACGAATTTATTATAAATTAAAGAAACACAGAAGAAATAATTGGGACTTAATCACAAGAAATCATTTGAAATAAAACAAATTATCGTTGAAAATAAAAATCAGTTATCAAAGATCCGTTGTTTAATCTATATATACTTGTTCTTCCCTCTATTACATCACATAAGTGATCAATTTCGTTTTGGGGGTTTTCAATCTTGAAGTTTTCAATCGTCGTTAAACTCACTGTTGGACGATCAATCAGAGGATTACATCATCTGGGGTTAGTTTTATTTGTTCATTCTAGTAATTTCGTGTTTTCTTGCATCGATTTTCATGCGAATTGTGGTTCCTTTCAAGTATTTTTGTTCATGCTCTGTTTACATTATATCTCTCGTTAATCGTGAATCTTGATTTTTGGGGGTCAAACTTGTGATCATTTGGAGTCAAAATTTGTTATGTTTCTTAAATTGGTAGTATCTACGGAGTTATATGCCAATTTTGGACTCAATTCTTTGTCTGTTTGATTCCGAAAGTCAAAATGTATATGTGTTCATACTGACAACTCTGTTAACTAGAAACTTGTAATTATGTGGAAATTTTTAAGAATTTGGGTTTCATTTGACTGATTTTTTTATCGGTTTTCATGGTAATTGGGTTTAGATTTAAGTTTTCTGCTCATACTCTGTTTATAAATTAACATTTTTTATTGACTGTGAATCTTGATTCTGGAAGTCAAACCTGTGATTATACGTGGTTGAATTTGATACTGATATGTTACTAATTCAACCATCGGTTGTTACATTAGTTGTATCTGGTATAGGGTTTAATGCAAGATCAAATTTATTGCCAAAATCTACAGAATTACATGTCAATTTTGGACTTAAATCTTGATCTGTTTGACCATAACTTTGTCTACTATAATCTTGAAATTCTATGGAGATCTTCAAGATTATCTTCAGTTATAATGAATATGTTAATTTACTTCTTTTTGCAGCTAATAATCTTGAAAATAAGAAGAAACACATCTGTTAATCGCATTCATGGCTGTGAAGATCAATGGAATCAAAGAAGGGACACAACCCGAAGAACTACTGAGAGCACTGCTCGAACTAGCTTACGATTGGGGTGATGTGTTTGATACAAGCAAAGTAAAAGCTGTTCATCTAAGTGGTGCTATGACTAATATCGTTTATCGAGTCAGTTGGCCAAAAAATACAAGTGGAAACGATGAACGAACGGTTTTGGTTAGAATTTATGGTGAAGGGTCTGATATTTTCTTTGACCGCGAAGAGGAAATCCGGACGTTTGAATCAATCTCGACCCACGGGCATGGCCCACGCCTTCTTGCCCAGTTTCCTGAAGGCAGAGTTGAGGAGTTCATACATGCTAAGGTACACATTAGTATTTCATGACATTATGTTTAAGTTTGAAGAATATAACTATAGATATATTAGGGGTGTTTGGCATTGCATTTTGAAGTAATCAGTTTCTTATCAGAATATGCCATACACTTTAAGAACATTCATACACTCTAAAGATCTTAATATCTAATTATCTAATTCTTTTTCGTTTGTTTTAGACGCTTTCAGCTAGTGATCTTCGTGATCCCGAGATATCTACACTAATTGCAGCCAAAATGAAGGAATTTCACAGCCTTAATATGCCCGGGTCCAAGACTGCAGTTCTTTGGTCAAGAATGAGGTGTGTAGATTTTATAAAGAATCAGAAAATTTGATTGTAACAATAATAATTTGTGAGATTTAATGTTTGATTTTGTTCCAGAAAGTGGTTGATCAAGGCTAGAAGCTTGTGCTCTCCAGAACACGCGAAAGAATTTCAACTTGATATCTTAGAAAATGAAATCGATACACTGGAAAACAAGTTGAAGAACCACCAAGATATCGTTTTTTGTCACAATGATTTGCAGTATGGAAACATTATGATCGACGAGAAAACAAGAACCATCACACTAATTGTAAGTTAATTCTACTGAAATCTTTCATGTCTTGTATTGTTCTAAAATCATACAATATATGCCTTGTTTGGTGATTGATACTATATGATATTTAACATCATGGGTGTTGATCAAGTTTAAACCTTTTTAATCTTGTGAACCAAACAAGGCCTAAAATAATGAAAAACATTAATTTTACTGGTATTAAATCCATTTGATGTGTTTTTTTTTAATTTATTAAACAGGACTACGAGTATGCCAGTTACAACCCTGTGGCTTATGATCTTGCAAATCACTTTTGTGAATGGGCTGCAAATTATCACACTGATACACCACATATGTTGGATTATAACTTGTACCCAGGTAAAGTTTTCTAATATTTATTTCAATTTTTTACTGATTTTCTGTAGTCAACATTTCAAGATTCTGTTTTGTTATATTGAAGGGTATTTTGGTGACCACTTGAATTAGTAAAGACTCCAATGTTGCAATGTATCTGATTATTTTTCATGTTTAAAAAATATTGCAGATTTGGAGGAGAGAAAAAGATTCGTGCAGTCATATCTTAGCTCTGCAGGTTAGTAGAATGGCATTTAGCCTTTTTTATATTTCAAATAACACAGGTTTTATAAGAAAAAAATCATTGGTTTTTCTTTAAGAAGATTACTTTACAAAGAAGCATATGAAGTTTGAACTAGTCAAGTTTAACTTTTTAAAACATTTATTGTTCTTGTCTTTAAATCTAGACACATATCTTTATTATGTTAAAGTCAATCATCCTTATCTACAACTGATTCAAAATGTCACCTTTCTTAAAATTGACCAAAAAAACATATTTAATAACAGAAACTTAGTGAAATATGTCATCTTTTTAGCATTGTATCTTATAATATTAACTACACATTTTGTCATACAATGCAATCCTACAATTACGTGTTGGAAAAAGCTTGTCTTGTTAATAGACTGATGGTCTTTCTCATTGATGTTTATAGGAAACCAACCGCGTGATACAGAAGTAGATCAGCTTATCGACGATGTGGAGAAATACGCTCTTGCAAATCATCTCTTTTGGGGATTGTGGGGATTAATCTCGGTACTTATTTTTTCGATTTCTTTAATATTCATTTAAAGTTTGAAGAAGTGTTCTTATTCCCATTTTTTTGATCTTTTGAACAGGGCTATGTTACTAAAATTGAGTTTGATTACATGGAGTATGCTAAGCAAAGATTTAGTCAGTATTGGTTGAAGAAGCCCCAACTGTTGAAGGAATAAATATCCAATAGTGTTGATTCATATGCTACATGTAATACATTTTTTTTAGTTTGTAAATGTTGTATGTACATGGTAAATGATACAGGGTGCTATTGATTCATTGAATTCTTTTAATTAACCGTGTAAATTTGGCTTTAATCCTAGCTAAATGTTAATCTTTAAATCTGAAATCATGCATTTGAGCTTTTAGAATATATAAAAAAATGTATATTAGAGTTTGTTATATATAATATTATTTGTTTAATTTCTATACATTAAAATATAGAGTTTGAAAGAATGGTTAATATTTTGTTATTATTATTTATTGTCGGTGCCCTCTTTTTGTGTAGATGCTTCGACCCATCAATGCTCCAATTCCACTGTCAGAACTCAATGGTCCAATATGAAGGCTAATTATATGTATATTTTTATTTGAATGAATGCATGATATGTATGTATGTTATGTGTGTTTTTATATTCACTAGTGAAGCAGCCTTAAATTTTATAACATGATTTATATAAAGCTTATACTTTAGAGCATTAGTCTATAATTATAAAGTCTAATATTGTAATATCTTTCATATAAGTTTCAAGATTAAACTGCACTAGGAATCATAAATATCAACTATTAATTTGAGTTCTTTAAGTTTGAAGTATGAAAACATTGATTTATATTACTATAGATATTTTGGATCTTTTGTAGATAGCTAATTTCAAAGTGTAGATATGACTTATAAGTTATGTTATTTTACAGAATCTTCATTGGTATTTACAATCGTAGATGTTTGGATGGAATAGTTGTTATTATGAATATGTATGTTTGTGGATTATGCGTATTTTATAACATGCTAGAGGTGATAATATGAGTAGAACGTATTAATAAACAATGACAAAAATGTTTTGCTGAAAATGTTTTTTTGTTGTGATTGAATAAGGTTAGGTTGATTGCTAAGTATGTATATTTTGTTATAAATAATCCTTATTTTAGGTATGAAGATAAACAGTATATTATTACAATTATGGCATATGTTTACTAGATGCATCCCTATTCGAATTCTATTCCTATGAATACATTTTGGACAAGTTAGACTTGTTCAAATTATTTGATTGAACTTTTTTTAGCTAAACTCTTCGGTTTAACTTTGAATGTTGATTTTTTCCTTTAACTCAAAATTAGTCACTTTGGTTGAATAAAACGTAAATAAAATTTTTTAACTATGGTTTTTTAAATAATAATAGTTTATACATAAAGATATCTTGGTTCACTCACAATTAAGTATATGGATAATCATATATCATATATTAAACGTGTGGGTTTCTTTGACATTAAAAGAACAAACAAATATATCAAAAGCTCCCAATTACTCACGACTATCATATTTTATTAATCATATTATATTAATAAAAAAGTGATCTTATAGTCAATTCTAAAACAACTATATTATTAAAATCTAAAAGAATTGTTTAAAATCTTGTGAATGATATCAATTATTATGTCGTCATTTGTTGATAGCAAGGGGTGTTTGGACATAAATCTTAAAAAATTATAATCATAATGAATTTAGTTATCAAAAATTTAGATTTTAAATATATAAACTATGACTTATTGTTGGATAATAATAGATGCTAAAATGTGTTAATGACACCCTTAACTTTTATTATTGTCATTGAACACAATTGTTTTAGATTCATACTTGATTCTCACTTTATTTCCAATAAATTTCAATAATAAAATAACTATGTTTCTCAAATTCAATCATAATCATCCCTATGAGCGAAAATTGAGTAACTTTAAGCTTAACTATATGATAAGCATACACATAAAATTACCTTTAACCACTAAACACAAAAGTGAAAGCTAAACGTGTGATTCTTCAAATTGCTATGATAAATTATTATTTATCAACGAGTTATTGTTATTAAATTCTAGTTTTTTTTTGTTATGAATTTCGGATTAATTAAAAATACATGTGATATACCCACTAATTTGAAAGGTTATAAAAACGATTATACTACCTTTACTAAAAAAATCTGTTAGAAAAGGAATTAAAGTTTAATGAAAACTCTGAGAACGCTTTTTTATTTCTATTTATAAAAATGTTGGGTATTCCTAATAAACGTTTTTAAATAACTAATGCACAAGACATAATATAAAAGCACCAGTGGTCTAGTGGTAGAATAGTACCCTGCCACGGTACAGACCCGGGTTCGATTCCCGGCTGGTGCATTTTTTTGTTTTTGCTGTCTCTTCCTTGAAGAAATGATAAAGTTCATATTGAACCCCTCTTTTCCAAAGGACTTAACTGTAAGAAAAACTTTCAACTAAAAAGTAAAAGTACTAAACTTGAATTCAACTCAAATATGACAAATCGAACTCATAGACAAATGCAGCAATTCTTTTACATAACAACATCAAAACCATTAATCACAATTGGCAAACAAATTATCAACTAAGGATGTATAATGCAATGACATAAGTGAAAAATAAATTAATAACATACAATTTTGAGTCCAAAATGTTAGAGCATGTATTATATGATCACCTCACTGGAATCTGGATATCGAATTTCAGCCTGTGAATGAAGCAGCTAGTAATTACAATTTGATGCGCCCTGCTACAGAACAAAATTTAAAGTTAATTTCTTCTTACAAAACTAAATACATTTTAAATAATTCTATTCAAGATATGTGATGTTATTGAAAGATAAATAAAATTTGACAAAAAGTGTTTCTGTCGAACAACCCGACAAGTAGACAAAAGATTGACGTGTCCATTTTGTCACATACTCACATTTAGAAACAAAAGAACTCACCTGTTTTGCTCTTGAGTAATGTTGACCTATAGTTTTCCAACTCTGCATTAGTAAATGTAAGGGCCCGTTGTAGCTTTTTACATGAAAACGCTTCGACTTCTATCATATATGATGCTGAAACAGGCCTATGATCGGATAGTCTAATCTCAGCCCGTCTGTAGCTCAGTTGCTGCATCCCCTTTCCGTATGAAAGTATACGGTCACACCTGAAGAGAGCATATGATTTAACAAAAGATTAAGACATAATCATAATTAACAACAAGCATTAAATATATTTGTAAATTATGGTCATACCATGCTGGGGTACGTCTGCCTACTTTAGGATCTTCACCATAATACTTATCTGAATTTGGCTCATATTTGTATGTTGGTGGAAAATTTAAAGCGCCTTCTGTCCACCCGTTAAATGCACCTCCATTTTTTAGCTACAAGTTTATTATAAATTTTCTATTAAAAATCTACAAATTTATAAGGAAAAACAGAGATGTGTTCATTAGCTGCAATTTTTTTAGCAAAAGCTACATTTTACCACTAAAGGTCTCAAACAGGTCAATTCAAGTGTTGTTTTGTTAGCTAACAGGTCAAATGGCTAAAATCTAAGGATTTTGGCTAGAAAAGGAAATGGGCCAAAGGGCTCAAAAGTCTCCCAAATGTTCAGCCCTAACACATACAACTTCTCATAAATTGTTGTATTAAAATTTTTTAAAATTATTAGTATCATAATTCATAACAACTTACCTGATCACTCTGTAACAACTTGGACCATGCATTTTTGGAAATCAAATCACATGTTTCTTCGTAGGACAAATCAAAGCGGTAATTAAGATCACCCAACCATATAATTCGCCTAAAAATTACAAAATCAATTTGTAAGATGGCTTTTAAAGTGCAAATTAAAACACAATTTTCACATTATCAAGCCTTAGCTTTAATATGAAATTAGAAAGAATAGAGATACAAACATATCCAAATGCTGCACTTACTCATGATCCATAATGCTCCTTGGAAGTGCAACTTTTGACATTGTATTGAAAGTGTTCTTTTATATATTTCTTCCACATCAGCATTCCTTTTAACAATATCAATGTCCCTCTCACCCGATGTTAAATGAGTGCATATGAAACAAAAATTTGTCTGATATACGGACATACTCACTGATATAGACCCCTGCAAAAGAAACACGAAATAATTGCAAATAATCAATGTCTAGTTATATAAAGATGTAATTTTTGATAATTCCTTAAATCGCAGAATTCAGCATACACTCAAAAAACTGATTGTCATTATTAACTAAACTTCAAACAACAAAAATACAACAAAGCTATCTTTTACAAACTGTTTTATTACAACTATGTGATTAAAATTACTCCATGTCAAATAATATCTGTCACCCTCAAAAACTTTTATTTGGAAAAACTAATATAAAAGTTTTAAAGGGAAAGAAGAAACAAACCTTGTTACCTATGTAGCCCATTACACCAACACCAACGGTGGACACATGTACATTCCGTATATGCTTCCTCAAGCTTCTATGAATCCAAATTGTAATAAAAACACCAACCATTTGCTTGCTTACTATTCTAACATATTGTGATTTTCTTTTTTGGTACATATAGAGTCAGTATCTAGTTTTGCAAGCCCCTTGACCTCTGGTTTAACTTTGTTGTCACTACTCATATATGTCTCTAAAGGAAGATAACTTCTAAAAGATTTGGAATCTTTGAAAAAATCAACATATTCTTCTGCTTTTTCTTTAGAATCTATTGTTACAGAATCGTTAAATGTCACCTCTGTGTCGCTACCACTTTCTAGCTCTATTTCATGTTCTCTGTTTGGAGCATGATCAGATGGTTTGAGTCTTGATGGAGAAGAGGGGTGACTGTAACATTTATATTTGGTCTTTACAGGTTGAATTTTGTTTAGCGTTTCACGAATGATGTTTTCCCATAATGGAATTGGACGGTTATCTTCAGAACCAAAGATATTGCCAGCATTTAAAGGTATGATTTCCTGAAAACTGCAAGGAAGGAATGTTTGTTAAGAGCAAGAAAAAGTATGTTTGCTTGTATGTAAAATATGATAATATTAACTTAAAACCTTATAAACGAACATAATTTTGAACAGGAACTGCAAAACTATAATATGGTGGTGACATTTATGTTTCTCTTTTATTAACAGTCCACAGTATCTACACATTTATGTAAAGGTCAATTTGGGTAATATAAATTGCTATCATGTCAAATTGGTAAATACAAAAATAGCTAAAACTGAAATGGATTGAACTGCATAAAAGTCACTTTAATAAAAAGAATGGAGCATCATTTAAATAATATTAATGCAATTATATTTAAATTCAAAAGCTAAACATACCCAATCACATATATGTCTGCAGGGTAGTCAGTATCAAGCCAGTCTCTGATATCCAGGTCCTCTGGCGGAAGTTCCCCTCCAACATTCCAAGTATTAGCAGATACTCTAAACATCAGAAGTACTAGTCAATAAATTTAAAAGCCTTAAGGAGTCAGTAATTTAACTAGATAGGCATTGATGATAGCCAAAGCCAAATAATGTGACTCGATGTGTGATTTAAGAATCATATATAACCTGAGTTCCTTTGAGTCAATAAGCTGTGCTCTAAATGTCTCTGATTTCCTTCTTCTTGACCTGGGAAAAGCTCCTGATGTCAAAATGAAACAGCACGACGACATGATTTGAATCAATTTATCAAATAATTCTGCAGTTTTCTTTTAAATTCAACTTTATTTTTTGTTTGCAAAAGAAAATTCCATCATAAAAGACATTGTCAGATTAAACACACCAAGCTTCCACCATTTTATTAATCAAGTTGCTTAAACTTTTTGTAGTGGTTTAATCACTTAACTTCTTTTTGTCTTACTTAGAACATATATTATAAGAGGGCAGATTTTATGTTTCTTTTATCAATTAAATACCTACATTCATATCCATAAGCAGAAAACACGGTCAACTATTCTACGAGAGATGAAGAAAAGATGAACTGAACCTCAAAAATTGCTATTTAATCGGTTGAACAACAATGAGATTCCACAAGCCGAGTATTTTGTCATGCACTACAAAATACTTGCAGTATAATTTCGAAGGGCATACAAAAAATTTCTACTTTTATGCATTATTCTAGTTTTAATTCCCTATACTAGCACTTATGACCATCTCCCACCATGGAACATCTTTTTCTTTTTTGCCTTTTAACTTTTATCAACACTAATAGAAGTTATCTTCGAACTTATTCATAAATCTCGATGACTTGAAGGCGGTTTTTCAAAGAACAAATGTCAAGAAACAAAACTCAACATATCAAATTAGTAATCTAAGTTAAAAACAATGCACTAAATTAGTAACATCATAAATGAAAAGGCAATTGCAAAAGCAAAATGGAATCTCTTTTACCATTAGGATCAATCCGAAACTCATCTCCTTTCTTATCCTTAAATCCAGATTCACTTGTTCTATAACACGATTCCTCTGCAAAACAAAATCGCATAAATCAAATTAAACCCTAATTTTCAATGCCTCAAAAGCAGCACGATGTACAGTAGCAGATAAACTAAAACAAAACACACGAATATCCCAATTGCCGTTGAATCTAACCTGCACCAACGGGATCACAGACGCTATCATCGGAATCAGCACTGTAATCAGAGCTCTGAGCAGAATATTAAGCCATTTGTGGACAACCCTAGGCCAGAACAACTCTACGCAAGCGCAATCCATACATTTTTCAACCCAATTTCTCTGCAGTTCTTCACAAGTTACCCAAATATCGAAATCATACAGACACAACACATATCATAACATCATCTACAACAACCGTAATGATTAATATCGCAAAATCTGTTCAATCGTACATTGAATTCTGCTTTAGATCGAATGAAATGATTACCTCGGGAGAATGATTCCTTAAGCGTTGGTAATGATTCTGCATCGTGATTTGATCAGAGGAAGGTTTAATTTGATGAATGATTGTGGGAATTGAGAGAATTTGGGGGTAAAAAAAGTGTTGTTTGAGGGGAGATGAATGATGATCATGTAGATGTAAGCAACGTAGTGACCATTTTTGTTTTGAAATACAGTTGGATTTCACTGGTGTGAATGGAATTGTGAATGATTGGGGTGTCTTGTTTGTTTGTTCGTTGACTCGTGTATATATAAGGGTTCCAATAAAAAGACACCTTCGAATTTAAATCGACACCCATCTATACGTCGCGTATGGGTCCATACGCAGCGTATAGGTCCCGGTCATAAATGCCAAGAATTTCACGTCACATCAGTGAGTCTATACGCCGCGTATGGACCATACGCGGCGTATAGGTTTTTCAGAAAACAAACTGGCGAAGTCAAATCAGTCACTCAGTGGGTCTATACGCTGCGTATGGATCCATACGCGGCGTATAGGTGTCGGTGGAGATGCTTCCCACACCCATACGACCCATGTCTATACGCCGCGTATGGGCCCATACGCGGCGTATAGACCCGCTGAATGACTGATTTGACTTCGCCAGTTTTGTCTTCTGAAAAGCCTATACGCCGCGTATGGGCCATACGCGGCGTATAGTCTCGATTTCGAATTATATATGACGCGACTGTGTCTTCTGAAAAGTCTTAACGCCGCGTATGGGTCCATACGCGGCGCATAGTCTCAATATTCGAATTACATTGACGCGACTGAAGATTCTTTCGTTGATATATAAATGCACTGAATATTAACGAATGCATTCATATTTCGTTTGTTACGAATGAAACGTTTTATCGGAGGAAATTAGCGTTGTGTGGTTCAACATTTTCTTCTGTCACATAATTACTCGGTAAACATTTGATTCTTATTTCATTAAGTATTGCATACATATATACATATATTTGAATGCATACTTAAAAAAAAAAGTTTCAACTAACTCGGGTTCCATCGGTGCTAGTCGTTTACGATAAACTAAACAAATTTAAGTTTTTTTTTATCATAACCGACTAGTATCGTGGAACCCGAGTTAGTTGAAATGATTGTTAAGTAATCAAGACATTTATGTGTACGTAAGTATGTATATAAAAGAAATAAGAGTTATAGTTTTAGAGAAAAATTATTATTTTGAAAAAATAGTTGAACCACAAAACTCTATTTTCTTAAAAAATTCTCATTTGTCTTATAGGGCTGTCACGAAACGTATAGCACGGTTGAATTTGAAGTGATCCAACATTCTTCGTTCGTTATATCGTTTTGGGATGGTAACTATTTGTTTGGTGAATATTCAAACGTTTCGTACGTGGCAGATAGTAATCAAGATGATTCGTACTTTCAATCTGCTTACGAATTGCCAGATTTAAACCAATCTTATGTTTCCGATGATGAGTTCGAGTTTTGCCGAGAATCAAGTTATGACCCGCAACAAAGTAAATAAACTTTCTCTCGAGTGCTGAAAATCAAAATACGAAAATCGTTTGAAACATGTCAAGAATTTTATCACCTCGATGAGCTAGTCTTTTGGGTTTTTAATAGGTGACGTGATAATGGTTACGTTATTATTACACGAAGATCGAAGAAAAAGGAAGGCCAGTCGTAAAGTGTGGCTTATTTGTGATCGTGGTAGTGAACACAAAAGTAAAGCAACAATTAGACGATCTGGTAGCAAAAAAATCGGATGTCCTTTTAAATTAGTGTGGATATACGACAACAAATGTCGTTCGTGGAAATTAAAGGTGAGAAATGAAGAACATAACCATGATCCCGCTCAACATATGGAGGGGCAACCATTTGTAAGATGGTTTTCTCAAAACGAATTCAATTTGGTGGCAACTTACCGATCAGAACATGGAGCCTCGTAACATCTTATGAGCTTTGAAAAAGAAAAATCCAAAGAACGCATCCATAACCAGAGACGTATACAACGCTCAATATAGATAAGAAGTGAAAAGAAAGTGTCGGTGAAACACCAATGCAAGTTTTAGAAAACCTTTTATCTTCTAAAATGTATGTTTATTACACCCGAGAAGATCCCGATACAAATACCGTAGATGATATATTTTTTTGTCATCTAAAATCATATTACACTTGCGTGCATCCCGCACGTGCTGATGATAGACGCGACGTATAAACAAACACGTACAAACTTCCGTTTGTTCAGATTGTTGTGTGACCTCGACGCACAAGACATTTTGTGTTTCTCATGCATTTATTAGTAAAGAATGAGAAGATAATTTTGAGTGGGTGCTAAATAGATTGAAAGATACGTTAAACAGGTGTATGGAGCCGCGAGTCATAATAACAGACAGAGATCTTGCTTTAATGAACGCATGTGTTAAAGTATTTCCGAATGCTTCAAAGTATTTATGCATGTGGCATATTAATGAGAATATCGCGAAACACTGTAAAGCAAGTTTTACGAACAATGACTGGCGAAAGTTTAAATATGCATGGGCACGTTTGTGTGAGTCTCCCACGCCGGATATTTACGAGTATAACTATAACGTTCGTACGAACAACTAGTTGAAGCGAAGCGAGAAAGTAAGTTTTTCATTACATACATACATATATACAATACTCTTATATAACACTTAATTTGATTTTTTTAATATATTTTCAGGAGTATTGTCATATATAAACAAAAACTGGTTAGAGAGTTACAAGAAAATGTTTGTATCACCTGGACTAACTCAAACCACATTTTGGCCAACACACAACAAACAGAGTCGAGAGTCAACATGCAAATTTAAAAAGATATCTTAAACAACAAATAGCTCACGGATAGACTTTGGAGTTTGTGTGATCAATTGGTAAACGCACAGAGCTAATTTAAAAGAAAGTTTTGAGACAAGCAAAATTAAAATTATGAATCATCATAATCTCTCGTTGTTTGATTACCTACGAGGCAAAGTGTCACACAAAGTCTCAGAAGCCTGTCATACAACGTAGTCGTTCCACACCGTCTAGGTGTCACAAAGTACCAATGACTTTTCATCGATTGTCGGAGATCAGCAATTACACAATATAAACAGTTTAAAAATTGGATTCCTTCAATCTTTCATCAGTATATTTCACGTATACGAGATGTTCGACCCGATGGTAATTGTGGTTTTCGATCTATAGCTTTAGGGTTGGGGTTTAATGAAAATAAGTGGATGTATGTGCGTCAATAACTTTTAGAGGAGTTGGACACATATGAATTGAGTTACAGAGAAGTTTTTGATACTTTGTACGACGGACAGTATAATGAATTGCGTCACACAATAGATTGGCAACGTGTGGAACCTGCGCCAGAAGAACATTGGATGTTAATGTCGTATACGGGAATAGTAATTGCTCAAAGGTTTGGTGTTATTCTTCATCTATTAAGCAATAACGGTTGTCAAACATTTTTCCCCTTATGGGCTGATCCGAACAGTATGATGCCTCATCATGTCGTTTCGATTGTTCATGTCAACAATTATCATTTCGTCCACGTTAAATTAGATGGAGATTATCCGATGCCTATATTAAGTAATCTTTGGATTCTTAACCGAAACATACGTGCTGCAGAATGAGAGATTATGTATAGGATTCGTATCTCAGCATACAATACAATAATAGAAGCTAACCGAGATCCCCCAGCTTATATAAATTTATTTAAAAAAAACCTATACGCGCGTATAGACCCATACGCGGCGTATAGCTTCCCGGACCCATTAAAGGGACATCTTCTCAGAAATTCACCCTTCCAAACTCTTCCAAACTAAAAAACTCTCTCGTATAGATCGATACTACACGTATTGTTCGTTGATTTCTCTACATTCACAAGTTCAGGTATGTATTATTGTTCTTATAACTTTGTTATGATAATCGTACGCTAATTTAAACGTTAAACTGATGTTTTATGTGGTAAAAACTTAGATCTGTAACTGTTTGAGGAACTATACGCGGCGTATAGGGCTATACACAACGTATAGTTCATAGGTTAAAGAAAACCCATACGTGGGTACCTCTACGTGGTGTATAGCGGCGTATAGGTCCCATACGCGGCACCCAAACCCATACGTGGGTACCTATACGCGGCGTATAGGCACCATACGACACCCACGAAGCCCATACGTGGGTACCTATACGCGGCGTTATAGTCCCTATACGCAGGTCTTAAAATTTTTCGTTTTCTTTTGCAGATATGTCTTCCGATTCTGACGTTGAGGTTGAGGTTGATGTTATTGCCAGTCATCCATGGCTACAATCTGAGCCCGGTACTATTGAGCATGCCAAGTGCTTAAAATCATTCATACGAAGATCGGTCATCAAAAGGCAGTGGATTGGGAGGTGATGGCCGAACTTGGGGAGCGCGATAGACTCTCGCTGGATTATCGGAGATAATACGCTTGGAGTCGATTATTTGAGCTGGCGTTCTTACCTTCATACCAAGAGCTGACGGTGGAGTTTTTATCCACCTTTATTTATGTTCGTCCTGATAAGATGGTGGAGGACGATGAGCGATCTGAGATTTCGTTTCGGCTATGTGGACGATTTCATCAGACATCGATTGAGCAGTTTGCCGTTCTCTCGGGACTTTATTACGAGCCGGAGACCGTTACCCCTCTATTTACAGAGGGAATTACTGAGATGGAGGAGACCCAATTGAGAAATTGGTGGCCTCAAATTGCCGGAGGTCCGTTTCAAAGGACTAAGGGCAGGGTCACTGGCATTAGAGATCCTCTTATCCGTTACTTGCATCGGATGATCGCCACATCCATCACGGGACGTGGCAAAAGTCGGGAGTGGTGTACTATTCCCAACTTATTTTTCTTATATTGTTTGCTTACGGGGACCAGGTGCAACCTGGCGAGATGTTTAGCTGAGTATTACGCTTCATATTATCATCGCCAGGAGCGAGGAGCGGTGTATGGCGGCGCGTACATTACGATGATTGCGCGTTGTCTTGGTTCTTCTCGCCTCGCCATGCTGCTGACGTATCCCTCCGATCGAGCCAGTGAGATTAGATCGTCGTACGTTATACGGCATGCGTATTATACGCCAGTTTCCGGGTGGCATACAGTTCTCTCTTCGACCCAGTGAGATCTGGCATCCTGCACCTGTTCAGCAGGTCGGCGATGACCATCCACACCAGCAGCAGGAGCATATTCCACATGTTCAGCCGCCGTACGACCAGCCGCCTCCTCAGCCACAGTTCCCTCGGCATATTTATAGAGATGTAAGGGTGCCTGCACGTATTGAGACATTTATGCAGGAGATAATACGAGATTACGGGATCAGGGTCATCGTCTCAATCGAGTTGAGGATCTTATGGATTGGCACGTTCAACTTGAGATTGCACGAGCCAGTGCTGCTGGTATTGATCCTCCAGACTTGCCACCGCCTCGATATTACCCAGATTCACCGTAGTTTTATTTTGTTATGTATTTAAAAACTTCGTTGTTTATTTATATTATCATTTAATTTTGTTTTGTTTTCTATGTTTTATTTGTTAACTAAGATTTAAAATTATCGATTAATATGTTACAAATATAACTTATACGCAAAGTGTCAACCTTAAGGTACAAAATAAAGCCGACAAAAATTTTTATACGTACTAACCCATACGCGGCGTATATACTCCCTTCACATACATACATAATGCAGGAAAATTTGGGAAAATTATACGCCGCGTATGGGTCCATACGCGGCGTATAGCCTCATCGACACGTGTGTGACACGGGTCTTGTCAGAATATTCCTTATACGGCACGTATGGACCCATACGCGGCGTATAGGGAATATTTTAAATCAACATCCCGCGACCCTATACGCCGCGTATGGGCCCATACGCGGCGTATAGGGTCGCGGGGTGTTGATTAAAATTGGTAGGTGTTCAAATAAAACCACCCATATATAATGAATGAATGAATATCATAGACATCTTTACATGACTTTATTTGGTTTTGTTAGATCAATTGGTTTAATGACAAACGTTTAATGGTATTTTAAAGTAGACGTTGTGAGTTCGAGTATCACTTGATGTAATATGTTTTAAATGAGTGGTTCAGGTCACTTATGTTGTTTGTGTTCATGAACGTGAATGACTTTTCGCTAATGGGTTTTCGGTGTTCGGCCTTAAAGGCATTCGTTAGTCGTTCAAAAAAATACCATATCTTTGAGTGGTTTTTCATTTTGAGAATGTAGAAGTTATGTATATACTCTCTATTTTACCAATCAATTTTTTCATTAACGATAAATTTATTTTCCTTTCATTTTAAAATTACATCAGTTACCTCATGTCAGGATTTCAATTCAATACATGTTTTTTAAAAGACAAAGCATATGTCAAATAGAAGAGTCAAGTAAATGATCATGAAAAGAGGTTTTTAATACATTATTTTTTTACTTACATTTGTAATCTCTTGTAATTATGTTGAACCGGTAACATATTATGCCTTGTTTTGATAATGAACACCTTTTATTTTGAGGGTTATTATATTTTAATAATTTGAAATCTTTATTTATTAGTCGAAATTAATTTTAACTCATAAAATGTTACATATATTTTTAACTCTAAGTTTATCTTTTTCAACGATCTCTTACCAATCTTTCTTTTTAAGTATCAGTAATTTGAAATTATATTTAAAAATTACATACAATTAATCATTAGTTATTGGCTCAGCTGATTGCTCAAATAATTCAGGATATAATTTTAATGAGATAATGATATGTGTATCCACGGCTTCTTGATTTAACATAATAAAAAACTATATACTCGATCATTCTCGATTATCTTTGGATTTTCTGACTATTTTTAATGTGTAAAATACAAAAACAAATATCCCCTAACATATAATCGACACTTTTAATACGAGGACTTTTATTCCTGCCGGGATAATCGTTCAAACTTATATTGCAGTTCACACTTTTAAATAAATCTTTTTACTCTAACAAAAATACATTTTAAATAACATTTATTAATATCACAAATATTTTTATTAAAATTTTTCCGTCTATTTGTTTTATTAAATAATTACCTTAATTTTACAAATAATATCATTTAATATCCTTTTGAATTTAATAAATTAAAAAAAGGATCTATATAATAAAGTTATTTTTAAATAAATAACTTTTTTGTAAAATAATATTTTTTTTCAAAAACATAAAACTTTTAAAAAAATATGAAATATCTTTAAATTAGTATTTTTGAAAAGTCAATTTTTTAAAACCAAAGATAATTTGATTTGGGAAATAAGCAAAGTTTTAAAAATGATATTTTTATACGGTTTGTTTTAGAACAAAATGTTTATTTTTTTGAAAAAAAGATAATAACAAATTTTTAAAAAGTGATATAATTATTTTATTACTTATAGTTATTTTTATACATAATTTTAGTCATATCATATCTTAGAATATTATTTTATAATTAATAATTTTTATTATAATAATATTTTATTTATTTAGCTCGTGTAACACACGGGTTTACAAAAGCTAGTAAATGATATTAAAATAATCACTATTAATATTTTTTGAATGGCACTTAATTTACTTCTAAATCCATGTAGCATATATGTTATAGGATTTAGACCCTCCACCTTTAATGAGAGAGCATCTGTTACACATCCGGATACTATTCCGCCAAACGTCCGTTGATATGATCGTTGATCAATACTAAATAACAAGTTTTTAGAATGAGATGAGTGTGGGTTGCAACAACGATCCAATTTGGTCGATTTAGTGTTTCGTCTTAGATCAAGCTGATAATATAGAAACCCATCAAATGAGAATTTTGAGTTCGAAACCATAGGGATCACACTTCACGATCAAGCTTCGATAACTTGGAGAGTAGCATCATGATATGTAATATTGTATGCTATTTAAGGAGCCCACGGGCCACGGCCTATTAAAAGGAGCCCATAAAGACTTTAATAATTGGGCCAGACCTTAAACTTAATGGGCCTATCGTTATTGATTGGGTCAAAATCAAATAACACCCACTTATTTCCCTAAAGGTGGGTAAATTATATCGAAGGATGTGGGTCTTTAATCGTCACTGACCAACATATTACAAGTAAATTGTTTCATCCAGTTATGACATTTACGTGTTTGTAACACCTTACGCAAATTCCGCAAACACGTAAATGGTGTTAACAATTATATAGGAAACTGTTAAATACGATAAAAAACAGAAAAAAACGAATAATATTATGATATTAGCCAGGTAGTCACATGATGACATTAAGGTGTTCATTATATCAATTAGGAAAGAGCGAATAATATCCAACTTTACAACTGAAAGATAAATATAAGGTATCAGACTTATAATTCATCTAACATGTGTGGATCAAAAAGTTATAGTTAATCTACAAACAACTGTAGATGTTTATAATACATGAATATACATAAACTTATCTGTCACATACATATATCAATTCTAATACATCAAAGTTACCATTGTATTTTTTTAGTAGTCACTTACAATTTTAAATAACACAAAATAAAATAAATGATTCAAACTAATTATTATATTATTTATGTCTATGTGCTTGTGTATGTTGGTTCTCTAATTTCATAAAAGGGTGAAACCGGACTCTTTAAAGGTTTTTGGTTCCTTTTTCCCTTTTATTTATTTATTTTTATTTTATTTTATTTTATTTTATTTTACTTTTTAGCATTGATAAAAGCTAATGTAATACAAGATAATATGAGTATTCACATCCACCTTCTAAATTAGGAAACTTGCTATCATTTATGGTTTCTGATGTATGTCTACATGCTGCTACATAAATAGGAGTGTTCATTAATCACCAAGGCATAAGGTTATTTGCGTAATTTTTCGTTTAAATAATATTACTTGAATTTATTCATGTTGCAAGTTACAAACTTACAATATTGCCCTTGGTACAAAGGAGTACATAGGATATGTTTATGAACATGTAAAACAGTTTGAACTTTGAAGGTTAAATTTTAAACTTTGAAAAATAATATATGAAAATGATAATTTAAAATAGTTCATGACGAATTCTTTTTGCTTAGCGAGTACGCTCATTGATTTTTAGCGGTTAATAGCCAACAAAAAGTTAACCTTTAGGGGTAAAAAAGTTATCTTCTTGGCGTAGTCTATATAAAAAAGACGCGTGGCCTTTACCCTAACACGAAGCAGTTGTGATGTTGCGTGTATGGGCATCGTGAACACATGGTCCCACAAAATGAAGTTACCGTTCACGTAAACTTACAAAACTTACAAATGTTATAGTTCTAATAGAATGTTTTAGCAGTTTTTTTTGTGTGAAACTAACAAAAGAATGTAAAAAGTTGGCTGACGTCGATTTCTTGGTATGAAGAAAAAGTCCATTCTTTCTCTCCCATCAATTGCAACCGATCATAAAACGTAAAGTCGTTGAATTGGCAAAGCAAGTTTGTTACATTTATAAAAAAAATCATTGAAAAACTAACTTAAATTTCTTAAAATATTTATAATCTAAAACTTTCGTTGGTAAGTAAGTATATATAAAATTGTTTTCTTTAATGTAATATAAACGTGGTATAAATTAAGCGTGAATACAATATCATTATACATAGTTTGTATTTTTTAAATAAAATTGTTAAAAAAAGGTTATTAAAAGAAAATATAAAGTTTCAAGTTGAGTATGGATCTAACGAATACAAGTTGTGTTTGAAATATTTATGAAAGGGTTATTAATATTGCAGGTTCAGCCCACAATATCACTTGGGCAGTATATCATTGTAGTTGTAGCTCCATAATATAGCACGTTGGACGTTGTATTCTTACATAACCATTTAATGCGTGTAAGTCTAAAAAATAGAGCCTAAAATGATTTTTAATTGCGAAATTAATTTATAGCTTTACAATATCGTATCGCTTTAAAATAATTTATAGCTCAAGTCCTGCTACGTACGTCGCATGGTTCAAGTATCTCTAAGTCTTATATTAATAAAAAAATAGATTTTAATAATTCATGATGACTTATATATTGGTGACTTATAGTTGGTTTTTAAATGTTATACTAATAATTTAATTAAAGTGACTCTTAACTTTTAATAGTTATCAATGACAATCTTATTTCATAGCACAATAGATTTACCGTTCAAAAAATAAATAAACATAGCTGTACACCTAATTTGTTTACAAGGAATTTTTTTTTCTTATTTTGTTTATAATCATGATTATGAACCGAATCAAGTGAATCAATGTGAATGTATGATGATTCTACGAATGTAAATGTTCTTAACAAGTTATTCAAGTGAAAGTTAGAAGTGTCGTTGTCAAATTATCAATATAGAGTTATAGTTTAAATCATTGAAATTTACTTTTTCATAATTTTATTATTGTAATTCAAAGAAAAATGTTTTTTCGTATCATCTATGTTTCAATTTGGTTTCACTTTATCAATGCATACCAAAATCTCAGAACTTCTATTAAAGTTAGGGCAACTATAATGTTAGATCATGCTTAGTTATGAAATTAGAACGTCATGCATAACTAACTTTTATAATTGAGCAAATTATAAAAACATGTATACAAAATTACATCAATTGTTATTGTTCGCTAGAGTTACACTTACCACTTTTTGTTTGTGTTATTGTTAGCAACATCAATTGTTATTGTTATCATGTCGTAGGTTATATATAACCAGATACTTAAAATAACAAGAATTAAAAGTTTGATATATTAAACTGAAGGTTTTGAAGTCCAATATGTACATATAATAAATTACATAAAGCTAGGAACAAGTCTAAATAATTTACGATTTTTATTTGTTTTAAAAATATTAATCGGAATTAATATAAAAGTATAAACTAGCCTGATATATTGCTATTAAGGAAAACTAAAGTATTACAATAATCAACCCATTTAGGTTCTTACATGTATTACTTAGTTATAAATCAAGGTTAGTACATGTCTTGTCTCATTATATTTAACTATTGAACTATCTTGTTTAGGCACAACATTAGACACTACGATATTAGTATTGTGTTTTTCTTGCAAACCATTTATGATATTACTATTACAATTATAACCTAATTTTTTAATACATTTATTTAAATGATTCTGTGCACTTGGATGCATATTATATGATATTTGTCTTCCATTTTATTGTATAAAAGGACTTCTAGCCTATTAAACTCAATTTGTTTAGTAAAAATGTTATTGTTCAGATGATTGAACGTTATATTTTTATGTACTCATGATAGAAATATATAGGATTTATAAGTTATTCTTAGAAAAAAAAAAGGTATTGAATTAGAAGTTTTAACAACAAAAGTAAGAAATAAATCTAAAATACTGTAAACTAAAAAAAGTAAAACAATATCAGGTGTGTGAAAAACTCAACCACCAATAACCAACCCAACCTAACTACATTCATAGTTTTAATTTCTGTTCTATATCATTTTAAACTTGGTTTTTAATCCGATCTCGATTATAGAATTTTCTTAAGATTGTGTTCGATTTAGCATTTCGGTGTAAAAAATTGAAAATGAATTAGTGTTTTCTTGTTTCAATATTTTAAAAATAAATTATAATAACTAATTCATTGATTTTAAACCAATATCAAACTAATAATCCAATATTCCAATCCCATAAAGTAGTTAGAACGTATAGCATGTTCTAAACTGATTTATACACCTAGAAGAACATAATAAATTGGTAATATCTTCTTCAAAATCTAAAATCACACACAAATAAAAAATAATATAAATATAATATGCAAATTCGTAATTTCACATTTTCACACACGCTATACACAATCCCACCATCATCTTTTTGTATAAATTCCGTTACATCCCCTCTAACTCATGCAACTTTTTCCCATGTTGTACCTCCTGCATTAACACTTGTACCATGGAACTCTCCTCTTTGCACATCCACCACCGGTTGCAACTCATCATCTTCACCACCCTCTCCTCCGCCGTGCTCCTCCACGCCACCCACCCTATCGCCGCCGCACTCCTCCGCCTCCTCACCGTCCACCGCCTCTTAACCATCGCCATATCCGTTGTCGTTTTGATTTTCTACCTCCGGTCACGCCCCCACCCCGTCCTCCTCCTCAACTACTCCTGCTACCAACCGCCGCCGTGGAGAAAATGTACGTACGAACTCGCTAACGAGTTCGTACTCCACGGCGGCCGGTTCTCGTCGCAGGAGCCAGTGGAGTTCATGAGGAATATATACTTTAAGTCGGGGTTGGGTAATGACACGTATGCACCGCCGTTTATGTTCGAAGGAGGTCAAACTCCTACGTTGAAAAACGCGATGCAAGAGGCGGATGAGGGAATATTCTCCGCCATAGATTCCCTCCTGTCAAAGACTGATGTCTTGCAGGAGGAAATCGATGTGGTGATTGTTACTTGTGGGAGTTTTTCACCCTCCCCTTCTATTTCATCGTTAATCGTGAACCGTTATAATTTAAGACCTGACGTGAAGACGTATAATCTTAGCGGAATGGGGTGTAGCTCAGGCGTGCTTTCGATTGATTTGGCGTACCGGATCCTACGTGGCGGGGGGCGGAAAGTTACGAATGCTCTCGTTGTTATAACCGAGAGCATTACGTTAAATTGGTACGAAGGGGAAGAGAGGTCCATGCTTGTGACAAATTGTATATTTCGTGTTGGATGTGCGGCGACGTTGATCAGTAATGACCCTCGCCGCCGCGCATCAGCGAAAATGGAGCTTATCCATTCTCTCAGGACCCACCATGGGTCCGATGACTCCGCTTACCGTGCTGCTTTCCAAGAGGAAGACGGTAAGGGGATTACTGGTGTTTCACTCACCAAGGATTTAATAAGGGTTGCCGGAGTAAACCTTCGGAAACACATTAAGATACTCGCTCCGCGAGTCTTGCCACTGAGTCAACTCGTGCGCTATGTTTACACGGTGATGACAATGGCTACGTCTGGCAGAGAGATGAAGCCGATCGTGCCAGATTTCACAACGGCGTTCAAGCATATATGTGTGCATACAGGCGGGAAGGCGGTGATTGAACAAGTGGGACGAGTTTTGAAACTCAATGATTCGGTGACTGAACCGGCCCGAATGACCTTGAACCGGTTCGGAAATACATCAAGCAGTCTCGTGTTTTACGAGTTGGCTTATTTTGAAGCAAAACGAAGGGTGACCCAAGGTGATAAAATGTGGATGATTGCGTTCGGTACTGGCTTTAAAGTTGGTAGTTTAGTATGGAAATGGTTATCGGATTCTAAACCTGAATCCGACAACCCATGGAATGATTCCATACATAGATACCCATTGAAAGTATGGTAAAAAAATTATTTTTAGAAAGAAAATCTTATAAACCTAATTTAATTTATTATAACAAAATAGTGTTGAATTTGAGAAACTTTGATTTTGTATCTATATGTTAATTTGTATAACACAATATGATTTTTGAATGCTATTAGACTTAGGGCTGATATTTTTTAGTTTTTAATATTGTAATCCATATGACATTCATTTCTAGTGATGTGTTGTATGTAATTTGGTCCATAGCTATTTATGTTTTATGATTTGTAAGATATGATTTTATTTTGTAAACGTATGTTATAATTTGATATCATCTTCTATTACGTGACGTTGAAAACCTAAGTAAAGAATGCGTACACTTAATTGACTTTAACAAGAGAAAAATATTTGATGATTGAAACGGAAAGTCTAATTGTTTGCGATTTTGTACGGTCTTTTTAGAATCTTGTTTTGTGTCATGTTTTGTTATCCTTTATAAAAAAAACTACAAGAGTTAACAAACTCGGCAATATAACATGAAGTTGTTAAAAAGAAAAACCGAACCATAATGTACGAAAGAAGTTAGTAATAGCATAATCCATTCGTCACTAATATAACATGATTAGTTAAGGTCTTTTTTATTATAAAATTTATAGCTACATATGTTTTTTGTTCTTTATATCTCATACCATTATTTATGTGACCATATTTTAATCATAGTGACCAAATACAAGAGATAATCTCTAAGGTGATGTTCTGCAAGTTGCAGGATCAATATTCAAAGACAACTTACACACAAATGTGAATCTGACATTATACATAACAATACACCCGAAAATAAAATGTATGTAACATTTAGATGTAAATATTAAAATAAAGATATAAAATTACCATAAAAGAAGTATGTAATTTATTGAACAGTGGGTCCCACCCTAGAGGACAGATTTGACCAATCATGTTTTGATGTTAAAGATGTGCAATGACAATTTTCCTATGAACATTTGGTTGAAAATTAACAAAAGTTACTACTATTTTATTGGTTTTGGACCTTTTGGTTACTAATTATCTTGTTAGAAAGAAATAACCGTTACAATTAGATGTTACGTGTCATTAAGATTAGATTTGTTATCTACATCATGTGCGAATAACACCTCATAAAAAAAGGTTGGTATACATAGAATAATGATGTAAATATGGTTGTTGCATTCAAAATTTTGTTAAAGTTTAGTGTGTGTTGTTAAAGAAATCTTAATTATCTATTCTGTTTGCATTTAGCACGTTTAAGTTTTAATATAGACGTTTGAACCGTTGTCCATCTTATTATTTAATATATTTTAAAGTAGTTACCCCTTTTGAAAACAAATATAATAAATTTTAGTTCAAATTATTGTCACGATACATATACATATTTAATTATTAATCAAAAGGTTATATTTACTATTCTACTAAACAAAAATATATAGTTACACACACTTTCTTAATTAACGCGTGTTTTAATTTACTGTCTTATCCATTTGGGTATTATTTTATACTAATTATTTAAAGAACATAGATCATATTATTATTATTTTACCTACCAGCTATAGATACTAACATGTATTTTAGTGTTCTCAAGACTTTCAAGGTTATGCATTTTTTTTTTTGCAAAACAGTTGCACCTTAGCTTGTATATAATAGTGTATCATATCAGTCTATGCATACGTATGAGAGTTCGAAAATATTATGACTGTGTGTGCAATAATTCTAAAAAAACTTGTACTTTAGTGCTACACATTAACACATATATTAAATATTATGATACAAATAAAACATATATGAACATTGCTTGATGCTTACTATATAGTGATTATTCTTTCAAGGTTAACGTAAAATGGAAAATAGTTATTAATAAATCATTACATTATAACCAAGTTTTAAATATTTTCTCATTTAAGTCGTTTTGAAAAATGAAGTAATAATAAAAAATAATTAACATTTATAGAAGCATTTCATTGTGGTAGAACGCTAAAGGAAAGTTGCGTGGTTTTTTAATTTTTAGTTACAAAATGACTAATTTTAATTGAAACAATAATACAATATTAAACTTGGATTTTATCCGTCAAATGCATTATTGAACACTGCTTGACATTGAAGATGAACTTGTAAGAAGTCAGAATAAAAATTAAAGTTTTAAATTTAAAATTAAAGTTTTAAATTTTTATTAACACTTTACAACAAACTCCCACATCATGGAACAACAATCCTGACACTCAAAAGGTGGGTAGTAGGTATTTGTTGGTTGTGACTTGGTCTTTTTAAACTCACATCATAAATACAACTAACTATTCTAATGTATGATAAAAACCCATAGGTCTAAAATTAAGTTATTAAAATTACAAATAGTATCATAATTCAAATTTACAACCGGTGGTCGAGTTAGTTCTAAAATTAGATAATTTAAGAAATAATTCAGGATTTACTAGGAATATGTTTTATTATAAATAATATTTTTCATATTAGATAACTTTATACTATTTTCCCGAACACTTTATTTTTCTAAAATAATGAGTTTGAAAAGTACAATTGTGCAATAACATCATACTTTAGTTGTAAAACACACTAATAAAATGAAAGCAATTTTATATAATATAATAAAAATAACATGGAATGATATAAAACGTAAAATACATGAATAAATAAAACAAATGAGAAAAAATATTTGCCACAATCTGACATGATAATCAAAATGTCATCCCCTATAAAAATAATAAAGAAATACATGTTAACCGTGGAATCATTTTTAGTTTTATTAAATTTTATATTATTTTTAATATCTCCCTAGTGTAAGTTTATTTGCTATTAATAAGATGCAAACACAAAATAAACATTTTTTTAACTGCGGCCAAAATAACATGATTTATTAAAATAGCTATTTTATGCTAATCATAATCATTAGAATTATTTATTTAGAAATAACGCATAAAATAGCAACCAACCATCATTTAAATTTTGGTAATGTTCTTATAAAATGTTACCATCTTACCTAATTTATATATATCTCGCAACTAGTTACTGAAAACGTCAATCTATCTTTAGAGGGCACAACCAACTCAGGTGAGGATCGTATCCGCTATGACAGTTTGAAATCATTTTATATTTATATCTATACCATTATATAATGCATAAACATATAACACAATATAATTTCACAAAAAAATAATACACTTAATATAAACTCTTAAACATTATGTACAAATGTTCTATGCAATAATTTCTATTTTGTCCATCATTTAATAAATTTCTTCTAATTAATACATTAATTAATTCATATTATTAATATATTATTTAATAGCATAAGATTATTTAATTCACAACATTATATATTTTATTATTTATAATACTTTAAATTAACATTTAAATTTAGTATAATACATTTATACTAATAAATATTCTATTATTTATAACAATTAACTATATAAGTACTAATACTTTTTTAATAATAATAATAATAATAGTAATAGTATTTATTATTATTATTATTATTATTATTATTATTATAAAATTTATAAATAAGTAGTATATAATTTGAATACTTAACTATATAATTATTAAATACTTTTATACTTATAATGATAATAATAATCAATATCTATATTTTATACTAATATATAAAATATTTGATAATAACACACTTGTAATACTACTCAAAATTTAATACACCTAATATAATTTTTTTAAACACAAGGTACAACTATTATATATAATAGTTTCTAATTTGTCTCTATTAATAAATTTATTCTAATTAATATGTTATTTAATATATTTATTTTAAGTATTTTTATACAACTTTAAATTAATACTGAAATACGTGCATTTATTATTTATACTTTTATAACTTAATACTGCTTTATTAAGTATTATTTTATTTAAGCATTTAAGTATATATAATCATTAAATAATTATATAATTATAATAATTTATATAATCATTAAATAATTATATAATTATAACAATAATACCAAAATATATCAGTGTTTAAGTTAAGTTGAAGAAAATACTAAATAAAACCCACCACATCACTTATATAACAAGTATAAAAGATCAAGAGAAATGTATGTTAATGTTTTTACTTAATGTAATCAAAGTATAATTTATTTCTCCAAACTAATAAAAACCTAATTTGTTTTTTTAATTTATATTTAAACCATTTAAAGATTTTTTATAACTAATCATAACATTCTCTCTCTCTCTTCAAATTGATACATGTTTATTTTATTTTATACTTAATATTTTGAGTTATCTTAAATTTGTAGTTAATCACCACAAAATTTTATTTAATTTTATACATAAGTCTTCGAGTTTTGTCAAATTTATATTTACTAATATTTTTTAATTTATAGCTTGTTAATTATACTAAGTCATCACATATACATGTGTTATTAAATCTTTCAACTTTTATAACCAAAAAACTATCATTACAACATTTACGTATACGTTAAACCATATCGCAGCAAAGTGCGGGTATAATCCACTAGTATGTGTGTGTGTGTGAGTGTGTGTGTGTGTGTGTGTGTGTGTGTGTGTGTGTATATATATATATATTGCATTAGGTGTGAAATTTAATCTGATCGAATTGGATATAGTTTTCCTTTTCCTTAACTGGTTGTAAAACCGATTCGCTTTTTACTTTTAGGGAGTCAACCCTAACCGGTTTTAAAACCGTTCGCTTGGCCCAAAACGTATTCTTTTGCACCACTAACTATAGGTTGAGATGGACAAAAGGAAAAAAAGTTCAAAAACTAAGGTCGACAACCTGACTCGGTTGTCAAACCTGTTTCATTCCAAACCGGTCCCAACCTAGCCCGCCCAGTAGGTTTGAGGTTGAGTCTTAACCATATTCGGTGAAACCAGTGTTAACCCGGTTTCAACCTGATGTAAACTCGATCATTCTCCTCATCCAAACAGGTTTCAACCTTAACCCATTCTAAAAATGACCAGCTTAAACTTTTGTTCACCTAACCCGAATCGGTGTCCAATATGGTTTCAACCTGCTTTGTATTAGGAGTGTTCATCAGATCAGATAACGATTCATTCGGATCAAATTACTCGGATTTGAAAATTTTATGATCATATATAAAATCCATCTTGATCTAAATTTGTGATAGCTCTATCTGATCTGAATCTATTTAAACTTAATTCAGACCGACTTGGATAAACCCGAATGAAAAGAATAAGAACTTTTCTGAGTTTTTGTTATTGTTTTTTTCTTTTTTTAGTTTTTTGTTCGTAACATTTACTAGCTTAGAATTACAATAGAACAAGTATAATTGAAAATACACTTAGTCAATTGGCTATTATGGTTTCCAGACAAATATATTAATACAAGTATAAAAACTTTTCTATATGATTTTGTTTTAAAAATCATTACACATTTCTTCTTATTAACAAAAATGCATATATTACAATAAAAATGCATATATTTACTAGCCAATATTACATATCAGAATTAAAAAAAATAATTCTTCGTCATCTTTTGTTTTAAAAATCTATATGATTTTGTTATAGTATATCTACATGTACTCATCTTATTGATATATTGAATGATAATGTTTGTACAATTTTTATAAATCTTATGACTTATCAAATTGTGTTTTTACGTGATAATGCAGTTTATATCTTTATTATATATTAAGAAATTCAACAAATAATAATATATATTATTTTTATAAATTGAGAAAAATATATTTTTTTAATAAAAAACCGCCAGCGATACACACCTGGTGTCGTATCTCCGGCATATCTCCGACCAAATGAAATTTATTTATTTTTCATCTGGAAATATGCAAATGGTTTCGTATCGCTAGCGTATCTCCAGACAAAAAGTAATAATTTTTCAATTGTCACGTGTGAGATACCATATGCATTGGTATTGCCGCGTGGCAATACATTGGTTATTTTTGAAAACCATTTGGTCAATGGCTATAAATGAAAATATACTTAGTCAATTGATTATTATGTGGCTATTATAGTAATTTTCCCAAATAGAAATTTGTCTAGAACGTAAATTCAAATTTAAAGATACAGGTAATTATGTAGGATTGAAAGACTGATATCTTTTATTTAGAATAATAATTGATTATTGTGTAGCATTTTAGGACCAGAGGATTGAAAATTGTCAATAGTCTTGGGTATTGCCTATTGGGTTGAATGTAGTGGCAATTGGGGTAGTGGGTAATGCGATAGAAGAACAATAGGCTTGTAATTCGCTTCAATTAGATATCCGTATAACTTGAATTATAAAATATTGATAGAACCGAAATCCGAATAAAGGATTTTGGATTCAGATAAAATCTTATGTATATTGATAGAACAAGAATTCGAATAGGTTTTTAGAGTTAGATACGGATTAGATTACATATTTTTTTTTGAGATTTTGGAATTATTTTTCAGCATCCTACTTTATAGACCTTTAACTACAGTATAGGTTTCTATTGTTATCCAAAGTCCAAACACATAAATGGGCCCGTATTAGAATACGGCCTTAATTGTTGGGCCAGTTCGAGCACACTCTGGGCTAGAGGTTCGCATAAAACCAGGTTCGGACCCGACCCGGAGCCGGGTACGGGCAATACCTGATGGGAGGCATACCCGGTTTGGAACCGGGTTTAGTTTTTGAGTTTTTTAGCGAACCCGAACCGGTAATTGAACCTAGTATTGGACATAAAAAGAGAAAAGAAAATAAAAAAAATATAAACTAAACCTGGTATTGGACCCGGTTCCGGACCCGACCCTACCCTACCCGGGTGTGACGGGTAGGGTTTTCAAGCAAGTGAACCCGACCCGGGTTCGGATCTGGGTTCACCAATACCCAGGTACAGCAAAACCCGATTGGACCCAACCCGGTTTGAACCCGGTTTCGGGTATAATCCAAAACCCGATTTGCACATCTCTACTTTGGCTCTATCTTCTTATTTAACATTTTATATGAAACTTTTAAGTACAAATTCTATCCTTTTCTATTTCATAAATTCTGAAGCTCTACACTAATTTTGGTATTTATAATTGATAAATTGTGTTATCAAAACCACTTGATGGTTTTGTTTTTACATAAAGTGACGCAGTTTATTATTCTATTTTTTTAAATCCCAAATATACCGTTGCATATTTCTAGTTTTCTAACATAAATTTCATTATAAACCGAACGTCGTAGATTTTCCGCGGTATAAATAACATCGCTGCAATGTGCAAGCTTACTTCTGCTAGTTTTTCGTATTAGGTAACAAGTCAAAGCACGTAAAGAATTATAAATGAGATCACCAATTTAGTTTTGATAAGATTGATCTACACACTTGTGTCGTAAGACAGTGGGAAATAAAATAGTAACAAATTCAATTAGATACTTTAGTTTTTTTAACCTCCAACATCGCTACCCGACCGAAAATTTTAACCTCCAACTAAAAACTAAAAAGCATTCAAGCACCGAGAAAACCGACCCGATGTGAAAGAATCTTGGGTCGAATTCGAAGCGTTAAAATTAGTTGTAATAGTAAAGTGTTTTGTTGCCATTTGTTCACTCATCTTCCTGATCATGTGGCTGTTGTAACTTGTAAAAGTCTTGTGGTTTCTTGGCTCGAAGCATAAAGTTTAGTTGTAAAATATAGTGTTTTGTTTCCATTTGTGAAGCATCTGCCACCAACCCTAACATCTATATATATACATATAATTAGTGTTACATACAACTCATAATCTTTTGTATTTTTAATTACTTTTATAGATTTCAAACCGAATCAAATCAAACTTGGTTGGTGGAGTTTTAAACTTGTTTGAAGAATGAATATGATATATCTTCATGTCGTATGTAAAAAAAAGTTACGCCCTATGGATTTTGAAAACCATTTTTTGGAAACATGTGAAATATTAACTATGTCAGTATAAAATATTAAAATCAGATAAGAAACAATTTACAATTTTTTTATTCAATAAAAATTCTTATTTTTATAGAGATAAACACTATAACTTACATATTATAAAATTTAAATTCCTAAACTTTTAGTTGTGAGATTTGCTATTTAAGAACCAAAGTTTTTCTTTTAAACACTTTACTGATTGCCTACTACGGTGTAAATTACTATATATTCAGAAGAAAATGTAACTTTTAAAAGAAATAATTACAAGTTAATAGGAAAATGTTATGTAGACGTAAGAATTCTTGCACTAGAGAAAGAATGGGCTGACAATCATGAGATAACTAATTTAATAATATTAGTGGTTTGGGGCTCTATGAAACTGAAAACCATTTTAATGTTTAATTTTCTTTTATAATGATGTTAAAAGACACTTGAGACCTATGTATATTAGTCAAGTGGCCTTATTCTATATACAATAGTTTACAATTTTACATATTATGATACGGGCCGTAAAACATATGAAATAAGTATTATGTAGGTTGTATGACTCTGTCAGTATTGTGTATGGTAGTTTCTGTCATTTTATACAACTTGTAAACATTCATCTCATAACGTATAACATTATAACTCTCATACGGCACATGACATGTGTGAAAACCCTTTTCATACGCCCACATTATGTTTGGACACCTTAACGACCTCTTATTGTTTATGGTCGTTTATGTCATATGCGCCTCTTAACTTGTTAGTAATGTGTGATTGGTGGTGAGTGTGACGTGAGTTTAGTTTTGTCCTACTTCAATTCATTGTTTAAACGTCGGAGAGGATCATTTATAGTAATTATTAAGTAGCAAATTACAGATTAGGTCATTTGATTTCTTTATTCTTCCTAAAATGTTCTTATTTTTATTTAGAGATGCTCTATTAGAAATGCAGCCAAGTATTCGACTAATGCTATGTATCATACTCAAAATCGCTAACATGTCATATATAATATATTCATTTAATAGATAACTAATTTATTAACCATTGATTATATCTTGAACATAAGTGGCGTTGTTCATGAAATCATCTACGGAGAAAATCTGAGGAAAGATTTAAGAAGCTAATTTATTAAAAAGATAGTTGCTTCTTATTTCTACACTTTTTATAAATTATGTTATTAAAAATAAGTTTATCACACTATCAAATTATGTATAGTTTAATCATCAATTTAGTTACTTAGAGTATTTTCAAAAAAGTCGGGATGAATATCGGATATTAAGTTGATCCTTCAATGCTTTGATTTAGCAGATCTTTGACTTTATAATTGAGTAAAATGTACTTAATATGTTTAATGTAATTAATGTTTTAAATTATTGCGATTGAGTGTAGTTGAAAACTTGCAACTTTAGTTTCTATTTGTACTATTAGTAAGATTAAAATCATACCATTATTTTCTAGTTAAATAATAACTGAAAAAGGATCGTAAATCTGTCGTCACACAAAATTATAATAATCACATTGTAGTTCAATCTGTTTAATTGGGTGTATCAAACACACAAACTTTTTATTATATACCTAATGTATTTAAATCAAAACCTTTTAGTTAAAGAGTACATCATTTAAATTTCACAATATCTATTTTAAAACTCTTCATCAATAATCATACTTAAGTTTTAGTTTAGATTGAACAAAAATCGGTTCTTTTGCATTTCATTTCGTTTTTATGGTGACCAAATAAAAACACATGCTGTTATTATCTTTATGTATGTATAATAAACTTGAATAATCAGAAAAAAAGTAAAATATCTTGTAATTCTTCAACGCATTTTTTGTTAGATTCTGCATGTTTTAAACTTCTGAATATTAATACTTTATTGAATTTAATACAATAAAAGTTACCTTACTTAAACTTGTTTTTTTTTATTCATGCGAGTCGATATAATATAATTAATTATTTAGTATTTTAAAACTTTTAACCCTCTTCCCAAAACACACCCACTACCCCCTTTCCTCGGGTTACCAAAATAAATGTTACCGTGCCAAACAATAATTACACTGTAAAAAAAGGACACAATTTTTGAAATACCAAAATTACCCTTGTTTTGGACATTTCTTGTTAAAGTTTACCTCTTCATCACTATAAGTAATTTAACATACTGTTTCACCGTTTAAATTGTCATATCATTTACTGTTAAAGTTTATGTTTGTTTTAAAACTAAAATCATATCGTTAAATAACAACTCTAAACCAAAACCAAATGCTACTAATGATTTGGGTTTAGTTTGTTTTATGTTTTGGACTTATTGGGTATTTATAATGACGTAAATACGATCAAAACAACGGCAGTGTAAAACGGTTAAAGCTTAAAATATCAACTCCTTATGTTGTATCGTGAAACGACACACAATCATGCATATAGCTTTGCTTAATATATATAAAGTCCTAAAAGTAAATAAATAAGGGTGTATAAGCAAAATTTTACTCTGATGATACATCTTATCTAACCGGTTTCAAGTATTAAACATAAATACAAACAATTTAGTACGGTTTAAAATTTTATAACCAACAAGTTAAGATAATTTTAAATAACTGACTCTGAAAATAATTTAGTTATGTAACATTATAGATGGTTTTGGTTTCAAGAATCCAAACCACACTACTAATTATTGATTAAAGGATAGCTTGTATGAATCATTATTGGTTTGACATCAATAATGGGAGCCGCTTAAATATGTTAAGGATATGTATATGTATACCAATAATAAATTTTGAGTTTTCTATATATTATGTTATTCTATAATCATATTATTTATTTATTTTGTTGTCCCCGAAATGTAAATATCCATGTTATATACAAGATAATCGATAGATACATACATACATTGTCTTACATTATATCCATGTTACATGCAAAATAATTGATACATACGTGCATACATGCATTATCTTACATCCCAGTTTAAATAAAACTAATATTAACTTTAATTTTTCATATCTATCTATCAGTGATGAAACATTTTAACTAAGTGTAAACGTGTAACTTTCATTTTTAGATGTTACTGTCTAATTTTTTATTCAAAAAAAGGTGTAATAAGGTTGAAGTTTAGCTTACCTAGAAAAGTTGATTAAAATAAGCCTTAAAATAATTAAATCAAGAAATACCATTTAAGAGTTAATTTACGTATTTAACCTAAGCCTTCCTCTTTACCCTTTCACAATCTCCTAGATGTTATTGTCCACTTCTCTCTCATGGACTCTGAAAACATTGAATCCTATCTTTAGATTCTTACCCAATTTGAACCCGACCCGATTTCTTAAAATACATCAACACCACTATTTTGCTTAAAAAATAAATAAATTGAATAATTACATCACTACTTTCCCATACGGTATGATTATACCTCAACACTAAACAGGTGATATGAAAAAAATAGAATTAACTAAAAAAGAAAGCTTATATTACGAAGTTTTATCCTGTAACATGTCTTGTTTTGTTATATTAATTAATAAATGTTAAATATTCTTTTAATCAATATGTAATGACTAGCTTACTCTTACTATGACAAAAATAATAATCTTTGAAGCGAATTTCTAAATTTATATTAACTACGTATTTTCTAATTGTCTTACATGCCATACCTTGACTTCCAACCATTTCTTTACTCTTCACTCCTAAATGTATATTAACAACATATTTCCTAAATGGCTACAAACTTCTTTAAAGTGAGTTCGAATCACGTGATGGCTGATGCAAAGTATAGAGATCGAGAATGCACAATTGTCACTAAAAGCTCCGAAATTGAATCTACAACTTTCTTGTAACTTAGTAGATGATATACGATGTGTAATTTTGGTAATCCATAAGCTACGAGCTATAACATTGGAAATGAATGATCGATTCATTACTATACGAGGAAGATGATATGATGAATACATAGTATGTGAACTTGGTTGGGGTTTCATCAGTCTTCGAGATCCATATCAAAAGACTCTTTAGCGTTATTCTTGAGAAATGATTGGGTTATGAGATAACTTTGAGCATGTGATACAACAATGTAGGCATGGAATGAGGGAGTAGCAATCAACGATGATGGTGTTAAAGTTATTAACATAATAATAGTTTAGTTTTGCTACTAATTATAAAAACTTATGAATAATACAATTTACAGTATATTTACATATTAATATCATCTTGTCCGCTGATAGTTTGGAGAAGCTTATTCCACATGAAAGCTTCGTTCTGAATTTTGTATGATATTGGGAGATAAACCGATTACAAAAATAATATTGTAGGCTGTTGAGATTATATAAGTTTAATATTTTTACTACAAGTATAAGCAATACAAATCAAACAAATTACATTTTGAAAAACGATAAAAACCATATTTTAAAAATATTTTTGTAGTAATTATTCGTGTAACTAACTCTAAAATATATATAGTTACACTCTAAAATATATGTAGATGTTAATACCACCCTAATCTTTATTCAACTAATAACCTTATCTAAATATTATGAAGTCGAATACTATATTATCTAACATAAAATGACTTCAAATACTTACTAGTCCTTAAACTTAATGAACTCTAATCACTACCCCTTGATAAAATGTCATTTAATGAGTTAATCACAAGGACAATTAGGTAATTTGGATAGTTGTTGGTGCCCTAATCATATTTTTATAAAATAAAGAAATTGTTGATATTTAAAACCAAACATTTTGAGTATCTCCATGCTCATCCTTCACTCTCTCCCCCTCTACACCTTCAAACTCCGATGACCTCCATCACAACATAACCACCACCGCCGCCGCCACCCACCACCACTCCGCCACCCACCACCACTCCGCCACCGCCACTACGCCACCACACACCACCGTCCTCCTCCTATCTTCTCTTGAACCAGAAACACCACACAAGTGCCACCATTGACAGTTTCCTCTTCATCTTCCACCACCACCACCACCGCCGGTGGCACCACCAGAGACACCGCCGTGCACGGTGGAGATACTATTTTCTCCGGTAAGTTTCCATTAGAAGCAAATACAGTCTCTTTTTATTGCTTCACATGGATGAGTTTGTTTTTTCTGTAGCAGAAACATACGAGTGAGTTTTAAGCATACCACCACCACCTTAAAACCCTCTTTCACATGCATTTTGTCCCCTTTGTTTGAAACCCTTTTCACTCTCCACCACCACCATCACCACCACCACCACCACCACCACCACCACACCACCCACCACCACCATCACCACCACCACCACCACCACCACCACCACCACCACCCACCACCACCATCACCATCACCACCACCACCACCACCACCAATCTTTTCATGCATTTGCCTCCAAAGTTTGAATCTTTCTTGAATCTTTAAACTTCAACTCTCATCTCCGACCACCCACCACCGCCACCGCCACCGCCGGCGACCACCACACAACCCCATCAAAGCCCATTTTGTATTTGACTTATACCACCAGTTTACAACGTTTACACCCATCAAGATGCATAAAGTTTCAATCTTTCTCACTTTCTTGATCCTCTGTTTCATCAACCACCACACGCCACCAGTCGCCGCCGTGTCCCCCGACGGCGAAGCCCTACTCTCTCTCCTCTCCTCCACCACCTCCACCGTCTTCTCCTCATGGAATTCATCTTCACCAACACCATGTTCATGGCAAGGTGTCACATGTTCACCACAAAACAGAGTCATCTCTGTTACAATCCCCAACACATTCTTGAATCTCTCATCACTCCCACCACAACTATCATCTCTCTCCTACCTGCAACTCCTCAATCTCTCCTCCACCAACATCTCCGGCCAAATCCCGCCGGAGTTCGGCAGTTTTCCCCACCTCCGGCTGCTAGACCTCTCATCAAACTCACTCTCCGGCGACATTCCGCCGGAGATCGGTCAACTGAGTTCACTACAGTTTCTTTATCTCGACTCCAATCAACTCACCGGCAAAATCCCACCTCAACTTTCAAATCTTTCATCACTCCAATACTTTTGCATTCAAGATAATCTCATCAACAGCACGATTCCACCTCAACTCGGATCATTAGTGTCCCTTCAAGAGTTTCGAATCGGTGGTAACCCGTATTTAACCGGAGAAATCCCACCGGAGCTAGGGTTTCTCTCAAATCTCACCACTTTTGGAGTTGCAGCCACCGGACTCACGGAGTGATTCCCACCACATTCAAGAACTTGATCAAGCTCGAAACTTTAGCCGTTTACGACACCGAGGTATCCGGTTCGATCCCGAAGGAGCTCGGGTTGTGTTTGGAGCTTAGGAACTTGTATCTCCATATGAACAAGCTTACAGGCCCTATTCCAAGTGAATTGGGTCAGCTGCAGAAGCTCACAAGCTTGTTTCTATGGGGGAATTCGCTCTCGGGCCCGATCCCACCGGAGCTTTCGAACTGTTCATCACTTGTTGTATTGGATGTTTCTGCTAATGAATTGAGTGGTGAAATCCCAAGGGAATTGGGGAAGTTAACAGTTCTTGAACAGCTTCATTTGTCTGAGAATTCGCTAACGGGCCCGATTCCACCCGAGCTCAGTAACTGCACGAGCCTTACCGCGATCCAGCTCGATAAAAACCAGCTTTCGGGCCAAATCCCGTGGCAAATTGGGAACTTGAAGATGTTACAGAGCTTCTTTTTATGGGGGAATATGGTTTCGGGCACGATCCCGTCATCTTTTGGGAACTGCAGTGAGCTCTACTCGCTTGATCTTTCGAAAAACAAACTCACTGGTGAAATCCCTGAAGAAATCTTTGGTTTAAACAAGTTGAGCAAACTGTTGTTACTTGGGAATTCGCTGTCGGGAAAGGTGCCTAAAAGCGTCGGGAAATGCCAGTCGTTGGTTAGATTAAGGCTCGGGGAGAATCAGCTTTCGGGTCCGATTCCTAAAGAAATCGGTCAGCTGCCAAACCTTGTGTTTCTTGATCTATACACGAATCATTTCTCGGGGTTTTTACCGCGTGAAATTGGTAACATTACTGTTCTTGAGCTCCTAGATGTTCATAATAATCATATAACCGGTGAAATCCCTGTAGAACTAGGTGAATTGGTGAATCTTGAACAGCTTGACTTGAGCCAAAACGGGTTCACGGGTCAAATCCCGTCGAGCTTCGGTAACTTTAGTTACTTGAACAAGCTCATCCTCAACAACAATCTGCTCACCGGTTCGATTCCTGGGTCGATCAAAAACTTGCAGAAGTTGACACTTCTTGATTTGAGTTCAAACAGTCTTTTGGGCCAAATCCCACCTGAGATCGGGTTAATCACGAGTTTAACATTAGTCTCGACTTAAGTTCAAATCGGTTCGAAGGTGAGATACCCGAGTCAATCAACGGGCTGACTCAGTTACAATCACTTGATCTTTCACACAATTCATTTCATGGGAAAATCTTAATCTTGAGCTCACTTACTAGCCTCACTTCCCTAAATGTTCATACAACAACTTCTCGGGCCCAATACCGGTCACACCGTTTTTCCGAACCTTGACACTAGAATCATTCATCCAAAACCGGGCCTGTGTGAATCTGTAGACGGGTATACATGTTCTTCAAGAGTACCCACAAGAAACGGGTTGAAGTCGGCTAGAACCATTGGTATAGTGGTTCTAACCCTGGTCTCGGTGACCATTGCGGCTGCAGCCACTTGGATCTTTATGTCAAGAAACCATAAATACATGATCAAGCACTCGTTAGCCGACCCAAACCATGACTCTCGAGATGACGATTTCTCCTACCCGTGGACATTCATCCCCTTCACAAAGCTCGGGTTTACAATCGAAAACATACTGGATTGTTTAAAAGACGAGAATATTATCGGGAAAGGATGCTCTGGAGTCGTTTACAAAGCCGAAATGCCTAACGGGAGATCATTGCAGTCAAAAAGCTATGGAAAACGAAAAAAGACGAAGAACCTGCGATCGATCATTTGCAGCTGAAATTCAAATCTTGGGTCACATTCGACATCGAAATATAGTGAAACTTTTAGGCTATTGTTCTAACAAAAGTGTTAAGCTTTTGCTTTACAATCATATTCCTAATGGGAATTTGCAGCAGTTGTTGCAAAGTAATAGGAATTTGGATTGGGAAACGCGGTATAAGATCGCGGTTGGATCTGCACAAGGGCTAGCTTATCTTCATCATGATTGTGTGCCTGCAATTCTTCATAGAGATGTTAAGTGCAATAATATTCTTCTTGACTGCAAATATGAGGCTTATTTGGCTGATTTCGGGCTCGCGAAGCTAATGAATTCCACAAACTATCAGCATTGCATCTCACGGGTTGCTGGATCGTATGGGTACATCGCTCCAGGCAAGAATCTTATGTTGTTATCGTTAAATCATGAGCTAATTAGCATTCTAACCATTGGATTTGACCCGTTTGACTTGGTTTGAAACAGGTCAAAACAACTAATTAGTGTGTTACGGGTTTTGGGTTGGTAATAGGTCAAAACAGTTTTGAGCTTTTTTCTCTGTTTCTGCATAAAACAATTTTGGACCCGTTTCGACCCATTTGACCCGTCTGTTTAGATTCACATGTCATATCTTTTAGCTATGCATAACAAGTTCATGATATCTCTTTTTTTATCTTTTTGCAGAATATGGTTACACAATGAACATAACAGAAAAGAGTGACGTCTACAGTTACGGGGTGGTGTTACTAGAGATCTTAAGTGGACGAAGTGCGGTTGAGAATCGCGTAAGGGAGGGTTCACATATAGTCGAGTGGGTCAAAAAGAAAATGGGCAGCTTCGAGCCCGCAGTCACCATATTGGACACCAAGTTACAAGGGATGCCGGATCAAATGGTCCAAGAAATGCTACAGACGCTCGGGATCGCGATGTTTTGCGTGAATTCTTCGCCCGCGGAGAGACCGACAATGAAGGAAGTTGTTGCATTGTTGATGGAAGTTAAGAGTTCACCTGAAGAATGGGGGAAAACTTCACAACCTTTAATGAAGCAACCGTCTAGTCATAATTATAGTATTCCACAATGATGAATTAGGGTTTTGTTTTAGATTTGATGTGTTTTAGACAAATGGGCAAGAATAGAATTATGTGATTTGATCATGAGAAGAAAGGTTTGGATAAATGGGTGTCATTGGTGTAGTTTGTTTATTGTAGGTGGTCTTTTCTTATAGCAATGTACAATTCATGTTACATGAAGTACAAGTCATTACAACATCGGTCTTCGTTTATCGAATCTAAAAAAACATCGTGTAATGCACTTCTATCTTTTGCTTTATCATTTGTATATAAGATGATTATTTAAGCGTTTTCTTTTTCTTATATTATATACAAGTGTATTATACAGTTTTTATAGTTGTATTTGTAAAAAAATGTTTTTATATAAAGACAAAAGTGAGGCCTACAAGTCTCCAATTTATTTATGTGTGACAATTGATCCATGCTTCATTGTTTTGTTGTTAGTAGAAAGAAGCATGTAATCTGGTCAAAAAGGATAAAGGAACTTAAAGATACATGACACACACTCCTTTATCACACCAAACAATGCCCATGAATAATGTCTCCTATTTATTGTACAAAACAAGAAAGTCGAGAAAATAAACATATAAACATAAAACCATGGTGTTTGACTTAGCTACCGTTGTATAGAATCACAAACAAGTGGATATGTTATGATATTTTGAACGAAACGTAAGCAGTCTAGTTTATCTACAACTCCTCAAAAGACAAGTCCAGTGTCATTGTGGTCATTACACAAATCCGATCTTGATCCTACCGGTTTGACAACTATCACACACTATCGCTCGAGTTCTTTAGTCCTTCTATTTGATCATATCTTTCATGAGAATGTCTACCATATATCTATGATAATACACATAGTAATACATGTATTGGACCATACATCATTAGCAACGATCATGTCTATGTTTTCATATCGGATGTCCAACGATATCATCACTTTATGAGTTCTTCTGATCGTATTTTATCAGCCAAAATTTGTATACTTCTTCATGATCCCATCAAAGTGCACATACAACCCTCTTTTGTTTCATGTTTTAGTATCAACTATTATTCTATATTTCTATTAACATCATTGGTATCAAGAATCAACTCTTTTATTTTAGTTTGACTCCTCAGTAGTCAACCTTAAAGTCCAGGTTGACCAAGCAAGAAGCTTTCAAGTCCCTAGGGATCCAAACTCCTCATCTTTTGGATCAATAACTCAACACTCCTAAGTAAACTGTCTCAAACTCCTCAAATCCCTACAACAATTTTAGGATCATAAAAAGTCAAAGGAACCATGCTCGAGGCAGTTGACTCTCAAGTAAATGGATTATGTGTGTTTTACACAATCATTAGAAAAAACAAACTCCTAAACCTTAATCAATACTCACATGATATCTTTCTAGGCTAGGAGACCATTAGATCCAAGTATAGTACACTAAAATATAATGTCAAAGTCTCTAATATCTATACAAGAAAAAGAAGACAATAAAGTAAAAAAAAAGTCAACCTGAACATCTAATCTTGTAACTTTTTTTTAAACCACACCAGTTAGTTAATCTAGAAACTTTGGTGCTAGCGGTTCGATCAAGCTATGTACCAAAACAAATGAACCAGACGGCTTTATGTTTACCATACAAAACTAGAGCAAATCCTTGAGACTCGCCCCCTTCACTAGCTAGCGGATCAATTTCGAGAGTGTGGTAACCAGTTTTTCAACTGAAGCTAATATAATCTATATGGTTTTTAAAACATTGTTTGATATATCCTTTTGTTATTCTTTTTATGTGTACAACATTCTTTACTGAGTGTACAACACCACTGACCACATTTGTCACCTCCTGCAAGAAATAAGAATGCTTCATTACCTAAAAGATATCGGAAACCTTCTCAAACCAGTGATATCTTTTAAATTTTAGTAATAAGGTTTTGGGGTCAGTTTATGTTATCTTAAAAGTTAGATATTAAACTCCTTAACTTTTAGATTAAATCATCAAGTTAATAAATTTTACTTTTTATACAGTAGATACAAGTTTTAACGTTTTCTTAAATGGAGATGATGTATAAATGTGTCTATTATTTGTTTTAATTCTTTTGGAATATAATTCTATGATTACTTGTGTTTTTTTTGTTGTTTTTTTATGATTAATTTGATTTTAGGCTTACAGAATTGATCGAGCTTATTTGTTACTAAATTAGCTTTAGTGTTACTCGATGTTTATTTTCATAGTGGCGTATTCTCTAAAATTTCGAACATGTCTTTGCCATATTTTAGGCTTTTTTTGAATTTTTTTCTTTTCTTTCTTATATCCTAACAGTTTTGGATTCTTTTAATGCAGTTTTTTTTAGCACCAAGTGTTCTTTTGTTATTTTTGAATTATTGTTACCTTAATTTTCTTTACCCTTTTTTTGTTTTTTAAATTAAATTTTATGGCATTATTATTTTTATCAAAGTTTTCAAATTAAATTTTGGAGATGCAGCCGAAGCACGGTCATTATTTTATAGTTATTAAAACAAATTCAGTTAGGAACGGATTTAATTAAAAGAAATTTGTAGAGTTTTTGTCTTTTTTATTATTATTTTTTCAAAATCCATGAAAACCCACTATCAAAAAACTCCCAAAACAATCACCTTAATAACCAAAAGAATCGGGTATTTCACAACTTGTTTTAACATATATGGCCTTTAAAAGATTATGATAGAAATTAAACTTTTACTATCACATCGCCCTCAAAGTTTTTGGCTATTAACACACAAGGTGAAGGTCAACATAGAATTATTGTTATTAGTCAATGTTTTTAAAATCGGATCGGACGTTGAATCGAACACCATACTGGTCCGATGGTTTGACCGAATTTAAGAACTAAATGACATCATAATTATATAATATAGTTATATATATAATTCAATACAAGTAACTTATGTGTATTTTATAGTTATATATAAATTTAACAATAACCATACGTCTAACACATTAATTATTGTTGAACACTTCGTTTTTACACATTAAAATCCATAACAAAAATAAATAAATCAAAATCCAGTTCAACCCCCTAGCCCGGTTCCCCGGTTCGACCACCAATTTATGTGAACCGGTTAGACCACATCTCCGATTCCCGGTCGGACCAGCTGATTGATCCGGTCCTCACAACATTGCTCTTAATTTGATTGTTTTATATCTGAAATATAGAAAGTTCATGCCACCAAACCCACAAAACTTAACTATCACACTTTGGATTGAGCCACCTAAACCCATATCAAAAACCTTAACCAACCACAAAATGACACTATAAAACATGAGTTCCCCATGCATAATCTTTAAGACCAACAACTACAAAAAACACAAGAACAAGAAAAACAACCAATGGCTCGACCACTTCCGAACCACCTTCTAGCCGGTGCATCGCACCTAAGCCTAGCCATCGGCTCAATTTTCTTTTGTGCATTCACACTGTTCATGTGTGCTGGTCATTCCCGGAAATGGGTCCACCGTTTAAAAGCATGCTATAGTTACGATTACGAAGAACTGTTATACAGCTCAACAATGGAGGCATGACTCATGGGTTTGAAAGTGACGATGAAGAAAACGAAGAAGAAGAAGAGGAGGAATCCGTTTGGCAAAAGAATATACTTATGGGTGGAAAGTGTCAACTACCAGATTTTTCAGGGGTCATAATTTATGATTCTGAAGGAAATATTGTTCCACCTAAACCAAGGCTTCTTGCTCTTACCTGGAAATAGAAGATGAAAATATTCAATAAAATGAATAAATCAAGTGTTTAGCGTGTCTAAATCGGATTTAGATATGTGCATTTTATGTTGGAAATGTTAGTTTACAATCAAAATCTGCAGCTTTAAGGGTGTATAGTGCATACTAAGCGCGTTTTTATATGTTTTGTGCAATTTGAAGAATCGTATATTAATTCGTTATTGATTCAGTTTATTGTTAAAAGCACTTGCTTGGTCAAATGATTTCATGAAGATTACAGGAACCATACATGTAAGAATGATGTATAATAACGGGGGTGTTTGGGTGCGCGTTTAGAAAATCAAATCCAGATGATCAGTGCGTAATAAAACACGCTATAGAAGATGGTGTTTAAATTTGCTTCTACAGCTTAAACATGTAATTATTAGATAACAATGATCAAATAGGATGGTTTTATATATTCTTGAAATATATATTTTTTGTTATATGATATTTATTGTTTAGGGTTATTAACTGTAATAATGAACTTATTTATAACAAACATCCAAACATCCCTGAAATATTATAAATAAAAACATGAAAAAACTTACCATGCTTATGTGACCGATCAACTAGCCCTCGTTGAAACAGATGCAGAGCTCCGCCCCCTAAATCCCACAACGTTTAGCTTTGAGGGAGATTTCTGAAAACCAGATTGGCTAACTGTGCGTGTTTTCCCACCAATTTTCACCATGGGTCGTTTTGGGCTACTCGGTTTTGAAAACTTCGACGATTTGGCTGGCCCTTTAGCTGTTGTTTTTCCAGATTTGGGCCCTGATGGACTTCTTTTGGTTGGTGATTTGGAAAGGCCAACTACTTTACTAGATCTGGCGGACGACGATGAGCCTCCTTTGGCGGGTGATTTTGCAGCCTTAAGAGGCTTGTTGTTTTTCTGATCGGACACTTTGACTTTGACCGGCTTTGTACCTTTTGTTTTATGGGCTTGAGGTTTTGGCCTGCCGCTGTCTTTTTGAACATCACTTACGGTGAGAGACTCTAAGCTTTCATTTTTCCTCATGGCTTCCTCAACACGGGTTGCTAAAGCGAGGTCCTTTTAGTAACTAGACTCGTTACTTTTCCTGAAAAAACAACAAAAAACTGTGAAGATAAACGAACTGTCACAAAATAAAAAATTGTTAAAAGTTTTAAGCAATATAGGGGTAATAAATAAATATTTATTTATCTGAGGCAAAAAAATAATAGTAATAACATAAAACCAACAATGAAAATCACCTTTTGCGCCCATGCGGGCGGTCCTTCCGGTTCGATGAAGGTAGTCAATCTAAAATGCACATAAACTAGAGATTATTATTCATGAAACAAAGAAAGAAGTATAATGACTAGAGAGAGTATCACAAAGCATACTTACAGAGTTCAATGAAAATCAAACATAATAACATGATCAACATCCAAGTCCAATCCCCGAGCTGCCAGGTCAGTACACACGAGTGTGGGGCAATCTCCGTCATCACTTTTAAACTTTTTGAGGTTTTCAACCCTGGTTCAAAAGTAAAACACATCGTTGTAATAATACATGTAGATCATAAGCATTTAAACACATCTCTAGTGATGGAAGGATATTTTTACATTTCAATGATATCATCTCACCTTTCAACGGCAGGCACCTCACCGTGATAGTTAACAGTAGCAAGTTGGTTTTCACTAAGAAAATGATCCACAGCACGGCTAGAATTTAATGTATTGCAGAACACCATCACTCTGTTTCCCTTTGCTAAACTTGGCTCCAGAACCTACATAACCACCATCATCGTTAAATATAACCAATAGCAGATTATAATTTCTATTTTAGATATAAACAAACAGTAATCGGCTGTGTTTGGTTTGGTTCTCAGATAATATTTTATTAAAACCAATTTTAGATATCGTCTGGTCCAATTCAGAATTGGATCAGTTTGTTTGTTTTCAAACAATCCTATTTTAGGTATTTTTTTTAATTTAAACATACCAATTACCAAGTTCATGTTCCTTTTGGGATCGAACCTGTTAGTAACTAGTAAGGGTAAGAGTGTTAATCAGTTTAATATCCTTGGTTTGTAAATTTCTACACCAAGTTCAAAAATGAAGAACCAAAATTCAGATTGTTGGTCAATCCAAACTGAATTCACGAAAGGATAGAGTTTAAAACACAACAGGAGAGGGCTGGCTGACTGAGCATTGAAATATCCAGAAGCAGAAAAAATTAAACGTCCCAAAAAAACATATAAAAAAAGAAGCAAATGAACCTGTAGTAATGCTTCCAACTTATTTTCAGAACCCGAAAGCTTGATAAAATCATGGCGAGCAGAAGCAACCTTTTTATGCAGGGTTGATGTGCGAAGATGTTCAATTCCTTGGAATTCTTCATCAACTAGCTTTTGTACAGCCTGCAAAAGGTCATTCAATTTTTAAAATTTCCTTCTAATTTTATTTTATGGTAAGTCAGAGAACAGGTGTTTGGAGGTGCATTTTGAAACTGTGTGATTAGATAATCCGAATCAGAAGCAATAGATAGTGCTTCTGTTGATTTTTATGTAAAGTTTTTAAGAACAGCTCCTAGTCTACTCCTATTAACCACTTATGCTTGCACCTTGCACGATTTAAACCCTCAACCTCTTGGATAGAGGAGATTCTTCAGTTCTCTAAGGTTATGATAATCAAATAGTAAGTTATTTGAGTGCTTGGCAAAATCTAATTATTTATGTAATAATGATATGTTGACTAAAAAAGAATAATTTTATATATTGTTACAAATATCAAAAGATATAACATAATTCATAAAACATATCTTTTACCAACTACATAATATGTTGTATGAGTTATTACAAATAATATTCACATGGATGATAAGTATCAATGGAAGGTAAATAAAGGGACATATAAGTTGTTTTAGATTTCAAAGTTCAGTTTCATTGCAGTTGCTATGAAAGTAAATTTCCAAGATGATTATGTTTACCCTTAAAGAAAATCATTTTATCCAATCGCTGAAAATGATTATTCTCAGATAATTTCATATCACAAAATCCCAACTCAGTTGATCTCACTTCATATAACATTATGATAGGAAAAAAAGAAAGAAGTAATCAGCATACATTTGTCATTGTTGCAGACACCAAAACGGTTTGAAAACCAATACCATCAGCTTTTTGAGCCCGATTTTTCAATGGGCCAAGGAACTTGCGGATGTCGGCCCAAACCCTCGATCAAACATTGTGTCTGCCTCATCCAACACCTAATAACATAAGATTTACCATCACATTAGAAAAAATATAATGCATAAATGAATCTTGGATTTTGAGACTTTTATATGCATTTGGATCAATGTAGCAAACAGGCAACGGTTGAGTAATTGGTTAAAATGCATTTGAGTCATGATAAATTATTTCTGCACGTCAAAATGGGTCTAGTCAATCCATAACCGTTTTTTCTACAATAATTGATGTGTTAATATAATTATAAAGCTGTATTGTACAATAATAATCGAATTTTTTATATAAAGAAGGTTGTATTGGTAAACTTTTGCACCATTTGACTCGGTGTCTTTTTAGCTTAAGTTTTTTTCTTATTTGCCCCACATAACCCAAATTAAAGCATCATATGTAAATGGGGGCAAAGAAGAGTTAGAAGGTCATCACTCACCAGATACTTGATATCACCATACACCAAGTTCCCCTCTTCAATATGTTGAAGAACCCTCCCAGGTGTCCCAACCACCATGTCAATCGGTGAATTCAGCGCATCCTCTTGGGGTCTTAGACGACCACCTCCACTAACCATGGTTGACCTAAACCGAGCATGATGACTAATAGCCTTTGCAACACCGAATACCTGCATTATCCAAATTCCAAATTTCATATGAGTGCCTAGGGGGTGCCAGGGTGGTTGATGTTTGTTCTCAAATCAAATGTGATTTTAAATGATCAGAATCAGATCTCGGGATGTACTGAAACAATGTTTAAATGTGATTTTATTGTTTGCAATTGTAATAACACGACAATCAGTAATTCGAGTGTTTGGCAAAGTCTTTCTGTTTTGATAATAGTAATACAAAAAAAGACCAAAAGGACATTCTTGTAAAAAGGGAGATAGTTCTTTCAGTGTATACACTAGTGAAAGAAATATTTTGAAGTCTTGTAAACCACACAATACTACTGATTTTTCCAAGTATGCATGACCATGACATCCACACATATCAAAGGATATTAAAGAAATGCATGAGCTTCATGAAAATACATAAAAAACAAATAAATAAAAGTACTATTGTTAACCTGTTCACATAACTCCCTTGTTGGGCAGAGGACAACAGCACGTGGACGCCTGGGCTTCATCACCATGCCATTTAATGCTTCATCTTGTCTCAGTAACTAGATACAAAATAATTATTTAAAAAAAACACATAAGGCCATGCATTCATGCTGTATCAGATAGAGGTGTCAAATTCAATCATTAACCACAAATGTGTTGATTAGGCTCATATTTCAACCCCAACAGGTCAAACGGGTACAACTGAAAATTTGGCTACCACTGTAAATGGTCAAACATCAAAGTTTATTCATTTAGCTTAATTAAAAGAGAATAGTATCCTTTTAGTTGTATAGTTTGGTCGTTCTATTTACTACATTTAGGGGGTGTTTGGCTTAGCTTATTAAGAACAGTCTCTTTGTTTTCGAAAAGACTCTTCCAAGGTGTGTCTGCAAAACACGCTTTAGGCCTTTGATAAGCTAATAACCCTTTTGAGAAAGTGTTTGACTAATCTCATTACATTTTGGTAACACAATATGCTTAAAGCCCCCTTACTAAGCTAACCCAAACACCTCCTTTTAACAACCTTTTTTTATGCTATTGGATAACATAATCCCATAATTCTATATGTTATATATGTATAAAGAAATATGTTATATATGTATCAAGAAATATTTATATATCCTTTGACAATCAGTTACTATCAAACTGAATTATCAATGACTTAACCCTTATAAACCGACTATTAACCCCAAAGCCGGTGCAAAGTTATGTCATTTTACATTGTCTTAACAATCATCTTTCTCAAAGAGAATCATAAACATTGTTTGTCATACACTCAGCTCCAAATAGCAATTACCAATCTAAACACACAACAAAACAGCCAAGCAACAAACAGATTTTCGAATTCGAATTACAATCTACTGTAAGCAAAACATAAACATCAATCAATCAAAGAAACAGAGATCAAAACCTGCACAAGAGGCAGCAAATAAGCAAGTGTTTTCCCAGAGCCAGTATGGGACCCCAAAACCAAACTTTTCCCATCAAGAACAGCAGGTATCCCCAAACTTTGAATCTCAGTAGGCACAGTAATCCCCATTTCCCCTAAAGCCCCTAAAACCTCTTCACTCAAACCCAATTCACCAAACCCCAAAACTTTCTCCCTCTTCTTCTCAAAACCCTTAAACGACCCATCACCAATTTCACCCTCCAAACCCACCACCGATTGAGGCTTTTTAGGTTTGTAACTATTACCCACCGAGTCTTTGAGGTGCTTGATTCTGAGACGTTCGAGGAGGATTGCGTGTTTTGAGGATTCTAACGATGGTTCTTCGGTGGTGATGGTGGTGGTGGCGGTGGTGGTGAGGGATCTAAAGCGTTGATAAAGCTTACGTGTTGGGTGGAATTTGGGGAGAGTGATGAGAGAGTATGAAAAACGGGAGGTGGGTGTTGATGATAACGAAAGGGTTATGATTCTTGCGGTGGTTCCCATCTTTTTCCGGTGAAGTTCGCCGGAGTGTGTGCTGCAGAGTGGTGGTTGTGTGGTTTGACGGTGATGAAGATTGAAGATTGAAGGTTGAAGGGATAAAGAGCGTGTGAAAATGGAGCACAAACGGGTTTGTGTTGTTTCGGTTCGACTCGACCCGACCCGTATGAGAGTATAGATATTTATCGTAAGATGTTTGTAGGCCAATAATAAAAGTTACTTTTTATGTGATTTATCTCTTATGTCATTGAATTTTCAATTCTAGGTTTTGAGACTTAATTTTTGTTTGATAGCCCGCTGTCTTTGCTTTTCTTATGAAACGGTAGAAAGTAAAGTTTCGTTATTGGATTAAAAAAATTATTATCATCTGAAGGTCTTTCATTAGAGTAAAAAGTGTCTAAAGCTCTTTGTAAAAATCATTGTTGGAGATAGGAATGAAGCTTATTTCTCTTACAAGAAGATCAATAGGATTGGAAGAGAAAGATGTTGATTCAAAAGGTTACTTAATTTTTTCGAGTAAGCAAGCGCATTAAAGCCCCTTTTCAACTACCTCAAATAGGGTGCCGAGACACATGGTAATCGTATTTTTTAGCTTAAATAGAGGCATTGTAGAATAAATCTCGATAAGAGGTCTATCATACTTATTCGGAAAACGTAAGGAAAGTATTCAAAACCTTCCTCATTGCAAGAACCACCGGTAAGACTCCATTGAAATCTCTCTTTTAGTGCTCGGATTCCTTTCATTCCAGCAAACCCTCATAGCTTCATTAGACGACTCTGGTGATAGACTAAGAGAGTTGGCTAGGTAGTACACAATGAGGATTCCCCGTCTGAAAAAAAAGTAAGCTCCTTTCCGGTTTTCATAGCATGGGCATAGGTTAAAGTATTCTTTGCATGAGTAGGTTGTTTTCAAGAATAGGTTTTATATGAATTTCTGGAAGGGCTTTCTCTGTCTCCTTAGGGTGTAGAACTCATCTTAGGCTACTAAAGAATGGAAGAAGGTAGCTAGCAGCTTTCATAGCTATCTGGGATAGGCCACAAGTGAAGCAGAAGGAAATTCATGAACAAATGTAACTGTTCGGGAGTCAATAACCTGTTCGGAAGTAATTGATCCCACGTTAGCATTAGTAAAGGAAGAGAAAGACCTAATTGACCTAAGGCAAGAAAGTGTAGCCCAGCCAATAGCAAGTGAATCCGAAGAGATCTAAGTTTTTTTTAAAAATCACCTCGGTTGAAACCTAATGAAAAATAGTTTAGAGGGATTAGATATTAAAGAAATGTATTCATAGTTTCCAAATTTTTTTATGTAAAACCAATACACTTTAGATTGATAGCCTCATGTTACTAATGTATGTTATTTGTATGCTAACTGATATTAGGCAAATTATACAAACGTAACAAACCTTATAAGATATTGGAGAATGATGGCGCTAATAAATGAGATAAGAATTAATATAATCTTTGTTACTTGACATATTGAATGAAGATCTTGCCCTAATTAGAACTTTACTAAATTTAATGATTATTATAAAAACCTAGAAGAAACGGTGCTTCTCTTCATGTTTCTTCACTTCATCCTTTCTTTTCTTGCTAGGTGCAATACCATCATCAAAAGTGCTATAAGTTTGACAATCTGACTAAATAGGTTAATTTAAATATTACTTTATAAGAATACTAAGGGAGCGTTTGGTTGAAGAATGGAATGGAATGTAATGAAATTGAGAAACTAGTATAGTTTTCAAGTAAAATTATATTTGAATGGGTAATAAAATGTAAAACCCAAAGAAATGTTTTACCTTAATTCCCTTGGTTGTGTGATTTCAAAATCCTTCCACTTAGAAAGGGAATTTGAAATCCCACAACCTAAGGAATTGAGGGTGAAACATTTATTTGGATTTACATTTCATTACCCACTCAAACATAATTTTTTTACTTGAAAATTATACTAGTTTTTCAATTCTATTCCATTCTTCCAACCAAACACTCCATAAGTTTCTTTTTCTTTTTTTTTTCTGAATTGCAAACCAACGGATTGATTTGATTTAAACCAATTAATCAAATACTTTAAAATGAACTATGAAACTAATAGAAGATTGATTTGAATTGATTCGTAGACTGAACCATATACTCAAATTATATATACTTGTAATATGTAAAGGTGGTGGCTAAGATGGAAGTTATTGTTTATTTTGCGTACACCTTTTAAAGAGTCGTCTATCTTCATCGGATGCTGAGGTGGATGTGTGGGTATACGAGGTTAGCCAATGTGAGAAATGAATCAATAAGAGACAGGTTACGGCCTAGGGGTATAGGCGAGCGATGGGTTGGGTATGGTCATTACTCATATGGTCATAACTTTCATCTCATGAACACGATTGAAAATGTCTCAAATACGCATCAGCATACAACTTTATCCTCTGGAAGAACCCTTGTTCTTATGATCTACTACGTCCCTTCATTGGCATTCAATCGCCAACAACTGTCTCTACCCTTCGCGATACACAAGATCATCATTCATACACAAACCCATTCAGGACCAACAAAATGTAACCCAAAAAAAACAAGATTGATCTAGCACATAAAATAAAACATGACTTCTATTTCCACATAAGAACAGATTTCAAAATACTACACCCTCATTAACTTATCATACCCACACAAATCTTTTTAATAACTCCATAGACGACCCTAGAAACACCCATAACATAGCAAACAACACACCAAGAACTGAATAAAAAACAATACCCCTACTAGAACTTGACGGTTTCGGTTTCTCTAACCTTCCCGTGGTGGTGCCGCTAGCGGCAACAGCAGCTAAATCTACTTTCCTACCCCTGCTAAAGCTAGACATTCGCTCAAATGCCCTGTTAACAAGTGCATTGCTTTCTGAAGCTGATGCTGGTGTTGTTGGTATTGAATCAACAAAAGCCCATAAAGCAGACGAGAACAAGGAATCCGAATCGTTTTCCATGTTTTCAGTATATTGATCAGGATGATTTTCAGGTTTTGCGGGATTTTCTTCGACTACCACACCTAAAACAAATGAAAAGGGGGCAAAATTACATGATCAGCTAATGATATTATACCGCTCGTGAAACGGGCTAAAAAAGCTTGGTCTTGAACTCCACGAGTTAGGCTCGAGAGCTCTTGCCATTGGCCCATTGTCCATCTGATCACGAGCTCCATAACGTTAGAAAAATCACAAAAATAATAACACGCTACATGACTAGATGTCAGCTTATTAACTATTTTTACAAACTTACTATTGTCGGTTTTCAGGTATTTATGCTATCTTTAAACGTTCACACGACCCGTTTAGAAATCATGTAACGATTCAGTACCTGTTGATGGGATGGAAACAGGCTCGAGAACTGTTTGACTAGTCATGGTGCTGCTATCGACTTGATTGTAGTGATTCCATAGATCAAAGTTTATCGGGAGTTCATCATGCAGTACGTAATCATGATTCACACCTTCACCAACCATGCCCAAGTTTTCAGGCCCGGGCCCATACTCCAAATTCTCCATATTGTAGGCTCCTTGAGAGTCATGGTAAAAATCAAACTCCGAGAATGACCCAAAACCAGTAACCAAATTACCATTCCCTGTTACTGGACCACTCAAATCATTCATTTCAAGAAAATCTTTCTCAACTTGACTCGAAGAACCCATGAGCAAAGAGTGTTCGTTCTTCTTCAAGAAGTCAGGCTCAGGTGAAAGATTTTTGGGTTCTTCTATAACTTTGTTCAAAAACTCCACAATATCATCCGATAAGCCTAGTCCTTCTTCTTCTCGGGTGTTTGTTTTCTCAGCTTCAGTTAATGGGAACGGGTTGGGCTTTTGAACCAAAAGAGAATCAACATCCAAACAGTCTTCATCATTCCATTCTTCTTCTACAAACATTGCACCATACTGCTCGCCATTCTTGGGCCCGGGTCCACTTTTCTTGAATACTTTGTACAACACGAAGTGTTCTTGAGCAAGCGGGCATCTTTTGAGTTCTTGTTCATCCAAGGTGTACTCATGCATGACCCAATCAGTTCTTACGCCTGAGGGTGCACGACCTTGATAATAAACTAGGGTTTTCTTGATCCCAACTGACGATGACTTTCGTTTGATGATTCGGTCTTTTCCAGTTGCTTTCCAGTAACCATTCAGTGTGGCCCGGCTTGTTCTTCCTCCGTTAGGGTATTTTCTATCTCTCGGGCTGAAAAAGAACCATTGCCGGTCCCCTGTTTTCAACTTCGACTGCCCTGCATGGCATTAAGAATCAAGTTTAGATCATACATCTCAAATTTAACCATCATTTTAAGAAAATACTTTTTTATGATTGCCTATATGACTAAGGTGAGTGTTCTTAACAGAACCACACCAAAATATACTGCGAGAATTTGCAAGAACCAATCTTAAATCATCCATTAAAAAAATAAGTTGCATAATTATAAAATCTTAAATGATTTTTCTCTCTACATAAATAACTTATATACTCTCTTCCTAGTAACAAGTTTTATACACATGAATAGATCATAAAGCTATAGTAAACCTAGAAGTGTTTAAGATGTTTATAACATATCGATATACATATATACAAGCCTACCAATTCAAAGTTATTTAGATAACAATGTTGTATTTTAATTTCTCATGTTAGAATCATAATAGATACAAAAATATATGAATCCTTTAGATTGGTACGAGTTTTCGCAATAGTAATATGAAGAACCTTATAAGTTATAACTAATATACCAACCATGATTACAAAACTATTATCAACATAATGACGAAATTCTTTTTGACAAAACCCTTTTACCCTATTTCTATCTTTGCTAAATCTTTAGTGACAATATAAATTGCATCAAAAAGACAAGCTATAATGAAAACACAAGTGAACAACAGTATCATATGTCAGAAGCATCAAAACAATCATAATATCATCTAATCAGAAGAATACCAACAATTCAAAGCATAATAATCCAAAAAGATACAACAAAAACAGTCAAATTACTTCACAAACTACACAGAATCAAACCCATATGACAAAACAATCAATTACTTCCAAAAACAACCACAACAGATCAAAACCACCAATAACCACATAATCAAAGCTCAAAACACTCAAACACTTCAAGAAACAAACCTAATACGAACAATCATCACAACAAACAAAACCCACATCAAATAACACACAATAAGTCAAATAAACACTAAAAACATCAAAATAAGACGACTTAATGTTCACATACCAGGTAATTCTTCAGGATCCCACTTATAAACATCAACTTCACCGATGATATTAAGCTTAAGCGATCGACGGCAGATCTTCCTCTTGAGATAATAAAGAACGAGCTCTTCATCAGTGGGATGAAATCTGAAGCCAGGTGGGAAGCACTTTCCGGTGGAAGACGACAATTTTGGCTTCGAAATCGTCACTGAATCAATCAACTCAGAACCCATCAAATTGGGGAAGAAATTGACAGTTTCTTGATCGATTTACACTATGTAAGCGATTGATTCGACTCAAATTTTGAAGATGAAGATGGGTTTTGAGGTGTTTGAATGAAGCGTGTAGGGGAAGAAATGAGACCCCCAAAGGGCAAAAGGGGGAAGACTGAGGCGTTTACTGGTGTGCATATAGTTTATATTTGGTGGGTAAACAAAACAGATAACGAAATATCCTCGAAGCTATCATAATATAAGTTTTGGATGTTTTCACTTGGGCTACCTAAAGTTTGATAAATCACATATCCACACCTTCTCATTAAAACAGTGAATCGTTTTGTGTTGGTTGGTTGAATTAATTTGTTAGAGATCGGTTCGATATGATCAATCTTTAATATTAACCCTAACACACACATAAATCAAGTAGCCTGAACATAGTATGATCAAATTGTTTATGAGTTTATCTAAATCTGTTAAACTAGTTGGTGGGTTGATGAGTGATAATCAAAATGTAAACATGTCAACCAGTTTGGTGATTCTGGACTTCTGGGTTGACATGTTTCGCCAAACACGTTAAATACAAGTACTCAAATGCTATTCGTTTAACTAAACATGTCAGCCCGAACACAACCCGTTTTTTAAACATGTTAGATATGTCAACTCAAACAAATTATTTTGTGTCTGAATACAAGTTGTGTGAGAAATTACCACTAATTACTATTTTTTGGGTAAGTACGAAATATCTCAGTACTTAACTTAAATACGGATATCCATGGTCATAAAGTTGAATAGATATCGACTTACTATGGTCACTGAAATATCTTCATAATCTTCATCCTCTTCTCCTCCTTTATGTGCGATTGATTTCAAAGAGGAATAATCGAGGTATGTTGTGCATTTGAGTAATTTTCTAGTGCCAACATCCAATGGGTCATAGATTTTTGACTTTATAAAAACAAGATATTGTTATAACAACAATGGTTTGTATTGAAAATAATAAATCTAATTTGATAACGATAGAAATAAATAACATTTAACGATAGAAAATTATTCATATGCCACAACAAGTTTTAATGCACTTAACTCATCAAACACATGAAACCATTAAGTTAATGGTGGATCGTAGACACATGATACAAATCAAATAAGACAACTAACAACAAAGATTATATAATACGAGAATCAGAAAGATAAAAAACTGTTTTTAAAGTAGTTCTAACTTCTAAGATTTATAAATATATTATTTTATAAAACAAAAGTGATTTCTAATAATATTTTATAAAATTTACAAAGAATTTGAAAATCAAGATCCAATCACGCTTGAAAACAAGAATTTTTTTGAAAAGATTAAAGCCAAAACATTGAAAGAAAGCAATACTTTATCTTTTTCAATTGAAAAAGAAAGTCATTCAATTTCGTGTAAAGAGTTTTTTAACGGGTCAAATGAAACGTTCATGAAAAGCTTAAAATCTTTTATAAAACTTGAAAACTTCTTACAAACTAAATCTCTAAAAATTTAGTCTGGTGACATCTTTTATTATACCTAACAAATTGTTTATAAATAAAACCTGTCAAAGGTTTAATTCCAATTACGAAGAATAGAAGAGATATATTGAATTCTAACATGTTTTTATCTTAAAACAAAAAAAGAAACAAAAAAATGTAAATGGTAAAAATACGTCATAACCTTTACTCTTCATAGAAATAATATAAGTTTAAATTCTTACAAACAATATTAAACGAAATTAAATGGTGTAAAAATGACTTTAAAAAAATTAGTAAAAGACTAAAAGTAAGTTCATGTATAAGTTTGTAAAAATGTTTATATATAATTTTAACCATCTTCAAATATCCAGAACAATGTTCACAATATGCAAGTGATCCTATAATATATTGTACACTATGCAAGATCATCATATACATTCATAAAATCTTAGAGAAATACAAATCGAAATTAGCGCCCCTTTTCTCCTCTATTGTTGATCTAAATCTCAAATTCTCAATCTTTATCTCTACATTTGAATATTGTGTGTTTTCACCGTGTCTTTGCGAAGAAGAATTATGCTCAAGGTCATCGTCCTCGGTGACAGTGGGTATGTTGATTGTTGATTTAGGGTTTTGATTTCGTTTTCATGATTTGACTTTTGATTTTATGTTTTCAGGGTTGGTAAGACGTCATTGATGAATTAGTATCCTACTACCTGCTAATTTCTGTAGTTTATTGACTCTATTGGTGTAATTTCAGTTGAAGTTTTGAAATTGGTTATACAGTGGAGTATCTGATCTAGGTATCTAAAGTTTTTGGATTAGGACATGTTCATATACTTGCATCTATTGGTTATTTTGATTTGTTAATTGCTTTTAAGATACGTACATAAAAAAACAACAATACAAAGCTACGATTGGAGCTGATTTTGTCACCAAGGAATAGCAAATAGATGACAGGCTTGTCACCTTTCAAGTGAGTGTTTTTGGTTATTTTGTGATTATGTTGATCGTTTTAGAGTTGGGTTTTGTTAATTGATTGGTTGTTGAATTTCATTTGCAAGATATGGGACACTACTGGGCATGAAAGGTTTTAAAGTCTTGGCGTTGCGTTTTATCATTAAACATGAGGAATTTCTCAAACAGGAACATTGTGGTTTTCAAAATTTGATGTTAACATTTGTATTATTTTCATTAGTTTACAAACTTTTCTTAGGTGATAACTGTTTACCTGAACTATAAGTTTATTCGTTGCATTCAACAACGTTTTGCTATAATGTGAACCTTTAAACTTCATGTTAAAGTCCTATATGTCATGGAAGTCACATTGCACTTGGAAAACATATGAATTTTAAAATTACTAAACAATTACTTGGTAGATTGGAGTTTTGGGTGTTTCTTTTCAAAGGTATTTGTACTCATCAAACAGATATCAACATCTAGCTTTCTCTCTGTGAGTAGATATAATGAGATGTGTTTTCATAGTTTCCTTGTTGATTGTACATCCTCATTTTCTTAATTGTCATGCTTCCTTATGTTACTAGACCTCTAATATTAATGATTTACATGTTTCATTCTTTCGTACTTACATATCACCACTCAATGTGTACATAGAAGTAAGATCCCTAGATTGTGTTCTCAGTTTGGTAGAAAACTAAATCTTCTTTAGAGTGCTTAATGTGGTTTCTGATACCATAATGTTTGTTTATGCATGTTTCATTTGCATCGCACATGTTGAAAACCTTGCAGTTTGTTTCAGTAAAGCTTATCACACATCACCCATAGCCTTTTGTTTTCTAGAGACTTTTCGTGCTTGTGTGCTATGTTGTAAATAAACAAACTTATAATTCTAGTTAAAATGTTTTCAGCTTGAAAAGTTGAAATTATAGCATGTGCTTAAAATGCCACGTCTTTTTCATATTTTTAGGAAAACCCACTAGACCCAAGCTCTTTTCCTTTCACATGGCTTGGTAACAAGGTTGATATTGATGTTGGAAATAGCCGAGTTGTAAGTTTCACTTTATTATTTCAATTTCAACTTTAAAAGTTTCGTGCAATTTACTAAGAAGTATCTGAATTTGGGTTTCTGAGAAGGAAATATTCTTTACTTTGAGACATCTTCAAAAGAAGACCTTAATGTGGGTGTTGCATTCCTGTCTATCGCCAGAACTACAATGACAAACGAGCATGACCAGGATATGGAAGTGCACATTATAAACAATACATAATTACATACTTACAGTTACGACTTGTTTCTACCATCTATGTTGTCAATTTAGTGTTGCTTATTTTAATTTGTTCAAGTCTTCAAGATTATCATACGTGTCAACACAAGTCTGTTGATTAATTGGGAATTTAGGCTGAGAACTTTGCATTTTATGGTTAATCAAGTGGTTAGCTTTTTTAATTGAAGCATTTAAACCAGAAATAGTAATTTAAAATTTTAAATACAGATAATTTGATAGAAAATTAGTACTTAGAAATTCTAATGACAACCTTTATATATCAACCTTGATGTGGAGTATTTGCTATGTGTGTATGTTCTATGACAATGATGAAAGAGAATTTCTGCCATGAATGTTTGTAAATTGTAATGTTGTTTCCCAAACTTATATATACAAGACCCCAGATCCCATGGACTTTAGGTGAAAACTTTATTGGTACATTTTAAATAAAATCCTCACAGTTGATTATGTAATTGATGTTATGGATAAAATAAACTTGTTGGAGATTCCATATGTTTCTATTATTCCATTATGAATGCTACCTTAACCTCAACACCATTATCAACTATGAACTATAAAATACAAAATGTTCATATAGATCTAGTAGCAATGTGAAGGATGTTCATATAGATCTAGTAGCAATGTGAAGGATGTTCATATAGATCTAGTAGCAATGTGAAGGTAGGCCTAATAGTGGATCTAGAAAGTTGAGAGCCGTATCCTTTTTATAATTGAATCTGCCCAGTTGGTCATCAGTATAGTTTACAGATCGATCTAGAACCGTCAAAACTGAACTGTGAACATTCTTAGCTCAACAATATGTATCTTCAGATTATAAAGTTAAATTTTATACCTCTTAATCTTTCTGGTGTTGAACCGTTACTTCCAGGGGGTGCCTAAGGTCATACCAAAAACAAAGCAATGAGGTGGCTGCACATGTTAGATTGTTGATCCATATCGTTTGTTGCTTATTCATTTCTTTTTGATATTGTCATACTTGGCATTTTATACGTAAGGCTAGCTTGTGCACATACATGTCTAAAAACGAGTTTTCTGATAACAGTTTTTGAAAACTGAAAATGAGTGGTTGATTTTTTCTACCTTCTTGTGGAAGGAAAGAAGGTTGTATTGAATGAATTCTTTTGCATATGGTTTCATGAGATGTAAACTGATGTTACTTTTTGTGTTTCTTGCATCAAGGCTTTTTAAATAACTCATACACTCATCCAATCAACTTCACCGTAATTAAATTACACTAAACCGTCATAAGCAAAGCCCTAACTTTAACCTTAAGAGAAGCATCACCAATGGTGGTGGTAGTGACTGCGGGTTGTATAAAGAGGTGGTGGATTTAAAACAATTTTTAAAATTGTTATGTTTATTTCCTTTGTTAATTCAGTATTTACTTAAAATAGTTAGCATTTCTAAAGAGTAATCATCTCTAAAAAAGATTCATATCAATTTTAATTTTAATTATAGGCCATCTAATTTTAATTTTCCCGCTTCTCTCTCCTGTTAAACAATTACCTTAAATACTTATAATATTATTTAATTTCTTTTGAGATTAAAAATTGTTTTTTCAATAAATTAAGAAAAAGATGCTTTTATAAATGATTTTTTTATAAAACAAAAAAACTAAAATTAGGAGTTATAATAAGAAAATTTTTAATATTGATATTTTTTTTAAAACGGTTTGTTTTGCAATAACCGACGGTGCCGAGTGGAAGGGTTGCCGCTCAACAGATAAAAATTACTCTAGGGATAACATGAATGTTATTAAAAATGCAATTAGGTTTTAAAACAAAAGTTTAAAATAATGATATCATTGTTTTATTACTTATATTATTACTCATATGCAATTTGAATCATATCTTTTTATAATTATTACATTTTCATTACTAATTACGTAATATTTTATTTATTCAACTCGTGTAATACACGAGGTTTTAACCTAATTATCTATAAATATGTTTTATGTATTGTCTTTCGTAACCTTAATCAATAAAATTAGTTTTTCTCTATATCTTTTCTCATGTTTATTTTTGAATTACAACAAAAAAACACTTCTTTTTTAATTTAATCAAAGCACGGAATAGAGTACTTTTAGCATTAATAGAGTTCAATTTAATAGGCCCTAAACAATTTGATTGCGATACAACTTTCACGTAATGTTCAAGTTATCACATACAATTATCCTATAAACATATAGTTTTTCAAACCAACAAATATTTCCATACCAATATTAATGAACAATTAATTACTCTGTAACAAATGAGGAAATGGAAGTAAATTCTACGTAATAATAACACTTAACCAAATCATTTCGGTTAAAGTTATACTAAAATTTTCTTTTCTTTTCTTTTTGAAAAAAATTGTACACATGTATGAAGCCGATAAAATAAATAAATAAAATAATGATCGATATGTATAAGGTAACAAATTGTAAATAGTAATAAAAAGTTACAATCCGAGAAAGAAAAATAGAAAAATGTTATCATTATTTACTTTTCTTTAACCCTTGTTTTTTAACATTTTTAAAATATAGATAACTATAACAGTTATTTCATATATATAGTATTGTAATATCTATTTTTTTTAATTCTAGATCACTTTTACACCGTCAATACAACTTGTCATAACACCGTAAATATATAACGCTGATACATGTTAGATTATAACACTGTATAATTATACGCATATTTAGTATAACTATAATGCGTAACTACGTGAAAACATGTACTTATCGTCTACGCTACAACATTTTGATGCATTTGTATATTTGCTTCACACGAGAAATACCTTTTACGGGATCCATATTCTCCATATATGGTATTTATGATTTTGAATTTCCAAATATATCACATTCTTGTTAATATGAAAGACGATTAATGAGAAATGGTGACACACTTTAGTATAGTGACCTTAACGGTATCCTCACTCAATAACACACTCTAAAGTTACTTTATGCAAATCAAGTACAAATTCACATAACTTATCTTTGTCTTATCATTCAAAATAGCTATGAACAACAAAATCATCATCTTCTTCTCGTTAGCAATATTTATACAATGTGAAGCATTGCCTCGACACCATAACTTTTTCGTAAGAAGTTTATTTCAAATTCCTTGTTCGATTCTTAGAAGTCATTAATCATACGCCATTAAAGCTTACATATCTAGTTGCGTAGGTGAAGGAGGCATCATACACTCGCCTTTGTGCAAACAAAACAATCTTAACTGTCAATGGACGATTTCCAGGACCAACGTTGCGTGTTCATAAAGGAGATACGATTTATGTCAAGGTCCATAACAATGGAAGATACAACATCACCATTCATTGGTATGCCAATTTTCTTTGTTACAAAAATATTTTCAAAGCTAGATAAACATATGCCATATTTTATGATAAGAGAAACTTTACCAATTCAAAATTGTAGGCATGGAGTAACGCAACCTAGGAATCCATGGTCAGATGGTCCAGAATATATCACACAGTGTCCGATTCAACCAGGCCACTCGTTTAACTACAAGATTATATTTTCTATGGAGATTGGGACACTGTGGTGGCACGCTCATAGCGACTGGTCTAGAGCCACGGTCCATGGTGCAATCATAGTGTACCCCAAGGTGCGTGCAAACTACTCCTTCCCCACACCCCATGAAGAAGTGCCCATAATTTTCGGTAACGGTGTAAACTTTTAAACTTATAATTTCTCATTTTTATTTAATTTTCACATCATAAAACTTACAAAAATATTATTATGAAGGTTCTTGAATTTCTTTGTGATGAATTCAAATCAGGTGAGTGGTGGAAAGAAGATATAATGAGAGTGCTTCATGAATTTGTTGAATCCGGTGGTGCCCCAAGAAATTCTGATGCTTATACAATAAATGGTCAACCTGGTGATCTTTATCCATGTTCAAGTAAAGGTAAGTTAAGTAATATGACATAACCAAAAGCCTAGGGCCGTTTTAGTTCAACTGGATTTGACAAAAAAAAGAAGAAGCTAACTACAGTTAAAAAAATATACAAAATCAAACCATTGGATCCGTTTAGAGAAACTTTAAACAAGTTTTAACAACGTTTCAATTAGGTTACTCATATTTATTTGTTCTAATAAAATCATTAAAATTTAAAAATGTTCAGTTGGGTCACTAATATTTTTATGTGTTCCAATCAAATCAATAAAGTTTTAGGAGTACTATAATTAGGTTACTCATATTTTTTATTGTTTTAAATAATTCACAATTTTTAATATAATTTTGTTTTTTTATAAATATTGTTGATATTTTTTAAAAAACTAATTTTTAAAATTCTTTTTGAAACTTATGAATGATTTAATTAGAACAATCCTGAAACTTTATTGATCTGATTGGGATAAAAAATTTACAAGTGACTTAATTGGAACAAAAAGCTTTATGAGTGACCAAATTAGAATAATTTCAAAACTTAATTACTATTTTACAAAGTTATCCTGATGGGTTTACCATATGGTTTAACAATTTGAAAGTTTTAAAGCAATATATATTTTCAAAAGATAATATTTTTATTTATTAAAACAATAAGCATGGTTCGTAATAATTGAACTTCCTAAATAGAAAAAAAACACAAGAACTACTAAACAGATTGTTAAGTTCAAATAATCGGTTCTAAATTCTAAGCACCAACTCTCAAATCGTAATTTAAGCCAAGCGACTTGTTTTGATTTGAACGACTTATAAATACTACTACAAAATTTGTTATGCTTAAATTAAAACAACTTTTATGATGATATAATTTTTACTTATTCGTTATATTTATCTTTTAACATTTTCAGAGACGTTCAAGTTAAACGTGACATACGGCAAAAGGTATCTTTTGCGTATGGTTAATGCCGCTATGAATGAAATTTTGTTTTTCAGCATTGCAAATCATTCACTAACCGTTGTGGGTGCTGATGGTAGCTACACCAAGCCACTAACATCAAGTTATGTGTTGATTGCACCGGGCCAAACACTCGATTGCTTGCTAGAAGCAAACCATCTTCCACCACGGGGCCGCTACTACATGGTGGCGCAACCATATTCTACCATCACCAATGTTCCTCTTGATATCACCGCCACCACCACCGCGATCGTTCACTATGATGGTGACATTGTTACTCCCGCCCCTCCTCTATTTCCTTCCTTACCACTTTACAACGACACCACCGCGGCTTTGCACTTTATTGGTGGTCTTAGGAGTTTGGACCCGCTTTTATTCCCTTTAAATAAGTACGATACGCAAATTTATTCGACCGTTTCGATAAACACGTTCCCATGTCGAAACAAGTCGTGTGAGGGGCCAAATGGTACACGACTAGCGGCTAGCATGAATAACATTAGCTTTGTGTCACCACCAATTGACATACTTGAAGCTTACTATAATCACATCAAGGGTGTGTTTGGAACACGCTTCCCTCGTGTCCCGCCTTTGCTTTACAACTTTACTGGTAGTAACTTACCGATGTTTCTACAAACACCTAAGCATGCTACAGAAGTCAGAGTGATAGAATATGGCTCGATCGTTGAAGTGGTTTTTCAAGGTACAACATTGGTCGTGGGGCTTGATCACCCAATGCATTTACATGGATTCAGTTTTTACATCATTGGATCAGGATCCGGTAACTTTGACCGATATAAGACCCCTTGAACTATAACCTAATAGACCCACCCTTCCGGAACACTATACTTGTTCCGATAAACGGTTGGGCTGCAATTAGGTTCAAAGCTGTTAACCCTGGGGTGTGGTTTTTGCATTGTCATCTTGAACGTCACCTTACGTGGGGGATGGATACGGTATTCATCGTTAAGGATGGAAACCGGACAGAAGAACACATATTACCACCACCCCATAACATGCCACAATGCTAATAATAAACACGCGTGTTACATAGTTTTTAGTGTGTCTTATATCAGTATAAAAACGTCCTAAACTGTTTTAATCGGAATTAAATTATTGCTAAAGCAACACGAGTTTAATGTTTGTGTCAAGATAATTCTTCATAAAGGTTTGTGATCATGCGTTTCATTATGCTGTACATAATTTTGGAATTTTTAGCTTTTAGTCCTTGAACTTCATCCTTTTATCATATGAGCCTTTGGACTCTTGAAGCATTAAAACATTCTATCTTTAGTGTTTTACCCCTTTTAATTTTAGCAACAAGACTTCATATCCATATCCAAAAAGATCAAGACGACATGACAAACGTAACATCCTTTAATAAATAACACTTACAAAAAAATATTAGAAAAAATCACATGATTCTAACGCTTAAAGGAGAATCACATTTCCACTATACCTAACAATTAAAAAAAAGGTTAGAGATTCAAGTTTTATAAGATATAGATAGTTGTAATGTATTTATTCTAAACATTTTAGGAATTGTTGCTCAAATAAAAATTAGGAAAATACCACAAAACATAATGTCCTTACAACAAGAGTCACAAATGGTCTAATGAATTTGTAGTATCAAACGGCGCCTTATGTGAGGGAGGATACGATGTTCATAGTTAATAATGGAAACCAGACTAAAGAACAAATGCTGCAATCTACCACCTCTCCTGCAGAATGTTGTGGTGTTAACAACTAATAAGTTTAACATGGCAAAACAAAAAGGACCGCAGTTGTTCTCACCGAAAAGTAAATATAAAATGAGGTAATTTTACAAAATAATAACTTTTTATATGTGTTAGTATTAAAATCATTCAAACCTTTTTTTTTGTTCCTACTCAATCACCTTCCATTTGTTGTTTCATTTTTATGTAATTACAAGGTTAAACAGGTCATCACTTAAAGACATGTCAAGTTTATTTTTATTCTTTATTCCTAATATGTGGATTATAAATATATCAACGTGACTTGATAAAATATAAATGATTTTAACTTACAGAATTTTCCTCTAATCACATTACATCTTCACCTGGAGTTAATTGACCAATATTTTCATAATCTGCAAGAAATTTCTTTAACAAGCTCATGGCAATAAACGGGACACCTGCACTTCTACAGATATCAGTTTCCCCATGGCACTGTCAAAATACAAGAAAAAAGATTAGTCCACTGTACCAACAGAGGGTGATTAAGAAAATAAAATACTTACGGTAACTCGCACATTTTCTAAACCTACTCTTGAATCTACACCAGCATCCACTATAGGACTAAAACACAACCATTTAAGGAAAAACACATTTACTACCCACCATGATATCCACTAGGCTACAAACATAGCTAAAACAGTTACAAAAACCATAATCTTGATAGGAGCGTCTTTTGATATGACACCTGACGTACCTCTAGTTATTGATATTGATTTTGGTTGTGTTTTATCTCATACGTGTCAAAGGGGTTACATAAAAAAACTAACTGATGAGGGAACCGGTAAACAGGTTAAAAGTAATCCTAATTTAGTTGATACAGCCTCCTAAATCTTTCTATTACAAAATAGTATTATTTTTTTCATATAAGTGCGCTAAAAATGAGATGTCTCGACCCAAACTTATTTTGATTGTTACCAACTCTTCCATCTTGCCACCTCCTCTACCCACCCATTTTGTTACCTCTAAACCATACGATTTAAATTTTAACCGGATGTTGATATTAAAAGTTTAATTGTTCATAGCTATTCGTTCCCTTCGTGCAGGAGAATATTCAAGAAAAATAAAAAAGGAAGCTTTCAACTATATGTTTCTTGTTGTCCCATTTCTGAATGTTATAATCCCTTTTTAAAAATCTTTTGTGGTTGTCTGGTCAGCGGATATGAAAGTTTTTTTTTGTTTCATATGTGTGCATGGAAGGTAATATCTTATATTTATTGCACTACATTGACTTGAAATTTTGACCTATTTACTTTTGAATGGGTTGATTTAGGTTGTATTCTCTCTTAAGCGATTCAAATCGGAATATATAGCTCATTTCTGTCACAGATCATTAAGAACTATTTATGACAAACAAAAGTTACAGAGATTTAATGTAAAACATATTACATACCGCATAATATGTGCTCGTCGAGGCTTCTCCATTACAGATACTCCTCATCACTATCTTCATCTTCATCATAGTCAGAATCTGAATCATCATTCCTACGCCCCGTCAAAGTATTCATGTCAAATGATGACTCATCTTCCATCTCATCGATATCTATTGTGTCATATTTCATCCTTTGCTCAAATTTAGCATCAGAACAATTGAGAAGCCATGCCAGAGAACATTTAAGGCCCCGTTTAGCAACCATTTGATGCCTTGGTCGTATAGTCGACTCCAAACCATATGTAAAGAAAGCTGGGAAATCGACTAACTCGTCCAACTCTCGACCCATCTTACCTTGAAAATAATCAAAGTTTAATTTCATTATATCCATATTCAAAGCAAGCAACTGTGGGCACCCGATAACCATCTTCTTCACTTGTTTTTCAGAAAATCCACAGCTTTTCAAAAAATCGACATGCTTCACAACAGCCGTGCTACTCAAACTTACGATCTGCGGCATTTTCTCTATAAGCTTCCCAAAATCTTCACGACTCAAATCAACAAGGGATGCAAGGAAATCTTGTTGTTTATGCAGCTTCAGGCCAAGATCAAGCCCTGTAATTTCAGGATATTGTGCAATTACAGAGGAAATAGATGCCTCCCGGACACCAAATTCAGTTAAAAGCTTGATGTTTGGTTTAATTTGATCTTCTAACCCAAACCCAAGAATGTGAGGTCGTTTTTCAATCAATCGGGCCACAGCTAATGTTGGGATTCCCAAACTTTCAAGATATTCAACAAACGGTTTGATCACTCTCCCAACTCTCATTCCTAAAATCTCTGGATATTTTGTTAAAACCCCGCCAATTTCTCTTCTTGAAACTCCAATCCCAACTAAATAAGCCACGGATGTGCTCATTGTACCCTCGAGTTTATACCCTAACACTTCAGGATACTTTTCAAGAACTCGAGGAATGTCAATTGGTTTAATATCCATGCCCTCAAGATATTTAACAACAGGTGCAAGATCCACTACAACACTGGCATGAAGCACTTGAGGGTACCGTCTTAAAAACTCTGTTAAATTCGATCTTTTAACGCCTAATTTACCCAAATAATCAAGAACAGGGATCATGTTTTTCTTGACACTACAGCCAAGAACAAGAGGATAATTGTTTATGTCTTCAATTGTCAACCCTAGTGTGTGAAGGAAATCCACACGCTCCTTCATAACATCAACTGTTACAGGAAGCTCTAAACCATCAAGCTCATCTGGTTCAATACCAATACTTCTTAAAAATTCATAAACACGGGCTCGGTTTGCGATTCTTTCGTTTTTCATCTCTAATAAGCTAGCACGACCATATAACGATGAGGATTTTCCTTGTTTTTTATTCACGCGGGCAGAGTCTAAATTTGATGCATATGGTCTACTAGCAACAGAACATTGCAATCTTGTGACAAAATTATTTCTCTTTTGGTAACAACTTGAAATCAACAATTTTGGCTTGCAAAACATAAGAGAAGACAACTCGTGGTGCACGATTAGAATACTTGATTTCGGTATGCAATTAGAGCCTATGATCTTCATGCTTACTATACATTCAAATGTATCTGCACTCTACAATATTGCATTATTAGAAGTTTTGTCAAGAGGAGTACAGAAAGCAAACCTGTAATTATGTTATAATTTTATACCATATTGTTAATAAAGTATAAGATTAGACACACAAACAGAAAGATAAAACCCTAAGGATAATCAAAAACGAAAAGACAACGAAGGTGAACGACACAATGAAATTAACCAAGAGCAAAAAACAGATGAATTCGAGGTCAAATTGCCTACAAAAACATTCAAAATGTAACAATTACTCATCTACAAGTATATTAAAACCTGTAACTACACTATAGTTGTCACTTCAATTCCTCTTCCAAATTACAGATAAGTGGAGATATTAGGTCAAAAATCGATTTAAACGGAGCACAAAACGATAAACCCTAAGGATAATCACCGACAAAATGATTACAAAAGTCAAGCTACGGTTAGACATACATATATCTAAGGTTTTTACACATGAACAAGCTTATGAACTGCACTATAGTAGGAATTGAAAAACATTATTCAACTGAATAACTTTTAATTCAATCATCTTCTACGTTGAAACTCATCTACAGTAACCAAACAAATACTCATTCTTCACAAAATTCATAACAATTACCAGTGAATGAGTGGTTGCCGGAAGTTCTACTGTTGGTTTAAAACCTAACTTCACTGATTGTTGAGAGAGAAGAGGTGAAGATTGATGATGATCCAGTTTAAATAGGGTTCATATTCAACAACGGGTTATTATAACCCGCAAAGAATCGGATCCACACCGGATTGCAGAGACGACCCACGTGCATATTCAATCCAGCCCAAACAGCTTAGTCCATATTCATCACAGCCCAACTTGTAGCTCGGCCCAAATTAGTAAATAGCACAAGTCAATTGCACACTGGTTGTCTATGAGACGATATCTTTGTGGTAAAATGTAGGGGTGTTCAAAAATATCCGAATCTAAAATCGAGTTCTAAATATCCGAAAATCCAAAATTCGAATATCCGAAATTTCGAATTCGGATTCGGATAGTGATTTTGAGAATTTTCGGATATTTCGGATATTCGAAATATCTAAAATATTTTTATAAAATTTTAAAAATATTAAATATTAATTACATATTTTAGATATTTTTAGATATTTTGGATATTTTAATAAATACTTTGGATATATGAAATAAACTTTAATAAAATTTATTATATTTTTATAAAATTTATCAAATAATACAATTTTTTTTTAATTCGGATATCCGAACGGATATCCGAATCCGAAATTTTCGGATATCGGATTCGGATAGTGAAATCCACTATCCGAAATTTTCGGATATCCGAAAATGAACACCCCTAGTAAAATGTTATGCTTTTCAGCAAAGTGGTTGTGTGTAAAGATGTTGGAGTTTGTAAGTTTGGTGATTGTTTTTTCAAGTAATAGGAGTTGAATCGAATGTTTTGTAGCACGGAACTAAGTGGTTGTGTGTAATTGTGTTTAGATACTAGAGTTTGTAAGTTTGTTTATTATTTTTCTGGTAACAGGAGCTGAATTGAATCTTTTGTAGCACGAACTTTAAACCAGAAGGGTAAAAGGATGTGTGATTTTCAAGATTTTGCAACGAGGATAGGTATATTTTATAGTGGAAGAGAAACGCGTGGATTTTCCATCGAATTTGAAACGAGTTTGCCAGTGTTTTTTTAATCTTTATGAACGATATTGGTCATATAAGCTATTCCAAATAAGAGTTAGTAAGGAAGGAAGTTTAAAACAAGTTTTTGAAATTACGAAAGGGCCGGAAAAAGGAAGAAGCAGACCAATGGGTCGAGTGATTTTAAGTCAACAAAACCAATGGCAACGTCTGTGGTATGTTCGTATTATAATATTGGTTTCAACTTTTAAGAAATTACATAAATAGTCCAAACTGCTTACCAAACAATAACACGATTGATCTTTAATCTTAACTTCTATTAAAATTTTTAGTTAAATGAAGGTGAAAAGACCAAAACACCCCTAAACAAAAAAACAAAACCTAAAGTACATAAGGTATGGGTGGGACCCACTTTATTCTTAACTAAATAAATATTTATACTAATATTATATAACTAGGTTAATACCCCGTGTATTACACGAGTTGAATAAATAAAATATTAAATAGTTATTAAATAAAAATCAATGTTTTCAGAACTGGATCGAACGTCGAACCAGACGCCTTACCGGTTTGGTGGTCGGACCGCTTTCCCTGCCACCTCCCTCCTTCGTTCGCAACCCTCCTCCACCGCAACCCTCTGTCGCCTATCTCCTCTGCTACCACTCTCCTTTAGTCCCTCCCACCATCATCGGTTACCGCCTCCGCCAGCATAGACGACTTTACATATCTAAATCGCCACAATCACAACCCACCATTAGCACATTCGAAGCTTGCACCCAACCTATTTACTTACCCTATTTCACATAGATCCCTCCCCAATCATAGTGTTAGTGGGTTGCAGATTCACATATTTTCTTGATTTTGAAAACAATTGATTTAGTGGGTTTGAAAATCATAATAGTCTTCACGTTTTTTTTCATAGTTTACTTTCGATTTTGGTCACCATTATGGTGTTAGTGGTGGTGGTTAAATGATAGTGACGGGGGTGGTAATGTGATGGTGGTGGCGGTGGTGATTTACTGATGGTGATGGTGATGGTGACGTTGGTAGTGCTTAAGTGATGGTGACGACGGTGGTGTGATTAGGTGGTGGAGGAGGTGAAGGTGGTGGTGGAGTTGGAAGATGAGTGAGAGAATGATAATAATAATAATAATGATAATAATAATGATAATGATATTAATAATAATATGATAATAATAATAATAAGATGAGTTGGAAGATGGTGGAGTTGGAAGAAGAAGAAGAAGAAGAAGGAGAGGAGGAGGAAGGAGGAGGAGAGGATGAGGAGGAGAGGACGAGGACGAGGACGAGGACGAGGAGAGGAGGAGGAGGAGGAGGAGGAGGAGGACGAGGACGAGGAGGACGAGGAGGACGAGGAGGAGGAGGAGGAGAGGACAGAGGAGGAGGAACGAGAGGAGGAGGAGATGAGGGAGGAGGAGGACGAGGACGAGAGTACGGACGAGAGGAGGACGAGGAACGAGGAGGAGGAGAGACAGGAGAGGAGGAGGAGGAGGAGGAGGAGGCGAGGACGAGGAGGACGAGGCGAGGGAGGACGAGGAGCGGAGGAGGAGGCGAGGAGGAGGAGAGGACGGAGGAGGAGGAGGACGAGGAGGAGGAGGAGACGAGGAGGAGGAGGTAGGAGGAGGAGGAGGAGGAGGAGAGGACGAGGACGAGGAGGAGGAGGAGGAGGAGGAGGACGAGGACAGCAGAGGAGGACAGGACTGACGAGGACGAGTAGGAGGACGAGGACGAGGACGAGGAGGAGGAGGAGGAGAGGACGAGGACAGAGGAGGCGAGAGACGAGGAGCGTACAGGAGGATACGAGGAGGAGGAGGAGGAGGAGGACGAGGAACGAGACTAGGACGAGGACACGAGGAGGAGGCGAGGAGGAGGAGGAGGACGAGACGAGGACGAGGACGAGGACAGACGGCGACGAGACGAGGACGAGGACGAGGACGCGGACGAGGACGAGGACGAGGACGAGGACGAGGTAGGAGGACGAGGACGCCCGAGTACGAGGGCGAGGACGAGGACCGCGGACGAGGACCGGACGAGGACGAGGACAGGACGAGGACTGAGGACGAGGACGAGGACGAGGACGAGGACGAGGACGAGGACGAGGAACGAGTACGGGACGAGGACGAGACAGGACGAGGACGAGGACGAGTGAGGACGAGGACGAGGATGAGGACGAGGACGAGGAGGAGGACGAGGACGAGGACGACCGAGAGGATACGAGGACGATTACTCGGAGGAGGAGGAGAGAGCGATGAGGACCCGGGACGAGGACTAGGACGAGGACGAGGACGAGGACGAGGACTCTGACGCGACTAGGACGAGGACGAGGACGAGGCGAGGACGAGGACGAGGACGAGAACGAGAACGAGGACGAGTACGAGGACGAGGACGAGAACGAGGACGAGGACGAGGACGAGGACGAGAACGAGAACGCACCGAACGAGAACGAGAACGAGAACGAGAACGAGAACGAGAACGAGAACGAGAACGCAACGAGAACGAGAACGAGAACGAGAACGAGAACAGAACTAGAACGAGAACGAGAACGTAACGAGAACGAGAACGAGAACGAGAACGAGAACGAGAACGAGAACGACAACGAGAACGACAACGAGAACGACAACGAGAACGACAACGAGAACGACAACGAGAACGACAACGAGAACGACAACGACAACGACAACGACAACGACAACGACAACGACAACGACAACGACAACGACAACGACAACGACAACGACACGACAACGACAACGACAACGACAACGACAACGACAACGACACGACAACGACAACGACAACGACAACGACAACGACAACGACAACGACAACGACAACGACAACGACAACGACAACGACAACGACAACGACAACGACAACGAAAACGACAACGAAAACGACAACGACAACGACAACGACAACGAAAACGACAACGAAAACGACAACGAAAACGACAACGAAAACGACAACGAAAACGACAACGAAAACGACAACGAAAACGACAACGAAAACGACAACGGAAACGACAACGGAAACGACAACGGAAACGACAACGGAAACGACAACGAAAACGACAACGAAAACGACAACGAAAACGACAACGAAAACGACAACGAAAACGACAACGATAACGACAACGATAACGACAACGAAAACGACAACAAAAACGACAACAATAACGACAACAATAACGACAACAATAACGACAACAAAAACGACAACAATAACGACAACAATAACGACAACAATAATGATAACAACAAAAAAAAAATAATAATAATAATAATAATAATTATAATAATAATAATAATAATAATATAGTTTGACGGTGGCATAATGGTCATTTAAAAAATTATGACTCCAAATCATCTGCTTCAAGGACTAGATTTCACAAAGAATTAAGATTAATGATATAATTTTCTAAAAAGTTGAAATCAATATTGTAATATGAACATAACACATTGACAATCACATAATTAATTCTACTTTTTTAACGTTTTTCCTTTGATTTTCTTTTATTATTAATTACTTATAGTTTTTTTGTTAAACAATATTATATAATAGTTTAGAAACCCGTGTAATACACAAATTGAATCAAAATTTTAACTTGGGTTATTTTATAATATTTAAAAGCTATTTTTTGAGATAAAATATTATTGAAATTACGTATAATAGTTAAGTTATGTAATCAAATAATAACATTATTTTTTTCAAACTTTCACCTTTACAAAAATTTTGCTTAAATATTATTTTTTAAACACTTCTCAATCTTTTACAATACTCTTTTAGACAATATCATTTTTTAAAAGTCATTTGCATTAAAAACTTCATATTTCATAAAATTTTGTTTTAATAAAATATTTTTTATAATAACAAGGAAAGTATTTTAAATTATTATAAAACTTACTTTATAGTTTGAAAAGTTTATAAATGATATAAGTAGCATTTAATACATCATTAAATGGTTAACTTTAACTTTAGTAATAACACATGTACAATATATAGGTGAAGCACATGTGAAGGGGGTTGAAAAGTGACATTTGACACATAGACATGTTTCTTTATTAAAGTAGATTTATTTCATAATTGAATAGTATATATATATATATAGTATAATTAACATTTAATGCATCGTCAAATAGCTAAATTTTGGGTCATAATATAGAGACACCCACTTAGATAATTCGACACCCTTTATACGCCGCGTATGGGTCTATACGCGACATATAAGGTCAAATACATTGAAAACGAATAAAATTTAGAGGGCTGTCAGAGAACTATACAGCCCATATAACCCGATATGACCCCCTTATATGACACATGTAGGGATATACAATGCGTATAGTGAATTTCGACACTTACTATGAGGAAAAATTCAGGAGACTGTCAGAGGGATATACGACACATATAGCCCTGTACGACCTCCCTACACGACACGCATAGAAATTTTGGAGTGTTGATTTAAAATATTGTGGTGTGTATTTAACCAGACCCTTATTTTGTTAATAACACGTGTACAATAGCTAGGTGGAGCATAGGTGAAGGGGGTAAAAAGTGATATTTGTTATATAGACATTTTGTTTTATTAGTATAGATAATTTAATAGTAATGGTGGAAATATGTTGTGTTATATGTAACATCTGCTTATTTTAGAAACTATAAACCCAAACTCAAATCCGTTTGGGTCAATTTTTGGAAAAATCAAATACGTTAATTAGAAATTTAATTTATTTTAATGCTTCAAAAACAATGATAATACTAATTTATTCAACTTCCATTTATTAAATTAATTCATGGTAATTTCATGTCATGATTTATAGAATAGAATTTTATAAATTTATGAAGTTTATTTGTCAATTATGAGTTTTAATTATAAACTAAAATAAAGGATTAAAATACAATATCATTATTTTTATAAATATGTAAGGTCTATAAAATGTTATTAATATTTATAAGATTTTAAATATTCAACTAAAATAAATAATCAAATTAAAAGTTTTTATTAGATTTATAAAATCTACAAAGATTTAACAGAAAAGAAGTTTTAATAAATTAAAGTTTAAATTGTAAGTATTTTTTTATTTATTTAAATTATTTAATTTTATATTTATTTCAAATTCCAATCATAACCATTTTTTAAAAGAGTTATAAATCACCATTAACACCATTCATAACCTCCTCCTAACCTCAAGTATAAAAGCAAGACTTAGACTTCACTATTCATTTACTCATTTTCTAAAAATCTCACTCTCATATTTTTCTTTCATCCATTGGTTATGATCAATTTGAAGAATTTTATTTTACAAGAAATTTCAAGAATTCTTAATACTAAGGTAATCTTTTATTGCTTTTATATTATACATTTCAATCATCCTAACATCCAATTGTTCTCATGACTTTATGTTCTTACTATTGTTCTTTCATCTACTAAATCTCTTTTTATTTTAATCATTATCGTTTGATCATTAACATTTTAATAATCACTAACCTTATAAAAATCACTAACATTCCTAAATTAAGCTAACAACACAATAACATAAACAAAGAATCCCGTTTGCATATGGACGGCTATGTCGTCGCATTCGGTTATTCCACAAGATTATTGTTCTAAATGATGGTTATGCCAAAGTCTTAGAATATTTTTATAACTCAAATGAAGACTAATATACCATATATTGATATAATAAAATGTTCTAACCCGTTTTATGCATTAACGATTTTAAAAGTGCACATAAGTGCCTTACTACAATTATGGCAGAATATAATCTTACTTCAACTGATCATAACAAACTAAATTTGAGTAAACTCAAACTCCAATGTTAAGTTCATTGAATTACCTTTTCAACGACAGTTTATACATCTTCTATTATACCCCTAAAATAACATAACAATAATAATACCTATAAACAATAATTAATATTGATAATAATACTAACAAAAGTTAAACAACCTTTAATAAAATAAATAAATAAATAATAAAATAAAAACTTAAGGGAATAGTGAACATGGAGTTAAATATTGTTGACTAAATCAACCAAAATGAATGGTTAATTTCTTTATTCCTTTAACTTGCTGCAACCGACTTCACGAAGGAAACATGTTTTTTTTATTCCTATCCGCTACAACAAACTTTAGCGAGGAGAACCGGGTGTTAATCGCTATCCCTTACACTTGATCAACCGATATATATACCTTTGAAGACCTCCGATTCACGCATAGCTCTTTACTTTCAATTCTATTGCAACTTTGTGATTTCCGTTTTCATTGGTTGAGAACACCTTGAACCACCATTGCACAAGACCATCAGCGGTTGCCACTGTTAAGCCTTAATACACCATTCAAATCACCCCTGTCATTGGTTTAAGTCCACCGTTACGTCATCTTCGCAACACGGAGTCACCGTGCAGTTCGCGTTGAATTCTTAGAACTCGTTTTGATATCGCAAATAGGTACAAAATTAGTCGTTCTCATTCATGTTTGGAACTTGAGTTCTGTGTAATGTTGATCAGAATATATATTTATACCGACTCTATTTATGATATCAAACGCAACCTGCGGGGAATAGATTGTCTTCCTTTTGATGTGATCATCGACCGAGTGGTTCAAGCATTCATATCCGCCGATTTGTTAACCACAATTCAGGTAATAAGTTATGCATTCACGTTATATTCTCATGCATATAAACTATACAATACGCATGTATGGCTGATCGACCGTTCCGACGACTAAACATAACTTCAACCATTCCTTTATGTGCTTATCCATTAAACTTGTCTTTATGGTCGTCAAATACATAGTTGTTTTAACACTCCAACTGCTTACCAAACTTGGTTGTGAATACAAATTGATACGATGATAACCATTCTCTAGTTTTATATGTATAGTAAACAGGATGGGGTCTGCAAAATGCCATTTAAACGAATCATGATATTAATCTGATTCATAATTTTTGTGCAACCTAATATGGTTGATATGCATGGCTGGAAATAAATGGAAAGTAAAATATAAAATAAGTGGAAGACTACTAATCTAACACCTTGAAAGTAATATGAACAAATATGCATATAAGAAGTTAATTATAAGTCGAAGCAACGGTCATTTCTTAAACCTCATTCAAGATGATTATAATGCAGATATTCAAATTAGTTAGTGACAACGTGATTTTGTTGATTTGATTTGCTTATTGAGGTACGGATTCTTGGTCCCTTTTTACCTTAGTATAAATCATTTTTTTGTTACTTTGGAGTAGAGATTTTTAGTACTTTGTTTCTGTTAATTTGACTCGTTTAGCTTTTGGTTGCCGTCTAGTATTATTTATTTAGTTCTGCTCCGACTCGTTTGACTTATTAGTTGTACCTATCGAGACTTGTAGCATGCAATAGATATTCTTTTAATTAATTTGTGCTCATAATTGCATGTTCCTAAAAATAATAAATTTAAGTTTATTGATACGTTATGTGTTCGGTAGTTATACTACCCATTGATTTGTACTCTGTTACCCGAGCATGTTCGACATGTCATTGTGGCGTCAATGGCATGACACTTTTAATGACGGTGTTTATAAAACGCTCACGACGTCTCCGTTAACACGTTAGTACTCGTGTAGTACTTGGCCACATTTATTTAGGAGGCCATTGGATCGATCCTAGTTCAGTTCAGATCAGATCAGTTCCGGGGGATGGAATTATGTGTATACGCCCCACACACCATCTCATTGGTGCATAGTCTAGCTAGCTATGTACTTATTAGTTCAGTTTCAAGCTCTGGGTACTTCCAATGTTACACGACTTATTTTATTTGTATATATATATTCGTCGTGTAGATCAGTTCAGTTTCAACATTACGTGTTTAGTTCTATATCATTATTATATGTATAGAATCAGATTTCAGTTTCAGTATCATATGATCAGTTTAGTATTAGATATCAATATTATATGCTTAAAGTCTTTACTATTATTCTTTCCGTCACTGAGCAACTTTTGGCTCAGCCGTATTTTCTTTTGTGGTGTTTTCTTAATTATTTGTAGGTAATCTGGGAAATCAGTGAAAAGTGAATTGAAGATCAAGATTATCTTTTGCTTTAAGTTGATGTAATAAAACCTTAATTAGGTTCTTTCAGATTATTTGGTTTGTTCGAATTTATTACTTCTGACTGCCTATTTAATATCATGGATTTGGTTTTGATTTGATATCTGTAATAGTGACACGTCAGCCTCTCTGGGTTGGGGTGTTACATCTTCAAACTCAATTGGACGACTCAACAATAGCCTTCACAAGATAAGTGTGCATTTAAGCACCTTCTGTCTTGTGCTGCTTGTTAGACCTATTTAAAGATCTTTTCATAAAATTGTTTCTGAATGAAAGTTGTCCGGGAGACGTTGAACTAGTCTATAAATTTCTATAATTTTATGAAAGTGTTTTTTATTTTTAAAACCTGTTCAAACACATACTAAATATTTTGTCAAGAATCTAAAGTTGATGCAATAATCATTTTTCAATCTACCTTTCGCTTTTTAGCATTCTCTAAACGTCCTTACTTCTTGTAATGAATTCCAACCTCAAGTTATTATTTTTATTATTTAAGACATCACCTTTGACTCTTGACATTCAAGTTTTTTTATGTAATCTATAACCATCTCTATACTTGTGAGTCTTCCATGTGAGTTCTCCATGTCTCCTTTTTACTTTATTTCACACCTTTTAGGGTGAAACATGTTAATCTTATAAACTTACACTTGTAAACATCTTGATACTTGTAAATGCGCATACAATTCATCTTTATCTTTTTGTCATGGTTATTTGTGTTATTGTAAGTCTTATATGACATACATATTTTGTTTACAATCATTAACTATTGCTAGCCTGACGACGTCTTAGATCTTTAGACCTGACAAGCCTATTTGGTGCTAAAGCCGATGTATTGCCAACTCCTGATGACGTATGATTTGTTTATCATGGGAACCAAATACACTTAGCCAATCTTATAAACTTGTAATTAAGTCGAGGTTTGGTAACTATATGTGTTCTATAAACTTACTAACTCATAACTATTGACATGAATTGCTACTTGTAAATCTTTTTATATATATGTACGTTTAACCCATGAGAACTCACCAACTTTCAATGTTGACCCTTTAATTTTAACATGTTTCAAGTTTACTACTTGAAGATCTTTTCATGCTCATATAGAACTTGGACTTAGTTAATTGAAAGTCTTATTATGTTGTTTATATCTTGTTTGTATTATATTTATTTAAATTGTCTTCTAATGTTCAATAAAAATGATATTTAATATTACTCCAACTTATTTTTCCATGTGCTATGAACAATCGTTTCACATTCGTCCGCCCCGATGATTCCGTCGTCGGTCGGGGTGTGATATTATAATTTTTTTATTGCGGCAAGAATAATTGATTTAGAGTAATCTTTCATCGCTTAAGGGGTTTTTTGACAATTTCTGAATGACTATTGAGCTGTTTGATAATTTTTGAATGATTAAGTACTAAACCCAGTAAGAGCATTCACACCTCATTCCCTATTCTTATCCATATAACTACACTAAAAATCACTATTTTTTCTTTCTTTTTTTCAACTTTATCACTATCTTTTCTCTCTCATTCACTCACAACCACTTAAAATATATTAAAAAAACTATAGGGTTTTAAACAGTGTTTCCCTAAAATACAGATTGAACAGTAAAATTTCGATATATACTTCACTCACAACCACTTAAAACCATACCATATATTATAAGAAATACACTCACATAATATAGAGAACCTACTATGAATGCTCTAAGGGGTGTGAACCATTAAGAGGTATGAGCCATAAGAGTTGAGATATCACTTAACTATTCAAAGGCAGATTTCTGACCAATTCGGATACGTGGTATTTACCATTCAACATTAGTATAATGTTTAACCATTCAGAGACAAATGTATGAACTATTTAGAATTTTGCTCGCGAAACAAACAGTCTGAACTATTAAATGTTAAGCCAATAAGAGACTGAAACAACCAACCCTTAAGTGTTGAACCAATAAGAGGTCTGGATCATTAAGTGATGAACCATAAGAGGTCTGAACCATTAATAGCTAGTATACCGCTTAACTATTCAAAGACAAATGTCTGATGAATTCAGATAATAGGTTTTAATCATTTTGCATTAGTATAATGCTTAACCATTCAGATGCAAATGTCTGAACCATTCAAACATTTATTCGCGAAACAAACAGTCTGAACCATTAAATGCTGAACCATTCAAAAATTTAAACCATTAAAAAGCTAAAACAAACAACCTCTAACTTTGACAGTAATAAAGATCGTCCTTTTTTAGTAAATACAAAAATCAATATGCTTTTGAAAATTTTAGTATTTACCTTCATTGGCATTGTTGCATTATCAGTTCCTGATTTCGATACAGGTTTAGTTTCAAACCCTTCGGCTTGAACATGTCATACTTTCTTTTCTTATTTCTAAATTCAATTTGTTGATACACCTTAAGCATCTAGGTATAGGTATTCCATTCCACACCCAAAGCTTTATCACTATTTATTATACTGTCACGCTCATAAAGCCAATATTTATTATTATGACAAAGGTTGTTTGCAGTAAACCCCTCCTTCTCACAGTAATATTAAATAAACATGTAAAGGAAAATTATTTTGCTAAATGTCACATACATGATACATCCATAAAATTTGTCCTATCTTTTTAAAACACTTCACGTCTCATTTTTTTATATTTAACTCTAAAGAATTAAAAACTTTTGTTTATTAATTTATTTATTTACTATTATTATTATTATTATTATTATTATTATTATTATTATTTTATCTTCTTCTACTCACAAAAAGTATATGAAATACATATAGGAGATGAGTAGCAGTTGTTAAATATAAGAAAGAAAAGTTAGTCTGTATAATTATTCTATCTATATTAAGGAATGAGGAGTAAAAATAGGTGATAAATAGTAGTTCTTAAATCCGATAACGGGAAGTTACTCCATATAATTATTTCATATTTTAAGTAATTGGATGTAGTATTAAATTACATAAAGCCATATACTTTTCTTAAATTATACGAGTTTGATTGGTAATGTGAAAATTATTCATTTTAATGGTTTATAGTCTTTTAATGATTAATGATTAAAAGATAACCTTAATACTGAATGGTTAAAAAGGTTAAATTTTAATAACACCTCTTAATCATTCCGTGATTCACACCCTGGGTGACTGGGCTGAGCCAAAGAGGGCTCAACAGTCGGCCTATCTTTTCGGGCAAACATTAGGATTACCTTTAAACCATTAAAACCATAAACCAATAATAAATAACCTCTTAATAACCATTAAAATACTAACATACAACCTTTTAATTTAGATTTTACTAATCTAGGGCAGGCCAAATGGGCTTGACAATAAAACAAACCCAATAAATCCTTAGTCTTTATGGCCCAGTTTTTTTATGGCTGAATAATCCCTGAAAGAGGCCTATGAGGCATGATTGCTATTCATTTGTACGTAAATTAGGTCACATTGTCAGAGATTCGCTTGAAAACTTGTTTCATGTTTTTGTGTTATTTTCTGCACTTTATATGGTTGTTAATATGCTTGCTAGTTGTGCTCTTCGATTTTTGATTGCAAATACCACATCGAATCGAGCTTTGATACGACTACCGAGTGATTAACTGTTCAAAATTGTTTCATGTGTTTGAATTTTCATATGAACTTTATGTTTAGTAAGCTATAATTTCAAACTTCATGAGTTCATAATATGCATATTTAGAAGTTTCTAGTTGATCTGGTTTAGGCTTTAATATGCAATTATTATAAGGTTGAGATTGAGATTTCGTAAATTTGACTGGATGATGGTTAATCATGTTTTGTGGACTGGTATGAATTTGACTTATGAGAGTTATTACTTTTAATTTTTGTTGGATTTTTTAATTATTCTAGAATCTATTTAGGTGTGCAATATTAAGATGTTCATACTTCATATATCTCATCATGTAATTGTTTGTATAATTTTCTTATTTCTCTTTGTTTAGAACCTACAATACTCATGAAGTCGGTTAATATTCCAACCAACTTTTTGGCTTTTTAATGCTTCTTTCTCACTTATGATGGTGTTAATTCTTCCATCTTAGTTTAACTGGATTGGGTATTTGGTCACCTTAGTAATGGTTGGGATTATGGTTACATGTTGCTATATGGATGATCGACAACAAGTCAAGAGATCACCGACTTTCAATTACTTGGTACTTGCTCATGTGCTTATTTTGATTGTGTTGGCACTCTACGTCCCTCATTGGATTGTGTATCTAGTGATATATCTATTATTTGGGATGGAGAGCGATAGCCGCGCAATCATGTAATTTGTTCGAAGAAGCAAACGAAACAAATTTTAAATAACACATATAATATTAAATTACGATTCATTAAATTCTATCATCATAAAATCTATTTCAACTTTGATATAATAAAGGAATCATAGATCTTGAATCGGAAAAGTTCTAATCTTTGTAAACAACTTCAAAAAACTATATTGTAGAACTTCTCTGTTTAAAATAATAACATGCGTTCTCAAATAAGCTAATGAACCTTAAAGATCTTCCACTTATGTTAAATATGTCTTAAAACTTGCAAGTAATTTATTCAAAGATGATTGTGGTTCTTGTTTTGTTAGATCTGTTGATGAGCTTTCAATTTGTGTGGTTCTTTTGTTGGATCATTCGAAGATGAGAACATGTATCATGTAATCATAGAAAAAACAAGGGAATTACACCACTTGAACGTTCATCAACTCATCCAACAATACAAGAACCGCGATCATATTCGAATGGATTACTTGTCAATTTTAGGATGTATTTGACATAAGTGAGAGATCTTTAAGTTATATTAGTTTATTTGAGAACATATGTTACTATTTTAAACAAAGAAGTTCTTTAATATAGCTTTTTGAAGTTGTTTACAAATATTAGGATTTTTTTGATTTAAGATCATATAATTCATTTATTAAATCAAAATGAAATGGATATTACGATGATAGAATTTGATGAATCGTGATTTAATATTATGTGTTATTTAAAATTTGATTTGTTTGCTTTCAAATGAATTACATGATAGTGCGGCTAGCGCCCTCCATCTCAAGTGATAGATATATCATTGGATATACAATACAATCAGGGACATAGAGCATCAACACAATCAAAACAAGCACAGGAGCAAGTACCAAGTAATTGAAAGTTGATGATCTCTTGACTTGTTATTGATTATCCAAATAACATATAACCATGCTCTCAATCATTACACATGCGACCAAATACCCGATCCAGTTGAGCTCAGGTGAAAGAACTAGCACCATCATAAGTGAGAAAGGAGCAAGAAAAGCCAAGAAGCTGGCAATAACTTTCAAAATGGTGTAATAGATTTCACTCATATACCGCCTGAGACACATCTCCGTATACCATAAAATCCATGTTATAGTTGTAGCTACTATTAATGCCACTATCGCAATGATCTTAAAGCGTTTGTTGTTTTTAAAAGTAGATTGATTTGCTCCTTGAACACTCATCACTATAAATATACATATCATGGTTGTGCGATGCAAAAAGCCACTTAATATTACGTGTTATTTAGAATCTCTTTTCTATAAAGCTCGAAAAGAACAAATGCAGTTATTGGCGTTCAATTGAAGATTTTTTGGATATAAAGAGTGACGGGCACAATGTTCAAGTGATGCTCGTTGTTGCATAGGAGATAATGCACATATTTTGTTTGGTGATCTTGAGAACGGGCATGCCAAGTAGGTTATGCTTTTATGTATTTTAGGGTCAAGAAGATGTTAATACAATGAATCATTCTTCAAGTTAGAAAAATCATTCCTGTAATTTTGTAATTGTATAGGAACACAAAATTCTCATGAGATTCAATAATGATCAATTTTATCATTAGCCAAAGTGCCAAACAAAAAGAAAAAAAACTCAAAGGAATCTGCTAAGGCTTTCTAGTTACTCAAAAAGAAAGTGCTACTCCAATGACTTGCTTTATGTGGAAAATCTACCAATAAATTGATTTCGCATTTCAATTTGGTCTATTCTCTTAGCGATAACTATTATCATAAGATTATAATTTATTGATGTCTATTTTAAAGTTAGTTATTGATGTTTATTTAGTTCCTAGAATTGTAGTTTGAGATAATTGTAATCTCCCTATATAAGGGAAGATATTTTGATTAATGAATCATTTGAGTTTTCTCACCTTAAACCTCTTTTATGGTATCAGAGCTTCGATTCTGATTACCTTATCAATTTTTTTCTTTTCTTTGTCGTCGCCATCATGACCAAAGAGATCCCCGAACTTTCATCCTAATAGTTGACTTCCCTACATCTTGCATATTCGGTCTCCAACATCCAGACGGAAATCCGCACCTTGGATGGCACCAAGGTCACATATTCCTCCTGGGTAAAGCCCTTTGGCCTTCACGCAGTCGCCTATAAGGTCTCTCATCACATTGACGGCATAACTGCTCCCGTATCTACCGCTCTAGACTATGAAGCTTGGAAAGAACTCGATGCTCTTGTCCTCCAATGGATATACAACACTGTGTCTGATGACCAGCTCATTCTCATTCTTGACACTAATGCGACCGCCCATAAGACATTGGGCAAACTTGAGAAAATTTTCCTCAGCAATAAAAAGGCTCGTGCAGCAGCCCTTGAAACCCGATTCTGCAACCTCACACCGCTTGCTCCTCAGTTGATGATTAATGCCAATATTGACCGATCTGGCCAATCAACTTGCGGATGTGGACCAATCGGTGTCTGATTCCCGGTTGGTTCTTCAACTTGTTCAAGGCCTTCCTGAATAATACAACACCACTGCATCACTCATCAACCAGAATGATGCTAATTGAGACCAAGCTGTAGCCATGCTTCATGATGAAGTGATTTGTCTAGAAGCTCGCAAAGGGCAATCTTCCTCCGTACTTCTTGCTCCAGCCGCACACCTACCACAGCCAACATCCACACCACAAGCGCCCCCTCATGGCGGCCGATCACACCCAAACTCCTTTGACCCTCACCCCTACACCTTGCATGGAAGGGGAAAGGGACGTGGCTTCCTTTTACTCCCTGGTCTTCTAATAATCCATCTTATCCACCTTGGGCCCGGTGGACTACTCTCCCATGCCCATATCCCACTCAAACTAATTGGTGGCCCAATAACATCACTACCAAGCTGTCCCATGCGCCCCCACAAACCCAATATGTTGGATTTTCTCCAGCCCAGTACCAGGATTATATTGATCCATCAGCCCATCCGCAAGGTGACTAAAATGCATTGAACCCGTCTGATCTTAGTGCTACTTTTGCTAACATGCAGGTTCATCCCTCCAATGCCTCGTGGAACTTGGACATCATGGACACCGGGGCTTCTTCACACCTCACTTGTGATCCAGGTAAACTTTTAATCCCAAATTCATCTACTGTATATAGTAATATTCTAGTGGGCAACGGCAATTACTTACCAATTAATGGATCCGACATGGGCTTTCACACCTTACCAAACCAAACTTACATCTTGCCTAATATCCTTTACAGTCCACAAATTATAAAATACCTTATTTCTGTTCAACGCTTTACTTAATACTGTTTCTATAGAATTTGACCCTTTCGGTTTTTTCTTGAAGGATCTCAAAACTAAAAAGCTTTTGTCGCGCCACAACAGTTCGGGGGACCAATATCCACTCACGCTGCCACAACTACCAACTTAAGCTTGCTTCCTTTCCACTCCAACCCTTCCATGACACGATCGTCTGAGTCATCCCGGGGCACAAGTATTAGATGTTTTAAGTCGTATAAGATGCTAAGAATGAAGAGTGGGCACCAAAATTCTTAGATTTTAGTATTAAAAGTTTAATCAGATAGCAAAAAGCATGTAAATCAACTAAATCAAAGTTATAATTAAGGGAATGGAGCGCAACCATCAAATTCTACCATATATAAACTGTATAACTGGCACTCAAGTCAAATGGAACGTAGAATCCTATCGAGCCCAATGCACCAAAATCGAGCGAACGCTGTAAAAGCAAGCAAAATTTTAAGATAGGAAATCCAAATGATGGGTGTAAACTGAAAACCCTTGAATGATGCAAGTGGGCCAAACAACAATTTAACAAAGGAAAATAAATCACATAAACAACCCGTGGGAAGAATACTGAAGTAGAAGTACCATCCACCATAATCCCAAATCCATACCAATTCAAGAACAACCATTGAAACACAAACTTAAGCTAAAACCATTGAAAGGGTGCAAGAGGTGGTCGATTTTTGTCTCTCTTTCTCATTCCCCGTTTCTCAAAGCACCGATAGCAAAACGCCTAAATGAAACCGCATAACAGCTCGCACACGCTTGGCTTGCATGCATAAAATCATTGTACCCTAAGCTTATTATGAATAAGCATATCACTGTTCATTTCTTGTAATTTAATTATAGAGTAATGACCATTTTGTAAAAAGAAGCGAGCACAATATTGTACCTTACTATAAAATCTAAAGTATTGTTTAGTTGTATCATGTACGTGTTTAATTACTATTTATTATATATACCGATTAAAAATTGGTTTACTCTTGAATCGTTCATATAGACCATATATGCCTACATGTAACAAAATTGAGACTCTTGTTTCCTCATTGATAGGATCTCCATCAATGCCTATTTCAATCTCCTGGAAACCACATTGTCCTCGTCCCTGAAACCCGAGCCGTTGTAGCGCCATTTGAATCCATCTTACGATGCATGCACTGTACCACCGCTGTGAAACTGAACATCGATCACTAGCATTCGGGTGAAATGGATGAACATGCTACCATTACCGTGAGAGATGACGACGCACCAGCACTTTCCAACGCCAGGCCACAGTAAGTTCCATCATGATTGCATTTGTTTTCCTCTTCGTGGTGTAAATACTACTCGGTAATTATAATTTATGACATGCATCGTTTTGTTTTTGTTTTTACAGAATTTTAGGTTATGTAACACTTATGCTTCGCTCTTTCTTCATTTGTGTATTTGCTGGGATCCGTATTCAATGGGCAAATCAATCTGCTTTTGAAAATAACCGAGTATTTAGGATGATTGCCATTGTCGCATCATCTGCCCTTGCATTCGTATGTGTTGCTTTGTTCATCGCCCACTCTCGACCAACGAGGGATGTCTTTTACACCATTTTGAAATTTATTGGTAGCTTCTCCGCATTTCTTGCTCCTTTCTCGCTTCTGATGGTAATAGTTCTTTCCCCAAAGCTCAACTGGATCGGGTATTTGGTTACCTGTGTAATGTTTGGGATTTTAGTTACTTGCTTCTATTTGGATGATCATCAACATGACAGGAGATCATCTATTTTCAATGACTATGCACTTATTTCTGTATTTTTCTTGAGTTGGTCGAGTATTGTCCTCCTTACACCAAAGCTTAATCGGATTATGTATCAGGTGATATATGTATCCCTTTGGATGGAAAATACATACCACTTAATCGCCTACTTAATGTTTATTTATGAAAAAACAAGAAAACCGGAAGCTCATCGACTGATCCAACAAGATGGGAACGACAATCATCCTTCGCCTTCCCTTTCATATTTGATGCAACTTGGAAGCTCATCGTTGTGATGTTTCGAAATATATAGACTGACGTTTTTCCTTCATCTATAGTAATTCTCTTGTCCGGTCTACTTTCATTAGCTTATTTGTGTTAGGAAAATATTATTGTTTTAACTGGACGCTCGTGAATGTATGTATGTATATCTATACGGGAAAGGGAAGACAGTAGACACGGTTTGTTTGTTCTTAATCTCCGATATTGATTTAGTGTCCCATGTTCTAATTTATTTGAATTTAATATGTCTGAATTTGATGTATGAACTATCAAATATCATATCAGTATCAATTTAGTTTTTATTATGTGATTCTATTTTTTGTTGATCAAAGTTAGCTCATCTTGATTATATATCACTAGGGATAGCATAACTGATATGACATGATACAATAAAACACGAATACGAAATGAGAATGACACAATAAAAAACACATATTTAACTCATTTTAATATTACTCATGTGACGAGAAGGTGTCTTGTGCGACCAGTCTTTAATTATCATGAGAATAAGCATCGGCTTTACAAGCGTGACAATATAACAAATAATGTTAAAGACTCTTGGTTGTTGAAAGAAATACCTACACCTACGGCAAACCCAGTCCTCGCACGTCACGTCTAATCAGGCGCTTTGTTCACAAGTAATAGGTCTAATGCGAGTGTATCATCATTTAGTGGCTTGACATAGATGGGACTTTCATATGTAATAACTAGGATTAACAAGGCGGCTATAGTTTCTTGATGGTTTTGTGTTTGTGTTTTATCTATTTGGTTTTGCATTTGCGTCACATGAAATAACTAACATAAGCATTTATGTTTAGCATCATCATTTTCCATTCCAACCAAAATATAGCTTTATCATTTGTGCTCATTGATTCTTTGTACTTCTAGAGATGTTCGTGCTAGTGCACAAAATATCCGAGCGATGTATAAATGTGAGGTTTTAAATTTGTGGCCCTTCTTGAACTCTTTGTTTAGTGTTCGAGCAGAACCGGTCTCAATTTCAAGCTGCAGTAGAATTTATATGCTAATTTGCTGTTTCTTAGCACTACAACAAATTTAATTATATTCTGTTGATTTGTGCAGAATTCCTACTAATCTTCTATTTTGCATCTAAAATGAAAAATCTAAAGAGCTGATTTGCTTAACCCATTTTGCAAACGATGATGGTATTTATTATATAAGGGAAGCAACTAAGCTAACACATTGATGCTACTTTGGGTAATGGAGACCTGAGAAAGCTGTGAGATTGAATGGCTTCCTATCAACAGATAATCTCTTGTATTAAATTAGTAAGTTTTAATGATTTATATAATTGTTTGGCAACTTTTAAATAATTAAGTGCTGAACCAATAAAAGGTCTGAACCATTAAGTTCTAAACCATTAAGAGGTCTGAATCATTAAAAACTAGTATATCGTTTAACTATTCAAATGCAAATGTCTAATCAATTCAGATAAGATGTCTTAACCATTCGGCATTAGTATAATGCTTAACCAATCAGAGACAAATGTGTGAATCATTAAGACATTTGCTCGCAAAACAAACAGTCTAAACTAGGGGTGTGCATGGTCGGTTTGGTTCGGTTTTGGTCTAAAACCAAAACCAAAAACCGATATTTCGGTTTCTAGGTTTTTAAAACCGTTCGATTTTGGTTTTTTTCGGTTTTTGGTTTTCGGTTTTAACTTCGGTTTTTGTTCGGTTTTTGGTTTTTTTCGGTTTTATCATTTGTGCTTCAAGTATTAGAAAAAAATTGTTTTAAAGTAACGAATTAAAGACAAAAACTTGGTCTTACATTATTTTGTTGATCTCTATATATAATCTATATATTTTTATAATTGAGTTGATATTAATATTTAATACAATTCATAAAATATAAGAACAATATATTCAATAAAACATTTTAATCTATTTATTCAAATAAACAAAAATTAAATATTATTATTGAAACTTAAATATTTAATCTCTTTAAGTTAACACAAGTTAAATAAGTAACTAATAGGCTAATAATTTTATAAGTATATGATTACACCTCTAAATTTACAAGTTTGATTATATAGTTTCGGTTCGGTTTTTTCGGTTTTTGTTACAAGCAAAACCAAAACCGAACCGAAAAATTCGGTTTGTAAAACATCATCAAACCAAACCGTCGGTTTTGTAGCGGTTTCGGTTTTATCGGTTCGGTTGCGTCGGTTATTTTGGTTACGGTTCGGTTATTTTGGTTTTTTGCTCACCCCTAGTCTAAACCATTAAGTGCTGAACTATTATGACATTTGAACCGTTAAAAGTCTGATTAAAAGACTGTCAAACAATCCTTAAGTATGATACGTCGCCCATGTCTATGACTTTTTGCATATCTAACTTTGCCTGTGTTTGATTTTGAAGGCTGAGAGTGCAAATACAACACTGAACTGTAGGATTGCAATATTGAGAACATTGTTCATAAGATAATCATCTTCCTATTTTCAAACTAAATATTGCAAACTTGTAATATTACAATATTGAGAACATTGTTACCCTATTAAAAATTTATACGTTAGTTACACCTTGATAGTTGTGTTTCTTTTAATGTTTCTAAACTGCTTCAAAGATGTTCTAAACACTTGCAAGTTAAGAGATAGTAGCAAAAATGTTTATTTATTTAATTTTACTTTAATACAACATAATTCAAGTGGTTAGTTCATTTTTCATCACTTTATATGATCCAAAGAGGCTTTTCCGAATGATACGATATGCTACACTTATTAGTTGTTTTGTATTTTGTGACAGTGTGTTGATTTGTCATTGCTCATTCCTATCGTTTATGAAGTAGTTTCATGCTAACATATAACTCCACCACGAGTTGAATCACCACTGCAACGCATAGAGGGGATACAACTAGTTTAGAGAAAAGAAAGTATAACATATTTGAGCCTTATGGTTTGAAATTAAACTATATCAAAATGTTCGTTGTATTTTAAAATTTTACAAATTTAAAAATTAATAAACTTAGAAACATTTTGTAAACAACCTGACTCATTTTGGATTAAAACTGAACAACAAATGATAAAACCCTAGGGATAACAACTAACAAAATGATTAGAAAGTCAAGTTACGGTTCAACAAACAAAAATCTAAGAGAGTGTTTAGTTCGTGAAATTGGCTGCAATTGGAATTGTAACTAGAATTTGAATTGGAATTATAAGTAATTGTATTTGGAATTTAATTTTTCCAAATGATTTGAAATTCAAGGAATTGAAATCTATAAAGAAAATTTCAATTTCAAATTTATTTTTAGTGATAAAACATGTATAAATAAATTTGAATTTATCTCCCATTGCAAACCGTCACCACCTCAATGACCATCGATCACCGTCGCTATATACCACCGACCGCTGTCAACGTCAATGACACACGCTTGTTGCCAAAAACCGGCTGCACCCCAGCGCCGCACCCAACCGATCACGCCCGCCGTAAAAACTGACAGTCGTCGTCGAGCATGTCTAAAACCGACGTGGTTCAGTGACGACAGTCGATAGTCGCCCGAGGGCACGGTTGGTGGAGACAGGTGTTTGTAAGCGGCGGGTGCGGTTAACGGCGACTGTCGATTGCCGACAAGCGAGCACTAAGCGGTGTGTCAAATAAATGGTTTTAGGTGATCGAAGGAAATCGAATGTCAAGGGCGAAGTCGACTGTAGTTAGAGGTGGTGTTCGGCGGCGACAGCGGTTGGAAATAACAGTCGGGTGGTAGTGGTGATTAGGCTGGCTACATCGACAGTTGAGGGCGGCAACGAGCAGTGGCGGCGGTTGGGGTCATTGGCGGCTGTTGATCATGTGGCGACAATCAACCAACTGGTAGGATCGGCGGTGGGTGGCAGTGGTAGGCAACATGGGTAGCCAGACAATGGCGGTCTGCGGTCAGGGTCGACGACAAGCAGCGATGAGGGTTGGCGACAGGCGATGATGGCGGTCGGGTGGTGGTCAGGGTCGACGTTAGTCGAGCGGCAGCATGCGGCCAAAGTCTGGAGGGGAGCAATCGTTGGTCGAGGCGGCGGCTGGCGACAGTCATGGTCGGCAATGGTAAGGGTCAATGGCTGTCGGACGACGATGACGACCGTAAGGGTCAACAGCGGTCGACGAGGTCAGCAAGGGTCGTTGGTAGTGTTAGTTGGCGGTGAGCTGGGGTGGTGGCGATCAATGGTGGAGGCAGGGTCAGTGGAATTTGAAATCGTTTAAAATTTGAAAGGATTTTGAAATCCTTTATTTGAAGGAATTTAAGAGAATTAATTCCAATTACAATTTCAATTCATTTCTGAATCAAACACAATGCACCATAGAATTCAAAATCCAATTCCAACGTCAATAATGAAATCCAAATTTCAATTCCAACGAACTTTTACCTATCAAACACAATGCACCATAGAATTCAAAATCCAATTCCATCAAATTAAATTGAATTCTAGTATACCAAAAGCTACTAAAGTTTTCATACATACAACAAACTTGTGAAGGGAACTATAGTAGGAATTAAAAAACATTATATAATTGAGTAGTTTTTTTAATCATCTTCTTCGTTGAAACTCCAAACAAATATTCTTAACAACCATAAATGTTGCAAGTAAATGAGTGTTAATTTCAATGGCGGAGCTTGAACATATCCGTAAAGGGGGAAGGGGCAAAATTAAATTATTTTAATGGGGGCGAACTCGAGTTTTATATAAAAATTTACACTACCTGACCAAAAATTTACACTACCGGACTAAAATTTAATACTACCGACGAAAAAAAGAGGGGGGACCGGCCCCTTAAATCCTCCGCCACTGGTTACTTTAAAAAAAGTTAAGGTGGTGGTGGTCGGAATAGGCATTGGTTGCCGGAAGTTTTGCTGATGGTTAAACCCTAACCGGGTTATTACAAACCGCGGAGAATTGGATCCAAACCGGGTCGCACATACAACTCACGTGCATATTCTATCCAGCCCAAACGGCTTAGCCCATATTTAACACAACCCAACCCAACCTTCGTGCAACATAATTCAATTGCACACTAGTAGAGTAGTAGGGGATTAGGAGTGTGGAAAAAATTGAAAAACGATTCGTATTCATAACTGAAAAAAACCGAACCAAATTATAAATACGTTTGTGGTTCGATTAGTAACAAAAATTGAAATATGAGTTTGGTTTTCGGTTATATGTAGTTTTTGAATCCGGGTTATTTGATTTAACCGAATTCAATATGTTATTATTTATATAACTTTTGTAATTTTATGTTTTGCCCACGTTTTCAAATTTCAAATTTTCAAAATGGTTTTATTTAAGCTCAATAACTAAGATTTTATATGCTATGCTAACCCCAATTAAAATACAAAGTCGATTGTTTATATTTTTAGAAAACAAACGGTTTTACAGAGATGACCCACATGCATATTCAATCTAGCCCAAACAGTTTAGCCCATATTTAAGACAACGCAATGCCCCAACATGTTGAAGATTTAACGCCACTATGAATTTTATTGATAGTGTTTTGGTATTTACTAGGTTAAAATCTCGTGTAACACACGTGATAAATAAACTTATCGTTTTATTTTTAATAATATGCGAAGTTGTATTAAACATTGTGTATTATATGTATTGAATAAACACATGTATTACAGATATTTAAAAATTTAGAGTTAACATATTTGAAATTTTAATTATAAATAGTAATTAACTAAAAAATATTTATTTTACATTTAAAGTTAAAATATTTCTTTCTTACATTTATCATTTTCCGGATTATTTTGATGCAAATAGTGATCCAACACAGTGGGAACAATCGTCCGGCCCAATTCATAGAAAAATATGAAAAGGATTTGTGGCTTTCAACTCAATATTAGTGAGATTGTTTGGGGCACTTCTTAATGGTGGGGGCCCACTATATAACATCACTGTTAGTCTGTAATATAAAAACAAATTAAGAGTTCAAGAGATAATACAAATTGTTTAATTGTTATTTTATATTAATTTAAGACATAGACCAGGTCATCACAAACGTGAATTATTTAATTGTTTTAATTTTGTTAAAGGTAATTATACATGTATTTGTTTGCTTCAAATTTATTAGTTATTTGTTTATATTAATTTATTTAATTGTTTTGATGATTAAGTTTGCTCTATCGTATCGGTATTTCAACAGTGGTGTAATGTTATGAAAAAAACATCGAATTTTTCAGTGGTATAGATGAACATGTAACTGAGCGTTTTTAAAATATACAAACGTGTAAAGGACAACGGTAAGACATGCTTTTTTTTTCTATGTTTTTGGAGATACACTATTTATAAACATTTGTTGACCCAATTCGTCTCTGGCCGACCCGACCCAAATTTTGCCCCCTAACAAAAATTCTGTTTTCCAGATTATTACTCTTTTTTAATGCAAATTGGAAGGCGGCTTATAGTAATTAAAATTTATTATTTTTAACTAGGTTAAAAACCCGTATATTTATACGGGTCGAAACTTTATAAATATTTATAGTAATTAAAATTTATTATGTTTAAGTTGAATTGCATAAGGAAGACCGTCTATATATTACATGCTCACGACTAATGTCCACACTTGTCCGGAAAAGTTAACAAAATATATTGAGGAATATTTAATAAGGGGCTGTTTGACAGTTTTTTAATGGTTTAAATGTCTGAATGGTTCAGTACTTAATGATTTAGACAGTTTGTTTCGTGATCAAATATCTGACTGGTTAAGACATTTGCCTCTGAATGGTTAAGCATTATACCAGTGCTGAATGATTAAGATGTTTAATGCTAAATGGTTAAAACCTTTTATCTAAATTGGTCAGACGTTTGCACTTGAATAATTAAGTGATATACTAGTTTTTAATGGTTTAGACCTCTTAATGATTCAGACATTTTATTGGTTTAACATTTAATGGTTCAGAAGTTGTCAAACAACCGTTAACTCAAATGGACAATTAGTTGTTTTCCTACACGTGGACATTTTCGTATACACAAGAGCAATATTTATCATAGTTGATAAAGAAACTAAGTTTTTTAAATAATAAATAAAGAGCAGAAGACATACGTAAAAGACTGTTGATAACAAAAGTACTAACACGAGATGAAGCAAAAAACAAATATTCTAATTTTAAATTGGGTTGTATGAGAATGGTTCGAAATTTTTATAGCTTCAAAGTAAAAAATATTATAGAATGAGCATAGAAAAATCTAGATCAAATATTCTTTTGATTTGGTAAAAACCTTTAAATTTTAAATTTTGAATGTTGAACCAATTTTTTTTTGCAATACGTAAACTTTCATCAGACTTTGAAATTCAGTTTCAAAACTAAGAAAATTTTGAATATATTTAAATTTTAAAATTTTGTTAAATTCAACCGACTGAACATTAAAAATTCCAAACTTTTAGGAAAAAGATTACAATTTCAACCCAGGATTAAAATTTTGAATATTAAACACAACATCATCTGCTGCTGCCATTGACGATTTGAGCAAATTGAGATTCATTCTTTTTTGGTAATTCAATTCCTCTTATTATCGGTTTAAAGTTTTCTCTTTAATTCACTTAGAACCTACAAAATTACAATTAATGGCTGAAGCTTTCAACGCCGACAGTCTCGAGTAAGTTCCCTTCAATTCCGATTGCGTTTTACGTCGTTTTAATTTTAATTAGTCGGTGATATAGTTATAATTAACAATAATGATAACTTAACGTACCTAGATACTTTTTTTTTTTTTTTTTGTTTTTTCTTCAGGGTTTTAGGTTACGTGATACTTATGGTTCGGTCTTTCTTCATTCAATCGCTATAGTTGCGTCTTTGGTGGAAGTTGTATATCACCTTATCATCTACTTGAGGTTTATTTACGAAAAAACAAGAAAACCGAAACAACAACGACCACTGCTCCAACAACACCAGAAAAACATTAATAATAAGATGTCTTCTCCTCCTTACATTTCCTATTTGATGCAACTCAGAAGCTCATCTTCTTGATCGATATGATCTACTTTTCTTTCTTCTTTTTATCTTTTTCGTATTCCAGATGGATGCATGCATGCATGGATCTATTATATATATGTGTATATATATATATATATGTACGTCTTCTACTCTAGGCAACAGTAATAATAACTTTAATTCATTCTTCAATCACTGTTGAATTACATCTACCCCTCACTTAGCAAACCAACAATACACGTACAATCATTAGAGTTCTTAATCATGCATCAACAACTAATAAAATCCATTAACAATATAATGATTCATTCAACTCTTGGATACAATTCTTAGAACATTAACATTCGACAATATCACATACCATTTTAACATACTTTTACTCATTGTTCTCTTCATATTCCCCATCTTTATAAATGACCAAACTAACCATACTGTCGTCTAACACAATAGCAATTTAATTCCTTTCGTACGATTCACAAATTAGTGTAATGCATCAATCACGTGAAATATAAAATGGCCCAGGCAAGGTAACCCTTTGATTCAGTCAAAAACAGAATGATAAGTAATTGAGAATGTTGATTTAACGAGAATGTCAGGAATAATTCTTCTAACTAGCGTTGATTCACAAAGAATACCAAAAAGATTCTCATAAACTTCAATAATAATTCATTCAATCTCTTGCAAGCATATAAAAAAACAAAACAAAAATCGAATGGGCCATAAAACATAAACGGGCAAAAAACTGGGCCAAATGTAAAGTCCAACAAAGTATAAAAATAAAACAAAAATTGAAATAACTTATAAAATAAGCCGTTTTTGGGCCGAAACGATGACCCGAATCGCCTACGGCCGTTTGTGAAAACTTGTCCTCGATCCAACGGTTGTTTCGATTGGTTCACGGGCCCAAAATGAGTAGGTAATGTAAAACACTGACATGTAGCAATGGATCCTTAAAAACAGTGACACGTGGCGTTTAATAGCTTAAAATTAAGCCATGCGGCTTAACCTTTCATTTATTATATATAGAGATGTATTTCGTATCGTATTTAAAATAAAGCACAACTGTAAAATTATGTTATGATTAAAGAATATAATTGATGTCTTCAACATCAAACATTTGAATTAAAAAGCACCACATCATCGGACTATAAGTCTTTACATCAAAACATATAAAAACCACCATAAAGAAAAATGATTAAATGAAGTAAACTTATCATTAGTTCTAAGAACTACCAACATCATGTCCATGACCATCTGCATTATCGATAACCACAACCGACATTCTTCAATGTGCAACTTTGTTGATCATGGTTGGTCTTTCCACATATTACACCGCATAACAAGTTGTATTGCTCGTATCTATTACAACTACATGTAATTATCATATAGTTTTGCCTAACCAAAACCTACATAAAAGATATAACACTCAGTAATAATTATACAATGCGACACATGTAAAAATGAAAACGTAAAACAAAAGAAAAACAAGAACAAATGCAGCACATAGATATAAAGATGTGCTACATTGTAAAACTCAAACAAAAAAGTACACTTTGTGGTCAAAGTAGTACAAACATAAACAAATACAACACGTGTACACAGAACATAGAAACAAAAACAACACATAAAATATAAAAACATATGAACATATATCATAACAAAATAGCACACTTAGCATAATTCTAGTAAAACTTTATTGCTTCATCAACTAAGCAAAACATAATACCACCTATAGTTTTGGATGAATCTAGAACATTAGGGACGTACTACTTATTTTCGAAAGCAAGAGATATACGAACACCTGAAACACAAAAATGATAACATGTAAAAAGTTCATGTAATAATACGATACTAACAACAACATATATCAGAAAAATACAAGTACTTTTAAGGAATATAAACATAACACATTAAAAGTAGAAAAATACAACACATGTAACTAAAGAAAACATAAAAACTTAACCAAAACAGAAACAAATACACCACCCATATATAAAACACAAACAAATATAGCACATATATAGAACACATAAACAAATAGATTAAACATAAATATAACACTAAAAAAATAAAACACACACACCATAATTTTAGAAAAAACTGAAGAAACCAAAACCCACCAATCAGAAAATTTTAATATATTTATATGTAAAAAAAATCAATAATTCTCAGAATGGCATTTCTGTAATTTTGAAAATTAATAATGGTTAGTGGGGTGTGGAAGTAACTGTTCCCTCCATTTCCTTTGATTGCATCGGTACCATTTGTTGCTTCATTTACAGGATTTGCAATTTTATCATTACAAAATTGAAGCTGATGCGAAAATGGGTGGATTGTGAAATGCATAATATGTAAGGATTTATGGTATTTCATTGAATATGTAGGCAGATGATAATAGCAACTGAAAATTTGCGAAATTTGCAAATCACTTTGGTGGTTTACGGACAACATCCATATAATTTTGCGCAATTCAATAGACGAATGAAATGGAAGAAGAAGGTCCACGAGATTTGATATGCACGAACATGAAAAACATGTGTAATGATGATGAGATTCCAGAAACGTATGAAGATGGTAGAGATGATGGTATAATTGAGTTCAACTAGGAACCAGAATCACAATCTCGAGGTCAAAGTTTACGGGAGGTTAAAACTGCATATCAGGATAAAGGAAAGGGACTAATGACAGATTCAAGTGAAGAAGGACTAGTCTATTACGATATATAAGATCATGAAGTTAGAAGAAACAATAGTGCAACAGTGCAGACATTAGCACACTATGATGATACAGGTATTTTTAAAGAATCAAACATTAGTTGCATCATTAGACAATATGGATACTATATTTAGTGTAATATCCTATGTAAGTTATCCTTTGGGATAAGGAAGTACAAAATGTTCGATACAGTGCTTGTAATTTTGTATGTGACTTTAAATCTGTAATTGTAAAAAAATAATTGTTAGTAAAATATTCATGTATGCACAAAATCATAATATGGGGTATATGATTGCATTATGCACAAAATCACAATGTATCATACCAACACTAATGGAGAACTAATCACTAATGTGTAAATGTTTTTAACGCATAATATAAAATGTATAATAACTATTAAAAAGGAAGAATATTTGATAGCATGTATTAGATGAACGATAAAGAAGAGTTGGTCCCCTTAAACAAAATGCTATTTCTAACAACGTATGTTATGTAACTTTTAAGACACAGATAATGAGCATGGTTATGAAGATGACAACGCATCAGTTATTCACTCCCCAAATGGATCAACATATTGGATCCCTATAGTACCTGAGGATGTGAAGCCTATTGTATGAGTTATTTATTCATCTTTTGAGGAGGCTAAGAAGATGTACGATTTTTATTGCGATAACACAGGGTTTTCACCAAGAAAGGGAACTGTGAAAAGAAAGAAAGGAGATATCACACATCGATATATAGTTTGCAATAAATATGAAAAATCAAAATCGATTCCATATGATACACTCGAACAAAAAGGAGGTAGTTCAAAAAGGATGAGTAACTTTAAAGTTACAAACTGCAAAGCAAGCATCTTCAATCTGCACATGTTTCACAAATCATACAAAAGATATATAGGCAATTACAAAATACTTATACATTGTACAGAAGCAAATTTATAATATACTAACAAAGACCTTGACTCAGATCAAGGAGATTCAGCTTAAGTTTTTCATCATCCTATTTAGTTCTTCTTTGCTACTGATGTATAATGTATATAATGATGGGATTTTATGCTGACTTGATGCTCAGAGCTAAAAAAACACACAACAGAATGCAATGTAAAAAACAAAAGCACTCTAAATGCTGGTCCTAATTTATCCTTTTGTATGTTTCTATCAAGTATAGTCGAATTATAGTTGGTTAACATCACAACTTCCTATACATCTAAGATTCAAAGAAAGCCATGATGTAAGCTGATTATTTGAAGTTACCAACCAAAGAAAGACCAATCAGGAAATGGGATGTCAAATAATGAAGTGTGGTGCAATAGCAAAAAACCAAAAAAAAGGCATAGCCAAGCAATCCCTCTTAAGAACAGTGGGTCGGTTCATGCAATGAAAAATCAGATCCACACCTAGGATGCTGCCAGCAAGAAGATACAATAGGCCCCAAATGGTAAACAAAGCTCGTCTCCGCACATAATGATAGTAAAACTTGAACAAGTGTTGATAGTTTATTAAGAATGCCCATTATTAAGGCCCTAAGTTCTATAGCTTACTTCCCAAATCACACTAAGAAAAACAAAGCATGAAGCTTGTGATGAAATTGAACTGAACATGAGTCGACTCTTGATCGTTTCGTGTGGGTTCTTCAGTAAAAATCAGTGCTTAAACGACACATAACCAAGAGAACCCTGCAGAATCCAGGGGTGCTTCAAACGACAAAGGAAGGAGAGCAGAACTCAATAAAAGATTGACGAAAAATAGTATGAATTATGGTTTATTTGCTGAAGTGTATGTTTATGTATGTATATGACATTGGAATTTGCATCAAAAAACAAATTACTGTTAACCTATGGTCCTATGCTATTCAAAATCTTGAAATTAATGTTGCAAAAGCAACCTGTTTTTCATTAGCTCCCTGTGTGTTCTCTTTCTTCTTCTGAGTACTTGAAGAGCCTGATCAAAAACAAAAGAAACCGTATAACAATGTAAAGATAAAGTGGATTCGCGTTTATGTGATTTGTTAACTTAAAGCTTATCTCTGTTTGGTCAAAAGATGTTACTTAAACGAAACTAGTAACTTTTACCCACACATTGCCGCGTAGAGAGTTGGTAACACAGAAGATGTTTCGCACGTGTACGTTTTGGTTTTGTAGAATAATACAGACAATGATCCTAAGGCATGTTAATTGTTAAATCAGGGAGAACAAAAGCACAACCTTGACCTATAGAGAAGTGTAAAAACTTAAAATAAAAACAAAGTAAATGAGGTTGCCTGTAGTTGTCGACCTACTTCTAAATATAGCAGTTCAGTGGTTAGATAGGTGTAGAGAAACCGTTTCCTGAAATCACCTAGCCGACGACCTGCAAACACAGTGATTCAATGGTTAAATCGGAGGAAAGAAACCCACAAACCACAACCACCTAGCCGACCAACCTGTAAATGCTTAGAAGTCCTAGAATCTAAATTTTTTAAACATTCTCAATATTTAAAGATCATTTACCAAAAGTTACACAGTTAAATTTGTAAGCATACAGATTAAGAATCAAAGTTTAATGTGGTAAAATCTGTTGAGCCCCAAACCTTTACAACTAAGAGATGACTCCCCACAACATCATTTGCTCAAACCTTTTCAACTAATAGATGAATCCCTACAACATCATTTGCTCAACCCAATAATGAAATCCCAGGATACTAACACAATTAAACTAACTATAAACAACATACTCAATCAGCATAGCCTTTGGAGCACAAAATTGTGACCTCACTTGTTTCACGTTCTCCAAAGAAGCTTCCTCCTTGTCTTCTTCAACCACTGCATACCACAAAAACCATATAAATCACTCAAATCTTAAGCACAGAAGTTTTCAAAAAGAAATGAAGGGAAAACTCAAAGCTTTCCCTCTCAAATCTGTAACTTGATTTTTATCTTCCACCATCTCCACTATCTCACATCAAGCGGTAGCTTTTCCCTCACTGTTTGACAACTTAAACCACCCATGTCTCCGTTGAGAAATAGCAATACAAAACGGAGTTAAACAACATAATAAAATCACTCAAACATCATCAGCAATTCATCGCATCAAGAGACAACCCTATTACATGATCCCACAAAGTATGAGCTCTCTTGCTCGTAACTCTACTATAGCAAAAGGGTTATGCATAAGACTTGTACTAGGCGCTGTAGAGCCACCGATCTGCATCATCATCATCTTCTTCTTCTTCTTCTTCATCATCATCTTCCTGCTGATAGATTAGGGTAGATGCACCGATTGCCTCCATCATCATCATCATCTTCTTTGTTTACCAAACTACACAAACAAAACAAAACAAAACCTAAAAGACTTTAGTTTAAAAGAGTAAAGTACATACGAGGTGCTTCTGATTTAGTGAATTTTCACCTTTTGTCCCCGACTTCAAAAACTACGGATTTGGTCCACCTGTTTGGGGAAAAAAAATTGGTTTCGATGGCCGTTGAAACATTCTGTTTAGTGACGCAAAACTCGATAACTATATATTCTACTAAACTTTAAACGACGAAAATATGAATTAATTTATAAGATACACTATTGTGCTGGCTTCTTTTATTAAATGGTCATGATAAATAGAAAAACAATCTTTAATAGATCAATATTTGGGGTGAAATCATATATTGTGACCCATGGGCCAAGGTGGAGGTTTATGCGACAAATATCGGCAGAAGATTTCTATAAGAAGTTATAAATAGAAGCCATTTATTGGAATAACTAACATCTTTTTATAAGAAATGTGTCACTGGTTGCCGCAGATTAAACTCCAGTTTACTTCTCTTGAATGTAAGTTGCTTCATCATTTTTTTCATTCTTCCAGCACGTGGTCTTTGTTTATCATTAATTGAAAGACAGTTGACCAAGGTTAAATCTTGGTAATTGATGTTTATTTATCAGGAATTTCTATAATATTATATTGTTTGTTGCATGTTAATGCTCTTTGAATCAATGGCGGAGCTTAACTAATTTTATAAGGGGGCGGGGGCGAAATTATTTTTTTAGGGGGGGTGAACTCGATATTTATATAAAAATTTATACTACCGGACCAAAAATTTACAATATCAGGTTAAAATTTAACACTACAGACGAAAAAATAGGGGCCCCCGGCCTCTATTAAGCTTCGCCCCTACTTTGAATGGCACTTGAAACAAATAAAGTGGATGCTAATGTCTATGTTAGGAGACTATTCAAGTCTTCTTCATCAGTAGCTGGTGGTTATCATTTTGATTCGAATGTGTTCCGGCATAACTTGATCTGAGGCCATGATTACAACCGGAAAGGGTTCGGGCATAAAAATGAAACTTTTGAGCTCATGGTTCACTAGTATTTCAGTACGTATTATGTGATTAGTTTATTTTCTGTTAACATATACCTAAATTTTTGAATGCATGATTGATTCGTATGGATTTTATTAATTTATAATATATTAATTTTCAATCTTTTTATGCATAAGGTATTGTATCTTATGCATAGAGTGATTTATAAACAAAATATTACTTTTTTTACTTGTAACCTAAAACTTTTTATCTTTTCAATGTAACCTTACAAAAATTTAAGTTTTTACTTTTAGCTTAAAACTTTTTATTTTTAGCAATTTGAGTTTACAACTCTTTTACTTGCAAGTTTAGTCCATTATACTTTTTATCTTTCGTAAATTTTGTTTTACGTTTCGTTTTGAGTTTTTCAAGTTAACACGGTATAACATGTATGTGTTGTTCAACATTTTTACGTTTACTTTTAAATTTAATAAAAGTATAACTGTCGAAAAAATTAAAAACCACCTAAAATGGGGTTTTATTTTGTTTTTTATATAAATTTAATAAAATATAGCCGCCTAAAAAACCAAAACCGCTTAAATAGATTATAATTGTTTTGCGCACGTTCTTTTTGGGTATTTCTCCAACGGACGTAACTTAGATTATAATTAGAATTTTGAATTAAATACCCTTTTCAATCTATCAGATACTTATATTCAACCTTCTATCAATACTTATATTCAACGTAAATCTCAACCTTTAAGAAAAACAACTACACCTTCTTCAACCTCTCAAAAACAATATATATATTGTAACATCTTGTATGTTTAGGTTAAATTAAAGTTAACCTTGTTAAATTTGTTTAAGGACCATTTTTGTCTAATATGAAACTTATGGGGTTCTTATGTATATTGCTTTAATTTATCTTTAATTTACTTAACTTGAAGGTTGATAATGTTAATGGATAAGTAATAAACATAATAAAGATTTTAATAATAGCATTAACAAGAAAAGATAGTAAATGATATAATAATAATAATCCTAAAAATAATAGTAAAAGTTAATAATGATAACATTAGTAATAATGATAATAAAAATATTAATAACAATACGACTACTACTAATAATAATAATAATAATAACAATAATAATAATAATAATCATAATCATAATAAAATTAATAATTGTAGAATATATTAAACTTAAAAAGGTTTTAAAAGAAGGTTAGGGGGTTATTGTCACTTTTGAAAATTTAGAAGAATGTTTTAAACATAAAATGTTAACCCAAAACCACAGGGACTAAAGGTGTCAAAACCAAAACCCAATTTCCCCCTCCACTCTTTCATCCGTATTTCCGGCGGGACTATTCCGGCCACCGCCGGCGACCCTCCGGCGAGCCAAACACCCAAAAATCAATCGCTTTTAACACCCAAAAATCAATCGCTTTTAACACCCAAAAATCAATCGCTTTTAACACCCAAAACCATTCCAAATCGATTCCTTCGCCTATTTCGAACTTGAATGCATCAATTAACTGTCTTTAATCATCGGTTATGGGTGTAATCGAATGAGAAACCGAAATAATTAACCCATCGAACGTTGGACCATTAAACCGTAATAATCATTCGATTAAATGAACCTAAACGACTACCTAAGTACACCTAATCGTTCTCAACTCTCGATTACACATGAAACACACACAAATTGGCATAATCAAAGTTCTCTGAACCGCGACCTGTGCACACTCGAACACCATCAATAGGGCCTCAATACCTGAAATTGATAAGGGGTTTTTAGTGCTAGTGATCATTAGAAGCTACCCACGAGTTTAATTGGGTTACCATCGACAATTACGCATCAATCGTGCACCTGCGGCCGCGTTTTGCTCTCGGTCGATCTTGATAGCATCTCAAACAAAAAAACAGGTAATTGATCACGTCAAACCACTCGTCTATACACGGGGATTTAAAGCCCCATGATTCCAGTTGTTTACAAAACCGAATTGAACTTTGATTTGGATCAAGAACAATCTAGGGTTCATATGGTTTTGAGGATTCATTGAGATTGTGTTTTTAAAAAAAAAATTTAAAACTCACGTTTTGTCAGGCTTAGGCGCCCCAGCCTAATGGTAAATTGTGCCCATGCGATTCCAGAGGTCCCGGGTTCGACCCCGGGCAACCTCCCATTTTTCTTTTTGGGGCTTTTAGCCTTCAACAATAATTTTAAATATTTTTTTAAAAATTATAAAAAGACATTTTATAAAAGCTGATAATTTTAAAATGTTTCTAAATATTTTCTGGAAATTTATTTCCTTAAAAGAAATACTTTTTATACCTTTGTCATATATTTTAATAATAATAATAATAATAATAAGTTTGTTTTATAAAAACTATACTTTCACTAATACCTTGTTCCACAAATATGATCATTCCGAACATCGCTTTAAAACTATCGTTTAAAATGTGTTGTTAGACTTTATTTACCTATATATATATATACAAAATTATTATAGGAGTTATAATTTTATATAAACTTTATATAAAATATAATAACTTTCTTCAATATTAATAATTAAAATTGTTTTCCATTTTGTTGACATAGTTATTCGACAATCCCTAAATTTCACTTAGAACCCTAGTCCTCGTTAACTCATTAAACTTAATATAATTAAACTTAAAAATCTTATAAATATATATATTATAGGTACATCGTGAAGGGCTACGTTGAATCGACGCTTGTTATTATTTCTTATTAATCATCCAATTTATACTTATTGATCATGTGAGTATTTCCATACCCCTTTTTCCTTATTTTCACACTTTGGGGTGAAACATGCTAATTTATTATCATTGCACTTGTAAACTTATTTGAGGCTTGTAATCTTTATGGCAATTCATCATGCAAAGTTGTGGTTAGTTGAACTTTTGTGGTTACCATGTTATGGCGTTATATGTACAATCATTAACTATTGCTAGCCCAGTGAAGTCATAGATCTATGGGCAAGACAAGTCTGCTTTGGTTGATCCAAGTACACTTAGCTGATCGTATAATCTTGTAAACGTTTGAGACTTGTAAAACTTTGTCGAGGTTTGATTGTTGCATTGTTCATAACATCCCTAATCACTTTATTCACTAACTTATGACTTGAATTGCCATCTTTTATATAATCTATGTATTAAAAACTATGGAATGCTCACCAACATTATTGTTGACCTTTTATTTTTAACATGTTTCAGGAAACGCCCAAGTTTGATATCTACTCTTTGAAGCTTGTACATCTAGGGATGGACCTAGATAAATAAATGAAATAAGAATGACTTGTTACATTCTATGTTATGCTTTTAATTTATTTGAGACTTATGCTTGTAATATTACAATTGAAACCTATGATTAATTTATATTTGAGTTATTAATAGCGTTATGTGGCTATGAACGATCAAACCTCTCACTCCTTGACGTTTCCGCCGTCAAGGTTGGGGTGTGACATATATATATATATATATATATATATATATATATATATATATATATAATATATATATTATATATATATATATATATATATAATATATATATTATATATATATATAATCAAAGTATAGTCAAAGGTATGTAATATTTAATTTCTTTTACTCTTTTATATTAAAGGCAATAAAAGTGTATGTTTTATGTGATGTATATTATTATTATTTTTCCAGTGATTCAAGTTATACTTAAGTAAAATCTCATATATTGGTTATCTTGCTACTCAACTCTCAAAGTGTTCTTTAAAATCTACATTAAAGTTTAGTAAATTCTAACTTTTTGGTTATTATAAAGATACACATATATACAAAAGGTGTTTATAGTTTTATTAAGAATGCTCGAGCTAATAGGATCAATGTTGGCTCTAAATGGTTTTGATGTCCGTGTATGATTTGTAAAAATCTTCAAAAAATTGATAATATTAATGAGATAAAGTATCATTTGTTTGTAAATGGTTTATGCTTAGATACACTTGTTGGTCAAAGCACGGGGAATCATCGGTTGATTATGTCACAACATCGTTTAATATTGATAATGAGAAAAATGACAACTTAAATTACGTCAATGACCATTCTTGCAATGACGATTTGAATGATGAAATTTAAATGGAGACAATTTAAATGACATGTTTAAGGATTTACAGAATAATCCTTGTGATGATGACAAAGAAAAATTACAAAACCTATTTGACAATACGGAAAAACCATTATACAATGGTTGTAAGAATTACTCGAAACTTAGTGTTGTATTAAAATTGTTTAACTTGAAGACAAAAAACAGATGGAGTGATAAAAGTTTCATATATCTATTAGTCTTTTTACATAACATGCTTTCAAAGGATAATGAGCTACCTATTTCGTTTTATCAAGCCAAAAAATTGATCTGTCCGATGGGATTAGAAGTTGAAAGAATAAATGCATGTCCGAATAACTATATCCTATATAATAAATAAGTTTGAAAAATAGTCATAAATATGTTACCTGTGCTGAATCACTTTACAATAATAAAAGTAAAGATGTGGAATATGATGACGATGTTAACAAAAATGGATCACCAGTTAAATTATTGTGGTATTTCCTTAATATGCCAAGACTAAAACAAATATTCTCAAACAAAAAAGAAGCAACATTATTATGATGGCATTCGAATGAGCATAAAAATGATGGAAAATTAAGACATGTGGCAGATTCAATTCTGTATAGATATATTAATATAAATTTTCTAGAATTCAATAATGATGTTAGAAACATATAAAATTGTTGATGTAAATTAAAAAATATATATCGTTATAGGACGCACAATGTTACATGGTGGTTTGTTTCAAAGTGGTAGGCAGTAAAATTGAGCACCTACCAATCAAATAAGTGATGTAGGGTTGGGCTCGAACCCTAGCATCCAAGGCTCTAGTTATGGATTCTGGTGGATCTCATATTCAATATTCACCTATTAAGATGTATCATTTATACTATGTTGATATATTGTTATTTTATATATTTAAATTTTGTTTTAAAAAATGTTATATTGTTTTGTAGGAAGTTTTATTCTATGAATTGTTGTTTCCATACAATTCAAGTACGAAGAAAATAGTAGGTACAACGTATGTGCATCCTACTACAAGTAGGTTGTTACATGACAAACAAATGCACGACGAATATGTGAAATTACAAGTAGAAAGCATCGATCCAAAGTTTCAGTATGTGCCTCTTCCTCCGATTTCTTGTTATGATGAACTTAAAGATATTGGTGATGCTTGTAGTAATTTCATTCAGTGACCGAGAAAGGCAATAAATGTATATTTATTTATTATACGAATTATATAAACTTTTTTCTTTTTATATTATTTACATTAAGATGTTTGTTAAATTGTAGCTTTCAAACATGGAGACACCTTTTCAGAATCAAATCCCGCCACAAACACCAATTATCTCGTGTTATGAACCACAAGTTATGTATGTTTTTAGGTATTTTCAATCAATTTATGTTATATTGGTCGTGTTATTCTGGTTTAGGGTTTTTATGATATGATCACTTTTATAATGTTTTAAAAATTAAAAAGCTAAACACATAATAAAAATATATAATTCATAACATTTCTTGAAGTTATCAGTAAGTTATAATTATTGTTGTTTTATACCTCATAATAATTTGTTTGTTATTTTAGTTGCTTCTATTCAATATGTTCAACATCAAAATCAATATGAACAAGACTCAACAGAATATCATCAAATAGATATGACTACTATTGAAACTTTTAAAGATATGGTAATCAACAACTCAAATTTTATATTTTATATATATATATATATATATATATATATATATAATACTAAATTTTTGATGATAGTTTGAATTGACTCCACAAGTTTGTGGTCAACAAATTTCACTTTACACATACATGCTTCCATTCCAATGGTAATCACTAACTCAAAGTCTCTCTCCCTCCCTCTCTCTTATATATATATATATAATTCCTCAACTTTTTGAGAATTGTTTGAACCGACACCCAACCATTTTTAATTTCATAAGTTAACGTGACACAACTTTCCTTTTCTAACGATAAACAACAACTCAAAGTTTATATATATATATATATATATATATATATATTATATATATATATATATATATATGAGTTATATTTAATTATCAATGTTTTGATAATAGGTTGGACATCCTTTCCAAACAAGTGAAAATCCAAACATCAATTAAATAACAACTAAGATTTTGACTAGGATTTTGACCAAGATTCGGGATCAACGCCCTCCCTAGATGCTAGAATTTGCTGAACGTGTGCTTAATTGTTTTGGAAACAATTTTAGCATTTCTATCAATGCTCCGATCGGAATGTACCCCGAGACTGAAGTTTTAATCCAAAGTGAAATTTTCGACCATGAGGGAGTCTTACAGTTTTTATCCAATGGGTTGCTTGAGAACTCATTTATACATTGGTGTAAAATGTAAGTTTTTTATTAATTATATCCTTATAATAATATATTTTTTAAATATAATATAATATTTTAATTTTCTAATATTTGTTTTTTAACTTTAGGTATTTATATGACATCGATCTCTCTAGACCTTTTCTTTCACGTTTTTTTGTTCCACAAAAGTTACAGGGGATGAGTGTAGGGATAATATTCAAGTGTTAAACAACACTTGCATTCGATTTACCAACTTCATAATGATAAAACATATTTCCTTGTATTATTTTTAGCAAGTAATATATTATTGTTTTAGTTTGTATTGAATATAATTTTTCATAAGTATTTTGTTAATTATTTTAAACTCTTCTTTTGTAGTGTTCATTGGATGTTGTTTATCATTTGTCCTAAAATCCGACAAGGATATATTTTGGATTCTGTCAAGGAAAAAAAAAACAAAAGAACATTATGCTCTTTCAAGAGCAATTGAAGATACTTTCGATGGTCTTTTCAATTGGAAAATGGTAGAGGTATATTTCTATTTATAGTTGGATTGATTCTCTTGTATTTTAAATAATTAAACAATTATTTTGTTTACTGATTATGTTGTTAATTTAACGTAGGTTAAACAACAATCGAGGAGCTGTGAATGTGGATTTGAGGTTATAAGAAACATATATGTTCGAGATCGTCACTACAAAGCAATTTGATTTTCCAAATAATGTAAGTGATTCGTTTACGATTTGTATAGTTTATCTTAAGGCATTTGTTCAATTCTACAGGATATATAAATGGCTTGTTTATGTTTTGCAGTTTTTTTGAGTTACTATTATTTGAGTCTCGATTTGTTACAATGTGACTTAAATTTTTACTCAAGTTTGGATGAGATCTTGATCTTGTTTAATATGGTTTATTACACTAATTAAGTAAACTAGCTAATAACACATCGATCTCGTCACGCTTAGCACCGCGGCATGTGAACGGGTGGTGGTAGCATGCGTTCTTGAGTTTGATTGCCATTCTTAACGATGAATACCGTATCCATCCCCCAAGTAAGGTGACGTTCAAGATGACAATGCAAAAACCAAACACCTATATAACATCATTAGCAAAAAGACACAGCGTTATTGTTATTAAAAAGTATAAAAAAAAACATGTTTGGTTAGTTTATAATTAAAAATGTAACGTATTACAAAGCATATATCTTACCAGGGTTAGAAGCCTTGAACCTAATCGTAGCCCAACCGTTTATCGGAACAAGAACAGTGTTCCTGAATGGCGGGTCGACGAGGTTATAGTTCAAGGGATCTTTTTTTTCATCAAAGTTACCGAATCCCCATCCGACAACGTAAAAGTTAAATCCATGTAAATGCATTGGATGATCAAGCCCCGCAACCAAAGCGGTCCCTTGAAAAACCACTTCAACGATGGAATTATAATCTATCACCCTCACTTGTGTTGCCCTCTTAGGTGTCAGTAGAATCACCGGTAAGTTACTATCGGTAAAGTTGTAAAACAATGGCGGAACACGAGGAAATCGCGTCCCGAAGATGCCATTGATGTGATAATAGTATGCTTCAAGTATGTCAATTGAAGGATATTCAAAGCTAATGTTGTTCATACTAGCTGCTAGTCGTGTGCCATTTGGGCCCCCACACAAGTTGTTTTGCATGGGAATGTGTTTATAGAGACGGTTGAAAATATTTGCATGTCATGCGCGCTTAATGAGAATAAGAGCGGGTCCAAGCTCCTAAGGCTTGTAATGAAGTCGAAAGCCGCGGTGGTGTCATTGTAATAAGGTAGGGAAGGGAGCAAACGAGACGTGGTGGATAGAGCAGAACCGACACCACTGTATTGGAGGATTCCTGTGGTGGTGGTGTTATCAAAAGGAATGACGGCGGCAGAAGAATATGCTCTAGCGGCCATGTAGTAACGACCCCCTGGTCGAACTTGGTTTGCTTCAAAAATGCAATCAAGTGTTTGACCAGGGGCGATTACCACGTATTCTTTGGTTAACTTCTTGGTGTAGCTACCATCGGCTCCCACAACGGTTAGCGAATGATTTGCTATCGCGAAAAAGAGTATTTCGTTCATCACTGCATTTACCATACGCAAAATATACCTTTTGCCGAATTCTACATTTAACTTGAATGTATCTGAAAATTTTAACAAATTTAAACAAAATAATATGACTTTTGGCAGGGTTTGCTCAACTTTCCTAGGACTCAAAGCTACATAAAATTTTAAGATCCTTTGTCAAAATAAACTTATGCTATACATTTCTGAATTTCAAGCTTAGAGCCCAAAATTTACATATACAATATTATATATACATACATAAAACTTTTTTCCTTATATTAAAAACACTAAAAATATGAAGGCCCGAAGCCCTTGCATCATTTTTGGGTACTTGAAATAACTAAAATAGTAACTAACCTTGAATTGAACATGGATAAAAATCACCAGGTTGACCATTGATGGTATAAGCATCAGAGTCTCTAGGTGCATCACCGGATGCAACAAATTCATGAAGCACTTCCATTATATCTTTTTTCCACCATTCACCTTATAATAATTTAATACAAATAAAGTAAAGTTACACAAAAAAAACTGCATAGGTTGAATAATGGTTTAAAACAAGCCATTTTATATGAAACTATATTTCTATATAAAAAACCAACTTTTATGAATAAAGACTTTGACATGTTTCTTTTTGATCTTCTTTTATTTGGCACATTATCCCTTTAAAAATGAAAACTTTGTTTAGTTGGCTAAAAAAAGTAAAGGAATGGAGTTGCTCCATATCATGAAATACACTCCTAATTTTCAAAAATGCAAATTCTTTTGTGTTCAACCATGTAAATGTGTTGTGTTAAACCATGTATATGTACCGAGTATTATGGGCACTTCTTGATGAGGCTCGGGGAAGGGGTAGCGTGTGCCAGGCTCGGGGTGCACCACAATCGCACCATGGACAGTGGCTCGAGACCAATCGCTATGAGCGTGCCACCAAATTGTTCCCACCTCCATAGAAAATATGATCTTATAGTTAAATGTGTCACCGGTTGGATTGGACATTGGTGATGTATTCAGGACCATCTGACCATGGATTCCTAGGTTGCTTTACTCCATGCCTACGATTCAAACTCGTACTAAATATACAATAAAATGAATAATTATAATGGTCATGTACGTGTGCACGTCTCGTCATACAACGCTTTTACATGAGTTAGAAGTTGGTAAATAAAAACTAGAATCTAATAAAGGTAGAATATTAACACTAATATTATATTAACAAGTTAAACATAAGTTTTAGCTAAGAAAACTAATTAATAACTCAATAGAATAATACTAATAAATTAAGAATTATGTTATACAAACATTTATTTATATTATTGAAATACCTTATTGTCTTTATTTCTCTTCATGTATCTATATGTGTATATAAAAAGATATAGAGATGATAAAACAAACTGAGTATATCAATAACATACCCCTAAATTAATCGTAATTTCAATAACATAAATGCTAAGCTTTTATTGATAAATGTACTTGAATATAATATGATGACATGTAATGTAAGGTAATATAGTGTAATACGGTATAATGTTATTAATTGTGTTTTTTTTGTTGTATGAAAATTTCGGATAGCAATGAAATTGTAAACATTTCATCCACTTCGCTAACAACTTTTTTCTGTAAAATCCCTCTTTCCATGGAATAGAGGGGATAATAATTTAAATCATTCAATAAAAGCTAAAACCAATAAAAACATGAGTTAATTACACCAATGGTTATTTGATCTGGAGTGAGAAAATAACATGATACTAAGTGAGAATAAAATAATAGGTTTGGATTTTATGATTGTAATTTTGTATCTAAACTTATTACATTGGTCGAATCACACGAACAATCTATGTAATTAACTTTATAAACAATAATAACGTAGTAGTTAGGTAATATTGAATTACAGTACAAACTAATATTCTAATGAAGATATTCAAATATACTTAATGTAATGGTAAAATAATTAAAAATATAATAAAATTGAAATCTTAAAATATAATGAGCAAAAGGTAAAAATACTTGAGACTTTTTCTTCATAAAAGATAATATTATAAAAATGTTTGTCTTTTGTTATTTTGAATATTTTGAAATGTAAGAGTTCATCGTACCAGTGAAGGGTAATATTGTATCGTCCATTGTTATACACCTTGACATAAATAGTATCGCCTCTACGAACATACAAAGTTGGTCCCGGAAATTGTCCATTCACAGTCAAAATGCTTTTGGTTTCACAGAGACGAGTGTATGATTCTTCCTTTACCTGCACGATGAGAAAACCCAATGTCAACAACAACATTTGAAAAAAAAAAAAGAAATTATGATAACTTTTTTACTTACAAAAAACTCATGGTGTCGAAGCAATGCTTCACAACAAACAAATTTCACTAAAAAGATTAAGAATAACAATAGAATGTTGCTACAAGACATGGTGAAAGAGAACACAATTCTCACATCAATTTTCTAGTCGAAATTATGTGGATTTATACACAACTTGTGTAAATTGAGGTGAAATAAATTCGAAAAAGTAATGTGTATACGACGATATATTCTTTTTTATATCTGACTTACTAACTTTGATAAAAGAAAATTATTAAATATATGTACAGTTGAAACTGATTTTGATTCACTAGTTGGAAAGGGAAATTGCTTTTCAAAAGACATGTAACAGATCATCGTAAAAGATCTTATGTATATGGTTGAACCATTGACTTATGAATAAGACGCAATACATAAAACGAGTATTTTTTGCAACGCGTTGCGACGGAAACATCACTTGGTTTTGAATAGAATTATGTTAGCCTGACGTTGATAAATTTCAAAACTTTATTAACAAAACTTGACCGTAAAAAAATAAATTTCGAAACTTTGATAAAATAAGCATTTATTAGAGAGCTACTAACAAAGAAAATGAAAGATAAAAAACATATAGAAACCATAAAAAGATTAAAAAGGAATTAAAAAATCGAATAAACGATTACGAATCCCCTGACTAGATCCCAGGTCACCCACCCTAAAGTTGTCGGCTGAAAGCCAACAAGCTAAGCCCCTTTGCTTGAGAATTTAAAATTCAAATGCTGAAGATTGTACGTAGAGGGCACGGTGTGGGAACCAGGGGAGGGTGGAGAAAACTTGGCATCGAATGGGAGCACCACCCTTGAACCCGGTGAAATTTAGTCCCCCGGCCCGATGGAAAATCACCGGGATGCACCAATTGGGCCACCCACTTTTGATCGTTGGGCGACGGTCATATCACCGTATTTTATTAAGAAAAATTAATATCCGAGAAAAATAGAAAAAACCGATGTGACGCTGATGTACATCCGGAGAAAAACAAAGAAAATAAAACAATTTTCAGTAACATTAAAGCATTTACATTAAAGGATTCACATCTTATAATTTACCAAAAATACAAAATTTTTAAATTTACCTATCTTCTTCTACAAACTTCTCACATCTTATTACTCATATCTTTTCTCATCTCATTTAAATAATACTTAGTTATTTTTATTTTAATATTATTTATCTTTATTTCACTCACATATATAATTAAACTTAAAAAAAAATACAAGTGATGAATAGTGAACAGTCTCTGAACCCTTATATTTGAGGATGAGATTGTTTCACCTAGATTATAAGGATGGGATATTGGTATGGAAAATAAAATGGAGTAAGAATTTTGTTGATTTTGTTAAATATAAGGATGGAAATGAGATGTGAATATTTATATGTATTTATAATTATCTTTATGTTTAAATATATAATAATAACTAAAAAATTCACTTCATCTCGTTCTTTATAATTTATTTATCCATACATACATACATATATATATATATATGGAAAGGTTCAAATGAGAATTATTTTTTTTGTGAGAACTCTAAGAACCAATCTTAGCTACTTATTTTTTATCACATGCAAATCATATGCAATTTCCCCTCTTTTTTTTAAAAGTTCTTAACTTTTTTTCACGACATCATTTTTTCAAAAAAATTCACCATAAAATTCAGTATTTTTATCTTTCCAACGCCTACCATATTGATATACTTTTCTAAAAAAAATCGTACATCCGTTGTTTACATATGTGTAAATCTAGTTATACACATGTGTAATACTGGATTTACACATGTGTAAATCCGATATTACACATGTGTAAAACAAATTTCATTAAAAAAACGGGAATTTTTTTTTATATTTTATAAAAAAAATTATTTTATTTTATGAAAGAGGGAAAGTTGGGGAATACTTTTGTGTTTTTTTTTTATTTTTATGTTATTTTTTGATTTATAATTTTTTAAATATGTTTTTGTTAATTACAATTTTGTCATTGAGAACTAGTGGTTGAAATTGGTTCCTAGAGTTCTCATAAAAAAAACTAGTTCTTATTTGATCCCTCCCCTATATATATATATATATATATATATGGTTGTATAGTAAATTTTTATAATTACCAACTCACTATTCATCTTTTATAATTTTTTATGAGTGGAATATAAAGAAAGATTAGTAAAAATGGATTAAAAGAATATTATTTAATTGAATAAAGATAAAAAATAAGATGTGAGAACAAATTTTTAAAACTGTAATAAAATGCAAAGCTAAAAATCATTTTTAAGTAAATTATTGAAATAGTAATATAAATGCCTCTCTAAAATAGAATCCCTGAAATAAGCATCCAAGCCCATGTGTGAGTTTGTCATAGTAAGTTTGTGTTGGCGCATTAAAAGTAGTAATATAAATACTTCTTTTGTGAAAAAGGTAAACAACAATTGAATATTTATGTTTGTAATATAAAAAATTGACAAAATTTCATAATTTTCTCTTATATAAATCGAAAGATTGTGGCAGGTTATTAAATAAAATTATTACGAAAATTACATTTTTAAAAGTTTATGAACAGATTACGACCAATGCAATTTTGTGTGTATGGCGTCGTCACATTCTGAGCCCATGAATTCCAGCACAATCTGGCATTCCATCGATATATAAAACACACATACATCATACATGTTCTTAAATTCCAACACAAATAATTCCAGCTAACTCAATAACAATAATGTCTAAAACAAACTCAACTCGGTGATGTGTCTTTAGAATCAATGTACATATGACGTCAAAATAATGATCTTTTGAACTTTAAATTACCGAGACATTGCAGTTCAAAAGTATGAGATACTAAACGTGTACAACGTAGGGTATTCATAGTAAAATTTCACCTAACGTGTAAGTCCACATTTTCCTAACATATTTCCATCGAAAACCACTAGCAACACATTTTATTTCGTCGGTAAATCTGTGATGGAATACCAACGGGCTTCATTTGAAAAAACTAAAAAGAAGAAGATAATTGTAAGTTGCATGCTTTACGCAGGATTCCATTGGAACTATGTCAAAACATTTTCTACCCCATTTGATAGCATTGATGACCTTTAAGCTCAAGTTTGACAAGCTAATTTGACCTATTTTAATTTACTTTCTTTTTACATATTTTAGTATTTTTATTAGTTATATCATCTTGAAACTTTCTTATAAGTTTCATGTTGTTAGTTGTTACATAAAATTTACATTTTTTGAATAATAACTCCTAAATTGGGTTTTATATAAATTTCACTTGAACTTTTACAAATCTACCCAATTGCATGATAAGATTAAGCACATGTACCCATATGCATAATGCAACCTAACAATATACTTTAAGAATCCTATTTTTCACAAGATAAAAGGATAACAATTACATCATAATATATTAAGGAAAATGAGAGAAAACTCTGATCAGTTGGTTTGACCGGATCCTCCGGAGCTAATCGGACCCCTTGGCGGAGGAGGTCTTCTTGAGATTCTCTGTGACAACAATGTCTAATAAAATGTTAAATTCAAATCTTTTTATTTTATATAGTCAATAAACATTTAAATAGCCAACAAAAACGCTATATAATTTTTAGTTATACAAAAAAATCATATAAATAATAAAAAACAAAATGAGTGTCTGTATAACCCGATTTCAGTTTTTAATCTAGTTAATTAAATGGAATATTTATTCTACTAATCAAAAATGTTACATTTTTAGATGGTTGAATACTTTGGCTGCTTGAGTGTGTGCTTACAAATTAAAATAACATTGAATTAAAAGAAATTTCATAAATGAAAGTAAAACTTTCAACCATCTAATCTTAATATTTTTTGTGATGATAAATCTTATTTTACTTCAACCTGTCTTTGGTGGCCTCAAAAACTTGACCTCAATGGTAGTTTTACTATTTTAACTCTAATTATTTTACCCTTGTATTATTTGTATGGTGTATTGAGACCCTAGCGTCTTGCTAGTGATCAATAATTTTAATGAAATGCTGTTGTTCAAAAAAAATGTTTTAGCATTGGACCCAACCATCACCCTCCTAAATCTTGTTTTATTGATTTTGAGAATATACTTTCAAATTTTCAAATACACTAAATATATCAAATGAGTACAAATTGATTATAAAACTCAAATTTAATTCAATAACACTTATAATGAATATGAAAAACGTAATTAATATTGAAGTTTCACAAAACCTCACAAAAGCCGGTCCTTTGATCAATAAATATGTAGTATTTAATGTACTTCGCGTAACTACTTGAAGTAATCCGAATTGAAGGCTGTGAGGAGTCATCTTATTTAACGCCATATGTCAATTTAATTTTATAAAAAGAATAGTTTTCACATAAAAGTTCATCATACTTATCATAAAACATAAAAAAAACTAATATTAAACCCATAAAAATAAAACAAAAAGTTATCACCATGAATTCAAGAAATAATGTTATTATGAAAGTTACTTACAAATGTAGACGATGTTGTTGGTGGATCTACCACCTCTCCGCCACCGCCACCGCACCAACGCCGCCGTCGCCGCCACCACCACCACTGCTGTCACCGGTGGTTCTTTCTTTTCCTTCATCACCTTGTTTTTCAAACCCTAAACACCTTAAAAAGCTTTTATAAACTTCTTGTATGTACCTACAAGGGTTAGCATAACTATATTCAATATCATACACAACTTGAGCTCTTTCCTCCACCATCTTTTGCATATGTTATTGTGTGTATGTTAATTAATTTCTTGAGGTTAAAATAGAAGAGAAGGGAAGATATGTTCATAACATTTATTAAAATAAGATGTTGTTTGGTATTTAAAGCTCCATGAGGGTAACATTGTGTAGTATTCAATGCATGGGTTGGTGGAATAAAATTCTTGGGAAATAACTTTCCACAATACAAGATTTAATGAGACAAACACGATTCTATTTTTTATATTTCAGGAGAGAATGACATAAAAGCAGACAAGCAGTTATTGTACAAAATCATATTTTTTTAAAAATTGCAATATTTTATTTTGAGACCCCTAAAATACTTATGTTAAGTCTCACTTTAAGCATAAATGTTTAAAGTTGAAGCAAAAGATTTTTTTTTAATTGTGAGTTTTCTTATGAGGAAGTTGGTGGTACGGTCCAGACTGAAAAACAGATAGATGCGTCTGATTAAAATAACAATTATCATTCGAAGCAATGTAACAAACATTTACCGTTAAAAAAATAACTTGTTTAAGCTGTTGGTTTTTAAAAATATTTGACCCTTGTCCGGCTACCGACCCGAATAACATACAAAATCATACAATAGTGAATCTATCTCCATGCATGTGAGAGAAATATTTACTTTTTAATGAAGGTGGGCTTATAAAGCTTGCAACAGAAGATATGTTTGGAGCACCTTTAATTTTCATAACCAAAATTCTTGTTACGAATAATAATCAAACTAGACAGTGTAGAATTTAAACTCATAATGTTTACTATAAAACTGAGCACCCTTAATTAAATGTTATATTTAAACTCACAATTAGTCCCTATAGTTTGATCATATTACATATTTAGTCTCTAAATCGTTAAAAACTAACGAACACTAACGGTAGCGACTAAATTTACAACAAACTTTCAAATGTTTGGACTAAATTTACAATTTTTAAAAGCTGAAAACCAAATTTACAATATAATAAAACCACAGAGACTATCTTTACAATTTTTTTATAATTTTGATTTGTCACTCTTTACCGAGTATAATGTATAAACAACCTAAAACAATATATGATATATTAATATAGATTTGTGTATAGTGTTTGTAAATATGACGTTCATGTCCTGAACAATTTGGAAATTAGTATGACAATGCCCAATCTTGAATCGATTAGTTATATCAATGGTCGAATATCAATTTCATTCATGAATTTTTCTTAATCTATAATTATGTGGATTACACAAACATATAGTTTCACGTCGAGGAAAGATCATGGCTCAACTCGAGATTTAAACTAGGGTGATCGAGATTTAAACAAGAACGAGCTGTTGACTAGTTGTCACAAATGCCGGAACCAACATACGTCAAGCAATTATTTTTCGTTAAAAAACTTTTTAGAAAGTACGTTTAAAGCAAAATGTTAACCTTTTTAAGTTAATTATAGGTCCTTGATCCCTTTTAGAACAAAAGAGTTAAGCAATTTCTTCTAATTCCTTTTTTATCCATCATAGTGGTGTTTTATTTGAGTACACATCCAAGTGAAAGTGACCATGTAGTTGTGTATGTATCTCTCTTACTAGTCATAGGCTCTCTGTCACCATCATTTTGCTGGGAATAAATGGGTTCGTCTTAATATTGAGTTATGATCCTCCATTATCATTTACATATCAAATTGTATAGAACTCTAAGGTCGAACGTAATCCCAAATACCATACATTATCTAACATTTTCATCTATAAATTTTTTGAGAACTCAATGAAAACTGAAAATCAGTCAATATCATTAGTTTATCAATCACTTAAGGGTTGTTTGTTTCAGTCTCTTAATGGTTCAGATGTCTGAATTATTTAGCACTTAATGGTTCAGACTATTTGTTTCGTTAGCAAATGTCTGAATGGTTAGATGTTTGTCTCTGAATGGTTAGATGTTTGTCTCTGAATGGTTAAATATTATATTAATGTTGAATGGTTAAAACATCTTATCTGAATTGATTATATATTTACTTTTTGAATAGTTAAGCTATGTACTATCTCTTAATAGTTCAGACTTCTTAATGATTCATACCTTTTATTAGTTAACACTAGTACAGAACTAGTTTATTAGGGCGGTTAAATTTGTTTGTTAGGGCGGTTTCACACTGCCCTTAAAAATGTTGCTCTAAAAAATACTCTATTTATGAGGCGGTTATTTTATAGGGCGGTGAAGTGTTATTTGGGACGGTTTGTTATTTTATAGGGCGGTTTGCGGATTAATTTTATAGGGCCATTTTTTGCATATTATAGGCAATTTTTTGCCCTTTATAGGGCGGTTTCTGCGAATTTTTTTTATTTTATAGGACGGTTTTTTAATTTAAAATAAATATATTTAATTTATTAATATATTTTTTCCAGAATATATTTTGCTAAATTTCCAGATACATTTCACTTCTACTCTCAAACTCAACATATAAATCTAATACCATACTATTCAAACTATAAAGATACATTATAAAATATCAACTTGATTGTATAACAATTCTCAAACGATTAAATAACAATAATATTACAAACACTTAGTGTTTACTATACAAAATTTCAATATATAACATAATAGTACCGTAAAATACGTCGACGTCTACCTAGTATACATTTTCCTTATAAAGTGCGACATTAATTGTAAAATCAACTTGTCAATTTCCATTTCTGATATATAGTTTGTGTCATTCCAAGTCTAAAAACAAATAAATAATAATGAGATTTAATATATAAATAATGCAATATGTAAATATACAAATTGATAAAAATAACTTACTTTATTTGGAAATTGATGTTGAATATCTTTGACGAACTCATACATATGTTTTATAACCATAAAGCCGTATTCCCAAGTTTGTAGTTGTTGTTTACACTGCACAAAAATCACAATTGTTAATTTAGTCTTATCAACAATGAAAAAATATTAATAAATAATTAGAAACATACATTAATCATTTCCCATTCAAATGTAAGCCAATAGCTTTATCAATTAAAGATGTAAAAGCATAGAATTTGGAATTCTTTTCTCCTTTTATAGAATCAAGAATATATCCCTTTTGTGTTAAAGGTGAAATGATCAATAGCAATCAATGAGAACTACAAAAAAAAGTTATAGATAAATTAAGTATGCTTATTTTTATATGTATATATACTGTATAAATAAATATTACCTAGCAAAATATGGTGCGACAAAAAATAGTTTGTCTATATAAAGTACATATATATTCATGATGTGTTATTTAACAACTGGAGAATTATTAACATACATGACACTTGTAATGTTACCCGGATTAAAGAAAGCACATCTAGAATTTTCTAAGCCATAAAAGTACCTTAAAAACTTGAATAACATAACATATAAAAAATTAACATAACATATAAATAGGATATTGACAGTAGGTTGAATAATATCACCTTTAATTTTGTTTGAATCTTACTTTGTATGAAAAAACTTGAACTTGAAGTAGTACCAAAAGCACCTACAACATCAACAAAATGCATCATTAATAATTTGATACAGAGATTTGAGTTCAAAGGTAAAATATATTGCTACAGAGGTTTGTGGAAGAGCCGACGAGAAGGCGACGGTGGCTCCGGGAAGCCGATGGTGGAGATAGTGGTTGAGGCAAAGAAGGCGTCTATGGTTTTAGTTTGTGGTGAAGAGTAGGCGAAGCTCGTGACGGACAAGGCGACGGTTGAAAGAAAGACCGGATGGTGGCTTGCAGGTTTGTGTTGAGAGGAAGAAGAAATATTAAAATGGAGGTTGAAAAATGACTATAGGTAATGGGTTTAGGGCAAGATTACAAAAGTTTTAAGGTTAACTATTTAATAGGGCGGTGGTTTTAGCCCATTACTTTTTAGGGCGGTTCGCTTAAAACCGCCCTAAAAGTTCATTTAATTTTTTTTAATATATATTCATATGGTTACGTGTTACATATAATTATAAAGTTTATATAGTTGTTATGAAAATATATTTATGGTTACTTGTTATGCTTTAATGTTTATATAGTTGTTAATATTATTTTTTTACTTTTAAAGTTGTTATAGTTGATTATTATTATTTATCCGAAAATAAATAAAACAATTAACAAAAAAGTGATATATTAAGAAATAAAATCTACAAACTTTTAAATAAATTAACCAAATAATCTAATGCGTCTTCTTTTCACAATCCTTGACTATCCTGCATAAAATAAAATGGTATTAATTATTAAATTATAATAAAAAATACTATTAAAATAACACACACACAGATATATATATATATATATATATATATATATCAAACCTTGGTCATTAAGTTTCACGTGATGTATCAATATATATCCCTTCATTGTGATCAAATCGTAAGTACGTGTTGCCTTCAATTCCATCATTAATCGGTTGAATACCGACAGAAAATGATGGTAGGTCATCAAACTGATTGTATTCTTCCTCGTCGACAACATTGTCAACTCCTAGAATTCGATGTTTACCTTGCAAAACTATATGATATCTTGATTGGCTCGGGTCATTGATAAAAAATACCCGTGTGACTTGTTTTGTGAGAACGAATGGTTCAGATGTATAGCCATAACTTGTAAGGTCAACAAGTGTAAAACCATATTTGTCAACTTTAACGCTCGTACAGTTATTCACCCACTTACACTTGAACAGGTATAGTAAAAGAATAATAGTCTAATTCCCATTTCTTCCATGTCCTTACGGGCATTAATACCATCTTTAGTTTTCCCGGGAATGTTTAACAATAAGCCCAACAAGTTATCACACACATTTTTTTCAATATGCATAACATCTAAGCAATGTCTAACTTTTAATGTCTTAAGTAACAATAAGCCCAACAAGATTAAAGAAAAAAGCTTTATTAGGGCGATTTGGAGGGGAACCCGCCCTAAAAAATGATAAAAAAACCGCCCCAAAAAATACTATGGATTTTATATGGCGGTTTTATGACAGATGTGCCCCAAAAAATCAAAAACCCGCCCTAACAATTAAATTCCAAACCGCCCCATAAAATCAGTGCATTTTTTGAGGCAAATTACGATGGAACCGCCCTAACAAATAAGATAGGGCCTCCCTAACAAACCAATTTTGTACTAGTGTAAACACTTAATCATTCAAAAATTGTCTCTTACACTCTTATTTAAAAGTAAATCAATGAGCAATCATTTACAAAACGTAAAATATATACCATATATATTAGGATGAAAGGAGTACGGAATGATCATTTTACTTAAATTTTAAGAAATCTAATACAACTTAAGGTACAAGTAATATATGCAATAGTTACTATTTTACCCCATTTAATGAACTTCTTATTATTAATACATTAATTAATTATATTATTAATATATTATTTAATAATATGAGATTATTTAATTTACTATATTAACTATTAATTTCTTTATAATAATTTAAATAATATTTAAATTTATATTTTTATAACAAAGTACTATTTAAATTAAATATTATCTTATTTAATAAGTGTATAACTATTAAATATTTCATAGTTATAATAATAATAATAATACTTTTAGAGGGATTCTGAGCATTTAATAACTTTAGTATTTATGACTAAATTTATTAGCTAATGATATATTATATAATATGAATCATAAAATATTTACAATCATAATATTTAGTGTTAAATAATTATAGTATTTATAACTTAAATTATTAATTATTGACATATTATTTAATATGTTTCAAAAAATAATTAGTTATACATGAGAATCGTATCATTAAACTCATCAAAACCAAAGGGCAAACTGAATTTGAATGATTCAAACTGTTATTCATTAGACGATAATAATCCATACCATTTATTTGACCGTAATAATCACAACTTTTATTTTGATTACCGACAGCAGTCCCAGTAGCATAATAATCATATATTCACACTCGATTTCCACTTATTTTAAGTTCGATTTAGTTTGTATGTTTTTTTCTCATTTCATTCATAATCATAATTGTGAACGAAATCGAGTTGAAATGAAGCGTAAATTTTAATAACTATATTACTGTGATTGTTGTTGGTATTAAAAATAAAAGTTAGTATTGTTACTGGCCAAATCAATAGTATAGATTATTATCGGTTAATGAGTAATAGTTTAAATTATTTAAATCCAATTTGCCAAATCAAAATAACCTTAAAAACTATCATTGTGACGTTATCGCATACTTTTAAAGTTGAACCGCAGGTCGAATCCACTCGTTTAAAAGTAAACCAATGAATAGTCATTTACAAATAGTAAAACACAAAGCTACAAGTTATATAAAACAGGTTTATTATTTACTTAAATTTTAATATTATAACTACTTTTAAGCTTTTTTATAACTTATATAAAATTTTGATTGTGTAATTGTGATGTGGTTATTTTCATTTATACTTGGATATAAACTTATTCAACGAGTTGAGTTAAATTTTGGTTTTCTTGTAACTTTAGGCATACAATTTTTATAAATTTGGAATATATCGTTACAACATAATTATTATTTTTCAATATAAAATTTGTTTAAACTAAGTTGGATCAATATCCAATTTTTTTTACAAATTTAAGTGTTTTATAAAATTCTAATTCTTACATTTTAATATAAATTTTATTTAAAACCAATACGAAAATACTCATAAAACTTACCAGATTCTCACCGTATCATGTGAAGAACCATGCCAGTAAATAATGAATAACATATAAAAAAAAGTGTTAAACTATAGAAAAGGGTATACTAGAAATTAAAAAAAAAAAAAAAAAACTGAAGAACAAGAAGACAATGGTTGTACCTACTCCTAGTGGAGGTGTCAGAGAACACTTAATTTCTTCTTCTTGGCCTTTCTCACCGTGCTTTCGATCCACACACTTTGACCCATGCAAAATATAGCATTCATTTATCCTTTCTTTCTTTCTTTTATAACAAAAAAAAAACCTCTTAGACGATACGTTCAACATAATAATTTAATGAGTACGTTTATATTTATAGAATTATTCACAACATTTAAGAAATTACATTTCTGGTTTTCGGTGATTCTTAACACGGATAAACTTTAGTTTTTCAACAAAAAGACTGTTTGGCAGACTTTTAATGGTTCAGACAGTTTGTTTTGTCAGCAGATGTCTGAATGATTTAGACACTTGGCTCTGAATGATTTAGACATTTGACTAGTGCTGAATGGTTAAAAGGTTTAATGCTGAATGACTAAGACCTCTTATCTGAATTGGACAAACATTTGCCTTTGAATAGTTCAACGATATACTAGCTCTTAATGATTCAGACCTTTTATTGGTTCAGATATTTTAATGGTTCAGCATTTAATGGTATTATGATCTGAGTGTTGTTGATTTCTAGGATTTAATTTTGAAGAAAGTGGAAACTAAAGATGTCAAAGGAGATTAATCACATCTTGAGGGGTTACTTAAAAATGTTATGTTATCGTAGAAGGATGGTTATTTTGATCCTTGTTTTAAACATGCGGCAAACCAGTGATCCTTATCCTAACTGGTTAAGGTGAGGTACCTATGATATCATGGGTTTAAGTCTCGCTCTGAGCAAAATGCTCAGAGTTGAGTCAAGGGATTTTTTCAACAATGAGTTTCCTCCTGTGAAGATGGGGGTGCGATCCCGGCTGGGAAACGGATAGGTGAGCCCAATTAAGATAACACTTATCCCCCGAAGTAGAGTCGTACATTTGCCTTTAAAAAAAACATGCGGCAATTTAGTTTCGTAACATGTCAGAAAGGTTGGGTTGAAAGATCTGTTTGTACGTAAAATTTAGCACCTTTGAAGGATGTGTCGAAAAAATCAGCAGCTGCACATACTAAGAAGAAGACTTATTGAAGAATTTTCACAATCTCCAAAAACTTCAAAATGTTATCAAAGAGTCCAGCAAATCCAAAGAAAACAAGAAATGCTGGATACCAAAGACATCTACCAATTTGATAAAATCTGAAATCAAAGTTTCAGCACTAAAAATTAATGGAACTTTGCTAAAATATTAATACCCAGATGCTTGAGTCCCTATTCATCACTAAACAACTCATTTCTCATTTATGTGCAGGAATATTCGCAGACCAAATATAACTTGTGGATTGTGAATAGTGAATTCTATCGATACATGACATGTATCGATAGAATTCACAAAGTAATCATCTTGCATTTAAAACTAATACAAGAGAAGGATATATTACACAAAGTAATAACTAATTAGCAAAGTTTTTTAATGGTTATTAAAATATTATTTTTTATTACTTTATAATTTTTTAATGGTTAAAAAGCTATAAACCATAAAGACAATTTTATAATAGTAACCTTTTAAATACTATTAAAAGACTACTAAATAGCTCCTAAACGAGTATAAATTCATGTCATTAGTTATCCTTGAAAGCATTTCAAAACATTCTTGTAATACTTTAATAAGCTTACTGGTTGTTCGAGTTGAGAGTTAAAGAATATTGTTATTATAAGTGATAAGTTTATATTTTATATTCTGTATACTTTTATAATTGTTATTGTATACAACCATTATTGCTTTTCTAACTCAATACTACTGTTAGTCTAATACTTTTACTACTGTTAGTCTAATACTTTTACTACTGTTATCCTTTTACTTATTGTTTTTATTATATAATAACCTTTTCTGTTTATTTTATGTAAATCTTTATCTTTGAAACCGTATCTTTCAAACCACTAGGTTTTCGTTTTTTAATTACTAATTAGTGGGTTTACTACCCGCACGATGTTCGAGAAAATTGTATATGAAAATAAGTTTATTTACAAGTGTATGTTAAAAAACTAAAAAGTTCATTTAAAAGACTATCATATATCCAAATTATGTACTTTCAAAACTACAAAATCGTTTTAAAGAAAATAATTAAAAATTTTGATATCACTATTTTTCACTAATACTATATTGTAGTAATAAAATTAATATGATAACATTATGGCATTTTTATATTATGATCATTTATCAGCACTAAAATTATCATCAATTTATTCGTTTTAGTTGTTGAGTTATTTAAATTATTATTGTTTTATTTTAAAGATATATATATGTCTCTTGAGGATATGTTGTAGTAAAAGCTAGCTCAAATATTCAAATCTTGTAAATCTTGTATTATTTATGTTTAGGTTGTTACTAGAAGTATAGATAAGGAGCTCTTTTAAAAATATATGTCTATATCTTTTAAATAACTAAATCATAACCGACTAAGATTTCCTTTCATTATAAATAACAAGATTATGTGTCTTACTTTTATCGATTGAACTCTCATCAGAAAATTTAAAACCTTAGGAAATTACATTATCATGGCTCAACCTATTGAACAGTTTCAAGATCCACAAAAGGTACTTCTTGAGTCGCTACTGGTGAAGGAAAAAAGGTATGAAAGTAAATTAATGTTGGTTCTCTTTAAGCATCACGAGAGCGTGTTGTAAAACAACTGGTAAAATTGTTGTTTTGTGACTTATTTATTTATTTATTTTATAGGTTTACGGAGTATCTCATGCAAGGGATTAAGTGCGTTATCGTTCTAGCACTGTTTATTTCTATATTCATGATGATCTTTCATAATAGAAATACTTTGCTAATGAAATACCATCTAGTCATATATGTGAGTGTTGGATTGTTCACATATTGTGTCTTTGTTGGTGGCATTATGTTGGGAATCAGTCGAAGAGCAGCGCAAGGGAAACAACGTTTCGTTAGACCGTTCATAAATATATTCTACCATTCATTGGCATCAACAACGAATTTTTTCTTGTTAACCGCGTTTATCTCGGGTTGGTTTGGTGTTTTTCTCCCCCGGATGTTGATCATAGCTGGTGTCGTCTTTCGAGTGGTGGATGCAGTATATGACTACCTCAAGCACACTCCTTATTGTGATTCTAGTGATACTTGCATTGTATGACTACCTTAAGCCTATTGCTTATTGGTTTTAGGTTGTTTAGAGTTTGATCTAGCAAATTTCTTATTGTTTTTTAGTTTGAAGCAATAGTGAATTAGCATTTTGGGTATTACTGATTGTTTCAAGACAATTTTTTAAGTGTTGATTATGAACGGTTTGATGTTGGATGTTACAATGTAATGCAGTGTGATATATATTTGATGAAAAAGTAGGAAAATAAATTGGTTTCCATCATGATGAAAGAGTTGTGTTTATAAAATGTTTCAGCTTAAGAATGTGAAAACAAGGTTTTCCATATTTTGCTACTAAATTCCAGATTTTTATGCAGAAATCGAATCAAATAGCTAGTAAAAAAATTTATAAATTAAAAAATAATTAGAAAACAAAATTATTTATTAATTGAAATTAATAAGAGAAGCAAGAAAAAAATAAAAGGGCTCGCATAATTATGACATGTGATTTTTGATATACTTAAATGTACTACTTAATAAATAAAGATAACTTATTACTTAATAAATAAAGATAACTTTTTCATAGATTAGTGTTCCGTTTATTTTACCTTTGTTTTACAACTCTTATCATGATATATCACCCCTAATATGTTAGACTAAATAAACTTCTTGATAAATAAAGAACTATTTTTTATTCTATTTTTATTTTTAGTCTAGCATATCACCATTGATATGTTAAACTAAATCTTTAAGGTTTTATTTATTATTTCGTTTTTAATTAAAACTAGTATTAACCCTTGTGTGGTGGTGAGAGGCGTAATCGTTTCAAATAGTACCAATGTCACATCATCAGCTACCACCAAAATAGAAAATACTCATATAAAAAACAATAAAAATGAAAAAATGAACCCGAACGGAACGTAGACGTAAAAACGTTGAATCACGTACGTAAACGTAACACATTAAAAACAATAACAAAGTCGATCTGGGACTCGCACGTTGCGACATGATCTTTAAACGGGAAAATGATTGCGTAACAACGTTGAATTTCACGCACACGCTTTAGTTTATAAGCTAATGTATTTATTTAAAAACAAAAACTCGTTTTGAAAAGTTATAAGTTAATAAATTCTTTTGACAAAAAATCATTTTTAACCAAAATAAGCAATCTCAAAGATGCCATATACGAAAGAGTGATATTTCTTAGAAACCTTAGTCTTTAGCATTTCAAATAATTTAAAATCAAATATAAAAGCATTAATATTCAGATTATATATAAGATATCAGTTAAAGATATTGGAACAACTTGCAAGTAAAAGACACAATAAGTACAAGCATGAACATTGTTATTTAAAAAATAATAGTTGAAAACTTGAAATATATAAATACATATATGAGAGGATTTTATTGTTTGATAAATAAAATAGAATGCTAGTCCTCTGAAGTTGAATGTTATAGCGTTTATGCACTTAATAGGACACTCCACTTTTAAATGTAAGTAGTTTTAAACAAAATAGATCACATATAGATTATATATATTATAGTAATCATTAAATATTTATTTAGGAAAACATTTGTAAATATCCTTTTTGGATGAAACTTCAAAGTTTAACAAAGTATTATTTACTTTATAAAATACAAGATCTTTTCTACAATCGCCGGTTAGTATGTCTCGTAGTTTATGTATTTATTCAATCAAACTATCATTTTGTGTAATTGTTGGTCAACATACAAAGCCAACGTTCTTTAATATAAACTATTGTGATATTTCGACACCCAATATTAATTAATGATTTCTTAATAGTTTGAGCTAATATGATTTTCACATCACTTCAAATGGACCCCACAAACAAATTGGTAAATAGTTTGAGCTAATCTTTAACTTATAATAAAAAAAACTATAGATTCATATGACGTTTTTCTAGCACATCCACCTAAGCGACACATATGCATTGTCACATGTCGCTACATCCTTTAATCTTTTTTTAATATAAATTTGAAAACTATTAACCCATATCAATTACAAATTAACTTATATCAATTACAATAAATATTATATTTATGATCAATTAATATTTTTAATTTGTTTGACATTTTTTATAAGAAATTGTTATATATGTTAACAAATAATAATTGTGTTATTAATTTTAGTATTACCATTAACAAACTTCGTTTTATTAAAATAAAAGATTTTGTCATATTTTCTTTTGTAATATTATTGTCTCTTAATTAATTTTAATTTCATGAAATTATTCATATTTTCGATATTGTTTGATTTTAACAACATTTCATTGCTATGACATTACTCATTTTTTATTTATAACTTTAAATATCATTACATAAATAAGTATTTACATCTTTATGAACAATTAATTTTAATTTTAATGGTCTTTTGTTTTAGTTATGTATCATCGTTACACACTTTTGTAGATTTTATCAAATCTATTCATTAGTTGGTATTTTTTTCTTTATTTTATGTTCAATTGTTCTACATTTATTTGTTTCTATTGTGGAATGTCGTAATTTTTTATATCATTATCTAGAAAAAAGATTCATATTATAATTTATTTACTCATATATCATTTTAAGTATTGATCAACCCGTGTAATACACGGATCACTAACCTAGTATAATATAAACTATTGTGATATTTCGACACCCAAAACTATTGTGATAGTTTACTTTAAATTGGTTCTTCATGGTCTTTGTTCATGTCGTGAAACATTTTTTTAGAATGTTAACAAACAAAAATAAACAAATACGGGCACATTAGTTTTCTTAACAAATAAACAATAACAAGACAATCAAAGTGTTTAAGTGTTCATGTTCATTGTTTTGTTTCACTAGAGTTCATTTAGAGTCAACTGAACAAGCACAAACATGGTCCACTCAACCTAGTCATTAACTGCGCTAAAACTGTCAAATGTCACAAATAAAGAATTTAAGGAAAGTGACATATATAAATTTAACTCCTGTTATACAAGTAATAAGAAACATGAAATTGTAGCGGTAACAAAAATAGACATGTAAATAAACCTAATGTTTATTTGGCATGAAGTTCACTTATTTAGAAAATAAATAAACATAAACAAAAATTACGTGTTCATTTAATTAAAGAAAAATGAACAGTTGTTTTGTTTGTTCCTTTACGTTCATGTAAGTTTGTTTATATTTGTTCATATATATTTGTTCGATTATATTTGTTTATTTATGTTTGTTTATTTATATAAAAAAATATATTAATAAAGGGTTATTATGTGTTGATATTTGAAACTTAAATGTATTATATAATACTAGAAACCTATAAATTTAATAAACTTTTAATTTCCACTAACACGCCTAAAAGTTCTAAAATAATCATTTAAGATTTTTTAATTCTAAAATAATCATTTAAGATTTTTTTGTGTTTAGTTATGCTTGTTTATTATTATTTATGTTCATTTATTATAGTTCATTTGTGTTGGTTTATATTCATGAAGTGTTCATTTACGTTATGTTCCGGAGACTCGCGTCTCATTTAAGAAGAGAAATGAAAGGAAATGAATAAAAAGTAAAAAATAATTGTGTTCCCAGAGTATTTTTAAGAAGGAAAATGAAAGGAAACAAAAAAACTATGTTTCTAAATTTTTTAAAGGAAGAAAATGAAAAGAAACAAAAGGAAAATTTTCAATAATTTTTCTTTTTAACTTTTCTTCCAAAACAAAAAGAAATAGAAAGAAAAGAAAATTAAACACATAAATTTCTTAATTTCTTTTCATTTCTTTCAAACTCTAGAACACAAAAATTTAAAACGTCTTTTCTTTTCTCTCCTTAATTTCTTTTCTCTCCTTAATTTCTTTTATCTCCTTAATTTCTTTTCTCTCCTTAATTTCTTTTCTCTCCTTAATTTCTTTTCTCTCGTTAATTTCCTTTCACTTCTTTCTTTTCTTTTCTTTTGTTTATTAATCTCAAAAACACAACGTTAGTTTTCTCAAGAACAAACATGAACGAATACGAACATTTTTTTTCTTAATGAACAAACATAAACAAAAAATCATGTTCGATTGTCTCCGTGTTTGGTAAAAGTTAAATGAATGAACACGAACATGCTGATGTTCGTTCGGTTCATTTACAAACCTTAAGAAAAACACAAATTTACAAAGAAAAAGCATATCCATTGTCCATGAACAAACGCAACCTTCAACAAAACTCAAGCCAAAACTGGTCTCTTAAGACATTAAAAGAGTACTAGAAATGAAAAAAAAAACAGCATAACAGTACTTTAATGGCATTAAAACCATCGATCACGGCTTACAAAACATGAAATCATAAGAACATATCGTTTTTCATACCTTCTTACGGTTGTAGAACCTGAGCTTCTCGTCTGTAGTCTGGAAACGCCCATGACCAAATTTGGATGATGTGTCGATGAACTTGAGTTTGATCTCTTCAAGAGCCAAACGAGATGTCTGTGCAAGCAATGATTGGCGGAGGGTAACCACCCTCTTCTTGGGACCCACACAACAACCTTTGATCAACAGGTAGTCATCTTTCACCACACCGTAGTGAGGGAACCCACCCATTGGAGTTATGTCTTTCTCAGTCCTGTAGTAATCACATGAGTTAACATTACAAAACAAGTGATTAATGGCTACAAATCATCAAAAAAGATTTAAACTTTGGAAATGAATTTCAAAATTAAATATGTTAAGATAACAAACCTGTCAAACTCGGTAAGAGCAGTATGGGATTCTTGTCCACTTTTGCCAAGCTTGTAAATCTTTTTGTTCATTTCAGTACGGTGATGGTATCCATTTTGACCAGCCCTAGCAACAGTGAACGACACTCTAGCAGGATGCCATGCTCCAATACAAGCAACCTTACGAAGACCTCTGTGGGTCTTGCGAGGCAAACGGGTCACACCCCAACGGGTCACAACACCTTCATAACCTTTTCCCTTTGTTACACCAATTATGTCAATCATCTCATCCTTCTGGAAAACAGCATCAACTGGGATTTGCTTTTCAAAAAACCCATAAGCAAAATCAACTTTTTGGGCAATGGTACCGCCATTTACTTGAATTTCCATAAGATGTGCCTTCTTTTGCTTCAATCCCTTCATTTTCCTTATCTGCCCAAAGAAAAACATCATTCAAGTTTATTAGCATAAAGGAAAAACTTAATTGCAGATTATAAATTATGTTTTAAGGTGTTAAATACAAGATTTTTACCTGGGTGTGAGCCAAGACCCTAATAACAGTTGCATATTTCTTCATTTTCTCCAACTGAGATTGAATATCTTTCTTCCCCTCATCAGACTCAAACTTCTTGGAATATTTAGTAAACGCCTTCTTCTTAGACTTGCACCAGTTCTTGTAGAACCTCCTCTTCACATCTTCACTCAGATGTTGGGCCCACACAGTGTTCAAAGACCGAAGCCCACGTGGTGTCTTGACATAAGCCACCACTCCAACAACTACCATTGGAGGTGTCTCAATGATAGTAACAGCCTCACAAGTTTCCTTCTTGTGAAGCTCTACATAACAAAAAACCATCATAAGCATCTACAAATTTATTCTAATCCACAACTATAATAAAAGTAAATGCACAATGAAAAGTTGAAAACAGCCTACTTGATCCGGGTTTCTCGACCTCTCTAACAATGTGGGTCATCCCAGCCTTGTAGCCCAAGAAAGCAGTTAACTTACAAGGTTTGGTTGGGTCATCCTTAGGAAAAGCCTTCACTGCAAGAGACAATAAAAAAGAAATGATAAGCAACCTTACTTCACACCCCTTGTTTTGATTGTTATGATAATTATATGCATTATCCAATACCTACAGCATTGCAATGAACACTAAGCACAAAATAAAAAATCACCATATAATCAATTGTAAGTTGTAACATTGAAGTCAAATGTAACAAGACAAATTCCTAGGGGGGAAAACAGCATCTTAAGCTAGAGCAAAAAGCAAGACAATATATTGAACAAAGTAAATGCAGCTAATGGATTAAAAATACTTGTAACTTAGTATTAAAAACCATAAATGCAGCTAATAGAAAAAAAAGTACTTGTAACTTAAGGGTTGTTAAGTAATTTCTGAATAATTAAGTGTTAAACCAATAAGAGATCCGAACCATTAAGATCTTAACCATTCAGTATTAGTAGATATCTAATGTTTAAACCACATGAAACGAACAGTTTGAAACCATTAAGTGTTAACCATTCAGAAATCTAAACATTAAGTGTTAACCATTCAGAAATCTAAACATTAAGTGGATGATTCAGATGCTGTCATATAGCCCTTAGTGTTAAATACCAGATGAATCACAAGTCAAAAAGGGCAAATGCAAATCAACTATTAACAAACCTAACAAAATAAAACGAATACCTTTTCCTCTGTGACGAGCAGCACGTTTTCTAGGAAGAAACCCTAGAGAACCATGTCTGGGGTGCTCAAACTTCCTGTGCGACATCCTCTTGCTTCACTGATAAACAATGAACAACAAAATAATTACAAACATTCATTACATCATTTCAACCGATTATACGTTTCTACAGTTCAAAATCAACGTAAAACATGTTTATAAACTCATAAAATCCCCATTAAACATGAATGTAGAGAGAAATTGAGACCTGAGGTTCTTGCGAAGATACCCGTGCGGCGGTGGTTGCCCGATGAACAGAAGATAACTAAAACCCTAGCTGGTGATATATAAACACCTTAATTACATAAAGCACCCGAAGGTATGTTGAGAGCACAGAAAGGTCCCTTGATGTTTCTTAGATATAGTTCCGTTTTTACAAATATTGAGTTTTAAAGCATTCACGTTTTATTTTTTTATCAATGTACCTGTAATTACATTAAAATTTACTTTTGTTTTTCTTTTCAAATAGTAATATTTTTTTTCCTTGCACTTTTATCATTATATTTTCTTTCTTCTTTTATAACCACTTTTAAAAATATAAAAAATATATAAGGGTTAAATAGTGTTCTCTAAATAAACAGATGGACATTAATATTTTCTCTCTCTTTCACTCGGAACAACTCATAACTGTCCCTTATAAAAATAAGAAACGATATGTGAATGCTCTTACGAGCACACTAGGGTAGGTCTTTCGCGTGTTTTAATCGGAAAAAACAAACACAAAAGTTCCTATATTAAATTTTTTTTGTTTTTGTTGTTAGATCAACATCACTTCCTATCCACTATGAAAACTAATCAAAACTATGTTCTTAGAAGGCATAACACAAATCACAATATGGCGTCACCATGGTGGTTCGGGCTTGCTATAGCTCTATGGTTGTGCAAGGCCTTAACTAACCGGGCAAAACACTTCTTTGTTAAATTAAACCGACCTACGAACTAATATAACCATAAAGTTTTCAAAATTTCTTGAGTAAATGGTTTAATCGTCTGACTCACTAATGCATCCGCGTGTTTTAATCGGCTTTGTTGGTTGACTCACTAATGCATCAGCATAATTTCCCTAGTTACATTCTTTTATCGACCCATATGGCCATATGTAAAACTAAACTCAAATCGTGTTAGACACATCATACATATATAAAATGAACTTCATCGGTTGACATCAACACACCTTGTTTAGCACAAGTATATTTTTTGTTTTACATATTATTCTAAAAGTATAAATTTACAACCTTAAATACAAATAAGGTGCATTAATGGAATACATTAGACTATCCTACTTGATTCTTGTTCTTTTTATCTTTTAAATAGTTCAAATAGCAAACCAGTTGGGTCAACAAAACAAGGCCCATTTAAACAATATTCATCATTCAACATTTCAACATATTCAAAGTAAACAAAGAAGATTCAAAGTAAACAAAGAAGAAATAGAAAGAAGCAATGAGAGGTAGAAAAAACTACACACAATCCCTTATTTAGAAACAACACATTAAATTATACTGAAATAACTAAACTTTATGTTCTTATTGGGATTACAGACAGATTCATCATTCTTGAAGTCTATCCCACAAAAATTACCCAAATTCAAATGAATCAATGATAAAATTAAGAACAAAAATGACAAAAAAAGAAAGAAAAAAAAAAGACTTTCCAAAATCAATCATCACTGTATCATCTGGTTCCAACCCATTTTATCTACACAAATTCACTGATAAACATTTCATTTTCATCCTCTGTTTGGTGTCTATTCTTCGGTTTCTGTATCTTCAATTACAATCCAACCCGCAAGGTTCTAACACGATCCCGCCTCTGTCCAAAAACGGGTTGATCCGAACCCACAAAAGTGAGAAGATCGACGCCAGCAAGATGGACCACACAATGAGAATCGTGGGAACACCGCTTTGTTTTCCCATCATACCTTTAAGGAAAGGGTACAAATGTAAAATCACCCATATGGCGAAGAACAGCCGTCCGAAAAGCGGGCCCCACGACTCGTACCCGTTGCTGATCGCATCGGATATGCCCACAATCACACCGATTATGTTGATGATTAAGAGGGTTAATGGCGGGAGCAAAAGGGTGGTCCATTTGAACATATAAAGCTCTGAAAATTCACCATCATCACCTGCTTTTGAGGTAACTGTAAAATTTGTGTTGACTCCAGCTATGACTTTTAGGAGACCTTGAAACAGGGCGAAAAGATGAGACGAAACGCCACCGATAACCCAAAACTGCTCGTTTCTCCATAGATCATCTATCCCGACACCACCCCATTGGATTTCCAAAATACTTGTAACCGCGATAGATAAAAACATAAGCATGAAGAGAATGCTGGCATAGTTGCTTATCTGTACACGACATAATAATCTCGTGAGCATTAGTCTAAGAATTATAACTTAATTCATTCGGGTTTCTTGTTACTAATAATAATAATTATAAAAAAAAATCTTACCTCAGGAACAATAAACTTCCCGGTGAGAAGGCATACGGCTGGAAGTGTACAATAGGCAACCAACGGGAGGGATGTCAACGGATAGACAACCGAGTTATATATGAAAATCTTTCCAATGGTTTCAGACCGCACCCATAACCATACCAAATCGGACAATGCCGGCTAAACAAGATTTCAACAGACCCGAGGGCCCACCTAAGAACTTGGTGAAGACGGTCAGAAAGATTAATAGGAGCCGAACCCTAAATGCAGGCCTCTTTGGAATGCAATAAACCGACCGCCACCCATGGCAATGCATCTTGAAGCCCGTCAAGATATCCTCTGTAACCGAACCATAAATCCATCCAACCTATTTTCCAAATAGAAGTTAGTTATATAAACTAAAAACAACATAACTGACATTGTGGCCCTGTTTCTTTCGCCTCATGTTATAGAAACAGGACCCGCAAAATGAAAATGATCAATGAACTAAACAAACAGTTATAATCATATAACTTATTCTTGTTGTTTCACGTACCTCTTTTCCCCATTCGGTTTTATCTTCATAACCACAACTTATAACATGAATGGCTTCTTTCAATAGAGACGCTGATGAGGCACCCGGAGGAACGCCTCCATCTTCCAAAAGTGTTGAAGCAATGAACACGGGAGATTGACCGAATTTTTTCTCAAACTTTATTTGAGGCATAAGTGATGACTTTTCACTATCTATTCCTAGAAGAAAGAACATATAATTATAAAATCTACTATACCAAAATAAAAACTTTCCAATATGTGGTACCCTTAAAAAGAACATTAGACTTACCTTCAATTCCTTCTTCGATATTCTCTAACGCGTGTATTTGGGGGGACGGCTCTTTGCTCTTCTTGCTCTTTGTTGACTTCTCCTTGGACTTTCCTTTGGCTTTCTTCTTTCTCGACGAACAACAACATAACAACCATTTAGGCAAGCAATTGCATGTTTTCCCGGGTGCTTTTTTCTTAGGTGGGGCATCGTAACCGTACAAAGCTTGTCTCCTAAACACGCAACCCGTTCCAACGTATATCGGCCCTTGGATCCCATCAAGACCTTTCATATTAATCTAAACACAAAACATAAGTTAGAATGATTACTTCTTATAAAGACTGACTAGAAAAAGTCAAAGAGGTCGGTGCATACATCAAAGAACACAATATTGCGATTTGAGTATCTATCGTGACGATCGATCCCATCAAATCTTTGAGGGAACTGCACATAACAAATCTTCTTTCCGGAGGTGGGGTCCATCAAGAAACACATAGCTTCTCTTAGTGCTTTGCTGTTGTTTATGTAGTGATCACAATCGACATTGAGCATATACGGTGCATTTGAAATGACAGCAGATACTCGAATCTGCAAAAAAAAACAAAAAAAAGGAAGTTAGAAGTGGTCGATGAAAATGTACTAAATGTGTATACTTAGAGATGGCAGGCAGGTTGGGCAACAAGTCAAAAGGTCATAACTTTCACCTCAATGTAAGCTAACAAGAATCAAGATAAGTTCATACCAAAGCATTCATGGCACCGGCTTTCTTGTGATGATCAAATCCAGGCCTCTTTTCACGAGAAACATAAACAAGACGCGGTAACTCATTTCCTTCTATGTCATGAACACCATTATTCCCAAGAAAAACCTAGTTCCAAAAAGAAAATATTAATCAACATTCATTTAAATTCAAATTATTCCAAAGAGGCGAGAAATAAAAATGCTTACTTGTATCATTCCGGGATGATCCCTAACATCATTTCCGGGCCATGGAGTACCATCTTGCATTGTCCATCCGTCTTCTGGGACCTTCTGTGCCATTGTCACAAGCCCGTTTATTCTTACCTTAAAATCTTCATACTCCCTCTGTTCAATAAGTTCAAAATCAGTAAATATCCATCACCAAAGCAAGAAAATAACAAGGTCAAATTGTCAACCGTTTGGCCTTGTATTTGACTTTCTGTTACAAGTATGCAAAAGAATGATAACTTTGGAAAATTTTGGTCTGTTATGTGCATACATTGCCTTAACTTCATCAAAATTACTCATTTCAACAAAATGTAGTTTTTAATCCTTACTTTGCAAGTCGATCAATAAAAAGTCAATATCTTTGAGCCAAAAAAGTCATATGATAATCTTACTTTCATAGCACGGCGTTCCCGGACAAACGAGGGATGTACTTTATCTTTAAGATAATCAACTTTTTCAGCAAAATACCACTCGGGAGCTCGTGGTTCTATGTTAAATTTCTTGCAAAATGGGACCCACTTTCGTGCAAATTCAGACGTTTCTGAGAGAGCTTCAAATGTAAGCATGGCAGCACCATCATCAGAGACGTAACAAGCCACCTTGTCCACCGGATAATCCACCGCCAGGATGGATAACACTGTGTTGGCAGTAATTAGTGGTGGTTCTTTCATTGGGTCCACTGTACTCACAAAGACATCTACAGGAGCCAATTCAGATGGCTTCCCCTCTTTCTCATACCTGATACAAAGTTTGAACCAATATTATTATAATAACAATCTAACTTTTAATATAAAAAGATGATTATAGGAGATTTTAAGAACTTTTTGATACAATTTGAATCAACTCATCAACCCATTATTGGGTAGACCCTTTGCCACCTAAGTGTTAAAAAAGTGAGTTGGGTGGGTCAAAACGAGACGATTTAGGTCGGGACTATATTACTAGATGGAAAAGACCACAAGGACTTTTTTGTAATACAGATGGCTTCCTCTTTTTTTCTTAAAATTTTCATATAACTAATGATTTAATTATGATTATAAATAACAATATTATTTCAATGACAACTTAAATTTGAAATAAAAATAATCCAAGAGATTATAAGCATTTTCTAATACATTTTCTAATCCAAAAGAAAAAAATTAATTTGGGGAGGACCCACATACCTTAGTGATAATCGATCTAAGTAGGTTTCACGTTCAATCGGAAACCATTTTGGGAATTGGTCAAAAATCCATGATACTGCGAACCAAATCTCACAAATAACTGAGATGAGCCACAAGGCGTATGCATCGTTAACAGGGTGTAGGATTCTATAGTGGAAAAAGAGACCAAGAATCACCATACGAATCAGTATCACCATTCGATATGGATTTATCTTGCTTGAAGAAATTGGTAACTTTCGTGAAAGTGGTTGTCTTCCCTCATCCATCCTATGCATAAATAACAGATGATAAGTTTCTACAGATTAAGTTAGAATGGCAGCCTTCTAAAAGCTTGTAACTTTAATACATATATAAATGTTCATCAAGACGCCCATATACATGGAGCGAGGCAAACTTTATTAAACTGCTCAAATACATAAAGCTATGAATCGAAGTTACAATATTAATAAATTAATTTGCTTTTCACGTTTCTCACTAGATCTTAAACCCATATATACATACATATATATGTATGTATGCATGTATGTGTGTTTATAGCAATTAGCAAGTAAGACAAAGATCAACTACACTATACTGCACCTAATTTTTTGTCACATATTTGACTAAGGGCATAGTTTACTTTAAGTTTTCAGCTATATATAGAATACCTCAAATACCCTTTCACGGTCACAAACAACAGAATATCATTATAATCAGTAATCATAACAATCGACACACGTGATACAAAAGTTGATATTTTCGTGAGACAGAAGGAGGGATCTTATATATTATTAAACTCAATGGTCATGAAGTTGTTTTCTACTAAAAAGATTTGTTTTTTTTTAATCCAATCTATCAAGACATGAGAATTAATATAACAAGCATTTATTATGACAAAATAATACAAAATTATTATGAAAAAATGCACCTACTTTGGCATATCAGGATCATCCACATCTCCATCATTATGACCACCGACACCTTGATGCTTAACCATCTGTAGTTTATCATTTTGCCTTTTTCTCCATTCCTCCATTCTATCTTTCCATGCAACTGTTCCATACCCATACACCGCCAAATCTTTCTTAGGATCCATGGGCCGAGGTGGCACTAAAACATAAAAATCCAACATCAAACATATTAATTAATCCAAGAAAACAAAAAAAAATTGAAACTTTACACTTTGAACATAGACCAAATACGTACAAGAAACCGATGAAGCAGTATCAGAAAATGGCATAGGATGAACACGCTTCGCCCGATTCATAAATGGTGGGATGATTAAAGCATGCTTGTCAGCCGAAATCCCATCATCCTATAATAAACAAACATGTCAAACAACAAGAAAAATCACAAATCTTGACTTTCACCAAAGCACATCAAGAATGTCATTATATTACCATCGCTTAACCATAAACCATAAAAAATCACAAATCTTGATTTAATCAGTTTGTACTTGGTGTAATAAATTAAACAAATTTTGCATCCCCTCACAGATTCTATGCATGTGCTACTGATTTTTACATGATTTAAATTACAAAGAAAAAGATGTCAATATATTACTACCTCTTGACCATAAGTAAGAAGAGGGATCTCCGGCTTTAGGGTGGCGCCATCCACCTCAGAATTGGCCAAACCAGAAGCATTATATGGACCCCGCCCCATATGAAGGTGTGAAGAAAGAACCGACTCAGAAACACCATTCGCAAGATCAAACTCATGGTCCAAATCATCAAATCCATCCTCATCTTCATCACCATCAACTCTTGGACTCCCTAACCATCATTCAACATATTAATACACAAAATCTTGAGATTTGACTAAAATTTTCCGACAAAAAGATGAAAGTTGCTACCTTTAATCCGTTTAAATCGAGTCTTGCATTGAGGGCAAGATTGGTTACCCTCTCTTCTTTCATATTCATAGCAAGGTCTACAAATTGGAAAAGCACACTCATTGCAGGCAACAAATGGTTCACCATCAACTGTTATTTCAATTTCATCACCACAAATCTGGCAAATCTGCCCACTTAATTCTTTCACAGATGTCACCTGTTCAAAGAAATAGAATTCGAATTCAGATCAAGACATCAAACAACACTAATAAGTTTTCACTTAAAGTCAACCAGATTATGTAAATCTTAGCCCATATATGATAGATCCCAATTCATAGAGACATAATTAAAGTGATAACCTTTATATAAATATCTCCCAAATCCACATGAATTGTGTGATATAAAACACAAATCTAACATATGTACAGTGTTTCTTATCCAAACGGGTAACTCTTGAACACTATTCAAGCCACCGACAGTAATAAATACAAACAATATGCCGTAATTGACCACAGAAACTTGAAATCAAGCATCCCAAATTTACAAACTTGAGTTCAACAGTTGAAGATTTGCAAATTAAACAATAAATCGAATCAAGATTTGACATCCAGATCAGATTATCAAAGATTCAGATTGGAAGATTCAAACTTACTCTTCCAACTTCATCAGCATTGATGAGAACAAATTCATTCCGATTGTGTGAACCTGCTACAAGCCGACCTTTGGTATCCATTGAATCAATCAATCCCACACCAAATTACACTCACACACACAGAGACACACTAACTTAACACATAAACACTTGAGGTAACACACACTTCACAGAGTAAATCTTTGGGAAAAGGAGAACCCCATCAAGATTCAAGAAAGTAGAGAGCTTTCTCTCTCTATAAACTTGTGTGTGTGTGTGTGTGTTGTTCCTCTGTTCTCTCACCTCCTTAAACACACCCGTCAAATACAGTAAGACTGAAAACGAAATGAAAACAGCAAATACGCAAATAAAAGTATAAAAACCCCCCGAAAGACTTATTAAAACAATCAATTGGTAGGTTTGACTGATTCGTTTCTTGATAGAGATATGAGAACCCAATTGAGGGCTTGTTGATTTCTAGAGAGAGAAGCCTCAACGCGTAATAAAGAAGAGACTATGAGTTGTAATTTGGAGCCAGTGGGGCCCCCTGGTGGTGGTAAGCAGGTGGGACCCACCATGTATCGCGAGGGGTAGAGTTGTAATTTACACAGTTTTGGGGTTGACTGTCGGTGGGTTTAAGAGGGTGGTTAAATTGTAAACTACGGTGGTTCTCCGGCGGTTTACGGTGGCGGTGGTGGTGGTTCTACCGTCGGATGATGTAGGATCGATGGTGAATGTGTATGTATATACGTTATAATAATAATAATAATATTAATAATAATAATAATAATATTAATAATAATAATAACAATAACAATAATAATAATAACAATAATAACGATAACGATAACGATAACAATAACGATAACGACAACGACAACGACAACGACAACGACCACGACAACGACCACGACAACGACCACGACAACGACAACGACCACGACAACGACCACGACAACAACCACGACAACGACCACGACAACGACAACGACAACGACCACGACAACGACAACGACCACTACAACGACGACGACGACCACCACCACCACCACCACCACGACAACAGCAGCAACAACAACAGCAGCAACAACAACAACAGCAACAGCAGCAACAGCAGCAACAGCAGCAGCAGCAGCAGCAACAACAACAACAACAACAATAATAATGATAACAATTTACAAGTTACAATTTACAATTTACAATATACACACACGGATTGAACATAAGTTTAACTGTTATTGCCAATGAGTCCTAGATCAAATGGTTTAGGAGGAGGCATCTCATGACTTTCCAAAGTGGAGGTTATGGGTTGGAGTCTCACTAGGTGTAATATGCTTCTAGTGGGCCAAGGGTTTTACCACAGTGATGGGCCTTTGGGTGGTGGGTTTCCTTTAGAATGGTGGGCGAGTCGGGTCACCAGCGCTGTCTGTGTTTGCGAGCATGAGTGGCCTTTCGCCAATAGGTTTACCGGATGACCAGGCTTAAAATTTATTCGTTGACCGTTCAAAAAAAACTGATATTGAACATAAGAGTTAGAGCTTAAGACACAATTGGGTCACGTGCAATCCTTGTGTTTAGTTTAAGATAGAGCAATTAACTCACTAATTTTAATATTAAATCTATATTTTAGTTTAGTATAAGATTTGAACCATCAAAAATAAACTTTTCTCACGCATTTTAAATCTTAATACCGATGTTTTTGGAAGCGAATCGTACGTCGAATCGAACAACTTACTGCTCTACTGGTCGTCTGGTCAAATCGGATTTTTAAACAGGATAATATCATAATTTGATGTAACTAATTTTATACCTATATGTAAAATGTAAAGAACATTAAAACTCTTATATTTCATTTATTTTTGTTTTATTTTCTTCAACTTGATAATAGTAATAGATTAAACAGAAACTTTATTTCTACTCAATCTTCATTTCTCATTTTTTACTTCTTTTCTTTTGACATTTATAACGTGGGGATACCGAATGCATCATAAATGATTATGCAATGTAGTTATAATATACACCTACCCTAGTAGCATTTTCTTGTCAAAAACAATATTATATATTCGTTATGCTATAAATGGAATTATCACATTGATTTATATTCGTTCGTGGTTTATATGTCTCTACTAAATGAATTTTAAAGTTTTATCTTGTAATTTGTAAAATATAACATATATTTTATTTTAGAATACAGCTCTTTCTTGTTAATAAAAATTAAGAATAAACTATTATTTAGCTCTCCGCAATGCATCGAGAGGCGTAAAATCATACCGAGTAGCACTAATGACACATCACCATTAGTGACCACCAACATTGAAAATACCGTATTAAAAAAGAAATAAAAACCGAACGAAAAATAGACGTAAAAACATTGAACCACACAAACAAAATATAGAATGTATGGAACAATAAATTAATCGGCCTAGCACCACCATGTTGCAATGGGGACCTTTAACGGAGACGTTAAATGGGGGAAAATAAAGATGAAAATGTTGAACCTCATATGCATGTTACGACGTGTTAACTCGCAAAATTTAAACTGAAACATAAAATGAAAAAACTGTTAAATATAAAAATTATATGGGACCAAAGTTGAAATAAAAATATATATCGGTGAAGTTGTAAAACATATAAAAGTATTGAGTTAGAATAAAAAAATTATAAAAAGATGAGTACCACCCAATAAAATGTATAGTACAACATATGATGCATACCATACAACACTCTCATGTAGAAACTACTTGATCAACATGAGATACTACACCCTTATGCACAAACAATTTGATTGTTATATATAATTACATAAATAAAAGAATGACCATGGATTAAATAGTTATCTCATAAGCAATGATACTTTTATAAAAGAGTTAATAATTAGATTTATATAAATGAGTGGAACTTGTCATCGCAAACTTATTAACGTTACAAAATTGCACATCGAACTATTAATACAAGCCTCCATATATGATGCCCTATACGTGTCATCTATCGTATCCCTATTACATGTTTCATTCTTAAGGTTATCTACAATGCCATTTAGTGTGGATCGACATACCACGGTCAATCAAGTCAATCAACACCGTACACCTTCACTTTTTGTGCCTTGCGCATACGTGTCATCACCGATGATGCACGACCAAAGCAATAAAGATGACCTAAGGGATGCTACAAGTTGCTCATCGTATTATTGTTTGTTACCATATTTTTATTGTTTTAACTCGGGTTATTATTATCCTATATATTTATAAAGCAGTGAAAGAAATAGTAAAGATTAGGTTTTCTAATTTAGGCCACCAACTTTTGGATTCTTTGGTTTTTAATTATTATCTTAAAAAGTTACTTTCTAATTTTAATTATGAAAAATAAAGGTTATTCCATATGAGTCAATTATATTCTTGTAAATTATCCAGATGCCTGTTTATTTTACACATATACCCTCATAATCACTCATTATTTTTATTATATTATATTCCTTTTGATTTTACATGTAATAACTAATAATATCAAATGTCACCATTTGTATATGCAGCCAAACAATATGTGATGTTACATAGAGCTGATTGCAAACCATTCTATTTTGATGTATTATATATTTATATGCGACTTTTCTATATTTATGATTTTTATATAAATTCAAAATTGAATCTGAAATGTCCGAAATTTCGGATTCGGACAGTGATTTTTAAGATTTTTGGATATTCAAATATCCGAATTATTTGAAATGTTTATCTGAAAATTATTAAAATATTAATTAGAAATTTCGGATATTTTTGGATATTTCGGTTATTTTTATAAAAAATTCGGATATTCGAAATCCTTTTTAATATAAAATAATAATTATTTTATGAAAATTATTAAAAATAAGTATTTCTTTAGAATCAACGGATATCCAAATCCAAATTTTCGAATACTAACTCTGATAGTGAAATCCACTCTTCGAATGTTTTGAATTTTGATTTGAACACCCCTATATTAATCAATATTAGCATCATTAGTTATGTTCAATAACAATGTTATTTAAATAATTGGTTAGAGAATGATTCATTGTCACAATGAAATAATATTTTTTTGTTAATTTCGTTGTAAATTTAAATAACAGAAGGGTATTCCAGTAATTTACTTCGAGTGATATAACTTTGAGTCTTACACCATTGATAACAACACTATGTTTATATCATTATATTTGATTTTAACTTAAAAAAAGATGTGATTGTTACTCCATTGTATAGATAGCGACACTAACGAAGGTTAAAAAGATTAGTTACTTCTTATAAAAACCCAACCCCCCTCTATTATATTATTTTTCACTATGTATGTACGATAAGGACCCAATGAAATCCTCATTCTAGCAGCCTGCAAACCAAAAATGACATTGTGTTTGTTGTCTCTAAAGTCAAGACATTTTCTCATCCGCACCTCCTAAAAAATCAACTAATTATCCGCCAATTACGACTTTAGTTGAATATTAATAGACACATGCGATTCCATTTTGTCGAGCTTCTCAGTTACCTTATGACGAATTTTGATAGGACGTGTTTGCTAAAGATAAATGGGGTGAGTGAGGACAAGGGCAATAGATAAATGAAAGGAGACTTAAAAATGTTATAAAATGTTAAGTTCACATGCTTATAAGTGCAAGTTAACACAGTGATTAAAAAAACAAATAATGTTAAATGAAAAAATTAATTCCATTTTTATAATTAATAATTAACACTTAGATTAGAGTATATGTTATAACAAACACTTAAAATACAAGTTTTAACTAACATCCGTTACATGTTATACCACCACTCAAATTATTCAGTAGTTTTGATACTACAATAAATAATTACATATAGTCAACTAGAATTAAGTTGATACTTAAATATAACTATAACAACATTCATTACTTACTCTAAAGAGTTAAGATAGATAAACTACCTCATTAATTCAAATTAATAAGTAGCTTACAATTTGATTAATATTCATAAGTTATTTCTAAACAATAACAATACGCGTACTTGTATACATTTTAAGTTAATCTTACAATTACCTAATTTTAAACAGTAGGTTTTAAATCTTTTTTTATAAAAATTGGAAAGTAAAAGGAAGAATAACAAGAGTAAGTCAGGGAGGAGCATGTGAGGACTGAAGTGATGGAAAAGAATGTAAAACATGTTATGGTCATGGCCCATGAGCCATGAAGTGTTGAAGATGTCTAAATAATTTATTTTAATTCGTTTATATATTTTTAATTAATGAAAGATGATAACAAAACAAAGGGCAATTATTGTTAAAAATAATAAAGAAAACATGAGTGTGGATTATTGTCAATAAGCTTGGCTGGCATCATGCTATTAATTTCTGTATTAGCCTTGAATGTTAAAGTATTAAACTACCCCACTATTTATTTTCCATACAAGCTTTTCTATATTTTCTAAAATTTTATTTTATTAGTCAAATTGAGTTTCCTATTTACTTTTAAGAAATTACATAAACTTATAATATAACCTGTGTTTTTATTAATAATAAAGTATTGTTAAATCACCTGAAAAAATTAACGATCATGACGTTGTATAATAAAACAAGACACATACAATTTGTTTTACTAAAAGGAGTAATATATTCTGTTGATGACGAATAGCACTAGAAAGTTTTATATCTTGAAATGTGATAAAAGACAGTCGAGCAAAGCAAAACAAAATAGGACTACCATATATACCTTGCAAAAAAAAATCACATGCTAGTCAAGTCATGTGATTTTTTTATTGAATAGATGTTGACACCTATAGAGTTTAAGGATGCATAAAACCCTAACTACTATACATCTTTAAGATATTATAAATATGAGTTTGCATGCTTAAATATAGACAGATTTTAATAATCCACTGAAAGACAGTAATTATACTGTTAATTTATCCATTAACACTTTTAACATTAACTTTTATTACTAACAACAATTGTTATATGTTTACATTCAATTTGTATTTATTTTATGCATGATTTAAATTATATATTTTTTATTTCGTTCATAACACCGAAATTAAGTGCAAATCAAAAATTATGAAGAATAACATTATAACAATTTTAATCATTCATTATAACAATTTTAATCATTCATCATCTCCAAAGCAATCAAAGTAAAAAAAAATAGATTGAAGCCATGAGAGGGCAGGAAAACAACAATCAAAATTACAAAATCCCTTATTTAGAAACAACATATTAAATTATACTGAAAATAACTAAACTTTATGTTCTTTCTGGGATTACAGACAGATTCATCATTCTTGAAGTCTATCCCACAAAAATTACCCAAATTCAAATGAATTCAATGATAAAATTAAGAACAAAAATGACAAAGAAAAAAACTTTCCAAACTGTAACATCATCAGGCTCCAACCCATTTTATCTACACAAGTTCACTGATAAACATTTCATTTACATCCTCTGTTTCGTGTCTATTCTTCGGTTTCTGTATCTTCAATTACAATCCAAACCGCAAGGTTCTAAAACGATCCCGCCTCTGTCCAAAAACGGGTTGATCCGGACCCATAAAAGTGAGAAGATCGAGGCCAACAAGATCGACCACACTATAAGGATCGTGGGAACACCACTTTGTTTTCCCATCATACCTTTAAGGAAAGGGTACAAATGTAAAATCACCCATATGGCGAAGAACAGCCGTCCGAAAAGCGGGCCCCACGACTCGTACCCGTTGCTGATCGCATCGGATATGCCCACAATCACACCGATTATGTTGATGATTAAGAGGGTTAATGGCGGGAGCAAAAGGGTGGTCCATTTGAACATATAAAGCTCTGAAAATTCACCATCATCACCTGCTTTTGAGGTAACTGTAAAATTTGTGTTGACTCCAGCTATGACTTTTAGGAGACCTTGAAACAGGGCGAAAAGATGAGACGAAACGCCACCGATAACCCAAAACTGCTCGTTTCTCCATAGATCATCTATCCCGACACCGCCCCATTGGATTTCCAAAATACTTGTAACCGCGATAGATAAAAACATAAGCATGAAGAGAATGCTGGCATAGTTGCTTATCTGTACACGACATAATAATCTCATGAGCATTAGTCTAAAAATTATAACGTAATCCATTCGGGTTCCTTGTTACTACTAACAATAATAATAAATAAATAAATAAATAAATAAAAGTCTTACCTCTGGAACAATAAACTTCCCGGTGAGAAGGCATACGGCTGGAAGAGTACAATAAGCAACCAACGGGAGGGATGTCAACGGGTAAACAACCGAGTTTATATATGAAAACCTCTCCAACGGTTTCAAACCGCACCCATAACCATACCAAATTGGACAATGTCGGCTAAACAAGATTTCAACCGACCCAAGGGCCCACCGAAGAACTTGGTGAAGACGATCTGAAAGATTAATAGGAGCGGAACCCTTAAATGCGGGCCTCTTTGGAATGCAATAAACCGATCGCCACCCGTGGCAATGCATCTTGAAGCCCGTCAAGATATCCTCAGTAACCGAACCATAAATCCATCCAACCTATTTTCCAAACAATAATTAATTTTCGGTCCGATTTAGGTGCCAGTTAGGAGCCAAACAGACCCCATCATATATAGAAAATGACCAATGAATTAAACAAACAGTTTCAATCATATAACTTATTCTTGTTCTTTCACATACCTCTTTTCCCCATTCGGTTTTATCTTCATAACCACAACTTATCACATGAATGGCTTCTTTCAATAGAGACGCTGATGAGGCACCCGGAGGAACACCTCCGTCTTCCAAAAGTGTTGAAGCAATAAACACGGGAGATTGACCGAATTTTTTCTCAAACTTTATTTGAGGCATAAGTGACGACTTTTCACTGTCTATTCCTACAAAAAAGAAGACATTTAGTTATATAACTAATGCTACAAAAATATTTTTTTTTCAAAATATGGAACCTTTTAGAAACATTAGAATTACCTTCAATTCCTTCTTCGATATTCTCTAACGCGTGTATTTGGGTGGACGGGTCTTTGCTCTTCTTGCCTTTTGTTGACTTTTCCTTTGACTTCTCCTTGGACTTTCCTTTGGCTTTCTTCTTTCTCGACGAACAGCAACAACATAACAACCATTTAGGCAAGCAATGCACGTTTTCCCGGGTGCTTTTTTCTTAGGCGGGGCATCGTAACCATATAAAGCTTGTCTTCTAAACACACAACCCGTTCCAACGTATATCGGCCCTTGGATCCCATCAAGCCCTTTCATATTGATCTAAACACAAAATAGAAGTTAAGATGATTACTTCTTATAGATTGGCTAGAAAAAGTCAAAGAGGTCAGTACATACATCGAAGAACACAATATTGCGATTTGAGTATCTATCGTGACGATCGATCCCATCAAATCTTTGAGGGAATTGCACATAGCAAATCTTCTTTCCTGAGGTGGGGTCCATTAGGAAACACATAGCTTCTCTTAGTGCTTTGCTGTTGTTTATGTAGTGATCACAATCGACATTGAGCATGTAAGGTGCATTTGAAATGACAGCAGATACTCGAATCTTCAAAAGCAAAACAAAAGTTAGAAGCTGTCGGTGTTTAAACATGTAGACTTAGAGGTGGCAAAACGAGCAGGTTAGATGACAAGTCAAAACTGGTCAATTTGGTACGGGTCAAAATGGACACAAAACGGGTTTTCACCGCTTCTAAAAGAAGACAAATCACGTCAGTTATATATGATTATAAAAATATTATTACAATTAACCTAGTTTTTTGAAGAAGAAGATTGACCAGATCAGAGCATTAACAACTAATAATACGCTTTGGGAGACTTTTGCCCCATTCTTTTTACCTAACTGTTTCAAATATTACCCCTTTGACTCATTAGAAATGAAACATAACTTTATCGGGTCGTTTAAAACCAAAAGGTCATAACATTCACCTCCATGTAAGATAACAAGAATCAAGATAAGTTCATACCAAAGCATTCATGGCACCGGCTTTCTTGTGATGATCAAATCCAGGCCTCTTTTCACGAGAAACGTAAACAAGACGTGGTAACTCGTTTCCTTCTATGTCATGAACACCATTATTCCCAAGAAACACCTAGTTCAATAAAGAAAATACTATTGACATTAAAATCAAATTCAAATTCTTCCAAAAAGGCGAGAAATGCAAATAATGCTTACCTGGATCATTCCAGGATGATCCCTAACATCATTTCCGGGCCATGGAGTACCATCCTGCATTGTCCACCCGTCTTCCGGAACCTTTTGTGCCATTGTCACAAGCCCGTTAATTCTTACCTTAAAATCTTCATACTCCCTCTGTTTAAATAAGTTTAAAATTAGTACATATCCATAGCAAAAGCAAGAAAAAGACAAGCTCAAATGGTCAATATTTTGACCTTGCATTTGACTTTTTGTTACAAAGATGCAAAAGAATGATAAATTTAGACAAAACTGGTCTTTTATGTGCATACATTGCCTTAACTTCATCAAAATTACTCATTTCAACAAAATGTTGTTTTTAATCCGTACTTAGTAAGTTAATCAATATAAAGTTAATATCTTTGACCTAAATAAGCCAAATCATAATCTTACTTTCATAGCACGGCGTTCCCGGACAAACGAGGGATGTACTTTATCTTTAAGATAATCAACTTTTTCAGCAAAATACCACTCGGGAGCTCGCGGTTCTATGTTAAATTTTTTGCAAAATGGGACCCACTTTCGTGCAAATTCAGACGTTTCTGAGAGAGCTTCAAATGTAAGCATGGCAGCACCATCATCAGAGACGTAACAAGCGACCTTGTCCACCGGATAATCCACCGCCAGGATGGATAACACTGTGTTGGCAGTAATCAGTGGTGGTTCTTTCATTGGGTCCACTGTACTCACAAAGACATCTACAGGAGCCAATTCAGATGGCTTCCCCTCTTTCTCATACCTGATACAAAGTTTTAACCTTATTATTACAATGACAATCTAAATTTTGATATAAAAAGATGATTATAGGAGGTTTTAAGAACTTTTTAATACAATTTGGATGACTTTTAAACTATTCAATTCATTTTAACCAACATTTTAAACTTTACCCATTTGACCCATTAAATATACCCCAAACCAACTCATAACCCATAAATGGGTAGACCCTTTGCCACCAAAGTGAGTTGGGTGTGTCAAAACGAGACAAGTTAGGTCGGGACTAAATGACTAATTAAACAAGACCACAAGGACCATTTTTTATTATTCAGATGGTTTCCCCTTGTTTCTTAAAATCTACATTAAACTAATGATTTAAGTATGATTATAACTAACTATATTATTTCAATGATAGCTAAGTTTGAAAGAAAAAATATTTTGAGAGATTTTAAGCATTTTCTAATGCATTTTGAGTGTGTTTTCGTGTGTTCAATGCATTTCCTTTTTAACTAGTATCTCAAAGACTAAAACTTTACTTGTTTGACCCGTAATAAAAAAAATAAGTTGGGAGGGACCCACATACCTTAATGATAGTCGATCTAAGTACGTTTCACGTTCAATAGGGAACCATTTTGGGAATTGGTCAAATATCCATGATACCGCGAACCAAATTTCACAAATAACCGAGATGAGCCACAAGGCGTATGCATCATTCACAGGGTGTAGGATTCTATAGTGGAAAAAGAGACCAAGAATCACCATACGAATCAGTATCACCATTCGATATGGATTTATCTTGCTTGAAGAAATTGGTAACTTTCGTGAAAGTGGTTGTCTTCCCTCATCCATCCTATGCATAAATAACAAATGATAAGTTTCTATAGTTTAGATAAGATGGCATCCTTCTAAAAGCTTGCAGCTTTGATACATATATACATGTGCATCAAGACGCGCATAAACATGGAGTGAGGCAAACTTTATTAAACTGATCAAATACATGAATCAAAGTTTTAAAATTAGTAAATTAATATGCTTTTCACGTTTCTCACTGGATATTAAGCTCGTATACATATATATATGTATGCATGTATGTGTGCCTATAGCAAGTAAGACAAAGATCAACTACACTTTACTGCACCTAAACTTTTGTCAAAACATTTGACTAGGGGCATAATTTACTTTAATTACCAGCTATATTTAAAAAACCTCAAAGACCCTTTCACAATCACAAACAACAGAATCAAATATCATTATAATCAGTAATCATAACAATTGACACACGTGATACAAAAGTCGCAATTTTCGTGAGACAGAAGGAGGGATCTAATAAATTATTAAATTCAATGATCATAAAGTTGTTTTCTGCTAAAAAGATATGTTTTTACCCAATCTAATAAGACATGAAAATGGATATAACAGCATTAATTATGACAAAATAATACAGAATCATATTGAAAAAATGCACCTACTTTGGCATATCAGGATCATCAACATCTCCATCATTATGACCACCATCACCTTGATGCTTAACCATCTGTAGTTTATCATTTTGCCTTCTTCTCCATTCCTCCATCCTATCTTTCCATGCAACAGTTCCATACCCATAAACCGCCAAATCTTTCTTAGGATCCATGGGTCGAGGTGGCACTAAAACATAATAATCCAACATCAAACATATTAATTAATCCAAGAAAACTAAAAAATTAAAATTTTGCACTTTGAACATAAACCAAATACTTACAAGAAACCGATGAAGCAGTATCAGAAAATGGCATAGGATGAACACGCTTTGCCCTATTCATAAATGGTGGTATGATTAAAGCATGCTTGTCAGCCGAAATCCCATCATCCTATAATAAACAAACATAATAATAATAATATTAACTAATAACTAAACAAGAAAAATCACAAATCTTGACTTTCATCAAAGCACATCAAGAATGTTATTATTTTGCCATCTCTCAACCATAAACCAAAATCACAAATCTTGATCTAATCAGTCTGTACTTGATGTCATAAATTAAAGAAGTTTTGCATCCCTTCAAAACCTTCATGACTCTGCTCCTGATTTATAAATAATTTGAACTACAAGGAATAAAAGTCAGTCATTATATTACTACCTCTTGACCATAAGTAAGAAGAGGAATCTCGGGCTTTAGAGTGGCTCCATCCACCTCAGAATTGGCAAAACCGGAAGCATTATATGGGCCCCGCCCCATATTAAGGTGTGAGGAATGAACCGACTCAGAAACACCATTTGCAAGATCAAACTCATGGTCCAAATCATCAAATCCCTCCTCATCTTCATCACCATCAACTCTTGGACTCCCTAACCATGATCCAACTTATTAATTACACAAAATCTTGAAATTTGACTAAAATTTGCACACAAAAAGATGACAATTGCTACCTTTAATCCGCTTAAATCGAGTCTTGCATTGAGGGCAAGCTTGATTACCCTCTCTTCTTTCATATTCATAGCAAGGTCTACAAATTGGAAAAGCACATTCATTGCAGGCAACAAATGGTTCACCATCAACTGTTATTTCAATTTCATCACCACAAATCTGGCAAATCTGCCCACTTAATTCTTTCACAGATGTCACCTGTTCAAAGAAATTGTAATCAAATTCAGATCAAGATATCAAACACCCATTAATACGTTTTCACTTAAAGTCAACTAATCTATGTAAATCTGAACCCATAGATTACAGATCCCAATTCATGGAGATATAATTAAAGTGATAACCTTTACATAAATATCTCTCAAATCCACATGAATTGTGTGATATAAAACCCAAATCTAACATATGCACGGTGTTTATTATCCAAAAGGGTAATTTCTTGAACACTATCCAAGCCACCGACAGTAATAAATACAAAAAATATGCTGTAATTGACCGCAGAAATTTGAAATCAAGCATTCCAAATGCACAAATTTGAGTTCAACAGTTAATAATTTGCAAATTAAACAATAAATTGAATCAGGATTTGACACCCAATTCAGATTATCAAAGATTCAGATTGGGAATTCAAACTTACTCTTCCAACTTCATCAGCATTGATGAGAACAAATTCATTCCGATTGTGTGAACCTGCTACAAGCCGACCTTTGGTATCCATTGAATCAATCAATCCCACGCCAAATTACACTCACACACTCACACACTAACTTAACACATAAACACTTGAAGTAACACACACTTCACAGAGTAAATCTGTGCGAAAACCCCATCAAGATTCAAGAAAGTTGAGAGCTTTCTCTCTCTAACTCCTTGTTTCTCTCTCTGTAAACTTGTGTGTGTTGTTCCTCTGTTCTCTCACCTCCTTAAAACACCCGTCAAATAAGAGAAAAAGATAATAAAACAAACCCAATTACCATACTACTGAAAACGAAATGGAAACAGCAAATACGCAAATAAAAGTATAAAACCCCCCAAAGATTTACCAAAATAATAATCAATTTGGTAGGTTTGATTGATTCGTTTCTTGATAGAGAGACGATAACCCCATTAAGGGTTTTGTTAAAAATCACAAGATTTATTATTATTATTATTATTGAAGTGTAATAAAGATGCAGATTGTTTGATGGATTTTTTTAGAAAGAGAAAACAGAGTATGAGTTGTAATTTGGAGGTGGTGGGTCCCACCATGTACGGTGGTTATCGGTGGGTCCGGCGAGGGGTAGAATCGTAATTAAGATATCGTCGGCGACACTTTGAGATTGTTTGACTATGAGTGAGGTTTCAAAGGGTTAACAAGTTACAATTTTACACACACTAACACACATTGGGTTTACGTATGTAGATGGTGTGTATGTATAGCTTTAACCGACAATACATAAGAGTTAGAGCTTAAGACACAATTGGGTCACGTGCAATCCATGTGTTTTGTTTTTTTAGATCTTAGGTTAGGTTACAATCACAAGTGTTAAATGTTAATGAATTAAACCGGCTCATAAGCTACTAAGGATTGGTTTGAAAAAACTCGAATCGAACACATTATGATTTGTTTACTAAATAAGCTCGAGCTGGCTCATAAACCTAAACGAACTTTTTGTTTATATAATTCTTTATTTACATATTAAATAATTAAAAATATATGTACATAAATCATATAATTATATGATAAAATGATATATATTGTGTTATATATAAAACTTATGATCATAAATAAACATACAAATAATTTTAAAAAAATAATTTTAAAAAAAAATTAACAATAAACGAACTGAGCTCGAGCCTGAAAAATTTCAGAAGAACCGGGCTCGGGCTTTAGAAATAAAAAACTACAAACGAACCAAGTTTGAGATTTCTAAAACCAAAACGACAGAGCTCAAGCCTTATCGAACTTGAACTCGTTTTGACTCGTTAACAACTCTAGTTATAATGTTACATAGCATATAATACATTTTTTTAATCAAAACTCTTATATTTCTTTTTTATTTACTTCTACTTGAGAACATGGACAGAACTAAAAAAACTTCATTTCTCTTTGTTTCTACTCCATCTTCTCTTCTCACCTACCCTAGTAACAAATTTTGCATTTTGTTTTCTGAAAATAATATTATGTAATCATTTTTCTCTAAATGCATTGATCACGTTGATTTATGTTTGATCGTGGATTTAGGGCTATAAACGAACCGAACGTTCAACAAACAATTCGTAAATAATTCGACAAGAAGTTCGTTTATGTTCGTTCATTTAACAAACAAACAAACATGAATAAGAAAATTTTGTTCATCTAGTTAAACGAACGAAAATGAAGAGATGTTACGTTCTTTCATTTATGTTCGTGAACGTTCGATAATGTGTTCGTTAACATTCGTTTGAGTTCGTTTATTTAAAATTTATTTTCGAGATAATTACGTAAAAAAATTATTTGTCTTTGGTGGATATTATATAATGTTTGTGATTTTAATTATAAAATCAATGTATGATGGTTTGTATTTGTTTAAAAAATATTATTTATGTTCATTAATATTCATGAATATTTGTATGCATTCACTCGGCTTCGTTTACGTTCATTTATGTTCGTGAATCGTTCATGAACAGATATAATTTCTTAATGAGCATAGATGAACAAGAAATATCATTCAGTAAGCATTCATGAGCAGTTCATAAACATTTGATCTTCTTAATGAACAAACACGAACAATACCTCGTTTGTTTCGTTCGGCTTATATACAACCCTACTTGTGGTTTATATGTATCTAGTAAATAAATTTCCTAAAGCTTTTATCATGTAATGATATAATACGTAAAATATATAAATATATTGATTATATTAACTATCAATGTAACATCTTCTATTTTTGTGTTAATTGAAGGTTAGCTTTGTTAATACTTGTAAGGGTCGTTGTTGCCATATGTGAAACTTATGGGTCATTTATGCTTATTGTCTTAATTGCTTTAATTCTTTAATTTGAAAGTTAACAATGTTAATTATTACTTAATAATAATAATGATGATGATGATAATAATAATAATAATAATAATGATAATATTAATAATAGCAAAATTGTAAAAATAATAATAATAACTAAGAATAATAATAATGATAATAATATTACTATTATTATTAATAATAATATTTGTAAACAGTTATTAAACTTAAAAAGGTTTAAAATTGGAGTTAAGAAGTCAAGGGGACCTTGTTGTCAATTTAGAAACTTTAAACATAAGGTTTTTACATAAAATGATAAAAATCAAAATTACAGGGACTAAATTGTAAATTTCCAAAACCCAATTTCCTTTTTGTTCTCTTCCCCCGACTTCCCGGCCAGCCACCGGCCACCGCCGGCCGCGGCCTTCGGCGAGTCCCAAAACCGCTACAAGCGGTCAAATTATAATCCAAAAGCCGTCTCAAAACATTTTAGAACGTATTTCGAACTTGAATGCATCAATTAATTGTGTTTAATCATCGGTTATTAGGCTAATCGAAGGTATAACTGAAACATCTTCAATTCATTAGCCATTCGAGCCTTAAACAACAATAACAACTCAATTAATCTAATCAGATCGAACGTCTATCTACCTCTAATCAAACCCAACCCTCAATTACACCTAAATCAAACTTAATCCTCGAAATCCATCATCATCCGACGTCGCAACCTGCAACTAATTCAACACAACCTTTTGCGCTTCAAAATCTGAAATTGGTTGAGGGCTTTGATTAGTGGTTGTTCGTTGAAGCTTCACACAAGATTAATTCCATTATCATCAGCATTTACACATCGATTGCTTATTCAACGGCCGCGGGTTGTTCATTGTCGCGTTCATCTCGAATCCACTTTCAACCGGGTAATTAAATGAATGTACAAACTCGATTTCTCTAGGGACACAAAAGCCCCAAACTTAATTCGGTTAATAACATAGTTTGATGCTTTAATTTGGGATCAATCGAATTAGGGTTATTGGTTTAGGGGCATTCTATTGATTTAAGTTAAAACGAATTGGGACCAGGTTATACCGCGGTTGAGAGCCTTGGTTCACCGGTTCACTCACTACATTCCAACTTAGAGGTCCCGGGTTCGAACCCGGGCACCCTCCTATTATTTTTAAAAAGGCTTTTTAGCCTTAATTCTATTTTAAAAATGTTCTATTAAATATAAAAATAATTTTTACAAACTTCTAATCTTTTTAAAATCAACAAAATATTTTCTATAAATTTATCCCTAAAAACATTTTAACATTTTATTATAAAAATTATAACTAAGCATTGTTATAAAAATGGATTTATATAATAATTTAAGTTATTAAAATTATTATTGAATCTTATGTTTTCTTTGATTAAATATTTATCATGATAATTATAGTATTCAAATATATGTTATAATACACAAGTTATTAACAAAGGATTTAATTCCTTTAAAATTTTATAAATGATATCTTCTTTTATCGAACAAAATATAAATAATAGTTCACTAATTTTATTTATAAAAAAATATTAACCCCGAAACCCTAGTTCACGTTAAAACGTTAATTTTATTATTAAACTTAAACCTTGCAAATATATAATAATGTTTCTAGGTGCATTGTGAAGGTTTACGTTGGAACAACGGCTATTATTTTTCTTATTATTCATCAATTATATACTTATTGATCATGTGAGTATTTCTATACCCCTTTTTATATTTTTACACTTTGAGGTGAAACATGTTACTTTATAACCATTGTACTTGTAAACGTTTGATTCTTGTAAACTTATGACAATTTACTTATGTGTTGTGGTTAGTTAAACCTTGTAGATATCATGTAATGTCGAATATATGTACAATCATTAACTATTGCTAGCCTGACGGCGTCATAGATCTATAGGTCTGACAAGCCTGCTTGGTTGATCCAAGTACACTTAGCTAATCGTATATACTTGTAAACGTTTGAAATTTGTAAAACTTTGTCAAGGTTTGGTTGTGCATTCTGTCTTACATCCCTAGTTACTTTGCTCTCTAACTTACAACATGAATTGCCATCTTTTATATAGTTATGTATTGAAACTATGGAAACCTCACCAACATTATGTTGACATTTTATTATTAACATGTTTCAGGAGATACTCAAGTTTGATCGTCACTTTTGAAGCTTGTTCATACCTAGGAATAGACCTAGTTAAATAAATGAATGACCTTGTTATATTACTTATTATGCTTTCTTTATTTGAGACTTATATTTGTAATATTACCTTTGAAACTTATGAATAATATATTTGGATTTAATAATAGCGTTATGTGGCTGTGAACGATCTTAACTCTCATTCCTCGACATTTCCGCCGTCAAGGTTGGGGTGTGACAATCAACTCTTTGGTGTGAGGGGTTTTACTGTAGCTAAAAGGATACTCTTTTATGCACGTTGTACAACCCTTTGATGCTCTATAGTGGCCTTAACGATCAGTCGTCAGTGAACTCTCTTCCACCTTCGACTCCTCTTTTCGTGATGTCTCCTGAACGGCGCTACCACATCTGGCCGTTCATTTACCGTTGTTTACGACGGTCGTTATTGCATGTGTCGTCTTCACTACCTCTGTCGTGCGTTATCTCCTGTCTTGCCTTTTCCTCTTTTCCGTGGTGCCTTGCCCTCAACAACATATGATACTGTCCACATGTAGACTCCATATGATGTTGTTATGTGTCGATGTTGATGGCCAGCAGCTCATTTGAGACGATTAACAGATCTAGACCACATTCAATGTTGGTGTGATGTCGATGTGATTTAAGATAATGGTAGTTATTGAAAATGCCTAGTTAATATATTGGAATGATCAATAATATTTTGAGGTTGTTTATGATACACTTATGTCTTTCATAATGTGATAGTTGTACGATGTTTCGTATCTTGACCGGTGTTTGTGATTATTGAAGTTGGGTTGGTTGGTTACTTGGTTGTGTAGATAGTGATGACGACATAAAAATAGTAACCATTATTGTTATGGCGTGGTAAACTTATGGTTTGCAGTCACAACGAATTACTTCATGCGAACCATGCAATTCATTTTTTGTTGTAAACCTATTTTGGTGTAATCCCTTTGCAATAAATGCAACTTAGTCTTGTTAAACGCATATTAAGAATAAACGACAAAAGTTAAGAATAAACATATGGTTACTTGTCCCCACAAAATTATCACTTTGACAAAATTACATATCGAAAAATATTTTAATAAAATGCTCAATAAATGACGTTCTATACATATTATCCCTCGTATCCTTTAATCATGTATCCTCCTTGTAGCGCCTTTCTTGTGCCTATTTCATCATCTAACCACACGCTCATGCACGGGTAGATAGCGGTATTACTACACCCTTGGCCATGCCACATCGCCCGTCTCCACTGTGTCCTCTCCAATTCTCTTTTCCGATTGTAATGTGAATCAACATGTCACCACGAACAACACCGTGCACGTTCACCGATAACAAAAGCAATAAAGATGACTTAAGGGATGTTATGGGTTGTTCATCATTATTATTTGTCATCATGTGTCTATATTGTTTTAAGCCACAAATCAACGATTATTATTGTTATTTTAAATAATTACTTTTTAATTTTAATCTATCTATTATAATAAAAGAAAGTTTTGAGTTGCCACTTGTCAGAATAGTAGATCTCCTGAATTTAATTTTCTTTTTTTTTCTCTCATATTAAATGTTTACATTAACTACTAATTATATTATTTAATTGTTTTTAAGATTAAAATAATTTTTAATAAAAAAGTTTTTTTTATAATGTAATTTTCTAAAGAAATAATCTTTTGTATAACATAAGTAAGTTTTTAAAACATCCAATTTTTTTGAAAATACAAAATATTTAAAATTAGTGTTTTTAGAAATTAATTTTTTATGAACCTAAAAATTTAAAATTGAAAGTTTTAATAAGAAATTTTAGAAAATTATATTTTTTACAATTAGTGTTTTTACAAATTTTTTTAAATAATTTAAAACAAAAGTTTAAAGAAAATAATGTCATCGTTTTATTATTTATAGTCCTTACTTATACATAATTTTAATCATATCATATTTCAAAATATTATATTATAATTAATAATTTTTCATTACTAATTTTAAAAATTTATTTATTTAACCCGTGTAATACATCGAGAACTAACCTAGTAATGAATATAAAGATTATGCCACCAAAGTCAATTAATTTATTGCGATTTATCAAGACACCTAGGTATTTTACACATATACCCTCATGATCACTCTATGTTTTATTTATCATATTTTTGAACGTGATCACTCTTATTTGTTTTTATATTTTATATTCCTTTTGATTTTACATGTAATAAATATCAAATGTCTCTATTTGTATGTGCTTCCAAACAATATATGATGTTGCATAGAGTTGATTGCCACCCACCAACTTGTCCATTCTATTTTGATGTATTATATGTGATTTTCCTACAATCAAGTAATCTTTATAAACTAACAATTGGTTAGATAATGGTTCTATGTAAAAACATTATCAATATGAAAATAAAACTTTTCTTTTTTACATTTAGTCGTTAATTCAGATTTCTAATACTTATCTTTGACTTATATAACTTTGATTTTTACACCGATGGTAAAACACTATCTTTATATCATTCTTTTGATTTTAACTTTTTTTTTTGTTTAAAAAATAGGTTTGATTGTTACTTCTTTACATTATATATGGTGACACTTGCAAACGTGAAAAAGAACATTTAATTTCTTATGAAATTTGTTAAAGAATTTTTATTATAAAACACAAAAAATAAAAAAACATATCTATGAATTTAAGCAAAATATAAAATTTAACCCCCACCCTCCTCTTATTCTTATTCACTACGAATGTTCGACAAAGACCCATCGAATTCCTCCTTCCATCAACCCGCAATTCTGCAAACCAAAAACGACATGTTTGTGCAAGCCTTGACCTTGTTTGTTTTTTTCGTTTTTAAATTCAAGACATTTCCTCATTTACACCTCTTAAAATTTTGAACCCTTTAATTATATATCTTTATCTTTCGAAAATTATGAGTACGCTGAAACTTCCCGACTACCCTCTTTTAAGAACAAACACAAAACCATCAACATCTTCAATCGTCGCCACCCTCCTGCCACTGTCCTCCAACTCCAACCAACAACATCATCAGTGACCTTGTTCAACTCCAACATGTTGCATTATCCGCCAATTATTTTCATGTAATTAATCAAGATGAAGATGCATGATGTTTGAGCATTAAGATTTATGAATTTAATTGAGTACAAACAGATTCATATGCGGTTTTCTTCTGTCGAGCTTCACAAGTGGTGCCATTGTTTTGAGTTTTGTTAGGGCGTCTTTGTCGAAGACGAATAGGGCGGGTGAGGATATGGGCAATAGAAAAATAAAGGGAGAGACTTAGAAATAGTACGTTCTTTATATTTTTATATAGATATTAGGACAAAATGAGGGTTTATAGAAAAACAAAAAAAATAAAATTCAATTGGTTTTAAGTACTAAAAGTAAACAATTGGGAAACAAAAAAACCCTAAAATTTTATGGTTAAGTAAACAATTGGAGCTAAATAAAAACACCTAAAACGTCACACAAACATATCAATTGTTCGTGTGATGATCGCTGATTGTAAAAGAAAGTGGTACTAAGAGTCATTACGGGAACATAATATGTTAAAATGATATACTTCCAATTAAATAGTTGTAAGTTTAAATCCTGTAAAATATGAATATTTTAAAGGCAATATAAACTTATAGTGGAGAGTATATGTTTTAGCGATATTAAAAAAAATGGTAAGTAGTGTTAAGAGAGAAGAAAAGCACATATGGGAATTGGGACATGATGTAAACGACATCGTTCTCTGTCGGTGCATCAGTAGGAATCCTATAATTTTTGGCAATCACATGACTTAAATAATTAATGCCAATTATTTTATAATTAATAAAAGAAAAAGAAAAATAGTAGAAAACTGTCAACGTCTATAAAAGCAATAATACTTTAGATTATAAAAAATAATAGTATGTAAAACAGTTGACATTTTATTTTATTGAATCTGGGAAGTAATAAAAATATAGACTTTATAAATTAAAATATTAGGATCCACTAACAAGCCATATTAGAGGTGGATAACTAGTTAAACGTTTAGGTTAGATCAGACAGACTTTATATGTGGTTAAAATAAACTTTTGTTATAAAACTTCAATTGTTTTTCATAAATAGCTAGTATAATAGTCCTCATTGATCATTGTATTTCACAAATATAATTTGTTAAAATTTTTATAAGTTTAAGATTAGATGAAATTAAGAAAACATTGTTGTCTAAGAAAAAAAACTAATATGACAAATAAAATCACATAATTTTGTTATAATAATATGCTATTAGTGAATAAGAAACTAAAAGGCTATATATATTAAATATAAGATCTCATCATTTACCCGTTTATGTTTAAATATTCTTATTTAATCTTTTAACTTGTTAGAGATAAAAAAGCAAAATGTTAGGTCTGATCATAATTATTGATTAATGATGATATGGTTTTATATAAAATAATGGATATAACTATTAAATAACAGTCCTAAAGCGGTTAAATTCTAGACACAAATATAGCCCATCGAATTATGAAATTTAATGTTTTTGATTGTTGATGTTATTTTCAGCATAATTTTTTTACTTTTTTAATTTGGATTTTCGGATCGGATTTCAAATATAAAAAAAAAATTATTCGGATTATTCGAATATCTTATAAATCCGAATAAAAATTTAATTATGTTTCTAGCTTAATACTTATTAACCAACTACTATTTATGTTTTCAACTTAATACTCAAAAACTTTTACACATTTCAGTCTTCTAATCCTAAACAAGCATACAATAATCGATATTCGTTCTAAATCAGATATTCTAATATTCAAGTTCTATATAATTACCTATTATATTTTAGTTTGTGTTCAAGTCAAATTTGTATTTTTTGGTTTTATATATTTATTGTGATTTTAATCTTATAAATCTTAAGAATAAAAAATTAGCCAAAAAAATTAGGAACAAAATAATAGAAAATTTTGTTATTTGGTTTATTCGAATAAATTCGGATTTTTTAGATATATCCGAATTGAATTCGGATAGATTCTAATTGAATAGAGATATCCCTATTCGGATTGAATCGAATTTCAGATAAAATCATGAAATCTTCAAATTAAATCTGAATAATTTGTTACCCGATCCGATGTGTTCCCATACTTCTATTTCATCTACATGTCTATTTGTAAAAATTAAACCGGCCCACACCGCTTTTATCATAGGAAAATAAACGGTCATTATCGTACATATTGTTGATATTCTTAAACATCAATATTTTTAAGACTTGACTAGAATAAGATCAACGAAAAAAATCATCAATTTTTTTAAAACAACAAACTTTTATTAAAATATAACTATCAAGAAACTTAAATCACAAGCAGGAAACAAAAGGAATTACAAGAATTAATCATAAACAATATTAGTGGATGGAAGTTAACGATGAGAAACCGTAGAAATGGTGCTCAACGAAATCGAAGAGGAATAATTGTTGTATGAAATTTGTAACACCAAAGCGAAACACTTAATTGAAATACTAAAGTATTGTTCATAACCCATTATTTACAATTTTACTCTTCTACATCACATCTAATTTAAAGTAAAAAATTTAAAACCAACTTTTAACAAAAAATGGTAACAAAAATGGGTGTGGTACGCTGATATAATAGCTATTGATATAAGATCGTCCATTATTTACAAAGTAAAATTAAAAAGTATTTTTTGTCAAAGGACTTACCCTTTCCTACATCTTTCGTTAACTTTGAAAAGTCTACATACACTCCTAAGTATGTCATTATGTGTTACATTCATAACGTTTGGAATGTTGTTGTTCCAAAACTATAACATTTTCCATGTGTTTTTTGTATGAACAAATTTAGCAATCACTTGAATGCATCAAAAAATTTTAAACAAGCTAAAAAGGAAATCAACTAAACTATAGTAACGTTTGTTTGTTTTACATATATGGTTTCACTGTATGAGTCTGAATCGACAAAAAAATACGTGACAATGGTTCAAACTTTATTTGACCAAGTTGTTTTCAAGAATATAGTTTTAATTATGCTTTCATTGAGAAACATGTGAATTCACGAACCACATTATAGTACATAGTTTCTTAGTTGCCTAATTGCAAATTGTATGATAAAATTTTCATTTCAAGACTTTGGTCACACATGTCAAAATTAAATCTACCATGCATTTCTAACATGCTATTTATAACTCTGAGAGATCTCAATTAATATTATATTTCACTAATAGTGTATATACATAATATAATTTTATTTTCTCTGTTTTACTGTATAAAGAATATGAAGAATATTATCAGTAATTGACACTTAAAATATATATTTTAGCAAACACTTGGAATACAAGTTTTAACTAACACTTGATTATATGTTCTACAATCAATTTAATTATCCAGTAGGTTTATTCACTTGGATACTTTATTAAATAATCACATGTAGTCAACTAGAATTAAGTTTATACTTTAATCTAACTATAACAACATTCATTGAGTTACTCGTAAGAGTTCAGACCGATAAGCTACCTGATTAATTTAAATAAATAACTAGCTTAAATGTTGATTTCAATATGTAATTTGTAAAACAACATATTATCATGGTTGATTTCAACTTGTTTTATGTTTAGTTTAAAAATAACTATTATATGTCTATACATACTAAACTGATCATATAATAATTAGTTAAATATTTATGAAAATTGTAAAGTAAAAGAGGAATAACAAGAGTAAGTCAGGAATAGCATGTGAAGACTGAAGTGATGGAAAAGAAAGTAAACAACATGTTATGGTGATGGCCCCTGGGCCATGAAGTGTTGGAGATGTTTTAAATAACTTGTTTTATATATTTTAATGAAAGATGATGACAAAACATAGGGCAATTATTGTTTAAAATAATATATATATATATATATATATATATATATATATATTATATATATATATATATATATTAAAAAATTAAAAAGACAAAGGGGGTGGATTCTTGTCAATAAGCTTGGCTGGCAACATGCCATTAATTTCTGTACCAGCCTTGAATGTTAAACTACCCCACTATTTATTTTCCATAGTTATCTTTTCTAATTTTTATTTAAATGGAGTAAAATTTAGTTCCCAATTTACTTTAAAAAAATGCACAAATTTTCAATATGATATATGTTTTGTTGTTAATATTAATGCACTGACTTACATTTTTAATAAAACAATACACATACAGTTAGTTTTACTAAAATAGTAATACACTCTCCTGATAAAAAAATAGCACTAGAAAATTTTATATCTTAAAATGTGATAAAAGACAGTGGAACAAAGCAAAACAAAATAAGATTGGTATATATACTTTTCGAAAAATCCATGTGCAAGCCATGTGATATTTTTATCAAATAGAGGTTGATACGTATGGAGTCAAAGGATATATAAAACCCTAACTGTTATAAATCTTTAACATACATAGTTTGTAAGGAAGGTATAAAAAATCATCAAATTACGAGAAACCGTGAAAACCACGTCTCGCCAATTCTAAAATTTAAAAATAATTTATTTTTTGAATTTGTCTAATGTGTATTTATATCTAGTGTATAATGACGAACATAGTGAAGATATAATTAAGATCTGATGCATAATGGTGAACATAGTATAGATATAATTAAGATGTGATGTAAAATGGCGAACATAGTATGGACGTAATTATGATATGATGTTCCTGTTTATACACGTATATATGTTTCACTTGCACAAAAGATTATACTAGTATAATAACATAATATTATAATATAGAAGAAAACCGGGACAAAATATCTAAGTTCATTATATATATCAAGGGGCTGCCATTTATAAAAAAAAAGGAAAAATTAGTCAAGGGGCTGTGACCTCAAATAAATATTGTACACTATAAAAAAATATGAGTTTGGCCTTCAAAGTTACAAGATTTACATTTCTACCACGAAAGATATTCAAGTTACTCGAGTGCAGGAGTGCAGGTGACGTTATTTGTTTTTCTTTTTTATTTATAAATATTAACCTCAGGATGCCTTTTTTTTTATAATTTATACTTTCATACAACTTATTTTATCATTTTAATGAGTGGTATGGTTCACTTTGTCCCTCTAAGATTATTACAAATGCATTTGCTCTAAATATTAAGAGTGAAGTTTGGAGAAACCAGTAAAGTTTGTTTTATTATCTTAATTAAATTTATGGATTCAAATCACGAGAAACATACTTCTATACAAAATGTAAGGTTAAACTACACACATTAAATCGTGAAATGCTCTGGTTCTTTCTGGTATTCATGTAAAGCGGTAGCTAAGTCAAGCATCGGATACACACTCATTTGCATTAAACATTCACACAAATTGATAGATTATAAGGATTATTCACTTAAATTGTCATCGTAGTATTGTTAAAAATATCTTAGGATATATGCATAGAAGAGAGATGTTAAGAAAACCACAAATTTGAAAAATGAAGAAAATCAATGAAACCGGTCACATAATTTATAATTTTTTATTACCACCTTTATATTTGTGTATGTGTTTATATAAATATGGGTATGTATCAAATGAAAAAATATAGCATGGTTTTACATATACGTCACATATAGGTTACGTATACGTAACCGTTTTTCATTCGACATAGTGTTATGTATATGTAAGACTCTTTATTCTCGTATTTATGTTTAACATATATGTAACAAAAACCTAAGTAACCTCTTAAAAATTAAAATAACAAAAAAATTATGAATTGTATTATTGATTTTCGTAGTTTTCTTTGGTTTTCATAAAACTATTGGTTTTCTCAGGAACATTCTCCTATATGCATATGCATATATGTAAAATATTACAAACTGTCATCTTTAAATACACACGTACATACACATATAACACTATATAGGTATGTGTATAATGAGTGAGAGAGTTGGATAAGAACTTATATACAAGCTATAAAAAGTATTTTGGGTCACACATTTTACAAATTCTACTCTTGTGTCTCACATGTGTTGCCCAAAATAATCTTTGAAGTCTTTTTCATAACAAGTTATTTTTTCCTATATAAAAGCAATATATATGTTGTGAAACAATTGAAGTTCCACAAGAAGATAAAATAACAAGAATATCGAACTCATAAAGCCATAAATCATTATCACCATGTATGGTGCAAAAATATTGTGTTCCTATATGTAGGTACTTAAAGTGACAAAAGGCTACCAATCATCATCTAATCAAGCTATTTATGACATCTTTTTTAAAGTAAGTGGTCTTGTTAGATTTATAGACCTTTTACTTAAAGAAATGATTTATGAAAAAAATAGCATTAATCTTACTTAATACTACACTATATCTATATACATATGCTCTAACAGTCATGAGACGAGAGTTTATTTAATATCACAAACTTTGTCTTTAAACTCGCTTGATAATACCCTGAATATTTTAGCTTTGTATACCATTATTATTAGAAGCTTCTAAACATTTTAAATAAATGATAAAAACACGCGAGGCTTATGTTTATGAGTTTAAAGTTTAAATTTACATTGGCCATTCAATTTAGAAACATATGCGAAATGAATATTATTTAAAAGTATCATGAGTATATTCACCCTAACATGCCTTTTATAACGTAGTGATCATGCTCTATACAAGTTACTACCTTCATCTACATTCGTGTTACTAATTAATAAGTTATGTTCTCACCACTTTGTAATCATCTATGAAGCACAATTTAATGCATAAATTCTTTGCGGTTAGTCATTTATGATACCATAAGGTTTATGTAAAATTTAGTTATAACAATTGAACTTAAAAGTATAAAATATAAAGTTTAGTCAAGTTTATATAAACCCATTGTTAACGTATTCACATTTAAATTCGTTAGAATACGCTAGACATCTTATGGACACACCAACTAACAATTCATCTTGACTATATATACAATTTATATTATTCTTAAATCATAAAAGTGGATCTATAAAAGTCCTCATAAAAACCATGGCCATGATTTATCACAAATCAATTTCTTATATTATAACATAGATGACAAAATCACTTATTTAATCACAATCATTTCCCATTAGACTACAAGAACAACCCAAAGTGTTAAGTTGGAGCTTTATCACGCCATAATTTGAAATGTATATATATATAAAGCTTTATCATCCAATGAAATAAAAGATCATAAAATCTAAAAGCTGAGTGAACTAGTCGTGTATTACCCGTTCACCTAATTCCATACATACGATAACTCTCAGAACTAATCTCATACCCAAGTATCCTTCCCGTTACCCATTCCACATGCTTCAGGTTTCGCGTATTCCGTCGGGTTCAAGTTGATTTCTCTTCCCTACTCTAGAAGCTATAATTTATCAAATCTTAAAATTGAAAAAAAAAAGATAAAAAAAAGATAATTTTGTTTAGAAGGGACAATCGGATCCAGCCTGACCCGGGCCCAGGATCTACCGGATCTCTATTGTTTCTCGGCCCAACTACGACAGCATGCCAATTATTCTAACAACAAAAGTAATAGCAACAATTATGGGCTACATGTTGTGTTGGGCCCGTATAAAAACCTCACGGCCCAGTCGTTGTTCTTTTGTAAATAAAACATTCTTTCTGCTTCTGCTTCTGCTTCTGCTTCCCTTAATCAACAAAAAACACCATGGATGCCTTTAATTTTTTATTTAAATACTTATATTTAATCATTTTATTATATTAGTATATATTATTTTGGTGGGCATTAGAGTTAAGAGGTTCACATGGGCCTGTGGCAGTGTGGCCTATGGGAGTGTGGGGTGGGGGTATTTAGTGAAGCTACTAAAGATTGTATTTTATATTTTATATTTTATTTTGTGTTTTGTTGTCCTTTTATGTCCCACTGTTGGTGTTGTGAGCGTGTTGCGGTGCGGTGGTTCTGTTTTGAATAAAATTTATAGCGAAACGTAGGTAAAATAAGCATGTGCCAATAGTCAATGGTATAACAGGAATTTTAAAAACATTACGTTGTTGTCGGAAAAACTAAAACTCAATATATTTGACCCATGCGTTTTGAGTTTTGGTTGTGCGTTGCGGAGGCTTGGTTCATATCGTAAATTTGAATTCGATCTTGAAAGTAGATATTCAATTTGATAGATAATTGAACACCAAATATGAGCCATCCGTAAAAAAAACTTTCTTGGGTCTTGCCATTGCATTTACACAAGTATGTTACAAATAGTTAGATCTGAAAAAAAATCCAACGTATTTTTAGTTAAGGATTTACAAAGGATATGTTTTTTTAAAGTAGTTTTTTTCTACTATTTTGAAAAACAACTTGGAACAGATTTGAATTTTAGAAAGAACCTAGTATTAAACCCGTATGTTGCAACACCACGATAAAAAAACTTTATGCAAAACAATGAATTACATCAAGCGCACATATAATATTTGGAAGATTACATAAAGACGAACCTGTTTAAAAATATTTAATCTAGAGACTTCGATAAAAACTTAATACACTAAAAAAAGTGGGAAAACATAAAAGCAGTCTCGTATCCAAAAACCGGTACCAAACTAAACTGATAGATTCGGTTACACATTTCTTACATAAATCAATGTCGGTATTTTCGGTACCGGTATCGATATAATACTAATCTCATCCCTAGATTTAATACTATATAAATAGAAACAAATTTAAAAAAATAATAATAAAAGTAAGGAAATCATGCAATGAGACATTGAATATAGCATCCCGCATGAGAAGTAGTAAAAAAATGAAGAGTGCGAAATGTGGGTAAGAGCATTCACAGTAGGTTAGTTAAAATGTTAGAATGTTAGTGGTTGTGATGTGAGAAGATGAAAATGTTACCGTTTATCTGTAAATTTTAAAAAACAATATTTAATTCCTATATATTTTTTTAATATTTTTAAAAATGGTTGTGAGTGGAGAGAGAAAAAAAATAACAATAAAAGTATAAAAAGTTATCACTTAATTGAAAAAAGAAAGAAAAAAATTATGATTTTGAATCTAATTGGTGTTAGAGCATAACATGATATCATGCTCTAATGTTGACATTCGCTATAGTGGTATATAATGTTCATTGTTTAATACAATGTAACATTTTTGTTTTGGTTAGTGGTATATAAGTATATAACATTTTTGTTTCATATGTTGCAACTATTGGATATATCGTCTAGCAAATTGTTGTGCACTAACCACTAATGACATGCTCATATGTTTCTCGGTTACAACCTTTCGAAAATAATAATCAGCAATAAGTAAACATATAAATTTCTCCACTCGTGTAAAAATATTGTCTACATACTTATTCTAACTAATGGGTTTTGTACGCACGCTACGACGACTTACTTTCAAGTAAAATTTCTATCGAAACGTTAGTAACAATAAACACTATCAGGTCGGCAAATTAAGTACACAAATTTGTTAAAAAGATTATTTATATACTAAGCCGATAGTATTTTTCTATTTAACTCTTGTAATTATCATAAATGCTAGTTTTTCAATTCCATGATTTTTTTCTTATTTAAACACCATATTTATTTTAATGATTAATAGAAATAATAAGTCCAAATAAGATTCAAATCCTCAAACCCTAGATTTGTGCATACACATACAAACAAATTACATTTCTATCCATTCACGCTTATATAAACAATGTTACACTCTTTGCCTTATTAATAAAACACTTGTACATAAAACAAACCCTAGAGAGAATATGGAGAGATCTTGGTGTTGTACTATGCTTCTCTTGGTTGTACATTTGAGTTTACTTGTTGAACCTCTAATGGTGTTTGCATTTGATCCCACACAAGGGTTTACTAAAGTCCCCTTAACATCAAAGAGCTTCATATACCAAAAACCGTATAACGTACCACTCAATGACCGATATAGCTTCAAGAATGGAGTTCATCGGTTTTGGGTTTACGCAAATGATAAGCCCTTCGAGCGTGGAAGTAATACCGAACCTAGAACCGAAGCTCAAATAAAAGTAAGTTTTTTCCTAAGGGTCTTAACCAATATATTTTGATTTGCACATTACATGCATTGCTTACTTGTAAGTTGTAACTCACAAGTTATCTTATTATCATATGGTATATATGATATGTGTTTTAATGTAACCACTTGTCAAAAACATTGATTGTTTACTTGTACGCTACAAGTACACAATGCATGTCATGTGACAACATTTATGATTTTGATACCAACCCCTAAAGTACATTAACATCATATTCTAACATGTAAAATCTCACATGTAATTCTTTGTTTTATCGTTTCATGATGAAGCCTGACTATACGTCGGGAGTTTGGCAATTCGAAGGTTACGCTTTTGTACCACACGGAACATCAGGCGCTACAATAGTTCAAATTCATGGTGCGGCCCATGGTAACACGACATTGTTACTAAGGATATATAACGGAGACATGAGATATTATGACGGGCAAGTAATCGCTACTGATTTATACGATAAATGGTTCAAAGTTAATTTAATTCACAACGTGGATGAAGGGAGACTTATGGTTTACATTAATGATGATAAGAAATTTGATTCTCATGACGAAGGCCCAGGAGAATTGTATTTCAAATGTGGTGTTTATGGCGCCCCTAGTGATACAAGTAAATATATGGAAGCGAGGTGGAGAGATATCAATATATATAAAAAGTGATCGTTGAAGGTATTAACGTGTGTATAAAAGTATAGATGATATAAACTATAATGATCATATTATTAATGTCTGTGTGATATTGTATAAAGAGCTTGTTTATGTAAATGTTGGTGATTGCAACTCGTAATGATCATTTAAGCTAAATGATGGTTGTGGAGAGCTCGTTGTGGCATGCATAATTTTTTTTTCTTATTTTGGTTTGATTTGAAAGTTGAAATACTTTATCTTGAAAATGATTTCCTTTAAATTTTCTTTTAACTCACTTATAATAATAATTATTATATATATAAAACCTATGTACTACACGTGTTAAATAAAAAATAAAAAATTAGTAGTTATTTATTAATATCTAAAAATTATATAATAATTTTTGAGATAAAATATTATTGTAATTATATATAATTGACTATTTTAGGTAATAAAACAATAACAATATTTCCAAACTTTTGTTTCTAAAAGACTTTTGCGTCATTTTTTAACACTTCATTTTAATTCCTTTTTAAATGACATTTTTAAACTTTATTCGTATTAAAACAAATTCATATTTCATAACTTTTTTGTTATTAATAAAATTATTTTTTATTAAAAAGAAACATCTTTTAATTCTTCAAAAAATCTTTTTATAATTTGGAAAATATATAATATAATACTTTCATTCTACTCATGACACGCGTTCAAATCTTAGATGGAGTCTAAATGATCATTATTAAAAATATGTCATGTGGCTTCTAACATTTTGTCTTATTAATATAGATTGTGTTCGTTACTTCATTGTAAGTTTGAGCAGGGCATGGTTTTATTAGTCAAACCTGATCGGTTTTGGTTGTAACAGTTTGGTTTAAGAAAATTATAAGTTCTAGACTTCTAGAAAAATACGATGATTAACTCTGTTAATCGGCAGTTCGTCTACAATTTTGGACGTCGGTTGATTCGGCTACTTTATTTATTTAAATATATATATAATCGTATAACCATAACTGAAACATAAAAGTTAGTTATAAAAAGTTATAATATTATTGCTTAAAAGAAAATGTAACAAGACTTACGATATATAGTAATATTGTTCATAGGAAATATAAAAACATAAATGTTGGTTTCAAAGGCTGCTTGATATGGTTAATTCAGTTGTTTCAACATATATTAAAGTTGTAAACGGTTTCATATCCAAGATCGTAATTTACACCAAATGCTGACTGATTCCCATAAAATTAACTATGTAACATGTATTAGATAAAATACCAGAACAGTATATCATTTACTCTATATGAATCTTCCCAAAGTCCCAAACAAATCAATCTACACCGCAAAAAAGATGACATCTAATGTCTAATATCAAATCTCATTCATTCTACCTCTTAACGTCGTGACATTATCACTAGAGCCGAGTTGATCAAGTTCTCCACCCCGCCACTCAACCCGACAACTGTATTCACAAATGGTTCACAATACGCCATCTCCTCAAACTTAAAACCGTTGCCTCGTATGACTTCAGCTGATTTTCTAAGTACTTCCTAAGACTAGCGTCTGCTACATTAACCAAACCGAGAGAAACGCTCGTGTGCATGATTTTTGTAACAACTAATCCCGCTAACATCACTTGATCCGCCTTTACAAGCTCACATAAATAACATGGTAACAGAATTGTTTTAAAAACAGACCAGACATCCTTCTCGTGGTCCCCACTTTTGTTGTCCAGTCTTAAGATACAAGCTTCTTGACTGTTGCGAGAGAAGCACCCGACCATATAATTTACATATGAAAAAGTGGTTCCATATGAAGGTTTGGTGACGATGGTTGATATACGCCCCGATGATAATAAGGTAATAAACAACCCGTGATCGGTTGGATCCGGGCCCGCTATGTTACCTTGCTTTAATTTTTCCTCCACAAAGTCCAAACACTCCAACTGTATGTTCTCATAAGGAAGTAAACCTGCAAATTTTAGAGCAGTAAAACAATCTACCTCGCGTAACAACTGGGTCAAATGTCGAGTAGAGTCCTCAGTCAACAAAACCCCGTTTCTTTTTATGCTGGATTGGTCAATGATTTTCAAAATGTCGTTGAATTCAGATAACGATGCTAGTTTCTTGAAGATCAATGCCCAACACTCATGTAAAGAATGAACCGAAAGGGTATTATTGTCATTTGTTGTTTCTTTCTCAACCAGTTCTTCTTCTTGAAAGTTTTCCCATCCTTCATCCCAATCATCATTACCCCAATCATTCCCAGGGCTGTGAGGTGATTGTTCCGAGTTTTTCACCTCCTCTTTAACGCTTAAATTTCCAAAAAGCCCTTCCCACCCTCCTAACACGGATATCAAAACATCGATATGGGACCGTGTATCAACAATATCAGATATTTTTATAAAACAAGAAACTGCAGAATCCAGAGTAGAAATGTCATTTGGAGATATCTCGAGGTCTGAGGAGATAGTTGATAGTAGTTGTGATGATTTTAGGGCAACCAAAGTATGTGTGAAACTCTTTGGTGCATCTTCGTTATCAGGTGCAGTTTCACAGTTTGAATTTACAGATCCCATATTATCCCACCCGATCCATGGATCAACATTCTCCTGAAGCTCGGTAGAAAAAGAAGTAAAATTTGTGGTCATACCCGTTATAAACTGCATAAGTTCTAACATATGAACACGAACATGACTTGGGATTTCCATGTCATCAGAAAACCAGGCCAATCGATCCCAAACAGTACTTCTCACATTCTTTAATTCCTCTAAATCACCATCTAATTCACTCAAACTCGATAAAACACGATGTATATACTGATGATCACGGGAGCCACTGGCTAAATCCTTCAAAACAGTTTCCAAGATTCTTATGTAAAGATGGGGGAGATCCTTGATACTTTCACAATGCCTTTGAATCTCTGGCGACGAACTTGTGTTGGGAGGAAAACGTGAAATCGATGCATGATAAACATACGATATTGCTTTAAAATGACACCCAGAAAAAACCATCGATTTGCAGAAATTGAGGATTTCGGTGTAAACATCACCCACGAGACCGAAATTTATGTAAGCAAAAATAGACCCCCATCCTTCAGTAGTAGAGATCTTTCCCTCTTTGACCAAGTGAACAAAAGCTTCAAGACAGATCATCACACACCCAGGAGAGAATTTTCCATCCAGATCATCAGAAGATACAAAATTCTGTAGATCGTTGATTAATCTAAGCCAGAAATTTATAAGCACAACCAAATCATCCTTCCAATTTGGATCCAATGAAAAAATACCAAAATCACCATTCACCGAAGGGGTTATTTTGAAAAACTTCTTCATAATCCCCATTACAGAAGCACCAGGATAAGCAATAAGTCGGATATACTTTTTGCATCGATCATATGTACTCTCGAGCTCATTAATGAATAACCGAAGGGTTTCTGGATTTTGAAAATGAACTTCTGATTTTGCATTATTCTCTAAAGCTGTTAATGAACTTGATACATAATATCCATACACATATTGCCATGGTACAAGACCCTCGGGAACCTGATCTTTAAATATTCCTCTTAGAGTTTTCATCATTTCTGCAAGTGGTTCAACACTTGTTTCATTTACATGAGTGTACACTTCATCTGTAATACATGCCAAATTTGGACCAAATAAACCGCCGATATTTTTGAAGTTTAAATCCTCAACAAATGAAAGTTTACTACATTCTTGCTCCATGACCTTGTAAAAATTATCCAGCTCATCAATGGTCAAATGCATGGGATCTGGATAGATGATTGTTAGAAGTTCTTTCTTGTCTTCAACATTTGAAAAACAAATGGAGAGGAGGGTATATACGTAAGCAAGACGTTGTTTATCCCGCCCATTGATTTCAGGGTACACAGATATAGAGATTGTTTTAAAAACATCTTTTGCAGAATCGAGTATTATGCTTCCAAATGGTGTAATTTCGGATTTGATATCATCAGTGGTCCATATCTTAGAAAGAAGAGTTGTACATAGAAATTTCAGTAGTACCTGAATGTGAAATGACACAAAAATGAGAACATTATGTACAGACTACATATATATGTGTAGTATATATATAACTTGCATCACAAGAAGTGTCTGTTAGATAGAGGTGGCAAGTTCTTCTCATTTTATTTTACCAATTCTGTGAGCCCAAGATTCTTTTCCCGCTTCTCTCGGCTATTTTTGTATTTTTGGTATTGAATAAAAAGATATGCAATTTCAATCATAATTTATCTCAAAAATATTGTTTTATAATTTCTAAATCTTCATTACTTACTATGTAATATTTCATTTATTTAACCCGTGTAATATATGAGATTCTAACCTAGTGCGAAAATATATAAGTAACGTTCTAAATCAATTTATTCAAAAAATTATGTCTAACGCACTAGTAATTTTTTATACAACATATGTTTTGGGTTAACCATTGCCCCAACCCATACCAACAATCCTGATCCGAGCATTTTGCCACCTTTACTATTAGTCATAGCACAGAACTTTGCATACCTTGGTTTGATCTAAGCCATAGTCTGAAGCTAAATTCAGCACATCTTTTAGGATTTTCCTTTTCTCTGTTTTGACCGAGTCAATGAAGTTGAATATTACACACTCCATATAGTTGATGTCTCCAGACAAAAAGCGTGCTGTTTCAATACCAGGAATAATCTGCTCAATTGCTCTCGTATGATCAGCCACACGTTTTTGTTCCTCCAATTTCAACTTCCATTCTCTCCAAAATGATGATTGTGCTTGGTCAATTTTGTTGCGTTCATCTATCACAAAAAAAGGAATGTAAAAACAGAAATGATAAGCCATACTGCCAAACATTTTGAAGAAGGGAACCATTAAAAGCATAAGAATATGTTTTGCAAATAAAGGTGGTGGTTTATATCCATTTACTTGTGAATGGGTTGACTTGAGTTGTATTTTCTCTCAAATGGGTAATATCAACTAGAGGTGGAAATATCATTCACTAATAAATGTGTCAAATAGATAAAACAGAACAAGTTAGCTAAAATGGAAGGGGTCAATCGGTTTGATGGTCACCCAAATTGTAAATCTTAATGCATAAAAGATCCATAAATCATTTATGTATATAATAAGATTATATTGAGATAACATAAATCTTACAATCATATATGACAGGCTAATTGTACATTACGAACCAAATTTATTTGACAAGTTTGCAATTCATCAAACCTGGCCTGGGGAAAAGTTATACGCATGTTTAATGCCAAAAATTGACCTAACATAATTTTGATGCATACAACCTCCTAAAGTGTTTCTTTAAGTCACATTATTAAAATCATAAAAATAATGGTTTCATAAAATCTATGAACATTTAAGAATTAAACAAAAAAGTATTTCAACGGAAACATGCTAAAATTACCCATTTGACCAGTTACATATTGCACCAGAGCCACACATGTCACCACCTATGATTGGAATATATGAGAATTACCTGTACTTAGTGAAGTGTATTTCTCTTGGAACTTTCTTAGCAGCAAATCCCTTCGCTGAGATGGACCCTCATACTCACCACTAGAGTTATGCAACATACTATAAATCATCCCCAAGTTCATCATGCTACATATTTCATTATAATCTTCCCTCGATCTCACCTGTTCCTCAATTATTTGCACACCATAAAAGGCATCATTAAGATTTAATAAAAATGAGCACCCTAAAATGTCTTCTTCTTCTGTGACAGGTGGCATCATAACCGTTTTTGCTAAAGAAGCAATCAAGTTGTCTTTAGGAGAAAAATCATTTCTTGCCAACCAAGACAAAACAGTCGACATTGCTTGTGTCCCAAGAAACTTGTTACCATTTTCTGCTTCTTTAGTAAGTTCAAGTAGCCATGGAAGGCGTAAAGCCACAAAAGTCAAAACTTTGCTGTTTTCTTTCAAGAAAGCATCTAAATCAGAAGCATTTGTTACGGATAGCAAGTCAGCTATATCAGAAAGTGTTGTTTTTATAGTTGTGAAATGCGGTATTTGCTCTTCATAAAGATTTGCATTGACCTGCCCTGATGAATCCATTAGGTCGACCATATCATGTCCAGATAATTCTGGAACTTTCTTTCCTGTCAACGTAGTCAAATTTTCACATTGGCTTTGCATATCCAAATCTTTCCATGCATGCAAGAGTTCACCGATTGATTCCTTATCACAATGGCTCAAAGCAAAACCTAGAAGTTGTTTCCGAGAATTAATATCCATGTTTGCAAGGGCTGGGCCCCTTGCAAGTGCAGTACACAAATCCCAACGGGTCCATGACCCTTTTTGGTCATAATAAGACAAAGATCAAAAGCAAGTTGAAGATCTCCAGCAACTGCTGCTTCTCTTGCTATAGCTTCTTGGACGGATGAGATTTCATCTTGAGAGTTGAGTCCAAGAAGTTTGGCTATTTCAATAAGCTCATCAACATTAATGTAGGCCCCACTTTGAGTGGTAATTGCTAATTTAATGACTTCCATTGGTTCTTTAATTTGCCTAAATTGCATTGGAAGAATGTTTACACCTAATCTTGGGAGTTTCACAGTAAGGGCGTCAATAACGTCCAACTCTTTCACCACGTTTCTATTGCTTGGAAGGATATTCAGACATTCCTTTGCCTTCCAGATCTGGAACAAGTTTCAAAATTGCAGTTACTTTTAATTTTGAGCGTTTATTTACAGGTTTTTTCGAATTTTCATCTCTAATGGATCAAACAGGATAGAAATAAATTAGCTTAAAAGTCAACGGGTTACAGTTGCCCAAAGCGTATCCTAATCCAAATTCCAAAAACCTCCAAATGCATTTTATTCAAACGATTAAATTCTTATTTTAGATAATATATCTATGAAATCATATTGACACACTATTTATAAAAAACTTCACTTCTTTTTTCAAAAACAGGTACAAAAAGTTTTTCCAGGCAACATGACCCACCCCAGTACCTATAATTGCCTGCTTGTATGCAAACCCATTTTGTCAAATTACCCAACGTGCCCAACTGGTCCATTTTGCCAACTCCAAGTGCTTAACTCGTCTTTTTTCCAAACAGGTTGGAAGTCATCGGAAATTCATTATTTATGCGTCCTACGCTCCAAAACCGTTCATTTAAAGATTTAGACTACAATACTAATACCCACCCATCTTACCACCTCGTAACAAACCTATTGAATGCAGCAATCACGATCTGCCCACAAGTCCACAACAACAAAACAACGTGAAAAGTGTTACTTACTTCTGGGGAAGATAGACTAGAAGCTGAGAAAAAATACTCTCGTGCTGCTAGAATGATGATATTTTCAGCCTTCTCAGTTGGCAACACCACCGAACCAGAGCCTTTTAGATAATTTCTAGCAAGTGAAAATTTTCCAGCTTTTAATAATCCCCTGCAGAATTCGACCAACATGTACTCTAAATCAACAAAAGGAAATGCCTTTTCTTGCAGGGACTGAAAATCACGCCACATATTTGCCCAATCAGCATCTGTTCGGCCAGGTTGGCGGCGGATAAACTTTGACAGTATTAGACGAAGAATTTGTTTCACACTCTTGCCATCTGATTGTGCCTCCAGGAAGAAAGAAATTGGCTTTGGAACCTGAATATATAAGAGAACCTCAAAAATGAGATTTGATGTCTGAGATGCATAGTCATGTATATAATAATATTGTTTGATTCTCAAATATCTAAATTAACCTCAATAAAGACAAAAATAAAAGGAGTCTTATGGAGCAAAATCAATACCAATAGTCTGTCAAAATGATGGTGACTTCAACATAAGAATTTTCCAAAAGAGGAAACATATGCCACTTATATCTGAATAGACTGAAAACTAGTAACAATCACAAGTAAACAAACAAAGCTGACAGCTTATTAGAAGAATCAACTTTTTAACCACATGAGAACATAAATTTAACAGAGATTATATGCCACTGAACTCTGAAAAGGCTGAAAACTAGAAAAATAACAAGCCAACAAGCTGTCAGCTGATTAAAAGAGACAAACTTAGAATGATATTCTCAAGATATTTCAAATTATCAGCATGGAGTTTACAAGTAGGCAAAAATATGACTGATAATATTAGTAAGTACCGCATGTCAGCCATCATAGTAAAGCACATAAAACAACTATGATCTATCTAACATGAAAATCCAGAGTCAGCAGAGAGTATATACGCACACCTGGTATATAGTCAAAAGCCTTCCTGCCTCAACATGCCCTTCTGCAAGTTTAAGTTGCTTTTTAAGACCCTCTACCTCATAACCTGCTAAAAATGTAATTTCGTTAGGTAGTTGAAAAGTTAAAATAAAAGAAGCCCCTTGTTAGATTGTAATTCTTTGTGTTAGTTTTGTAGTTCTGTATTTGTATGTTTAGTATATGTTTAGTATAGATGTGTAAATCTTGAAAGTAGAGGGGTTTGATGTGTAAATAGTTTGTTATTCTAACAACTATAAATAGGTGGGCTGTGTGTATTGGTAGGTAGACTAAATACTCACTCAATAAACATTTCTTGCATTTTGTTAATTCTGTTAATGACATTTGGTATCAGAGCTGTAAAGGCTCTCGATCCATAGAATCCTCTTCTCTCACGATCTTAATCTCTCCCACGCGGTTCCTACTGCCGATTGAATTGAACTCCATTGGAATTCAATTCTTGAATTCTTGAATTCTTGAATTCTTGATTACGATCAGTTGCGATTGTAATTGAATCTTCCGAAGTGATCATCTGCGACTAAGATTCGAGACTCTCCAAAGAACCTATGGCAGATCGCGATGCACAGGTGGTGCTGAAAGATACCAGCGACTCCATTTCGTTCAAGATCCCCATGCTAACCCCGACGAACTACACCTCCTGGTCAATCAAGATGGAAGCCTTTATGGATGCCCAAGGAATCTGGGATGCCATAGAACCCCCTGGTACAGCCACAGTTGATGTGAAACTAGGCAAGAAGGCGAGGGCCTTCATCTTCCAGTCTTTGCCAGAAGATATCTTGATGCAAGTTGCTGCATTCAAGACTGCGAAAGATGTCTGGGATGCCTTGAAGAAAAGGTATGTAGGGGAAGAAAGAGTAAAGCAGGCCCGAATTCAAACCTTAGATCATGAGTTTGAGATGTTGGGCATGGGAGAGAATGAGTCCATAGATGAGTTTGCAGGAAGAATGGGAGAATTGGTCTCAAGATATAGAGCTCTGGGAACTGTGATCCTAGATGCGAAGCAAGTAAGGAAGGTCTTGAAGGCTGCACCTGAGAGGTACTTGCCTATTGTAGCAGCAATAGAACAGTTCTCTGATCTTGAGAAGATGCCATTTGAGGAACTGGTTGGGCGGTTGAAAGCCTACGAGGAGAGACTGAAGCCAGTGTCACGGAGCAAGAACTCCTCTGGTCAACTTCTCCTGACCAAAGCTGAGTGGCTAGAGAGGACAAGAAATGAGTCCAAATCAGAGCACCAGCGGGGTACTGCCACCAGTGACACCAAAGGTAGAGGAAGAGGGAGAGGAAGATTTACAAAGGGCAGGGGAGGAAATCCAACCCTAAGAACTGTGAAAGAAATGGCAATAGCAACAAGAAAGACAAGAGAAGCATAAGGTGCTTCAACTGTGATAAACTTGGGCACTACTCAAATGAGTGCAAGGCTCCTAGTAGGGGTGAACAGGAGGCACATCTTGCACAGGCCCAAGAAGACCAGGAACCTGCCCTGTTGATGGCAAAACTCTCAAAAGACTTAGGTCTGTTAGAGGAACAGGGTGTGTTCCCCAAGAGGTTGCCACAGGAAGGGGATACTTGCTCCTGGTATCTTGATAATGGGGCCAACAACCACATGTCTGGCATTCATTCCCACTTCACTGATCTTGATGAAGGTATCACAGGAAAAGTAAAGTTTGGGGATGGATCAGTGGTTGTAATCAAAGGGAGAGGCTCAATCTGCTTCCAATGCAAGAATGGTGATCACAGAGTAGTCACAAATGTGTACTACATACCTGCATTAAGGAGTAACATCCTAAGCCTAGGCCAACTTGATGAAGTGGGCTGTAGGATATTAATGGAGAATGGATTCTTGTGGGTGTATGAAAACAATGGAAGAACCTTAATGAAGGTAAAGAAGTCTGAGAACAGACTGTACAAGATCCATTTGCAGGTTGCAACACCCAAGTGCCTACTGACTATGATGAATGATACTGCCTGGACATGGCATGCAAGGCTTGGGCATTTGAACTTTGAGGCCATAAACCAAATGTCCAAGTTAGGCATGGTTAGAGGTATGCCAAAAATGAACCACAAGTCACAGGTATGTGAGAGTTGCTTGGTAGAAAAGCACAGGAGTCAGGCCTTTCCTGGTTCTAGCAGTTTCAGAGCAAAAGTTCCACTGGAACTTGTTCATGCAGATTTGTGTGGCCCTTTAGAACCACCCACACTTGCAGGGAACAAGTACTTCATGCTGTTGGTGGATGATTGCTCAAGATACATGTGGGTGTACATACTCAAGTCAAAGGACCAGGCACCCATGGCTTTTCAGCAGTTTAAAGCTCAGGTTCAGGTGGAGACTGAGTACAAGATTAAGGCTCTAAGGACTGATAGAGGGGGGGAATTCACTTCAAGAACCTTTGAGCAGCTATGCAGTGAAGATGGAATCAAGAGGTTCTTGACAGCTCCATACACTCCACAGCAAAATGGAGTGGTGGAAAGGAGGAACCAAACTGTGATGGGCATGGTGAGATCAATGTTAAAGGCTATGCATATGCCTTCGCATTTGTGGGCTGAGGCAGTGAGACACTCAGTCTTCCTGTTAAACAGAAGTCCAACCAAAGCCTTGGATGCAGTTACCCCTATGAGAGTCTGTATAATAGGAAGCCTAAGGTGAAACACCTGAGAGTGTTTGGGTGCAAAGGGCATGTGAAAGTACCAAGCAATCAGGTCAGAAAGTTGGATGATAGGAGTAAACCGATGGTTCATTTGGGCATAGAACCAGGTTCTAAAGCCTATAGAATGTTTGATCCTGATAAAGGTAGAATTGTGGTAAGTAGAGATGTTAAGTTTGAGGAAGGAGTGCCTTGGAATTGGGAGCAGGATAGACAGGGCCAACCAAAACAGAAGTATGCAGATTTTGGAGTGACAATGACTCACAGTGTGCAGAGTCATAGTTCTTTGGAGGAGACTGAGGTTTCTAATTCCCATGATGATGATGATAATGAAAGTCAAGGGGATGATGGTGATTATGTGGGTCCTGGAACCGATCATGTTCAGGATTCAGGAGGAGCACAGGATGGAAATGATTCTGATGAAGATCTGATTCCCAGATCAACCTATGATGATACACCTTCAAAGGGATTCAGGAGCATGGAGGATGTGTTTAATAGAACAGATATCCAACAGCAGATCCCTTTTGAACCTCCTGTGTTTGAGGAATCTGAATTGCTATTAATGAGAGAACCAACTTGTTATGAGCAGGCTAAGAACAAACAAGAGTGGAGGAAGGCTATGCAAGAAGAACTTGATAGCATTGAGAAGAATGGAACTTGGGAACTAGTCCAGTGTCCACAAGGGGTGAAGCCAATTGGTTTGAAATGGTTGTTCAAGTTGAAAAAGAATGCAGAAGGGGCAATTACTAGGCATAAGGCTAGATTAGTAATGAAAGGTTATGTGCAGAAGTATGGTATTGATTATGAAGAGGTGTTTGCTCCTGTGGCAAGGTTAGAGACAGAAGGATGATTATGGCTTTGGCTGCATCTAATGGGTGGAAGGTTCATCATCTGATGTGAAAACTGCTTTTCTGAATGGAGATCTGAAGGAGGAGGTGTATGTGGTTCAACCAGAAGGATTTGTGAAATCTGGTCAAGAACAGAAGGTATACAGGCTTATAAAAGCTCTGTATGGGCTGAAACAGGCTCCAAGAGCCTGGAATGAGAAGCTTCATGTCACTTTGCTGAAGTTTGGGTTTAAAAGATGTCCTCAGGAACATGCAGTATACAGAAGGTGTTATGATGTTGGTTCATTGATAATAGGAGTTTATGTTGATGATATTGTTGTGACTGGGTCTACAATGGATGTTGTTGAGAAGTTTAAGTCTATGATGAAATCTCAGTTTGAGATGACTAATCTTGGCTTGTTGAAGTATTATTTGGGGATTGAGGTGAGACAAGAAGGTGATGGGATTTTCTTATGTCAATCAGGATATGCTAAGAAGATTCTGGTGGATTATAAACTGTGGGAGTGCAATGCTACCAAGACTCCTATGGATCCAGGGTTAAAGCTGGGTAAAGAAGAAGAGTGTGAGCCAGTGGATGTTACCAGGTACAGAAGAGTCATTGGATGTTTAAGGTACCTGACTCAGACAAGGCCTGACTTGTGTTATGCAGTGGGAATCACAAGTAGGTTCATGGAATCACCAAGAACATCACATTGGCAGGCTGTGAAGCACATATTGAGGTATGTGAAAGGAACTATAGATAATGAGGTTTGGTACAAGTATGGTGGAGTTAGTGAATTGGTTGGGTTTAGTGACAATTCACATGCACCAATTAAAGCAGATGGGAAGAGTACTACTGGTGTTGTGTTCTACTACTGTGAAGGACCTGTAAGTTAGGTAAGCCAGAAGCAAGAGACAGTGGCTTTATCTTCCTATGAAGCTGAGTTTATGGCTGCCACTGCTGCAGCTCAGCAAGCTGTTTGGTTGAAAAGTTTATTGGAAGAACTTACAGAAAAGAAGATGGGTCCTATATTGTTACATGTGGATAACAAATCAGCTGTGCAGTTAATGAAAAATCCTGTTTTTCATGGAAGATCTAAACACATTGATGTCAGATACCATTATATTCGAGGGTGTGTAGAGAAAGGAATGGTGGTGGTAAGGCATATAAGTGGTAATGAGCAAAGAGCTGATATTCTAACCAAAGCTCTTCCGAGGTTAAAGTTTGTGGAAATGAAGAAGCTTTTGGGAGTTGGTGAATTCAAAGAATTAAGGGGGTGATTGTTAGATTGTAATTCTTTGTGTTAGTTTTGTAGTTCTGTATTTGTATGTTTAGTATATGTTTAGTATAGATGTGTAAATCTTGAAAATAGAGGGGCTTGATGTGTAAATAGTTTGTTATTCTAACAACTATAAATAGGTGGGCTGTGTGTATTGGTAGGTAGACTAAATACTCACTCAATAAACATTTCTTGCATTTTGTTAATTCTGTTAATGACACCCCTGGCCTAGAACTTGCAATTAGTTCATGCACTCCCTCATATTCTCCCAACATATGCACACAAGAAGTCAAAGATTCAGAAAACAAAAACAATCTATTAGACCTTAAATATTATTGACGAAGTGAGGTTAGAAATCAATGCCAGATGGGCAAAAGATTGCGACCCCACATAAGACTACTGTTTTGTGGCCAAACAAGAAGCTATGGTGTGTTCCACATGAACAATCGCTTTAAACAATAGCATGTACTATGAAAAAAAGCATATTTGTAAGTACTTCAAAATTTTAAGAATCTATACCTGTTACGAATAATGCATACATAGGTCACCAATGTATTCAAAAGTTTTCACCTCTAGAGTTGCAAAATGACAAAACTAGCCTCAACCTACTCAAATAATTTTTGCAAATCTATCTAAAGTTTAATCTTGTTAGAAGACTCGGGGACATTTGGTCATTTTTACAACTCTATACAAGAGATGAGCTTTAAAACTAAGAACATCTCGTCATTTACAACTTTCACCAAGTAATTTGCTGAAATAGTGCTGATACTTGGATGCCCTCTAAATTGCTTTAAGAGTTTGGTGGCCTTAATGAAATTACCAAATACGTCTGCTGCCTATGTATACTTATTTCAATATTTACATCCATGAGCAAACTCAACGTCCAGAAGAAACAAATCATTTCGATGTGTTTGAAAAATGCTTACCATGCAAATTTGGAAGTTTAGACAATATTGAGGCCATGGTACTCCACTTATCTGTAGCAGTACATAAATACAAACACTGAATAGCACAGTCTACCGCTTCAGCCTCATTTCTGAAAAAGATGTTTCCCAAACTCTCTTTGCACCCCTCTTCAATTACTACCAAACAGACATCAATCTTATTCTCCATAGCAATTTCTTTCATCCATCTAACTAAAAATGAATCAACGGTATCATCAACCACTTCATCCCCAAACTTCTTGTGCATGAATGGTAGTCCTCTATCTCTTAGTCTTTTTATCACGTTTTCCTCATTAAACCCCTTAAGCATCAACTTGAACTTTTCATAATCAGACAACTGTTCCCATGTGGCCAAACTCATGCTGAAGTTCATATCATGATGATCATCATCGTCATCTGAGTATATAAGCTGGTGCAGGTAAGATATTAGCTCGTGGAACTTTTGCAATTCTTTGATACCCTTCCGGCAAGCAAAATCAACCAATGATAAACTGTTGTCCAGCTGTCCACTTAGGGTGTCCATTTCTATAGCTCTATGCTTGTACCAGAAAGATAGTTCAGAAGTTGATGGCCATTTATATCCCATTAACTGCTTAACAATTGGTTCAGTCCTGATCTGAATAGCAGTTTCATAATTTTCTGGTAGTTCATTAATGTAATTTATCATTCTTTGTTGTTCAACCCAGTCTTCTTCTCTTAGAGAAGTAACTTGATGAGGAGAACAGCCAGGAAGAAGCTGTCCATATGACTGAACAGGGACTGTTTCAGGGATAGCTGCTAAAACTTCAAGCATGCATGGAGATATTGAATAAGGATGGCGTTTGAAAAGAAGATTTAAAGCTCCAATTTTCCCGCTTTCTGCAAGTGTAGTGGCAGCTTTTTTGATAGGCAATGAGCGGAATTTTCTGTAATCCTGTGCAGAAAACCTGAAAGAAACTAAGTCAACGTGTTATAGTAAGTACAAATTGGTGATGTTAACAAAACATAATCATGGTGTCCATTTGAAGTGGCAGTATTGACCCATTTACTTATACATCGGTCGGCTAGCCAATTCAGGTGATGGGGTTTTATCTCTAAATGGTCAAAAGAAAGCAATGAAACTAAAAAAAGCTGCTTTCAGAAAATGGTTTGATGCATATAATCTCCTAAATCATTTTATTAATAAAAGCATATTAGTACCAACATATATGATTTTAGTAATCATATTTGACATAAATTGTTACATATTCAAAGTTTTTTGAAGCAGCTTTTATCTCCAAAAGTTTCCCAAAATACAATTTTGATGGATGGCCTCATTACCTGCCCATGTTTATTCCAAGAAATGTCTCCAGCCTGTCTTTAAATTGTAACATCTTAAGTCTTGCCAAACGAAAATCCCAATTAGGGCTACCCTTTTCGTCTTCAACCTCAGAAAATATATAACGGTTTGTTAACTGGAGACCATAAGCAAGTAAAGCCCTAACAGCATCTTCTGTAGGTCCAACTCTATCCACACACTCTGAAAGTACAAAATCTTGATCCTTAATTAGTGAAAGAAACATATTGATTTCACTTGTTCCATGTAAAGAGTGCAGCCATTGTGCTTTCAACACTTCATCTTTATCCAACCCATGATGATCAGCTAATTTAACTGCATCTTCAAACTGCTGACTGGTAATTAAAATATCATAAAGTTCTGGAACAGATCTTTTTGAAAATGACATCAAGCTCCATTGCAGTTTACCACTGTCAAACGGCTTATATTTTTCAACGGTAACTGGCTCATATAGAACTAAATCTGATGGTTTGATATTCTTTTCAGATGATTTACTTTCTAGAATGAATATGCATCCCACAGATGTCGACACTCGCTCTAAAATAGGCAAAGAGTATTGATAATCATTTTCTAAAACCTTAACACGGCTGCTGACGTCAAACATAGTAATTGTGCCACTTCTATAAGCAACGACAATGATATGATCAAGCCACCATGTAAAATCTATTATATTGTTTAATTCATTTTTTTCTTTGAAATGAATTTCTGAAATTGAATTTTCTTCCTCATTTAGCTTATAGATTATCAAACATCCTCTCAAATCCAATGTAGCAACATATAGTTTTTGCGGTGAAAATTGAACCTTTGGGGATGATATTTGATCTGTGTAACCTTTTGTTTTTGTGTAGAGACCTTCAAACTCAGCAGAAGCCACTTGTTGTAAGCCTGATTGTCGACACCATTTCCAGAGAGAAATGCTGTAAGGTCCTAGAAAGGATGGAAAAGAAATATACAATTTAACAATCTGGTTTTTAACTGTTATTTAAAAGATTATGCTTATCCTGTTAAGTACAAACTGTGATATAACAAAAGACTCCAGATATGAGGTTGAAATACATGGATGGATGATGAGATCTAAGATGTGTGATCAAGATGTATGGAGATGAAGTTTAAAAAGTGATGAAAAAGAATGTGAATGAAAATATAATGCCTGCTTTACTCCTCATAATCTTGTGTGCACATGATTAATTTAATAGCATAACTTTAACATATATGAACGGCCAAATCTATCTGTGGACTGTGGAAATCATCTTCATTTAGGATGCTGCTACTCCTGCTAGTGCTCAAACTTTAATCAGAGAAGTAACTAGCAAATTGACAATCACTTAAGGAATGTTATAGCAACAATTAGTTTCCCATCCTCTTACAACATGATTTACTAGAAAAACAAACTGAAAGTGATCAAGAAAGGTGCTGTTGTATTACCGATGACAACATTGGAGGTCAGTGGGATGTTAGCAGCACTACTCACAACTGCAAGCAACGAGCTATCCATATGATATCCACAACAACTAACATTCTGAGGGAACTGCTTATGTACTAATGAGCCCGAATTTGAACTGCTCATATTGGAAATAGAGGCACTTGGGTCCTGGCTAATCTCGATATCATGAACTGAACCATCTGATGCAAGTATGCTAAATGTACACCTGAAAAAATAAAGATAATACTAACAAATTAACCAATTAAACATGAAAGTAAACAAACACAGCTGGTATAAATATAATTAGGTTTGAAATAGAGAGAGATATAGTACTTACAAACAAGATTTTTTCATATCCTTATTGTCATGAATAAGAAAACTGATAATTGGCAAGGGCATTTTTAAATGCTGCTTTGTAATTCTGGTTATTTCTTCACCATTTGCTCTTATAAAATAAAGGGTATCCGTATTGTCCACAACCCCCAAAATATCATGATCCTCTGACCAGGCTCCAAACATGAAGGTGACAGGGGAGTTGCCTGGATTACCATAGAAAAAATTAGTGGTTTCATGTTATAATAAGAAACCTAAAACAATTCAAATATCAGTTGCAGGTTGGTTCAAGAATGCATCTGTTAAATTTAGACAACAAACTGGAACGAATTTCATAACACAATAGGACCATAATTGTAAAATAAAAGGCATTTCAACATGTTTAGAGTCTTACTAGAAAATATCCCACAAGGCTCTTGGTAATTATCATCTCTCTGTAAGATAGTTATCTCATTGCCAACTGCTACAGCCACATGTTCACCACTTGGAGAGACAAAAATTGATGTCCATCTGCTTAACTTCTGTGGATGCCGATTTGTGGTCCACTTTTCTCTAAACTCACTGAGACCTTCATGGTACAATAAGAAGAAAACACTAATCTATATTCAACCGATTTGAAAGAAACATAAGCATATATACATTAAAGATCCTACTGAAGATCACATTGAAGAACCCATTACATAAGAGAGCGCATCAACTGATATCATGAACTGAACCATCTGATGCAAGTATGCTGAATATACAACCTTGTATTCAAATCAAAGACATCTATAGAAAATATAACAAAAGGCGAAGAAAATATAGGAACATAACCACCCCTTGTACCCATATCAAGGGATGGTAATAAATCTTTTTTTTTCACGTATTAACAGCTACAGCATGCAGAACTTTAGTCTGATGTCATAGATATGAAATTGTGATGCATGCCTACGTCGTCACTTAGAGTTTGCTACAATATAAGAAAGCAAACACAGTACAATGATTTACAGTTACAATATAATCTCGGTAAATGAATAACCTCGCCAAATATACAACTTTCGCCAATCCCAGAATTTTTATTATTATCGTTGTCAATAAATAAATAGCCTCACTAAACGATTTTTTCTGGTCCTGAGAGTATATGTTTATCGAGTTTTTAGTGTATCACATTTCATCCGCATGCAAAATTAAAAAAAATCACTGGGCTAAAGCCACAACTCGTTTACACATTAATGCCCTCCTGATCCGAATATGCTAGTCTATTGTGGAAGCAGCAGCTTATTCTAACATTTCAATGCACTTAGTTAAGAGTGTTATGTGGTTAGCACTTAGCAACACAATTCTCTACAAGCTTAAAATGCATATCAATATCGAGTTCAACACTGAATTCATATGGCATTCAAATTCAAAGCACTGTGGATTTTAATGCATACCGCATCAAATCAAGTACTTTATAATCAATCAGTTTCAAATTCTGAATGTATTAAGATAAAGATCGAAATGTTACCTTTTGTTGAAAGCAATTTAAGGAAACTTCCTTTAGCACTTTCATTTAGCTGAAATTTCAATCGGAAACTCTATCAAATTCATAAACTGTGACAAATCAAAGCAAATTCATGAAGTAACAAATGGTGAACCTGTTGCTGAATAGGGGGGTAATTGTAAGAGTAAGGTCTAGAAGCGTGATGACGAGTCTCGTATAGAACTTGAGATTCACTTATCCTTTGCCCCTCAATCTCCATAACTGACAGTATGAATAACGTGCTGCTGCCACTAAATCCGATTTGCCACCGGAGATCTCATAACAAACCCTAGAATTAGTTGTGTTCTGAAACTAATCTACCAGTGTTGAAGATCCAAAATTGGTTACCATTGATGGCAATTTTGGGACCACGATCCGAATCGGGATTCTTCACCCAATTTCTGATCGGAAATGAAGACGATCGAGTGGGAGACGTTACCTGTGGCTACAACAACGGTGATGAGTGGGTGGTGGTTACGGCTGGTGGCGATTGCAGTGGTGGTGGTGGTTGCGGCGGCGTAGGTCAGTGGTTGGTGGTGGTTGCGGTGGTCACGAGAGGATGCGATGGTTGTAAATGAAGGTAGTTGGTAGACTATACGCCGGTGCTTTACGTACGGTGGTGGTCAAAGTCTCGACGATGATGGTTAACCACAAAGATAGTGGGTTAACCGCATGCGATGGTTCGAACCATGTTTACCCCGGTTTATCTTCTTTTAGGCCACCGACCGGACCTAGGAATGTTTTTATAAAACCCCGTTGGTTGGCAAAGTATTTATGAGGTCAGATGATTTACCATGTGAGCTCTTCCATCAAAAGAAAAATTATATATTTTATAAATAAAAAAAACAAATGTGATATAGGTTACGAGAAATATAATATAGATAAAATCGATGGTCAATGTCTGCAGCATTGAACCATCCGTTTATGTTTATGCAACTTTTCGCACATTTGTAGACTAGTTACACGCCTAGGTTTTCAAGATTGGAACTAATTTGACGAGTTTGTTTTGTTTATGATAAACACAATATAAATTATTTACGGATTTTGACCATTTACTACTTTTTTACTGTTTATTTCAACATTTAAAAACCTATTAACGCGTGATGAAGTGAAACCATTACATATAGTCATACTAGGTTGCATTATGTGAATGGAAAGATTGACTTTTTTTGTATTGAAGTTTTTACAACATTTAAAAACCTATTACGATCATGCATTTGAACGTGCTTTCAACTTATTGCCACTATTTGAGTCTTCTAATATCACTTAGTGACACAAATACAAATAAATAAATTAGAAAATCATTCCATCATCAATTGTGACAACTATTATTAGGAATCTTTCACAAGTTTATAACACAATATTATATGATTTATTAGTTATAGATTAATAGTCTACATCTTGAAAAGTAATGCACTATTCTATTAGTTATATAAGATAGTACTTTTCGTTTATTGTTCATGTTAAAATATCATTTGTTACAAGCTATCGAAACATCAGTATAAGTTTTTATTGCAATTTTTTCTTTTTTATTTAACATTTACCTAAGTGATATTGTATTTTTATATTAAAGGTACAAAGGTTAAAATAACATGGACTACTGGTCTAGTAGTCTGCAAAATGCCCTCTCACTTGCGAGATGCTAGCTCGAGGAGCGAGTCTCACCCTAATCTCGGTTGAGTATCTGTTAGGCATATAATTTCCCGTTCTATTTGTTTTTTTCAAAATTTTAATTATATTTTCAATTTTTTTTGGTGTTGTTCTTATTTTCTACATTTGCTATTTGCTTACTTTTTTCTTGTGTTTTTAAGTTCCCGTAATGTTCGTACATGTACCAGGGCTCAAGTATTTCATCGAAATCGACGAGACCTTGAAAGCAACATCTAATAAAAAGTTTCCATTTATATCGGTCATTAAATTAAATAAATAAATAAAGCAGAGATTAACAAATTTATTCACTAAACAAGCAACTCTATCCCATATCCAACTAGATGTTATAGCTATCTTCCCTTTTGAAACCACAAAAAGGCACTTGAGAAGCTACACAAAACCCAACGCCGAGTTGTAGGTCACGTGTCCTACACCGAGTTGGTGGCCAACTAGGGTTTTTTAAGGCGGAGTAGCTTTTAGCCCAAGTGATTGAGGTAGTGGGTCTCACTTATAATGAAAAAAAGGTTTCATAATGATTAAAGAGTTTTCTCGTTTAAAATGAGTTTCCTCGTAATAATAGTATTTTAGAATTAATGGTGACAAACTGATATACATATTTTCATTCGAGAACAAGTGAGCTTATTGCCCCAAAGTACTGTACTTTAGTAATTGAGATGATTTGATGAGTTGATGATCCATCGATTATTTAGTTAGTTGTTCAAGAAAAACAGATAATATATTTTAATTGTTTTCATAATAACATAAGGTTTTATTATTATGAAACCTCTATCGGGTTGTGCCCAAATCCGGGTCGGTTCACCAAATCAGGTCCGTACACCAGTTATTTTGTCCATCTCTAATCGCAACAAGATCAAATCTAATAGGTTTATGTAAAATCCATCGTCCCGTTTTCCATTTGGATAGACAAAGTATTTTGTATGAAAGCCCATCAATGTGGGTTGGGAGATGGATACACAGGTATATATAATTACTAGCCCATGTCAAACTATATAAACAACTTTTGACATTCATAAAGCACCCTATGTTATTTGTAATTCTAAGTTGCTAAGTAATATCCTTTAACTTTAATAAAGTTAAAATTTAAATTCTGGCTTATTTTTCAAAACCTGATAAATTTAAGTTATATTATATTCCAAAAGAATCAGAAGAATAAAACAATTTCATTGTCTTAAAAACCAAAAAACTCATTAGATCGTTAATACACTGTAATCAACAATTGTGTAAATCATAGATTGCAATAAGCATTTGACCTTCAAAAGATTACAATAGATAATGGATCAAAAAAAATAACTATACCATTAAGCTTACAAATCTGGATTGATTTTATTTTAGAAACTTAAATATTTTTCATGAATGTAAAATGATATAGAAAGTTAATAGGTTTAATCTAACAAGACCATATTAGAACACTCTAGGTTTTTCACCTAAACTCATTACAAAGTGTATTCGTGTTATTACTAATCATTTAACATATTCTAATAAATGATACACGAATCATACTTGGGTCTTTTCATCGATTGTTGCTTTTTTTATCCATACTACATAATATAAGAAGATTTAGTGTTGCCACAAGTTATCTTATAAACACATTTACATTATTTTATTTTCAAAACGATATTAAAATTGTTGAAGCATCTATATCACTTTCTCTCTCTAATTAAAAGTCAATATAATAAATTAATATATATATATATAAATGAAAACTATATTTATGATTGAAATTGTGAAAAACACCACTATTTAATCATATAATTTATAATATTTAACTTTTTAATAATTTAAAGTATAACTTCAACCTTATTTTAGCACATTATTTATTTATTTTTTTAATTTAAATTTCAAGGAACGACAATCATAACGAAACGACTTATGTATACGTAACTTGTATGAGTTAAATGTACGTAAATCTTAGTTGTACACATGGTAATACGCACTTACATATACATAATCATTGCATATATGTAACCCTTAGCTAAACACTTTCTAATATATACTTATATATATATGTAACCTTTGGTTTTTATGGTTTTTATTTATAAAAAGGTTTTAAATGAATCTCTCCCATATATATATATATATATATATATATATATATATATATATATATATTATATATATATATATATATAAACCACACACATACGCGCGCGCGCACACACACACATATATTTACACATATATATTCGTATTTATATATATGTATATACATATATATATATATATATATATATATATATATATATATATATATATATATATATATATATCCTAGACTTTTAATTCAATATTGTTTTAAAAACATATTATATTAATAATGTTTAAAGTCATGTCTTTTTATTTAAAATCAAAATTAATCAAAATCACCATTTTTTGTACAAAATGTGAAATTATTATAAGGCTTAACTTTTTAGAAACAAAATATTTAAATATATTTTTTTATTTTTTGTTGAATAAAAATGATTTCTTCAAAAAATAAATAAATAAAACAATGAAAAAAATTAAATAAGTATAGTTTTTAATAAACAGATTCTTATTATAAATGATATTTTTCAATAACATTTTTTAAAGCAATATTTATTACCTAAACTATTTAACCATACATAATTTCAATTATATATTACCTTAAAATATCGTATTATAATTTTTAATTTTTTATTACTAACTATTGAATATTTTTTTAGATTTTTAACATAGTCCATGCATACTAGAAAAGTTCTTTTCATCTGCCTGTAATAAATGATACACGAATCATACTTGGGTGCCTGACTAAAAACATAAACAAAGATAAAAGTAAACGCATAACTATAAAATCACGTCTCTCATATCATGACTTTAAGTGTGAAATTGTTTCTAGTTTTCTCGTGACTTTATCATTTATCTCAATCTCATTACTATATTTATTTTAAATCCGAATTTACGAATGTCAAACATTAAAATTTCAAAAACTTTTTAGCAGTGCTTTTATTGAAGTCATTCCAAATCAACAAAAGACAAAGAGCATGACTACATTTATTGAGTAACTTTCAAAAGAACGTAAGATTTGTCACTATGGAGCCTAGATACGAATATCATTTTTAGGTTTTTGTGTGGTTTTGGACTATTAACGTGGTTGTTTTATGTTTGTTTCCTTTTCTCGCGTCATTGATTTATTAACAAAAATAATTATTTAAACTATCAATTAAATACATCGCTTTCCACCGGTTATTGACGTGTCATAAGTTATTCCTATAACAGATTCTCATCATACAAAAAGTTTAAAAAAATAGATATGGCCATATGTTCTCAAAATTTACTGAAGTAATTATTGTATATGAAAAAATATTAACACTTTTATCGTTGTTGTTTGAATGATAAGTTGAAAACAAGTTATTCTAAACTAAAGTATTGAAGAAATGTATATCAAATCTACTTATTCTAATAAAAACATCATATTTACTTTTAATACAAATTTTCTTGTTTTTTTCTCCTATTAAATAATTTCACTAAATACTACTTATATTATTCATTTCTTTTTTTGATTTGACTTTTTTTAAAAAAAATTAAGAAATAGATATTATTTAATGTTTTGTTATTGAGAAACAAAAATTTTATAATTCATTTTCTAAAACATCATACTTTTTTTTAAAACATAAAATATTTTAAAAATGATGGTTTTTTAACATGTTTTGTTTCGAAACAAAAATTTTAATTTATTTTTTGGGAAAAACAAAATTAATTTAAATAAATGTTTTTGAAAAGTTGATATAACTGTTTTATTACTTATAGTTCTTACTCATACATAATTTAAATCATATATTATTTTATAATTAGGGGTTATTGGATTTTAATAAGTTCAACTTTTTTATTGGTCGGAAGTAATCCCAATTCAGGAAATGTTTACAGTCACTCTTAACTTTGAACTTGTTTTATTCCAATGATCTATTACTAACCGAGAGTTAACTTTGAGTTATTTTTCAACTACAACACCGTCTAGTCTCAATTAAATCCGTTTTCACTTGTCTAGTCTTCATCATCACTTGACATCCACCTCCAAAGAGTTTGGTGCTTCAAATCAAGATGGGGAGATTGACGGGTTTTTTTGGTGCGGAAGTTTCAAATTGATGAATCAGATGATATATTTCAACTTTTTTTTAGTGTTTTGGCCACAAAAAAACAATCTACATCATCAAAAAACTAACGGGGTTACGTTAGTAAGGGATCGTTGGAGGAAAATAAACTTAAAGTTGAGAGTATCTGTAAATATTTACTGAGTTGGGATTAATCCTAAACAATAAATGAAACTTGAGATTATTGAAATCCAATAACTCTACAATTAATAAATTTTTTTTATTTAATATATTATTTATTCAATCTGTGTAAGACACGGATACATAAAACTAGTATCGAATATAAATTTTGGTGTACTTCTCATTATCTCTCGCATTTATTTTAAACAATAATAACGATCATTAAAGTTTTACTTTCAATTTATAAGATGGACATTAAATTGTAAACACATAAGTTTTCTCTTATTTTTAGGTTTAAAGTGGTAGTAAAAAGCAAAAGGTAAAAGAAAGGGTAGTTGTCTTTTAGTTGAATGTCATTGTGAGATTGCAGTGCTTTTGGGTTTTCCCATCAGTTTAAAGAGGACAAAAACTGGTGGTCTGAACCCCACACCCATGGCTCAGTCCTCAGGCTCAGACTCTGGCTCTGTTTTTGGAAGCACCAGACCCACATCAAGTCCTGTTCCAACGGCTTTTGAGCCTGGGTTTGGACCATAATGCTCAAATAATAATAGGGATCTTTTGACTTTATTTAAATATCCTTCAAAAATTATTATTACTTCAAGTGTCGTCTTAACTTCTTGAACGCAGTTAAAAAAAGCTCGTTTGAACTATACTTGTATGTATTTTGAGCTTGAACTGACTTAGTAACTCGTGAATTTGAATCAAGTAGTTTGTTTGTTGGCTTGATAAGGAGTTTTGAAATGAAATAAAGTTGACTTGTTAAGCTGAAATTGGTTTGGCTTGTCTCGACATTTGAACAATGTTACATGATTATTATGTAATTATGAGAATAAATAGAATAATAAAATATAATACAAATCACCAAATATAAATGACAGGTGTAACTCGTTAACTACCAATCATTTTAGGATGAGTTATATAGTTCTTTACTATTATTTTCCCTATCATTTAAGTGATATTGTCAACTTATCACCTTAAACTTTGCGAGTCGAGTGACCAAGTTGTCTCATGTATATATAGGTGTTTACATAGAAGTATTATGCAATTATTTTATCATAAAATTATATATGTAATGTAGTTATATTATGCAATTATAAATTTAACAGACTAGATAATAGTTATATAAGTAATATGTTCGTCCAAACTTGCAAATCTAATCAAACTTATATTATGAAGCTTATGCACAAACTCGTTCAATAATTAAACTTCAATGTATTCTAGAGTACAGACTTAACTCGTTTAAACTCGGTTTGATTTATGTTTTAAAAAAACCATCTCAACTAGTTAAGGTTCAGCTCGATCTGTTTACACTTATAAGTTGTGTATTAGTTGATAAGAAGTGGTAGACTACTAGTGATAAGTATTAACAAACATATAACTAACATCAAAAGCATCATCAAGATTCAAAATTATGATATGATTTAAAACAGATATATAATAATATACTAAAATGGTAACTTTAAAGTGTTCCAAGACAATAGTTTATTGTTTTATTATTTTGTCAAAATACCTAGTTTGAACTACTTCATGCATAGAAGTTATCCCATAGCCTAGACTCCTAGTAATTGGTTGTAAAGAAATACATGACAAAATATTATTTAGTATTCTTAATCTTTGCTTTGATTAAAGTTTGTTGTTTGCTTCTTAAATTGTCCCTTTGTTGTTGACTCAAAATCCAAAAAGATGGTTTCTTTCAAGATTTTATTCTCTCAACCTCCATATTATTAAACAAATAATATGCATCTCTAATTACCTCCTCAAACGAATCAAACTCAGATTGAAAACACACTGCTCTAGATTTCACACACACACATGGTCACATCTAATACACACACACATGGTCTCATATAATGCATACACACATAGACATCCATACAAATAAACACATATGTAAAGACACACACATGCAAATACATAAACTACACACATGTCCATGCATGCATGCATGCATACATATGTTGCATAGATGCTTATATACACATAATAGTTATAAAAAGAAGAAAGTTTAAAAGAGGTTGATGATCACAAGACTAATGATTTAAGAATAATAATACCCATCATGAACATCATCTTTATTCTTAGTCTCCACACCCTCCTTTTTCTTTCTCTTTTTTTAGAAATATTATTAAAATCTATGCCCCACTTATGCAACTTAATTACTTTTTTCATGACTTTTACCCACACAGCTATATTAAGCATGCTGTAATATCACTTACTTTATAAACTAATATAATGTTTTATTAGCAAAAGCTTTACCTTTTGGTTAACTTGGTTTTCATGGTTCATGCTTCATTGACTTGTAAAATATGTATCAACACTTGTACATTTTGTTTGACCATTGTTTGTAAGACCATTCATTTGACCACCCCATTCTTCCAAACCAGATTAACTTTTTTCATGACTTGTATTCCACACACAAAAGACTGTGCTTAAGTAAAATTTTGGTAATTTAAACACATTAAGAGGAATTATAAATCGGGTTATGCTTGAGTACACGCCTAATTCATTTAACTAATGACATGTTACTAACATATTTTTAATCTTAAAGCTTTAGGTTTCAATATCCTTTTTAATAATCAATCATATTTTTTCTCTAACCATAAAACCACTCAAGTTTCAAATATATATATATATTTTTTACTATTGAACTTTATATATGCGTATATCTAAATATTTTAAAATTAAGTAATCTAAGTGGAACGTATATAAATCATGACTACTATTGATTGATTTGTTTTTGTCAAATTAACTTAAATGAAATACAAATAAAAAACTTGGTTATTGTGTAGTAAATTTATTTTTCTTTCACAGTTACCTTAACTTCAACTTAAGCTTGAATAAAGATAATCACTTAAGGGTAAACAAATTTATATGCTTCATATAACACACTTAAATTTAATTTTTAAACATTTATATGAAGTTTCACAATAATGTAACACTAGCTAGAAACTTGAGTGTTTTTTATAGTTACAAAAAAACAAGTATGACTTAAACATAAAAGAACTTGTTACTTATATTTTATAAATAATAATATGGTTCAAGCAAGAAGCTAGATCACTTGTAATCTTTTTAGGTTGGAGAGTATTAACTATTATCTTTCTTACCTTTTATTTCCTTAGTTACAATTCAATTTATAATATAATGTCATATAATTTGATCAGTAAAACTACCCAAACAATCTTATATCTCACCTTCACGACTAGTACCCCGGATTCATTCATGGGTTGATGAACACGATCTTTTACCCGGAGTTCAAAGACACTTGACTTGTGAAAGTGTTCCCGAGTTACCCGCCTGAACCAACCTTCAGGACGTCCTGACCACCCTTATACTTTATATGATATAATATATTAGGGTATTTTTGTAAAATACTAATCAAGTTTTAAAATTGTTTTAATTAGATTACTAATAAAGTCTTTTGTTCCAATTAGGTTACTCGTAAATTTTTTGTTCCAATAAGATCACTAAAGTTTCAGGATTGTTCCAATTAAGTCATTCATAAGTTGCAAAAAGTTAAAAACTTTGAAGTTTTTAAAAAAATTAACAATATTATAATAAATAAATTATTTTAAAAAAATTGTGAATTATTTAAAATAATTAAAAAATATGAGTGACCTGATTATAACACTCCTAAAACTTTAATAACTTGATTGGTACAAATAAAATTATTAGTGACCCACTTGAAACATTATTAAAACTTTAGTGACCAGATTAAAACAAATAAAAATATAATTGATCTTATTAAAACACTATTTAAACTTACTTATTATTATATAAAGTTTTCTCTAATATATTCGTTGAAATCATGGTTTTCACGACTCGATCGGACCAGCCAGTCCGACCCCCTAGCCAATCCGGATCGCTATGGTTCGGTTTGTGGCGGTTGAACCGACCGGTTTGTCCCAAACCAGTGGTCGGACCGGTTCGAATCGGATTTTGAATTTTTTTTATTTTAATGGGTAAAAATGAGATGTTAAACCATAAATTAGTGTTTTAGATATATAAAAAATAGTTAAATTTTATGTATAACTGTATAGTACATATATAAATTACTTATATTTAATTATGTATATATATATAGTTAAATTCGATCCAACTACCAAACCAATAAAATATCCGATTGAACTCTAGTTATTAAAACTTTGGTTGAAATAACTAGAAAAACCCCGTTAAGTATCAAGGTAAAGATTTTGAGTTAAACTATTTGTAATGAAATTACTGAACTACCCCTGAGCTTATTTTTTACATAAACAATGGCCTCAATGTTTCTTTAAATAACAAAGCATAAAGCTTTTTTACTCCTTGATTAGCCCTCACACTCCTTACCAAAACCTCTGTAAAACCTGTTTCTCTGCAAGTTTTCAAGTGTGTAAAATCAGAAAAACAAACAAGAAGGATGCCAATGGAGACGAAGAATGTGATGATCTTCACTTTCATCACTCTGTTTTTGCAGCAATTTGCTCATTCTGCAACTCTTGTTGTTGATGGAGTTTCTGAATGGAAGAACCCTACTGTTCAAGTTGGTGACTCCATTAGTAAGTCACATACTCACATTTACTCTGTTTGTTAAGGATCTACCGTCAAAGATTTGATAAATAATAAAAAACCTTGATTTTAAAGATCTTCAAGAACCCTAATTTCATTATCTTCAACATTTATTTGCTTCTTTTTGAGGGATAAGTTACATTTACTCTGTTTTTAAAAAATCTAGTGTCAAAGATTTGAAAAAAAACCCCTTAATTTTCAAGAACCTTAAGAACCCTAATTTCATTTTTTTCTTCAATTTTCAACATTGTGTTTTGGGAATTGTTTGCATTTCAACATTTATCTGCTTCTTTGTTGTGAAATAAGTAAATCTTATATTTTCTTTTTAGTAGATTTTAGTGTTATAACTTCAATTTCTCATATTCCCTCCTTTATATGAGTGTAATAATTGTATAATTTCTGTTTGTTTTTTTTTTGGGAATTTTTTTATATAGACATATAGTAATTCTATGCTCAAACTAACATAAGTTTTTCTTTTTCTGTTTGATTTTTTTTAGTTTTCAGGCACAAATACAACTACAATCTTTACATTTTCAAGAACAGAAGAGCTTTCAATTTGTGCAATTTTACTGAATCCACCCTTCTCACTCCTTCAAGCCCAACATTCACTGTATACTCTCTCTCTCTCTCTCTCTCTACACACACAATAACGTGTGACTTCTTGTTTTTGTTGCTTAAGGTTAGGACATTAATGGGTTAACTGAAAAATGGTTCTTTGATGTTAATGGATGCTTCGGACCCTTGTATTATCTGCTTCACTGGTTGTACATTCCATTTATGGCGATTTTTTTCTTTCAAAGATTTACAATGCAGCCTTTTTTCATGTGGCGTATAACAGTAATATTATAAGTTTAGTGGGTAAGTGGGTAACTATAAAAAAGTTTTCTTTCCCTTTAGCATTGGATGCTATGAATCATTGTATTGTCTGCTTTATTGGTTGTACAATTCACCTTTAAGAAGAAAAGGTAGTACTTTTCAGTTTTCACCCCTGTAGCAAGTTCTATATATTTTTAACAATGTATTTATGCATTCTTGATGAAACTAGTATTCCTATTGGCTACAACAAAATAGTATATATGTTTTTGGTTTTTATGTAGTTTTGTCTTCTTTTATTGAAACCTTAGTGTTAATTTATAGTTTTACATTATGATGTACTTCACCTTTAAAAAATCCAATATTTGATTTGATCTTAGTTTATATATGAATCGAACTTGTAGATTATATTGTTTTCTTATACGACAAACTCACACCCCTTTAACATCATTTGTGGATCATGTGACTTGAATGCTCAATTCATAGGTCAATGTTTATGCCAGACAAAACCTTGTTTATATAATTTAATTTGTTTATGGTTCTAGAGGTAAGAAAAAGTCATCCAACAATATCATGTAGTTCATAGATATTCTCATAACTTTCTCATGACCAAATTTTATTAATTTTACATTCATATAAAATGAATGAGTGTTGCTTTGATTCTTTCTAGATTTTGCTATATAGATTCTAAAGAAAAAAAACAAAATTTTATTAATTTTACTTATTTATAGCACGATTAAACCTGTTTTATAATAAATTATTTTTTTAATTTTTTACATTTTTAAAGGTAACTAAAATCAAGATGCTAGACTTCATTATTTCATATTTTTTGTTCATAAAAACATCTAAAAAATTATAGACATAATATATAGATAGTTAAACAAGTCTTTTGAATGTTTAATATATAGGTAGTTAAACAAGTTTTGCCGGCTGAAATGTTAAGTTTATTTATTATTATTCATTTTTCTGTAAATATATTTTTTATTAAATATGTAAGTGTACATCTTTAATCTTTAATAAAACATATTTCTAGTTTCTAAATGTCTCTTTATCGTTAATATTATTATTATTTGGAATGAAGTGGCACCCTTCACGTCTTGGCTCCTTCTACTTCGCCTTCAAAAACGAGTCCACAAAAGCTTGTGACGACGGCCAGAAGCTTGCAATCCAAGTCTCCTCCTCACTCACACCGGAAACCGCCGCCTCGCCACCACTACCTCAACCACCGGTGGCGGCAGCACCATCACCCACCGCCACGAGTGGTGGTGGTAAGGGGAACATTGTGTCCCCCTCGTCACCACCACCTAGTACTTCCATCGGTGGCGGTGGTGGTATAGTATCATCATCCCCATCTTACCCGTGGCCTAACCGCCCACTCGAGTTAACTTCCCCGAGCCCGTCCCCGATGAACGCAATTTTTCCTTCGAATGGACCGTTGGGCGGCCCGAGAAAGAGTGGCGGATCTTTACCGTTCATCAATAGCAACCCCGCGGTGCCGCTGCCCACCGGTGAAGTCGATTCCGCCACCATTAGGCCTGCTCCCAATTCTAGTGTCCATAGATTACAGGTAACACCATACCTTTGAGTTTTATACATTATCAAACTTGTAAGAGATTTAAATACTTAAAGCTTTAGTTTTATTTTAAACATTAATGTAACTTCTACCTTAAATTTGTTGATGTGACGTGTCGGTTGTGTAAAATAGTTGATATGATGTCTTAGTTGTTATGAAAATGGGATTAGACGATCATGTAAGTTATTTTACACAACTGACATCCGTCTATCCGTCTATCCGTCGCCATATGTAACTAGGCAATACCGCAATACCGCCTGTTGCATGCGTATATCAGTTATTTTACACAACTGGCATGTCCGTAACATGTAACTAGCTAATAATATTAAAACATGAGTGGTTAAAAGTATCAAAAAGTTTGTCAATAAGACTATGAAGATGGGGATGATGATGATCATGATGATGATTATGTTGATTAAAACTTTGTGTTTTTCTTTTTGCAGGATGTGGGGTTTATTGGTGGTGTTAAAGTGTTTTGTTGTGTGGTTTTGCTAGTGGTGTTGATATGAAGATGGGTGGCAGCTAATTAGTGTATGTAAAGAGAGGGGTGGGTGGGGTAGGGTGGGTGGGGGTGGGGTAGATGGGGTAGGGGGTAGGGTAGGGGCATGTCAAATTTGAACTAAAAGGGTGGATTTTGATTATCAATGTACCAATCTTTCAATTTTGTGACCCTTATTTGAACTAAAAGTTTTTTCTTTTGCTACTCTTTTCCATTTGTGCATTGTTTTGCTAAATTTCACTATAGAGTTATGATTTATGAATGGTTAACATAATCAACTTCTTATTATTTTGATTTACAATAAAATAAACTAGTCTTGCTTCTTTTTCTTTAGCGGGTTTTCTTGTTTCTTGGACTCGACCAAGTGGAACACCAACACGACGAGAGACATGACGAATGCTGACCCAAGTATGAGTGGAGTACATATCGTGAACTTCCTTCGAGGTTGTTTTGGTGTTTCGCTCCCATCCTCTTTGCCATTTGCGCTAAGTTCATCTCGACCATTGTCATGTTCAACACCTTGAGTCTCTTCTTCTAATATCTCTTCCTTTGTATAAACTTTTAACAACTTTGTCGGTTTTGGTAGAACTTCTTTGGTTTTCAACTCCTCGATCTGGCCCCCAATGAGGCCTTTTGTAACTTTTGGCATTCGAATCACGAGCTCCGAGTCATCTTCATTGAACTGAGCACTGACTTGATGAAAGATCACCCCTTTCGGGACTTTAAACGACTTTTGAAATCCCCTAGTCTCGATATCTTTCTTTACAAGCTTTCCTCCGATCACTAGTGAATCTTGAAACGGCTTTTCTCCACTTATTGTGATTCTACTACCGTCTTCATCTACCTCCACTTTTATATTGGTTCGTGTATACCCTATAAAAAAATTATCATACACTAAAACATTAACATAACATAATATCAGATTCTCATCATCTATCATTCATGTTACACCACTTGTATGTATGCTCACCTTGATGTTTTAAAAATAGGGTGGTTTTTAAACCATGCACGTTATTGATTCACTGGTCAAATCTATTGAAGCAGGTTAAAAAATCAGATGATGTTATCATATTATGAGATGGTTTAAACATCTCCCATAAAAAACAATTAGGTTTAGTCTGGTTTTAATAATATTGGTTAGTACCATACAAACCTTTGAGTTCCACGGTGAGGATGAACATGGACTCTAATTCTTGAGTGTGAAAAATTGGACCATGTTGAGCTTTCAGCTTAAAGAGATCAAAATCGGCGAATTCATCAGCGATTTTCATGAGTTTTGTATCGGATTTAAGGGTCATCTTTTAAGTAATTGATGTTTTGATAATCCAAGAAAGAGAGATTTGTGATATTCTTGAAGATGATTCATGTATATAGATGTTGATTTGAACATAAGGTTAGAGTTAAAGAATAGATGCCTTGCTTCTCATTTGGTATCTAGAATATGAAGGTGTTTGTGATCCTTATTCAAATTATTTGTTCTTTTTATTCATATTAATAATTAGTTTAATATTTATATTTATATACAACATCATATTGTAAAGGTGCATGCACAGGGTTTAAAACCTAACCCAGATCGAGTTTAGGTCAAAGATTTCATATTCAGGTTTGACCAGCTTTCGGTTTGAGTTAAGGTAGACTAGAACCCTACCCGATAGGAACCGGGTTGGGTTGGGTTGGAAACGAGTGGGGTTTAAAAAATATATGTATATTTTTTTATTTTTCAATCAATAATAGAAATCTTCTTAAATAAAAAAACAAAATATAAATAACATGTTTTCAAACTTAATTAAAATTAACTTAGAATTAATAAAGCTCTAGTGCTTCTAGAAATTGCTTTATAGTTTTCTAACATAATTAAATTATCCTAAACAAAATTTTCCTTGCTTAATATATGTATTTTTGCTTAGCAGAATTTGAAGGATTCTTTAACTGAAGAGAATGTTAAGAAATTTATCGCTAAAGAGATACGTTAGGTTCGATCTCTTTATGTCACATCCCCGCTAATAGCGGAAACACGAGGATGTAACGGACGGGATCGTCATAACACCTGGTTAGTTTACAGAGACAAAATAAATGTAAAGATCCACGTGTCATGACGTCACCCGACACAATGGTGACTTGTGTCGTGGTTAGTCAGTTCCACGACTAGCATAGTCTATCGATTTAACAAAACCAAATCCAACATAAAATCCAACAAACAAAAAGTTCAACATGGTATTCATAAGCGAAATCAAATAATAGTCAAAACACTAGTGCATGTAGACATGTGCATAAAAATCGGGTACGGCCCGACCCGGTGTACCTGACCCGGAACCGGTCCGGGTACAACCGATACCGGGTGTACCCGGGTCGTACCCGGTGAAAACCGCCGGTTCCAAACCGGTTTGTGATGTTTCGAAATGTTAGGAACCGGACCCGACACGGACCCGGACCCGAACCGGTTGAACCCGGGTCGGACCCGGTTTCGACCGTTTTTTTTTTCTAGCTGTTTTTTAACGGCTATATAGCCGTTGGGGACGAATTGTGACCGTTTTTTTGGTTGTTTTTGCCTCTAAAACAAGTATAAATAGGTGTGGGTTGATATGGTAAGGTACCCAAGCTTCAAACACAAAAAAACATACGCAAAAAACGCAAACAATACTCTCGTTTACTCTCGTTTACTCTCGTTTAGTCTCGTTTACTCTCGTTTACTCTCGTTTATTCTCAAATCTCAATATGACTCATTCTCAATCTTCCGTTGGTCAAGGTTCATCGAATTCTCCAACCGTCGTTCGTGTTCTTCCACACAATCGTAACATGGATGTTTGGTGCAATTGGGATATGGTTGAGTTGAGTGACGGATCTGTAAAGGCTCGTTGCAAGTTTTGTGGAGCTTTACTTGCTAAAGATTCTAACACGACTTTAAACAAACACATTACCAAGAAGTTTTGTAAGTCGTTGAAAAGTAATCCGGATTGCAACAAACACAATCAGTGGAGACGGTGGAATCTTTAATTACAACGTTAATGAGGTTCGAGATCGAATGGCAAAGTTCGTGATTCAAGAAGCTTTGCCTTTCAATCACTTCGACAACCCTCGGTTAACCAACTTAATTCGAGAGACGCTTCAACCTCGTTACACTCACGTAAGTCGTACTACACTTAGACGTTATTGTTTAAAATTGTGGAAGCAAGCAAAAAATGATTTAATTGTATTATTTGAAAATTTAAATACCGGTGTAAACTTAACTAGTGACGTTTGGTCGGCGCCACACGGTTTGCCCGAATCGTACCTTTGCGTCACCGCTCATTGGGTAGATCTCAGTTCATGGCAAATGATGAAACGTACGATTGCATTTGATCTATTTCCGTATCCACACACCGGAGAGTATTTATTTTACTTTTTGGATAATGTAATAACTACTTTTAATTTACAAAATAAAATATTTTCAATGGCATTTGATAACGCTTCCAACAACACAACCGCGGTTGAAAAATTAAAATTAAAATATCTTCCGATTGCAAACGGTGATTTTTTCATACTCGTTGTGTTGCACATATTATTAATTTAGTAGTACAAGATGGTCTATCTGTACCATTTGTTGATAGCTTTATAAAAGCTTTTCGATTTATGTTACACGACGTTTTTAAAAAAAGTAGAAAAAGATATCAAGATTATAAACAACTTTGTAAAGATACAGAATCTAGATTTTTAGGGCCTAATTGGGATGTACCTACTAGGTGGAATTCGACTTGTCATATGTTTGATTGTGCTTTAAAACAAAAAGTCACTTTAAAAGCTTTTCATAATAGTCTTTCGGATAATTGCGAAGCCGACCTGTTTCCGGATTTGGGTTGGAAAAATATTGAACATTTATCCGAATTTCTTGAGGTGTTTAAAAACTCAACTACAAAATTATCGGGAGTTTATTATCCCACTAGTTATTCGGTGCTTCAAGAATTATATTTCATGGCTTTGAATTTTAAAAATTTTCAAAATAAAAATAGTATGTTTAGAGAAATGATAAAACCAATGAAAGACAAGTTTAAAAAATATTTTCTTGAGTTACCACTCGTTTTTACTTGTGCCGCTGCTTTAAATCATTTTTTAAATGTTGTGGGGGTAGAATGTTTAATAGACGAGATAAATGACAATTTGGATATACATAACGAAAACCCCAATTTTTCAACCGAGGCAAAAGAAGTTTTTAATACAAGTTTGAAAATTATTTATAATTTTTATTTAAATAAATATGGACCTAACGTAAATATAACTACGCAAAGAGAATCAACCTCAAGTGCTAGTACCTCGTTTAAAGACCCCGTTATGACTATGTTGAATGTTGTTCGGGATGTGACGGCTAAACGTCAAAGGGGTAACGCCCCAACAAGCGAACTTGGTATATATAGTACGACGAATTTTATTTCAACTATGAGTACTCAAGATTATCATGCATTTGATATTTTGGCTTGGTGGAAAGGAAAGGAATCCCAATTTCCAATTCTTTCCGCTATGACCCGTGATTTACTAAGCGTCCAAGCTTCTACGGTAGCTTCGGAGTCTGCGTTTTCTCTTAGTGGCAGGGTATTATCATTACGAAGAACAAGATTAACTCCGGAAGCGGTGGAGATGTGCATTTGTTTAAAAGATCACTTAGACGCGATGGATCGTATACAAGACAAAACAAATCTTGAAGACGAAATTGCAATCGAATGTAAAGTACACGATGAAGAGGTAGAAGAAGGAGTATCTTCTGGTATATCCGACGAAGAATTAGCATTTGATGAAGCCTCTCGAAGAAAATAGTCGATTAGTTATTGATTTGTTAATGTATTTTTTAAGTTATTTTAATAAATAAATAATAAATTAATGAGTTATAAATGTCTTTTTAATGTTGTTATAAATTTATAATAATAATAATAATAATAATAAAATAATAATAATAATAATAATAATAATAATAATAATAATAATAATAATAATAATAATAATATAATAATAATGAATAATGATAATAATAATAATAATAATAATGAATTAATGATAATAATAATAATAATAATAATAATAACAATAATAATGAATTAATGATAATAATAATAATAGTAATAAAAAAAACCGGTTATACCCGGTTCTGGACCTGACCCGGTCCGGACCCGACCCGAACCGGGTAGGCCGGGTAGGGTTTTAAGTACGCCCAACCCGACCCGAACCCGAACCCGGGTACACCCCAACCCGGTTCCAAAAAAAACCGGCCGGACCGAACCCGGTTCGGGTCCGGCCCAAAACCCGGTTTGCCCACCTCTAAGTGCATGTCTAAAGGAATCCTGAGGGTCTCTGCTATGGCATCAGCTCTAGCTATCCTTTTTGATTATTATCACCTGAAAAGATATGCTCAAAAGTCAACATATAGTTGGTGAGTTCACAGGTATAAACATAAATTGAAAGCTTGTTGTTGTGCATGAGTTTATGGATCATAAGTGTATACAGTTTATCACAAGTAATATCACATGAGCATCACAACTAAACCTATGACGAACCACACAACAATTGTCGGAACATATTCACCCGGGGGTCGATCATAACCACAGTCAGTCTTAACTAGTATACTAACATACATGGGTGGGGGTGTCAACCCAATAGTACTATCAATACCTGTCCGTTGGCTCCAACATCGGAGTTAAATAGTTGTGATTAAAGAACCACACAGAAACTCATGCATAAGATGTAGCTTGCAAACAGTAACACGTTAATCCAAAATAAATTGAGTTCACACCTAGAAAGAGTGTGCATACTTTTCCCCCAAAGATTTATAAAATTTGAAATAAAAATGGGGCCGTGAAACTCACCTTGAAAGGTAGTGAAGTAAAATGAATGAAATACTTCAAAGGATGAGAGGAACAAACGATCAAGAACCTATAATAATTCTAATTAAGTTTTAAGACATGATCAAGAGTATAGATGCATTCGGTCGGTTTCGGGTCGGTTCAGGTCGACGCGTGACTCACACCCCAAAGTAACGTATAAATGTTTTACACAACCCAACACAAAAATCTAGTAAAATAATAATAATAATAATAATACTAATAATAATAGGTTATTATTAGAATTGCACTTTGAATGGTTGGGGGAGCAGCTGCTGTTACCATAGCTGGGATTTGGGGAACCAAACCCCAAATGTACCTCTCGATCCTTTTTGACTCTGGGGTTACCAAGTGTTGAACGAGCCTTGCCAATTCGTGGAAACGATCTGTGTAAGCTGCGTGTCCAGCTCCCACCATTGCATGATTCCAGAACTCATGCTCCAACTTCTGCATCTCATTGAGCGGGCAGTATTCTTCCGTAATCAGTGTTTTGAACTCATCCCAGCTCATCTGCATGCTGCCTCTCTTCCCCTTGCCTGAATTTGAGTGTTCCACCAAGTTAACGCCTTTCCTTGCAGTGAACAGGTGGCGAACTTGATTCGCTGACTGTCCAAACACTCGCTGATATTAATCACAGCCTCCATCTTCTCCAACCACCTTGTAAGGACTATAGCTCCGCCTTTACCATCAAACTCCTTTGGTTTACAGGCTGCAAACTCCTTGTAAGTACAACCACGTCTTCTCCCGTTAAACCTAGGTCCATTCTCATCTCCTCCTCCATCATCACCGTTGTTCTCCCCATCATCCCCATTTGCATTTTCACCTTCGTTTTCCTCGTTATTTTCTCCATTATCCCCATTATTGTTGTCGTCACCACCGTTGTTGTGATTCAAAAGATTGTCGCTTACTTGAGCCACTATGGTCGGAATCAGGGTAGCCAGCTGTTGTGCAATCATGGCAGCCAGCTGTGTGCAATCATGGCAGCCAGCTGTTGTGCAATCATGGCAGCTAAATCAGGATTTCTGGCACCACTGTTGTTACCAGCCGATCCTCCTTGATCTCCTCCACGGGTGCCTTACCACGACCACCAGCACCTCTGCCTCTTCCTCTACCTCTGCCTCTTGGTGCATCACCTCCCTGACCGTTATTGCGTGTGGCTCTTCTAGGCGGCATCTTTCTAGTCAACATAAACAATATATAAGCCTGAATCTTAAAATCAATGAATAAAGGAATAAAGGTGCAGTGAGTATCATTGCTGAGCTACGACCCTTTGAAGACTAGATGTTTTCCAAGGAAACAGTTGGTTGCATAACCATTAAAATGCTAGAGGGAGTGTTATCTCATAAGGAGTTAGGACCAATGTCACAATATGATCCCATGAGTCTCTAGGTGAGTTAGGACTCATGTAAGTAATAAGGTGATGGATAATTTATCAAGTTTGATAAGGTCTCATAAGAAACAGGACACTAATGTCCTAAGGGATGGAGTTGAGGATTTGTACTAACAATGACTGTTATCTTGTGGCAAGATTGACTAGGCTTCGCATGCACGACAAATCGCATTTATGTGTGCACCCGTAATTGAAATTTGCTTTGCATGGTCAACCCCAGCCCATCCTAACTGAATCAAACCGCCTTGTCAAGTACACAGTGTCATTCAAGATAGAAGTACCAAAGGTAAGGTCGATAACCAAAAGTTAATTATCCGAAGTTAAACAAAGGAAATGAAATAGATTTAATAACACATTGCAGATCATGAATAGTTTCAATAATTAAAGAATAGACACGCATAGTCAAATGCACATAAGTCCTAATATGCATTCTACATGTAGGTTCTTAGGTTATAGTCTAGGTCGAGTGCTCCACCTAATTCTCTATAACCAAGGCTCTGATACCAATCTGTCACACCCCCGCTAATAGCGGAAACACGAGGATGTAACGGACGGGATCGTCATAACACCTGTTTAGTTTACAGAGACAAAATAAATGTAAAGATCCACGTGTCATGACGTCACCCGACACAATGGTGACTTGTGTCGTGGTTAGTCAGTTCCACGACTAGCATAGTCTATCGATTTAACAAAACCAAATCCAACATAAAATCCAACAAACAAAAAGTTCAACATAGTATTCATAAGCGAAATCAAATAATAGTCAAAACACTAATGCATGTCTAAAGGAATCCTGAGGGTCTCTGCTATGGCATCAGCTCTAGCTATCCTCTTTGATTATTATCACCTGAAAAGATATGCTCAAAAGTCAACATATGGTTAGTGAGTTCACAGGTTTAAACATAAATTGAAAGCTTGTTGCTGTGCATGAGTTTATGGATCATAAGTGTATACAGTTTATCACAAGTAATATCACATGAGCATCACAACTAACCTATGACGAACCACACAGCAATTGTCGGAACATATTCACCCGGGGGTCGATCATAACCACAGTCAGTCTCAACTAGTATACTAACATACATGGGTGGGGGTGTCAACCCAATAGTACTATCAATACCTGTCCGTCGGCTCCAACACCGGAGTTAAATAGTTGTGATTAAAGAACCACACAGAAACTCATGCATAAGATGTAGCTTGCAAACAGTAACACGTTAATCCAAAATAAATTGAGTTCACACCTAGAAAGAGTGTGCATACTTTTCCCCCAAAGATTTATAAAATTTGTAATAAAAATGGGGCCGTGAAACTCACCTTGAAAAGTAGTGAAGTAAAATGAATGAAATACTTCAAAGGATGAGAGGAACAAACGATCAAGCACCTATAATAATTCTAATTAAGTTTTAAGACATGATCAAGAGTATAGATGCATTCGGTCGGTTCGGGTCGGTTCAGGTCGACGCGTGACTCACACCTCAAAGTAACGTATAAATGTTTTACACAACCCAACACAAAAATCTAGTAAAAAAATAATAATAATAATAATAATAATAATAATAATAACTAATAATAATAGGTTATTATTAGAATTGCACTTTGAATGGTTGGGGGAGCAGCTGCTGTTACCATAGCTGGGATTTGGGGAACCAAACCCCAAATGTACCTCTCGATCCTTTTTGACTCTGGGGTTACCAAGTGTTGAACGAGCCTTGCCAATTCGTGGAAACGATCTGTGTAAGCTGCGTGTCCAGCTCCCACCATTGCATGATTCCAGAACTCATGCTCCAACTTCTGCATCTCATTGAGCGGGCAGTATTCTTCCGTAATCAGTGTTTTGAACTCATCCCAGCTCATCTGCATGCTGCCTCTCTTCCCCTTGCCTGAATTTGAGTGTTCCACCAAGTTAACGCCTTTCCTTGCAGTGAACAGGTGGCGAACTTGATTCGCTGACTGTCCAAACACTCGCTGATATTAATCACAGCCTCCATCTTCTCCAACCACCTTGTAAGGACTATAGCTCCGCCTTTACCATCAAACTCCTTTGGTTTACAGGCTGCAAACTCCTTGTAAGTACAACCACGTCTTCTCCCGTTAAACCTAGGTCCATTCTCATCTCCTCCTCCATCATCACCGTTGTTCTCCCCATCATCCCCATTTGCATTTTCACCTTCGTTTTCCTCGTTATTTTCTCCATTATCCCCATTATTGTTGTCGTCACCACCGTTGTTGTGATTCAAAAGATTGTCGCTTACTTGAGCCACTATGGTCGGAATCAGGGTAGCCAGCTGTTGTGCAATCATGGCAGCCAGCTGTTGTGCAATCATGGCAGCCAGCTGTTGTGCAATCATGGCAGCTAAATCAGGATTTCTGGCACCACTGTTGTTACCAGCCGATCCTCCTTGATCTCCTCCACCGGGTGCCTTACCACGACCACCAGCACCTCTGCCTCTTCCTCTACCTCTGCCTCTTGGTGCATCACCTCCCTGACCGTTATTGCGTGTGGCTCTTCTAGGCGGCATCTTTCTAGTCAACATAAACAATATATAAGCCCTGAATCTTAAAATCAATGAATAAAGGATAAAGGTGCAGTGAGTATCATTGCTGAGCTACGACCCTTTGAAGACTAGATGTTTTCCAAGGAAACAGTTGGTTGCATAACCATTAAAATGCTAGAGGGAGTGTTATCTCATAAGGAGTTAGGACCAATGTCACAATATGATCCCATGAGTCTCTAGGTGAGTTAGGACTCATGTAAGTAATAAGGTGATGGATAATTTATCAAGTTTGATAAGGTCTCATAAGAAACAGGACACTAATGTCCTAAGGGATGGAGTTGAGGATTTGTACTAACAATGACTGTTATCTTGTGGCAAGATTGACTAGGCTTCGCATGCACGACAAATCGCATTTATGTGTGCACCCGTAATTGAAATTTGCTTTGCATGGTCAACCCCAGCCCATCCTAACTGAATCAAACCGCCTTGTCAAGTACACAGTGTCATTCAAGATAGAAGTACCAAAGGTAAGGTCGATAACCAAAAGTTAATTATCCGAAGTTAAACAAAGGAAATGAAATAGATTTAATAACACATTGCAGATCATGAATAGTTTCAATAATTAAAGAATAGACACGCATAGTCAAATGCACATAAGTCCTAATATGCATTCTACATGTAGGTTCTTAGGTTATAGTCTAGGTCGAGTGCTCCACCTAATTCTCTATAACCAAGGCTCTGATACCAATCTGTCACACCCCCGCTAATAGCGGAAACACGAGGATGTAACGGACGGGATCGTCATAACACCTGTTTAGTTTACAGAGACAAAATAAATGTAAAGATCCACGTGTCATGACGTCACCCGACACAATGGTGACTTGTGTCGTGGTTAGTCAGTTCCACGACTAGCATAGTCTATCGATTTAACAAAACCAAATCCAACATAAAATCCAACAAACAAAAAGTTCAACATAGTATTCATAAGCGAAATCAAATAATAGTCAAAACACTAATGCATGTCTAAAGGAATCCTGAGGGTCTCTGCTATGGCATCAGCTCTAGCTATCCTCTTTGATTATTATCACCTGAAAAGATATGCTCAAAAGTCAACATATGGTTAGTGAGTTCACAGGTTTAAACATAAATTGAAAGCTTGTTGCTGTGCATGAGTTTATGGATCATAAGTGTATACAGTTTATCACAAGTAATATCACATGAGCATCACAACTAAACCTATGACGAACCACACAGCAATTGTCGGAACATATTCACCGGGGGTCGATCATAACCACAGTCAGTCTCAACTAGTATACTAACATACATGGGTGGGGGTGTCAACCCAATAGTACTATCAATACCTGTCCGTCGGCTCCAACACCGGAGTTAAATAGTTGTGATTAAAGAACCACACAGAAACTCATGCATAAGATGTAGCTTGCAAACAGTAACACGTTAATCCAAAATAAATTGAGTTCACACCTAGAAAGAGTGTGCATACTTTTCCCCCAAAGATTTATAAAATTTGTAATAAAAATGGGGCCGTGAAACTCACCTTGAAAAGTAGTGAAGTAAAATGAATGAAATACTTCAAAGGATGAGAGGAACAAACGATCAAGCACCTATAATAATTCTAATTAAGTTTTAAGACATGATCAAGAGTATAGATGCATTCGGTCGGTTCGGGTCGGTTCAGGTCGACGCGTGACTCACACCTCAAAGTAACGTATAAATGTTTTACACAACCCAACACAAAAATCTAGTAAAATAATAATAATAATAATAATAATAATAATAATAACTAAGAATAATAATAGGTATAACACACACTATATATATATATATTATATATATATTATATATATATATATAATATATATATATATATAAATGAAACATGAGGCATACACATGAAAAAACACACACACACTCATCTACACACACATACACACACTGCACACATACACACTATACACATGCATACCTACAATTACAAACTCTCACACACATAATATATATATATATATATATATATATATATATATATATATATATATATATAATCAGAACATCAACCGGAACATACACATACACAATTGGACATATACGCAGCCGCATAAACCCACACAAGCAACAATACGTATATATATACACACGCTCGCACACATATAGTACATACATACACAGTGGCACATATACACACAATATACACTCATACACATACAATATATATATACACACACACATCATACTCATATATATATATAACATACACAACATACACACACATAACACATATATATACATATAACAGTACATACACACACACACACACATATATATATATATATATATATATATATATATACACACGATCTGCACATGCACGCATACAATATACATACATAAAAACCTCAAACACAATCATACATATATATATACAATCGGAAAATCGACCGATACCCGCACGCAACCGCATATACGCATATATATATACACACGGTCACACACATGTAGATACGCGTTCAACCGAACCGGAAAGATACCGAACCGAACCGAACACTATGAAACGAAACAAAACAAGGCAAAACGAAGTCCAAGACGATCGGTTACCGGCAAAAAAAGTAAACGGCAAGCGGCGGTGGCTAACGGCGGTGGCTAACGGCGGCAAATGGTGGTGCAGCGGCGGGGGTCGCACGGTGGTAGGGTTTTGCGGAAGTGGTCGACGGTTTTGGTTGTATTTATAAAATTTTTCATATTTACAATTTGGTCCCCGAACTTTCAATTAATTATTCCCTCGAGTTTGCTTTATTTACAATTTAAACCCCAGACTTAATTATAATAATAGTATTATTAATAATAATATTAACAATATTTACAAAATAAAACTAAAGATAAAATAAATTTTTATATTGTTAGCATCATTAAATATTACGGTTGGCACGAAAAGGAGATACGACGAGATCCAGTTCGAAAACAAATTAATTATGCAAAAATAATAATTAATGCACGAGAAGAAAAGAATTAACGGATTTCGAGTCAATTGACGGACCTGATAGTGACGGATGTCACACTTTATGATTAGATACCATATAACACAACACTCATTGGAATGTAAGATAAATATTTATATGGGTTGGGAACCGGGTCCCGTGGAACCCTGGTGGAAACCAAATTTTGATGTTAGAAGGCAAACCGCTTTGAAACTAGCGTGTTCTATCAGGTTGGAATCGTTGAGAGGTTACAAGGTTGAACCTGGGTTAGGTTCATGTCGGATCAACAGATCAGGTTGTTGTACACCTCTATCATATTGTACTCCTAAAAGTTAACCGATTTGCCTTGGTAGTCGGTGCCTGGTGGTGGCAAAAATTTGTTAATTTGGGCTATTGTATAATCTAATGGGCCGAACCCGAAAGATTCATTGTGTAAGTGTGTTATTTTGGGCTTGACTCGTCTAAATGTTTCTCTGGAAACCCAAGTCTTTTTAGCTTCCTTTTACGAAAAATAAATACAAAAATTATAGCTTTAGTTTTAATAAAACTATAGAATATTAGAGAATTAATATTTATATAAATTATTATTGATGTGTTTAAAACTATAATTGTTTTTAGCTTTATTATTGATATCATATAATGTATGTGTGTTTTCCATAATAATAATAATAATAATAATAGTAATAATATAATAATAATAATAATATAATAATAATAATAATAATAATAATAATATAATAATAATAATATAATAATAATATAATAATAATATATCAATTCTCAATAGATACAATAAAATATTAACATAAAACGAAAGAAAATTATATATGATCTTTAGCATTAGCGATGAAAAAAACACATCGAAGGTGAGTATATAACTGCCCTGCTTAATATTAGCATCATAATATATAAAGTTACCAAAACTGGACGGTCTAATATATGGAAGTTGAATTCTTTATTATATATTCAAAAGAATCTATAAACTATAGTAGTTATAATAAAATAAAGTTTTCTTAGAGCATGTGTTATCATTTTAGCATATCAAATAACATGTGTTATCATTCTAGTATATCAAATGACACGTGTTATCATTTTAAAATATAAAAAAAATCATTTTTCCGTCTCTCTCTCATAATAAATACAAAAATTATAAAAACAATTAATTTAACTATTCTTTTTAACTAAAATATGCTATATATATATTTGTGTTTCTTTTCTCTTCATATTAAATTATAATTATTGTAAATAAGTAAACTAAACTATTAAACTATTAAAATAGAAATGTAGTTATTTTAATAATTTATTAATACATATTAAATATAGACTAATAATTTTTATTTATTATGTGTTATAACTTTTACGTATTCATTATATTTTTATTTTATCGATGGATAATAACATTTAGAAAATAAAATATTCATAAAACTAATGATTTTAATATGTTTTATTTATTCTACTCATTTTATACATGGGCTATAACCTAGTAAAATATACACTTATGAAATTATAATTTTCTACTCTAATAAAAGAGTAACTAAAAAGTTACACATGATATCACAATATTCATTTTCATAAAAAAATTATCGTTTATCTCTCAAATTAAATAATTACATTAAATACTAATAGTATTATTAATTTTTTTTAAATTAAAAATAGTTTTCTGATTTATTAAAAAGAGATCGCTTTACTAATGTTATTTCTAGTGAAATGAATTTTTATAACATAACAAATATTTTTAATACATCAAAATTAAAAAAAAACAAAATGTTATAAAATTCATGTTTTTAAAAAGAATTTTGTATAAATTAAAAACAATAAAAATTAACAGTTATAATAAGGTAATTTTGAAAAATATATATTTTAAAACAATTTATATTGAAACAAAATGTTTATTTTTTGAAAAAAAAAGCAAAAACAGTTTAGAAAAGTTAAAAAACATTGATATCACTATTTATTACTTCTAGTTATTACTCAAATGTAATTTCAATCATATCTTAGTTATTTTATAAGAATATTTTATAATTAATAAAATTTATTTTATTTAAAAATATATTTATTTAACTCGTGTAATACACGAGTTTATTAAAAATAGTCTTAAAAATAAACTGTCTAAAATAGGCACTAAAGAGTTATAGAACTTAATAGGGAGAATATAAGAGATCGTTACTCTATATCAGTGAAGGTACGTACAATAACACAATTGATAACTCACTCAAGCTTTTTAAGTAAAAATTTTCTCTTTATTTGTACCTATCTCATTCATATGAGGTCACGAGTATTTATCGGGCCCTCAAGGTGATATTACTCATTCCCAAGGTAATCGATCGACCCTATGAACAAACCTGAAAAATACGAAAGAAAAACTCATGCCCACTATGCCTTTTGGATGAGAAGTGGGCAGAACATCTATTTGTCATGTTACTTTGCTAACATGCCAAATGGTTTCCAATGGTACAATATTTCACCCAACTTAGCATTTTGAGTTAAAGACCTATTCAACATTTATAATGCAAGACATATAGGGGGTAACAAAAAGAAGATTATTCACGAATTTATCTTCATCGCATGTACTTAGTGAGATTCACGGTTAGAAAAAGCTACAAATTTGAGAATTATTTTAATTGCGTATGAGATTATTATTAGATAAAAGGGATTAATGATGGATTGTGAAGTGGAATTTACTTTTGCTTGGTTCACAAATTTCTAAGATGAATTTGTTTGCCTCGTATCCACTTATCCTTTGATGGAGGAGGTGAAGATTGATTGAAGTGATTGCTTTTGTCTTCTAGTTGCCTCTTCTAAAATCTAGCAAAAATTAGTTTTAACCGATTTAGTGTTTTGTTGTGTACTTTTTATTTGTTAGTGTTTATAATGTTATATTATACGGGTTAAAATAAAATAAAAATATGATGGATTATAATAGTTAAAATAAAAAAAATATAATAAATTATAGATACGTATGATATTCTATTTGCTATAGATAACATATCAATGAAACTATTATATATAACAAACATATATAAGTTATAAAAAATAATATAAAACAAAAGATAAATATTACTTATACATACCCATAAACCTCTTTATATATTTTTATAAAAGATTTTAGCTTTAACAACAATTATCTACAAATTAAACTTTATCTTAAAAAACTAAAACCTATTGAAATATTTTTAATGAAATGATTGATTTATTATAGAAAGAATTTAATTGATTAATGTAGTAGTAAATGAATATTATTATAAAAGTTATTTCAAAACACTTATTTACTAAAAATTTGTAAGTTTATTATGATAAGGATATATGTAGTGAAACCTGGGTGAAAATAATATGAACAAACTAAAACATGATCATCTGATTATTTTCATTTTAGATTATTAGGTTAGATGAGATGAGATATGGAAAGTGAAATACAGATCTCAACTAAATACAACGATATATAACTTGTTTTAACTTTCGTTAGCTCGGATCTACCGTGTTACTTTCTGTGTTTCATATACCCGACTCACGTGTATTGAAGACTTAAATTATGTAATGTTATACGTAATATTATATCACAAAATACACTATTATAATACACATGGGACAAAGATGGAACGTATAAACTAAAATAAAATAACTCGAACACCATACCCACTTTTTAAGCCAAATTACGTTGTCCATAGTATTTTAGTGTTAGGAACTTGGATCGGAGTACTATAACATTTTTCAATATTCAGTTGCGATTATATTATAATCTAACAAGAAAGTGATTCATGGGTACTTTAATTATAAGTAAGTATTTCAAATAAAACAATTATATTGGAATTTTTTGTTACAATTTAGTGCAAGCCTTTTGTACTACAAATCATACACCGCCAAAATTATTATTGATGTCCGAGATAATTGATCGTGATTAATCACAATTCAGAAAATGTTTACATACACTTTCAAACTTTGAGATTATTTTTCCTTTAACGATCTCTTTTAACATACGTAAGTTTTTTTTTGATAAAATGAAGTCAACTTTAAGTCATTTTCAACTTTGTCGCTACTCAACCTCTATTAGGTCTTTTTTTAGTGTCCAGACTTAATTGTCACCTGAAATCCACCTCCAACGAGTCAAGTGGTTCAGATTAAGAGGTGGAGATTGACGGGTTTTAGGTGCAAAAGTTTTAGATTGATAGACCTGATGGTTGATTTTAACAATCTAATTAGTGTTTTGGCCATATATGTATTTCACATCATAAAAAAACTAACGATATTAACTCTTAGTTAGTAAGGAATCGTTGTATGAAAATAAAGTCAAAGTTAAGAGTGTTTATAAACATTTACTGAATTGAGATAAACTTCGGCTAATAAATAAAAGTTGAGATTGTTAAAATCAAATAATCCTAATAAAAATAATCTTATATCATTATAACATGTACATAAATAAAAACATAGGCTTAAGATCTAAGTTAACTACGTGTCAGAATTACTAAATTAACTATTATATTAGATAATTTCTATAGACTCAAGTTATAGCGACAAGTCATTCACCTTTTGGTCATTTCTAACAGATGATCAATCATTCACTTGGTCATTTCTAACTATCGTTATTAGTAATACTTTTAGTTTACAACCCTACATGATTCCACTGCTTTGTTTTTTTTGTTCGTTTGGTAATCATGAAATATTCTAAGTATTAAATATATTTAAACGATAGGACGTAATGATATATACTATATAAATATTCTTATTTTAGTCTCGTAAATAGTTTTTTTAACAACTTTCTTACTTTTAAAAACGACCTAATTTTAGATTTGTAAGGATCTAAAAGTCACATTATTAATTTGTGAGGGCAATCATTAATGTTAATAGACTCAAAGGCATTAGGCTGTTGTATAAACAGTTATCAATAATATGCAATGGTTTAAGGGCTTTCCTTATTCGATATAAACATACGCAGAGCCCCATCTCACGAAAACTCGATTTGTCTTGAGCTCTTAAAACTCGACTAATTTAAAGCTTTATTTCTAAAGTGCGATTCTTCTCAAGCTCTATTTACAAAGAGCTTTATTTCAAAATCTCGAGTTCATACTTTCTTATTATTTGTTTTATACATTTACATATATTCTTATATATTTATAATTATTATTTTATATATATTGACTATATAATTGATTATTATCATCATTATTATATATATAATAAATATTTTCATTCAAGGAAATACTTAATTTTAAATAAAAATAATATAAACAATAAGCTATTTAGGCTCGTGATCTTACATTCTTACTCAAGCTCATTAAAGCGAAGCTTGGGCTTAGACTTATTAAACGAGTTTATTTTAGACTCATAATCATGCTTGAGATTGTTTAAACTCAATTAAATTCTAGCTTTTAGTAGCGGATCTTCAGACTTGGCTCATTTACACACGCACACATATTATAAGCATTGTAATTAACAAAAGACAAAGTCGTTGCAATTCCTTATAGTTAGAGTTTAGAGTAACTAGTTGATTTAGTTGTATTGATTAATTAGTAAGTGGTATTTAGTTGGCAGTTAGTCTTTAAACCATTATAAATAGATGGCTAGTTATGATGTAGCAACTTGCAACTTATAATCTCAATTTTCTTTCAACCTTTTTCTATTTTCTCTCTAGATTTAGGTCATAATACATTATATAAGATTTACAATAATATATATCCCATTAATGAATTGAGTGGGTACAAAACTTACACTAAATATAGCAAACATTGACATTGTTGAGCCCCATTATAATAAGAGTATATCATCATGAATGCCTATAACAAGCACAATCTGGCCGACACTTGTTCTATTGGATTTGACAAGCTTACTCTTGTGTTTTAATGGAGTCCAACGTGATGTCCACTTGTTCAGGTTTCTCTTCTGTGATTTTACCCCTCATCTCTTTACTCTTTCCCCATAAAACACTGTACAATCCCCCTGCTAGTAACACGGCCCCACAAACACTGCAAACAAGACACGTGACCGGTTTATCACTGAACTACCAACCCAATTGATTTTGATCAGATTGTAATTAGTGATTGGTGTGGTAACATATGCTCCATCGAGTATCATGTCATTGTTTGACAAGATTAAATTTGTTTGATACGTATTATTGGATGTTTTCCTAATGAAATTTATGACCTAGGACTTTGAAACAATGGTAAGGTTGCAGTCATATGTGATATGAAAAGTAAGGATACATAAATCAGACTTAAAATGATTGAAACTCTCTGGATTCATACATACATGAGTCTTGTGCATCGAATTAATCCTTTTAGGATTTCAAGAGTACATGAGTGTTATAAAAGGTATGTTCAACAATGTCTAAGGAGGCACTTACAACATGCGCGGAACTTTAGGGGCTTGGGTCTAAAAAATTTTGTATTTAGAAGTGTTTAACGTCATAATTTTTATAGTTTTACTTCCTACATCAAGTGAGAATCGCTTATGATCTCAAAATGCATAGCCTAAATCGAGTATATTTGATTCTTGGATGACTTATATACTAACGCTAACTTGATAAACACCTTTTAAAGCAAAATGCATCTTCTCTATGATTTTCATGCTTAAATTGGACCAGCCTCAAATGTTTTACTAAGGGGCCCCATCCCAAATTCATAGTTTTGAAAAGAAAAGCATATTAATTTGTTGTTTTATCACCGTATTTATATAATTCATGGTTTTGAAAAATTGTATTCAATGGTTTTAGAAGTATAATTTATGGCTTTGAAAATATAAATTAAAATCTATACTGTATTACTTTTTATCTAATCTATAGTTAAACTAAATCTAGCATAAAAAATTAGTGGTATTCTTTTTAATTTTCATACTAGTTTGCTCTACTTGATTCACCGTATTTTTTACTCTTAGTTTCTATGAATTGCTTTTAATTAATGGTTTCAAACATGTTTTCTGACATTTTCATGTTATTTAATATCTTTGCCTAACGTGATTTGACACTACTCATTTATGCTTGAACCATTTTTCACCCTCACTTAGCACGATTTTTTTCCCACTATTTTCAAGAAGTTATAAATTGAAATCAATGGATGTAAGATTCGAATCATTATTTTTGCATGATAAGCCACCAGATATTTCTAGTAGCATTCTTTTTCGACCTTGTATTTTATCTAGCATCTTACAAATATGATGGGAAAAATTGTGGTTGTTTTGAGAAAACTCGAACCTTCCGACGTAAAGGGTTTCCTTCCACAAGAACGTCGAGACGATTGCTGTGATGATGAGGGCCAAAGGAGTGAACATCGCAGTGAATACTGGCCCTCTCTTCTCTATCGACCATAGTTGCAGCCAATATGTCAATGCCGTCACAATTACTCCCTGTCATTTTCCAAACAACAACAACTCGATATAATCGTAGTTCAATAAAAAAAAATGTCCAATAATATAAATGTAAAGCTAAATTGAAAGTGAACCTAAAAGGGAAGTAATACTTTAATTTTTTTAAACAGATAGAGTGCATGGTGACTGCATGCATGACAGAAACATTTATGCATATATGGCCCATTTCATTTAGCTTTTGTTCGACCCCCAACGTCTAAAGTTATGGACTATGTGTTTGGTCCGGTCTATCGTGGGAAACCTTTTTATTGGTCGTTCTGATGCCGGTGTTTTTGAGTTTACACTTTAACGCACCATAGTAGTGGGTCTAAAAAACACGGTCATGAAAGCACCCGCCCACCCTACCCCGGCTTTGCCAGTCACAGGCAAAACCAGCTCAAAAAACGCTTTTAAAACGCCCATCCTCTCTCCCCCAGCCTCTTATCTTGAGTCCCTCAGTATTATTAATTTCCTCTCTTCATTATACGTCTAAACAGACGTATTATGGATGCACGCTCTAATCATTTTACTTTTGAGAAACCTTGTTCACATAGGATCCAATGGTACGTTGTTTTCGTATCTTGGACAATGGACATAGGCAACTTAGCAACTCTATAACCGTAACATATGATATGATATCTTTAACTTCGATAGTAAAGATCTCACATACGTATAACTCAAATAAAAGATATAATAAAGAAAAACAAATACTATTAACCCATATTTTATGATGTTCTTCTAATGATGTGGATTATGATTATATCAAATCAGTAGATGACACCTTTCTTTTACTAAAAATATAGTCATTACTACATAAAGATATCCGTAAGATTTTGGTTAAGCAAAGTGACACCTTTAACACTAATATAAAAGTATAATAGATGTCTAATAAATGTTTCTCATCATTACTACTTGACACTAGGGATAGCGATCTAACTGCATAGTGGAAGTTAAGTATAAAAATCAAAATAATATATCAGTTGTACGGAATAATGATTCCGTTAAACCTTAATTTACGTTAAAGTTTTTAACTTGTAAAGTACAGGGTTATTTCTATAAATTTGATTTGTTATCCTCTTAATCCATTTGGTGATATTCCAAGTATGCAAAGACATTGATGTTAATAATATTCTGATTATACCATGACATAAACATTATACATTATATAAAGCTATTAATTTTTTAAGGTAGAAGATTATCACGTTTACATGATTGTGCTAATAACAACTGTTCATCGTTCGTCTCACAAACTTGCTTTTTTTAAACAAGTTAAAGGACTTTAATATATTAAAATCACGCGAGTATATTTTCTATAAAATAAAAAAATATATTGTTTTTTTCGTATGTTATTTTAGTTGATGCAACCTCTATCCTCTGGAATAGAGGCATGTACTCTCATCTCACTCTCCCGATTCTACGTTGCCTGGGTACGTTGAAATTATATGTTAACACATAAAGAAACATGGTAATTAATCAAGAATTAATAATATGAATGGTTCTTCGAAAGTAAAATTACTTACACAATAAGCAACAGAAAGAAGATTAACATCCCATCTAAGTATCCATGCAGATAGGTTTCTTTCCATGGCTATGGCTGCAACTGCTGCTTGCATCACACTAAAAAAACACTGAAGTGTGATTAGTGATAGCTTTGCAGGGTACTCCTTCATAATAGGTGCCTGCAAGAACACAAATTAAGAAGCAAAATCATAAAACTTGGAAGTCATTAGTCGACTTTATTATCTGTTATAGTTATTATCATTCGATTTATCATGATCTAGTTTGTTATATTTTATTACTAGATTAATACGTCGTGTATTATACAAGTTACATTAAATAAAACATTAAATAGTTGGTAATGAAATTTATTATTAATTAAAACGGAATTTTGAGATAAGAAATAATTGAATTTACGTATGAATAGAATATAGGAAATAAAACAATGATATATTGTTTTGAACTTTTGCTTTTTACCCTTTTTTTATAATTAAATATTTTGTTTCAAAACAAATTATTTTTAAAAAATGTCGATTTAAAAATTTTCTTATTATAACTCTGAATTATAATTATTTTCTTTTATAGAAAAAATATTTTTTAGAAACACCATTTTAAAATATTTCATATATTTAAAAATATTTGATGTTTTATAAAATTTTCTTATTTTTAAATTTTTGTTTCTTTAGAAGTTACATTTATAGAAACACCTTTTTCTTAATCTGTCTATAAAAAGCTATTTTTAATCTTAAAAGAAATTAAATAATATTATTAGTATTTAAAGTAATTATTATTAAACCGAAAAATTAAAAAGCTATTTTTAATCTTAAAAGAAATTAAATAATATTATTAGTATTTAAAGTAATTATTATTAAACAATAGAGAAGAGAGAAGAGAGAAAATTAAAATTAAATTACCTAAAATTGTGTCAAATGTCTTTTTAAATTCTTCTTTTATCACATTATAGTTTGAATATTATGATGATTATTCACTTATTCTCGTAACTATCTATCTATATATATATATATATATATATATATATTTAAAGAGGTGTTATCCATGTATGAAAAACACTGAATGTTTTCATGGTATCAAAGTATTAATATTCCTCAAATCACCGAATAATTCTCAAGCACTTAAAGACTTAATTACTTATGAAAAACTTGAATGTGTAGATCAAAATTTACCTGCATAATGCCCCAACAAGACCAAAGAAAATTCGCGCAAAGCATCGTAAACGGGCCTTTTATAAACTCCGATTTCGAACCAAATTGTTCTTTCATTGATCCAACTTCACCACCTGTTGTGTACCATGACATGAAGTTCAAACTTGGTCCTCTAACAAAAGCAAACACAAGAGCCCCAGAAACAGACACTATGGCTCCTATCAGTTTTGCCCATCCATACATTTCTTTTATGTACATTCTCTCAATCCTATAATTATTTAATCAAACAAATGGAGTTAATTAGAGTCATTAACAATCTAGCCTGAGTGAAGAGTGAACATATATACCTTAGAATAAGCGCGATCACAAAGGTTATCGCGGGGATCAGGTAGTCGAGGCAGCAGCAAAAGTTGCAGATGTATGCTCAAGAGCATGATAATAAATATTCATACATATCGCGATCCTGGAGAAATTTGCATATAAGTTCTTTCATGGTATTAGAGCATTTTAACAAAATAAGCCAGAATTTGTATACATATTTCGGTTGATAGTTAAATACCCTATTAAAGAACTGAAGAATATCTTCCATATTAAAGTATAGGATAAATGAGCTACATTCTTCCTGCACAAAGTTAAAAAACCTCAAGCTTTATCATAATTATTAAAGAATGAATATATAGGATGAAATTTTGGACCTTTCAAAGAAGTATGCGAATGGGGCTAGCGCGAGAGTGGCGAAAGCTTGACGATAAACGACGAAAATGAAAGGATTCATCCCTGAAGAAATGGATGCTTTGGACAACAAAGCCATGCCTGCATATATTGCTTGAACGATAAACATCGCGATATATGGTTTGTGGTTCTCGTAAGCTATTACAAGTTTTGGTGAATTCATCATCGTTTTGTTTGAACTTTGGTGGGTTTGATGAATCTTTTGGTTTAAGTTTGATGTCTTGTGGACTTCAGCAACTCTTTTATTTATAGAGAAGCCTGAGAACACAAACCAAATATACTTTTGTCACTTTAAAGATATTGAAGGGTTGAAGCTAGTTAGTTGATCATACGTGTAGATTGAATGCTTAATGATATTTTAATGTGTATAGGTCCTGGTGGAGATCTTTTTCTTTCTTTTCTTTATTTTGGTATCTAGTGGTTTTGAAAAATTAATATAACACACGTCAATATACTATGTATTCACCTCTTAGTTAAGCCTATAGTGAAAATTAATGAATAAAATGGTTTATACATCCACCACTCTTTACTTTTGACAATTTTTTTATTTTTTAAATCTTAACAATATTATATATATTAACAATAAACAAGTATGACTTAAACATAAAAGAACTTGAATGTTCAGTATAAAATATATTTTTATGAAACTTATACTATTTAGAAAAATACACCAATTCAAATTGAAAACACTTGAATGTTCAGTATAAAAAAATAAAATTAGTTCTTATTGTTGTTGGGTAGTCGAAGGGTGTATCAAACTATATTCAAACAATAAGAGAGGAACTCCTTAGATAACGTATCAAGATCTTAACAACTAGAAACAAAGGATGCCACAAATAGGGTATTCCTATCAATAACAACACCTGAGGTAAACAATTTTCAAAGGTCTCCAACAGCTATAGAATTGGTTTTAATTTTGTGCGCGTGCATTTCATGTGTGTGTGTACGCACACGTGTGATTCCTCCTCTACTACACCAACATGTTTTTGAAGGTAAAACAGTTAGACATTTGGTCACTTGATTTAGACTTTAGTGACATCTTTTGATGTGTTATTGACAATTTTCTTGTAGTGGAGCAAATGCCACAATTGTGTTGATATTTGCTTTAAGATGTTGATTATATCTAGAAACATAGATAAAAACATGAAACTATAATCATGTTTACTCAATCTCAAATTAAACTAAACATCAAAACAATAAAATTTACTTGTGGGAATAGAGATCTTTGATGAAGATGATGAAGCCATGATCTTGAGATTCATTCCCGTTATGATGTTTAGAGGGATCGATGGATGATCTTGAGAGAAAAGTTATTGGTATGTTTTTGTTATCTCCTTACTCCTTTTTTATAACATCTAAGGGGAAACCCTAATTATAATTGCGGGGTATTTCCATCAAATAACCCCCTTATACTATTAGGGATTAATTATATCATTTGGTAAAACTTATTTAAATGATCCGTAGGTCACATATTACGGGTTATTTCTAACATTCTCCCACTTGGCCGAGTGATCATTTTGATGAGTATACATAAGTTTGGCCAAGTTAGACACTCATCATGTTTCATATTAAAACTTATAGCAAATAGTTACAGTCATTCGAATTAATGTTAATCCAAGACCCCCAACAGTCATACTAAAGTTTCAATATAAAACATTAAACATAAAATCAAAATGACTTAAATAAACCCTTAATGTACAGTATTTATCTGCACAAATTTGTCTATAGATCATAAAGCGCACATATAAGTTATAATAGACAAAATAAATGTTTGAGGAAATCACATTAATCATAAATGCATACTTGATATGCTATTATATAAGGTCTCTAGTAAAACCCATCCTTGTTACGAGTTCTTGGAATGTTTTGGGTGGTAGATCTTTAGTCATCGGATCCGCAAGCATATCTTTTGTGCTAATGTTCTCGATACAAAGATTATTTTCCTCTACTCGTTCTCGCACGAGCAAATATTTTGTATCAAGATATAAACCAGCTCCACTCGAACTGTTACTATTCGAGAAACTAACGGCAGCTGAGTTGTCACAGTAAATCTTTAACGGTCGTGATATGGAGTTAACAATTTTGAGCCCGGTAATAAGATTTCTTAACAACATCCCATGGCAAGTTGCATTATAAACTACAACGTATTCTGCCATCATTGTTGAGGTTGTTGTCAACTGCTGCTTATGACTCCTCCATGAAATAGGCCCGCCTGCTAACATAAAGATATACCCGATGTTGATTTCTTATCATCTTTGCATTTAGCAAAGTCAGAATCAGAATAGCCCACCACTTCTAAGTTATAAGTTCTTCTATATATCAACTTATACTCTTTTGTCCCTTGAAGATATCGCAATACTTTCTTTGCTGCTTTCCAATGATCTAGGCCAGGATTAGATTGATATCGGCCTAGCATTCCAGCAATATATGCAATATCAGGACGAGTACAAACTTGAGCATACATTAAACTTCCCACTACTGAGGCATAAGGTATCAATTTCATCTACTCCTCTCATCCTCTGTTTTTGGACATTGAAATAAACCAAAAACGTCCCCTTTAACTCTGGAGCAACTGAGGGAGAGCAATGTTGCATATTATAACGTGTAAGGACACGTTCAATATACGCCTTTTGAGACAATACTAACGTCCCATTGGCTCGATGTCGGTGTATTTCGATGCCTATTACATAAGAGGCTTCTCCGAGATCTTTCATGTCAAAATTACGTGAAAGTAATCGTTTTGACTCATGCAACAAATCTAAACTATTACTTGCCAATAGAATGTCATCTACGTAAAGGACAAGTATAGCAAAATTGCTCCCACTCATTTTGAGGTAGGTGCCTTGATCCACTTGATTTTTTATGAAACCTTGTTTCTTCATAATTTCGTCAAATTTTAAATACCACTGACGTGATGCTTGTTTTAATCCGTATATGGATTTCTTTAACTTACATACCAAGTGTTCTTTGCCTTTAGGTTTGAAACCTTCAGGTTGGTTCATAAACACATCCTCATGTAAGTCACCATTAAGGAAAGCGGTTTTAACGTCCATTTGATGTAACTCTAAATCAAAATGAGCTACTAAGGCCATAACGATCCTTAAGGAATCTTTTCGTGAAACAGGTGAAAAGGTTTCCTGATAGTCAATTCCCTCCTTTTTGAGTATAGCATTTAGCAACCAATCGTGCTTTATGACGTTCAATATTACCATTCGGGTCTAATTTGGTTTTGAAAACCCATTTACATCCTACGGGTTTAACACCCTTGGGTAATTCAACCAATTCCCAAACGTCATTCTTATACATGGAATCAAGCTCATCAATAATAGCTTTATTCCATTCAGACGATTGATCACTACTAATGGCTTCATTATAGGAGGTTGGATCGTTACACTTTCCTAAATCCAAATCAGCTTCATTTAGGTAGGTTATATAATCATCAAAATTAGTAGGCCTTCTAGACCTTGATGACCTCCGTAGCTGATTTTTAGGTTCTGCAGTTTCAATAGTCGTATGAGGGACTTGCTTTGTGGATTTGATGGTGCTTCGTTTACAGAATGTTTGGAGCAACATGAACTTCTGAGGAAACATGAGATAATGGTACAGTGTTTTGTAATGGTGCAGCGTTAAGTACAAGAGGTGTAATAGGAGGTAAGTGTAGAGAGCCCATCCCCCCTCCTCTTGCACTTCTTGTAAGTCAATGTCATGACTTCCAGTGCTCCCACTAACCTTAGAATCCTCTAAAAACACAGCATGACGAGTTTCTACGATGCGAGTCGTATGAGAGGGACAATAAAATCTATACCCTTTTGAATGATCAGGATATCCTAAAAGAAACAACTGACTGTATTCATGTCAAGTTTTCTTTGTTGAGGATTATAAAGCTTAGCTTCGGCTGGACAACCCCATACTTTCATATACCTTAAGCTAGGTTTTCTTCCTGTCGAAATTTCAAATGGAGTTTTAGGGACAGACTTAGAAGGAACTCTATTTAGTATATGAACAGCTGTCTTTAATGCCTCGGTCCATAAAAATTCAGGTAAAGAGGAGTTTGCTAACATACTTCTAACCATGTTCATTAGGGTACGGTTTCTTCTCTCAGCTACACCGTGCTACTGAGGAGTACCCGGCATGGTAAATTGGTTTACAATCCCGTGTTCTTTACAAAATTCAAAGAAAGGACCAGGAGTTTGACCAATATCAGTATGTTTACCATAATACTCACCACCTCTATCTGATCTCACTATCTTTATTTTACGATCAAGTTGATTTTCGACTTCAGCCTTAAAGGTTTTAAACATGTCAAATGATTCAGATTTATCCTTGATTAAGTACAAGTACATATAACATGAGTGATCATCTATAAAAGTGATAAATGATTTATGTCCAGATATTCCAATAGGATAAGGTCCACTAATATCAGTGTGTATGAGTAATAGTAAACCGGAACTCCTGACGGCACCTTTTTTAGATCCATTAGCCATTTTACCTTTAAGGCATTTAACACATGTTTCAAAATCAGAGAAATCAAGATTTCGTAATACTTCATCCTTCACGAGTCTTAACATGCGATCTCGTGATATGTGGCCTAAACGTTGATGCCACAACATGGATGATGTTTCCAAATCTCGTTTTCGTTTGTTAATATTTTCATTTACATTATATGATAACAATGATTTTGAAAATTGATCATCTAGTTCTAACTTATAGAGATTTCCATCCAGATAACCATAACCACAGACATGAGAGTTTAAAGTAATAGTGACTTTGCCACGAGCATGCAAAATTTCATAACCATCATTGTCTAACTTTGGTACAGATACTAAGTTCCGAGTAATCCTCGGTACATATAATGTATCATAAAGTTTAATACAATGACCAGTTTTCATTATTAATAGCATGTTTCCTACGACTTCAACGTTAAGTTCATCACCATCTCCCACCTTAATTGTCCTTTGGTTTCTTTCCAGCTTCCGGATTGTAAGGAATCCCTGTGTTGAGTTAGTAACATGAACCATAGAACCAGAATCAATCCACCATGTGTTAATTGGAACGTTAACATTAAAGGACTCAAATATCATAAATAGATGGTTACCTTTCTTAGCCAGCCACTCCTTCAACTTAGGGCAATCTCATTGGGTATGTCCCTTATTGTGACAGAATTTCAGCGAGATTGTCCAAAGGAGGCATTTGAGCTGGAAGCTGCACTTGTACCAGCCTTATGGACTTTGGAGCTTTCCCCTTTGAAGTTTCCCTTTCTCTTTAATGGTTTAATGGTGGTAACATGAACAACATCAGGCTTTTCTAGCTTCAGACGTTCTTCCTCCTGCACGCACATTGCTATCAACTCACCCATTGACCATTTTTCTTTTTGGGTGTTATAGTTGATCTTAAAAGCATCAAAGCGTGAAGGAAGAGAAATCATAATAAAATGTACTAGAAAACCATCACTGATTTCCATGTCTAAGCTCTTGAGTTTATGAGCCATGTCATTCATCATCATTATGTGTTCACGCACATTATTAAACCCATCATACTTTGTAGTAAGCATCTTCAGAATCAAAGTGCTCGCATGTGCTTTAGAAGATCATTTAAATTGTTCCTTCACTGAATTCGGATAAGTTTTAGCATTATCTGAATCAGGTATTGCTCCCCTAATAGCAACAGAGATGGAGTTTTTGATTACCATCAGAGACATTCTGTTAGACCTCTTCCACTTTTCATACTCTTGTTTTTGATCTGCGGTACTTTCAGCAGTAAGAGTAGTAGGAGCGTCATGTCTCAAGGCATAATCAAGATCCAACATGCCAAGAGTAAGTTTAACAGAATCCCTCCATGAGATGGAGTTTGCCCCAGTTAAAACTTCAATTCCAAAGTTAGGAGTGATAGTGGATGCTAAATTGATACAAGTAGTAAAGAAGTTAAAGTGAGCTAAATTTTAGGGTAATCAAAATAAATAAATAAAACAGACATAATTAATACGTTGAAGATAAAACCTATTATAACACCAAAATAATAGGCTAAAATAAAGTTCTAGATGAATATTGGTTTCGCGTTGGCTTTGACCAAAATTCAAATGTTATGAACAAATTAAAGTAACGTTCTACTTGCACAATGGCTTTGCGTTGGCTATGACCAATGTGCAAGCGTTATGAACAAACTAAAGTAAAGTTCTAAATGAATGTTGGCTTCGCGTTGGCTATAACTAACATTCAAGTATTATGAACACAATTATAGTAATGCATATAAATACGACACATCACCTTTGGGTAGAAGTGTAATATCTATATTAATTTGCCAACATTCATCATGTGTAGTATCAAACAACTAGCCTTTGGGTTTATCATATGACGATACACATAGTTATATAATTATATAAAATCGTAACGTTAAACTTTAATGTCAAACCAAGTGATGCACCGTTGGGATTAATCACTTAATCATCATTGAAGTTACTATTTTTTTATTTGTATGTCAAAATATATGAAACATAAGTACATTATATGTTTCTACAAATAAAAATCATTACTAAAAAAAAGATTTTGCAGTTTGAAGTAATTTGCAAATTGATTAAATATGAAATTCATTAAAAACTATTAAAGAGTTTTACAAATAAAATGATATTTATGTTGTAAATAATTCATAGAAATGTAAAATAATTACATTCTTGAATATAGGTGAAGACTGATTTAAAGAATCTAAATGGGTTATTAATGTGTTTTCATTTACTGAAAATTAAACAGTTACAAAAAAAATTCAAAAATTTATTTCCATGAAATAATTTTATTCCATTAAAATAAGTTTAGTTTAATAAGGAAGTACAAACTGAACTTTTTTTTAATTCAAGTCAAAAAATAATTTTATTGATTACAGAATCTTATCTTATTAAATTTTCATTTATTATTATAAATATTAAATGTATAAATTTTTATTTATTATTATAAATATTAAATGTATATATGAAGATATATATAGTATCCAAAACTGATACAAAAGTTATATATTAAGAATGTAATAATGATGATAGAGAGCATGGTTGACATTTTTATGGCATAAAATAATTGAATTAGAATTTCTCATATATAATCAAAACTTATGCTAATGTTATTTAAGGCAAAATTATTTTTCTTATACTAAACCTTATAATTTATTTTCAATCGAGGTAAGTAGTTTTGAAAAAATTAAGTCTTTAAGTGCGTTCGTAAATTGCCGAAACCCAAATGTTTTCTTAACATCAAAATAAATCAGTTTATGTAATTACCTCGAATAACAAAAACAAAATATATAAAATCATTCCATGTGAAAGTTTTCCACATACGATATCATCATTCATAAAAAAAAATTGAAAAATTTTGATCGGGGAGCATAGTATAAAATCAATATGCAAGTAACATGATGAATTATTTTGTCATTTACCCATTGATGAGTCCATGATTTCAATTAATTATATGATTTTGATTAGTTATATACAAATCTTTATGTCAGCACTATATAAACAAAATCATGGTATTTGATTACGATAAAATAAACTTATGATGTAGTTTTAAATATAATCAAAATCGTTTGTTTTGATTCATCAATCACCAATTTACAATGGGTTTATTCATTAATCGGTAAAGTTGATTTTAGTTTCTATGAACTCGTATCATCACAATAAAAAAAATATAATCAACATTATGCTCTGATACCACATGTTGATTATATCTAGAAACATAGATGAAAACATGAAACTATAATCATGTTTACTCAATCTCAAATATAAACTAAACATCAAAACAACTAAAACTTACTTGTGGGAATAGAGATCTTTAATGAAGATGATGAAGCTATGATCTTGAGATTCGTTCCCGTTATGATGTTTAGAGGGATCGATGGATGATCTTGAGAGAAAAATTATTGGTGTGTTTTTGTTATCTTCTTACTCCTCTTTTTATAACATCTAAGGGGAAACTTTAATTATAATTGTAGGGTATTTCCATCAAATAACCCTCTTATACTATTAGGAACTAATTATGTCATTTGGTGAAACTTATTTAAATGATCTGTAGGCCACATATTACGAGTTATTTCTAACATAATAAGCTAAAGAAGTGGAGCGAACATATTTTGTTGACATTATTCAAGTAGCATTTTGGATCTTGGTGTCATGCTAGTAAGTTATAAGTTTATTTATTTTCTTACTCCTTTTAATTATTATATTATGTTGAAAAAGCATTTCTAAGGGTCTCTTAGATTATTGCTAAGTTAACTTTTGTATTCATGGGCAATTTGCCTTGAAAACTATGATGTCTTTCGCCTCTCTCTGCTAGAAAGGATCTATGTCATTCGACAGATATTAGTGTGACTTTATTACTCATGTTCTTAAAAATTATATATTTTTCTTTCTTCATATTTAAAATTACATAATTTCTCAAAACATAAGTTTTCAACTGAAAAATTATGTAATTTTATAAGTTTAAAAAAAGTATATGCAATTGCACCTTATAAATGAGACATGTATGATAGTATGAGTAAGTGGTAATGTTCAAAACTACAATTCTAATAATTGTAAATGATTGCTTTATCTTTTTCTAGTTTTCCTTATAATTATGACATGTTTTATTTTTTTACATGCAATCCACATGTCGTGTATATAATATTTTCGTATTTGAATTTTAGTGCAACATAATTACATTTGCACAATCGTAGTATATGTGAAATTTATAAGCCATACAAACATGTGAAATTTATAAACAGTTCTCTTTGTCCCACTTCAAATTTAAATGCACGTGAATGACCAAAATTTATACATAAATATTTTACATGAGATAAGATAAATAAATAAGTCAAACTAGAATTAATTAAAATTTAATATTTACATGAGATAAGTGAAATTAATTCATCTTTACCTTTATATTACGTTCTAATTTAAATATTTAAGATTAACCCTATCTAAACTTTCATTATTTCATATATAGATGACTGACCTCATAAGGTCATGTATATCTATGTATGTGATATCATGCATTGTCAACATAGTTATAAAATAAAAAACTACTAAAATGTTTAGAAGAAAAGAAAAGAAGAAACAAATACATGAAGTATTCTAAATAATGCTATTTATTATATTAGCTTATAAAAACACACATGTAACAACCGGCCCCTCGTACCACTTATATTGTTCGTTTTGCTCACGAAAAGCTTACAGATTTGTTTTTATTGCCCGGGTGAAGTCTTTCTAGGGAGGTCACCCATCCATAGCCAATTGCAAGTCTCAAAAGAGTTTGGGTTTTACCTTAAAAAAAACTATAAATGCGAGAGTCCAACGGGTTGAGATGATTCCTACGGAGCTCCGATTTACTTGTCTAGATTGTTTGATTAATATGGCCATGATTCTTTTGAGTTTTGAGTATGCTAGGGTTACTTTCTTCCATTTTTTTATACCAAAAACTAACCTTTCTTTTAATTTGCCTTACTACCATTTTAGTATTAGAAGAATAAACGAATTAGAGGACTTATCATTACAACATGTGATGTATGCCATCCACATCACTTTTTCTTAACCATGCAAGTCCATTTCTTTTTAATAAGTACTTTAATTTTTTGAACAATGATAAATACTTTAATTGACACATATTTATCAATAGTATCAAATGACAATGACCTGACTATCTATCGAAATCAAGAGGGTTGTAAAGCGGGCTAGCAAATCAAGAAACTTGTCGTGAACAATTTTGATAGAAATGAATGAAACAAAATTAAAAGGTTTTCTCCGACCTAATTTAGGATCTGTAAATAATAACTTTTGATAATAATTTTAGAGTTAATTGTTATTTTTGTCACTTAGTTTAGTTATTTAATTTTGTCATTTTTATACAAAAAAGTCTTTTTTACCTTTTGTAGGTCCTTGACTTTTTAAAAAGTTAGTAATTTTTATCTAATTTCGTTAAATCAGTTAATTAATTGTTTTTTTCTAAATTAAAGACATCATTATATATACAAATCATTTAGTTTAACTTAATGACTTAAAAATCTCTAACTTACAAACACAGTGTTAACTGATAAAAGTAACAATTAACTCATAATCTTATGAAAATTTTTATTTTATGCATTTTAAGTTGCATATTCATATTCGATGCTAGGTAGGATTTAGTGATTTGCCATACGAGTATGTGAGTGATATCAGGATGATGGTTATATTAAAATTGATTGACCTTAATTTTATATCATATTACAACTAGCCAATGACATCATATAAAGAAAAACTAGCCAACGACATCATATAAAAAAGAATTAATTAAGAGTAGTCATATACGCTTAATATAGTATGTCTAAATGAATTCAACGTATCATAAATGGATTAGACAACTTATATCGTCGCGCATATATTCTTATATGTTATTTTAAAGTACTTGAGAAAATATGTACTATTTAAGATTTATAACAATAACTATTTTTATCAAGATAAGAACATATGATTTGATAATGTCGAGCTTGTTGTAATAGTTTATTTATATTTAAGTTATAGTTTAGTGTAATAATGTATATCATATATGGAGCTAGAATATATATAATCATGCTTTACCCTATAAATTATATAAAGAAAAATACAGCAAATTAACATTATCCATTATAATTTAATTATTGTATGAAGTAACAATTTCTCATTTATTCATGTACTCATAATAGAATACAGTTTTGACGTTGTTTATTCTAAATCGGTGGACGTGTAACAAAAATGTGCTAACAAAATGACAAAGAGGTACTAACAAAATGACAAAACATGAACATTAACTTCTAAATGTATGTATGTGTAATATGCTTTGATTAGACTTTTTAATAATAATAATAATTATTATTATTGTATTTTTATAGTTAGTTAAAAATTGTTTTATTATTATAATATAGAAACTCTTGCTAATATATTTTTTATAATATAGAACAATATTTTAGACATATGATTTGTTTTAGCCGCATATGTTAGACTCATCGATGACCACGTAACATGTCAAATAATATACGAGTGATTCTAATACTACTTGTAACACTTGACGCCCGTATTATCAATTAGCTCCCAAATGCCCAAAACATGTTTGTGTTATTAACAACTAGACTTTACTTATGAACGTAATAATCTTTTTTTATCACAACAGATGTTAAATGTATAAAGTGACACAAGTTATATATGAATTTCATATCAAGCGTTAAATGAAAACATAAAACAAATTGTGTTGGTTGATCTTAAGTAGCACCATTTTTAACCACTTTATTATTACCCCGTTACGTACTAACTCGAGAATTAAGGTATATTACTTTTACGTGATATATTAATTTAGATCACTAAATTTAATCATTTCTTTAATCACAAATTTTTATTATTTATCACGTTTATATATTAGACAAAAAAGCTAACTTACGATGGTTTCTTATTTGGTTAGTTAGCATGTGCAGAAAAAAGATATCATTTAATGTTCTTTTTTCTGGCTAACTTTTACAACATTTACAAATAATATATTGACGGATGGATCATCTTCTTATATGCTTTTAAAATTGGGGCTCGAAAATTATTGTTCATACTCCTTTACCAAAAACAAAAGCATAGAGTTGCGTAGAAAAAGAATATTATATAGCTTTTGGTTTCTACTCGTGCTTTATGAACATTAATATATATGTGAGAAAACAACATGGAAGTTATTTTCATGACTTTTCTTATAAAGATAGAAAATTTTGGAAATATTGTGGACAGCGAGCCGATTAATGTGGCCGGTGGAGTATGAAGTTATGATTTTCGGTTATAATATAAGTCTAGAACTTTAAGTTCGGATAATAAGCTAATACCTCGTGTAAGTAAAGACATTAACTACTGTTTACTATTCGAATCTAACTAGAATGCATTAATATTTTATTTCAACAAAATTTAAAATATGAATCAAAGTTTGAATTTTGAATATATGATTTAGATTTGTATCACGCGTTGAAAATACACTAGCTAGGTCACACGTATATGCATACATATATGCGATAGCATGGATAGAACAAACTTTAGGTGTATATTAGTAGAGGGAAAGGTTCTTAAGAAAACCAATAGTTATGTGAAAACAAAAAAACACCATGGAAACCAATAACATAATTCACAACATTTTTGTTCCTTTAATTGTCTAAAGGTTATTTAAGTATTTTTTACATATATGTGACATAAACATGAATGAAGATTTTTACGTATACGTAACACTATTTTGAATGAAAACGGTTACGTATATGCAACCTATGTGTAACGTGTATGTAAAACTAAGTTACAGTTTTCATTTGAGTCATACTCTTATCCATATACGCATACACACATATATAGAGGGTGGTGATAAAAAATCTATACATTATATAATCGGTTTTATTGGTTTTCTTTAGTTTTCACAAAACAGTATTGTTTTTTAGGAAATCTCCTTTATTAGTACATATGGCTCTTATATAGTTCTTGATTTTTATGATATCATAAGTTGTAATATAACATCTAGATAGATATAACATCTTAGTTTCAATACATACTCGTTTTGTATAGCACGGAATATGAAACACAACTTTAAATCCATATATTACAAATTTTTGAAGGAAAATTATTACCAAAATGTATTATTTTAGAGATCCTAAAGTAGAAGAATAAAAGAAACCTTTTAATTTTTGTTCCATTCACTTCTTTGCAATTTTTCACGATAAGTTTCTTGATTTGTTAAGCCCGCTTTACAACCCTTTTGATTTCGATAGAAGGTCAAGTCATTATCATTTGATATTGTTTTGTTGATAAATATGTGTCAACTAAGACTTTCAATTAAAGTGTATATATAAAAAATGGACGTGATTAATAAGAAGTGAATGTTAAGGGTGTTAGGGATTCCAGTATAGATCAACATGTTAAAAAAAGAAAATATTGTGAGAGAAAATAAAACAAAGATAAACATAAGAGAATTAACGTAATACGATGATGTGACATGTCTTTGGGCTACAACTAGCGTAATTAGGTAACAACCCCTTCACCCTTGTGGTGGTGAGGGCATAACGCATCACTTGGGTAGTGCTAGGTAAGGGCGAGAACACTGCCACAACCCCAATTGTGTAGGGCCATCGGGTTAACACATGCGTGCAACAACCCAAACAAAAAGTTAGGCGCTAGACAAAATTTTAACCGTTGAATAGTCAAATGATTGTGGATTAACTTAACTAAATTTTCTTCTACAATCAATACAATGAAACCCAACGAAACCCAATGAAACCCAAGGCTTTCACCATCTTTGATTTTTCTAGTGACTTAAAACGTTGTAACTTTTTCTTTGTTGTTAAAGTTGAAAATAGTACTACACATGTTAAAATTCAATTAATGATTTTACTATTCATGTTGTAACTTTGTCTTTATTGTTAATCATGATTTTTTGGTCTGACTCCTGACAAAATTAACTTATAAAAATGCATGAAACAAAAGTTTACGGTTTGTTCTAACCGTGACCTTTTGGTGTTTTAATTTTTTTTCTCTTTTAATTATATTGGATAAAATAAATTTCTATTTAAAAATCTTTATCAACAAAACAAAAGTAAAATATGCTAAAAACTTTTTTACTAATTAATTTATTACTGAAAAAATTATGATGCCTTTTTTTATTCTCAAAATTGATGTTACAGTTTGCCAAGTAGTTCATGCAAATTTTAAATTGGTTTTATTGTTCAGTTTTATCGACGACGAGCGTTATACGGACTATCAATAAAAATATTACTTGAAAATTATAATGGATAAGGACCCAATGCCTGCCAAAAACTTTGTAAATAAAAAAATTCATAAAAAGTATGATTAAAAAATTATCTCCAATTGGTGGTGGTGGTGGTGGTGTATATTTCACGGTTTGTGCAAACTGTGATATATTTAGTTTAATATTTAATTTTTTTATCTTACTTTTTATGATTTTTTTTATTTAAGCAAAGTTTTTGGCAAGCATTGGGTCCTCATCCATTATAATTTCCAACTAATATTTTTATTGATAGTCCGTATAATACTCGCACGTTAATAAAAGTGAACGATAAAACCAATTAAAATTTGTATGAACTATTGGACAAATTGTAACGTCAAATTTTGAGAATAAAAAAAGATATCACAATTTTTTAATGATAAATTAATTAGTAAAAAAGTTTTTAGCATATTTTACTTTTATTTTGTTGATAAACATTTTTGAATAGAAAAGTTTTTTTTATCCAATACAATTAAAAGAGAGATTTTTTTAAAACACCAAAAGGTCACGGTTAGAGCAAACCGTGACCTTTTGTTTTCGATTCATGCATATTTATCAGTGTACTTTTGTCAGAAGTCAGACAAAAAAGTCACGGTTAGAGCAAACCGTCACCTCTATGTTCTCAAACTGTAGACAGTTAGATATGGTTTTCTTCAAAATTCCTACGGTGCGCCTAAAATTCTCCGTTGTTAAAGTTGAAAATAGTACTAAACACGTTAAAACTCAAATCATGATGTTACTATTTGTCACACCCGGCCCCTCGCATCAACAATATTGTCCGCTTTGCCCCCAAGGAGCTCACGGATTTGCTTTTGGTTGCCCGGGTGAAAACTTCCCAGGGAGGTCACCCATTCCTGGATTGCTCTCAGCTGAGCACGCTTAACTGTGAAGTTCTCCTCTCATCCACAGCCAATACGCCCAAAACACACTGTTGATGTTAAAGGCCAGACATTCCTTATGAACCAGGAATCTCTCCTCCCACGGCCGATGTGGGATATGTGTAGGGTGTCACAAGCACCCCCTGTTTGGACTCATCGTCCTCGATGAGCCGGAGAAGTCACCATCCTTGGTGAGGTATGTCCCACACCCCGAACGGCACATGAGTGGCTCTGATACCATTCTGTCACACCTGGCCCCTCGCATCAACAATATTGTCCGCTTTGCCCCCAATGAGCTCACGGATTTGCTTTTGGTTGCCCAGGTGAAAACTTCCCAGGGAGGTCACCCATCCTTGGATTGCTCTCATCTGAGCACGCTTAACTGTGGAGTTCTCCTCTCATCCACAGCCAATACGCCCAAAACGCGTTGTTGATGTTAAAGGCCAGACATTCCTTATGAACCAGGAATCTCTCCTCCCACGACCAATGTGGGATATGTGTAGGGTGTCACAAGCACCCCCTGTTTGGACTCATCGTACTATTCATGTGGGATATGTATAGGGTGTCACACTATTCATGTACTTTGTTTGTTAAGAGCATTAACATTGAAATCCCAAAAAATATATAAGTGTGTTTGGTATATTATATAAAATGATTTTGAGTGGTTGTGAGTAAATGAAAGAGAAAATATTATTGTTGATTAGTATATTTGAAGAATGTCTGTTCAATTCTTATAAACTTTTTTAATATTTTTGAAAATGATTATGTGTGAAGGAGAGAAAAATAAGTAATGATAAAAGTATAAAAATATTATTTAATTAAAAAAGAAACAGAAAATATAATGATTTTTAGTATAATTATATAAATAAAGATAAGAAATTCACTTTAAATTGACAAGCATATGATAGTTATATTATTTTTACAAAATTGACAAGCATTAAAAAATTAAAGTTCAAACTCTAGACATAAAACTCGAAAACAAATTGAGCTCACGCAAGCAAGCCCTACACGACACATTTACTCTAGCATAAATAATAGGAAACATGTGGATGGATAAAATGCTTAAACTTCATAATTCAAATATCATAGGTTAGTTTTAGTGCATATTGATCATTTTTTTTACTTGTTAAGTAAAGAGTAAATTACATGATATATCTTGTGGTTTATATGAAGTTGTGGAAATGATTCTCTGAATATCATTATTTGTTAATGTTATGGATGAAAACTTATTACCCATTTTGGCCTCAAAAGTACATTATTTAAAAACGAGGTAATAAACTTGTAGTTTCAAAAGGTTTAAATCATAGGGACCAGAACTGAAAGATACAACGGTTCTTTAATTTCTGGTTGTTATATAAAAGTAAAAAAAAGTTGTGTAACTTCAACTTCATGTGGTCCAAATGTGAGCAATAAACTTCCATTACAAAATATGTACCCATAGTGACCCTACTAAAAAATATGGACAATCAAAATCGATAACAAACGATGCAGTAATCTTATTGGTCCGACCCTAAGTCGTTGAAACTAATATTCATAGGTTTGACAAAGCACTTGGTTACATTGTTTTTCGGATCGGATCGGACCAGCCGGTCCGACCGGGAGCGGTGTCGTGTCCGGTCCGGTCTGGTGTGATTCGGTTTTTAGTGGTCGAACCGGCCAGTTCGTCTCGAACCGCTACCGGACCGGTTTTGGGTTTTTTTTTTTATTTTAATGGGTAAAAACGAGGTGTTAAACCATAAATTAGTACGTCGGATATACAAATATAGTTAAGTTTTATATATAACTATAAAAAATATATAAATCATATATAAAATACTTATATTTAATTACATATATAAATATAATTAAAATATAGTTAAATCCGGTCCGACCAGTCCGACCACTAAACCAGTAAGGCGTCTGATTCGACGTCCGATCCGGTTCTGAAAACATTGCTTGGTTAAGTCATAAGGATCTGAAATATTAGAAAACTTAAAGATTTTGTATTTATATTATTTTTTGATCTTTACTAGGTCAACAAAATCAGATTCAAACATTATGCAAAAGCTAAAAGTTAAAAAATGGTTGGATGCTTTTTGCAACTTAACGAAAATAAAAGTAAAAAAGGAAAATCATATTCATGTGAATGATAACATTAATTTTGGATAAAGTGTATGTGTGGAGGTATGAATATAAAATCAAATTATTTGTATCATTTTTAGGCAATTTTTTCCTTAAGTCGACATATTAAAAGCATTAACGATTGAAGCAAACAATTATTAATATTTTTCAAACATGACATTTACATGTTTATTCAAGCAACCTAACACTTGATGATCTAATAACTTTCACATTTTTAAGGTGTATCAATAGACCAACTTTGGAAGATGTATCCAAACAAATAGGACAACAATTCGATGTAATTTGAAACAATGAAACAGAAAATTGGAAGAAAATACATAAGTAAAAGAATATGAGCATGAATTTAAGAACAATTAGAAATATTTAAAAGGGTTGCTTGATTATGTGTAAAATGTAATAGTTTAATTTTTTTAAAAAGACAAGCTGACTTGTGATCTGATTTGACTCATCTCAATTTTAACGAGTAAAACTTGAACTCCAACCCACCCTGGTTTGACCGGCTAATCTACAACCCTAGCATCCAATCAAAATTCGAAACGAATGCTCCTCTTGACGCATGATTTGTTTCTTTTTTTTCACTCATCCATTTTCATTATGTTTATATCTCACTTTTATTTCCTTATCAATCATTTCTTTTTCTTTTATTTTTAATTACTTTATTTATCATAACATTTTATCTTAAAAGCATTTATTTATTTATATAGTAATTTTATAATTAAAAACTGTATTTCCTTATCAATTGAATTTTTATTAAATATTTTGTGAGATATTAGTAAAAGATTTTAAAAATCTTACTTATGTAAACAAGCTTATCAATCATGATAAGTGATATCCTTCGATAAACATCTTCTCAACTAATTCAAAGTAGATACTCTAAACTACCAGTAATAAACTCATATTTTCCTACGCCACAACTTTTACAATACTAATCCACATTTCTAAACTTTGTTTAGAGAGTTATTAAGCAATTTTGTTGAGAGAACTATCAAGATAACTAGTAGTAATTATATTAAAAGTTCAAGCTTTTAAATAATTTGGAGACACCTTAAAATTTTGTTTTCTAAACTATTGCTTTTAGAAATTTAAAAATTGTTTTATATAATTTTACTTTCTTTTGGTCGCAAGAGTTCTGTAAGCTTGCACTCACGTGACACAAATCACACAATATGCACTTTTAGTTTAACAAATAATACTTATTGTTATTTTTTTTAATCTTTTTATCATTTTTTGTTTTGGACGCAATAATGACATGGTCTTATGCTAACGACACAAGGTCTTAGGAATGTCTCAGTCTTGCGCTATGATGATTTTACCATTTTGGTTTTACCGATATGATGATTTTTCGTTTATTTTAAACGTAGTGAGCGTGGTCAGTTCAGACCGATCATCGCCAGTCCTACTTGCTCTGTGGTATTGTTACTCGACTCAAAACAAAACACCAAATTAATAAGAAAGTTATGTTTCACCTCTCTCGTTAACCTTGAAATTAGAATTCGAAGCCCGTGGTCTACTTACTGCATGTTCCGATTTTCGATCTATGCTCGTTTTTCATCTATAACCTAGCATATACATACAAGGTAAACATTCGATACCTATGTGTCTTACATTTCTACGATAAACCTACTAACATACGGTGAAATGGCCAAACGGGACCTTTTTGACACCGAAGGACCCAAATACCCAATTTCAAAGTTTTATAATTGAGTTGGGCCTTTTACACTTTTTGGGCCACGTATCAGCCCAAACTACTAGCCCATTAGTTTATTCCATGACATCCAATCTCTTGTTTTAATAAGCCCAATTAACCATCGTTTATTGTTAAAACAATTTCTAAACGAATCCGAGTACCATAAATATATCATATTAGAGGTAAAAAAAGCGGTTCGAAAAAAAAACAGGTAACAAAAACCGTGTGAACTGGTTTGAAAAAAAAAAACGGTTTGAGCCATACCAGTTCCTAGCCCGACTCGAACATGCGGTTTGTATACCGGTTTGGTAGCCCGGCACCCAAAACTGGTTTTAATTAAAACAAATTGCTTAAACCAGGATAAACCGATTTAAAAACTGGTCCAAACCGATTTGAGTGGTTTAAGGATTTTTGATGAAAAACCAATATAAAAAACAAAACCGCTTACATATGCAAAAAAAACAAACAAAAAAAAACCGGTTCGGTTTGTCAAAAAAAAAAAACTGATTTGTACACCTCTATATCATATATGTTTATCAATATAAGGGTAGGATTCGAATAAAAAGAGCTCTAAATCTAAAAAATGTAAGAAAAAAAATTAATCATCAATATTTTTAATCAATGGTTGAATTATAAGATACGATCCAAGATTCACCTCTGGTTAGTACTCATTTTGTTTCTATAAATCTTGTGCATGGTAAACCAAAATATCAAAGAGATCTAACAACAAGATCTTCGATAGATTCTCAATGCACATGCATGATTCATTATATATGTGAATCGGTGTGATAATAAGTAGCTTCTTGCTTACCGAAGTAGGTTTTGGTCGAAAAAAGCATATGCTTCTTTACTGTGTTAATAAGTAGCTTGAGAATAGCTAAACACATTCAAGTGCATTTGCCACTTTATTAAAGAAAAGTTGGATATGAAGTTTGTGGAAGTTCCTTTTGTTCGATCAAATGAACGTACAAGCATAAAAAGTTGTTTATTATAGTTTTCTTTACACGAATTTTATTTTAAGTTGTTATAATCATATCTGGAAATTTTATTAACGACATATATACACACATTACAAACTCATGTTTCCTACTGCTAAGACAAAGACGTTTATAGTTTAATTTTAATGTTGAAGAATTGTTATATGCATGGATATTTACGTGTTCGACTGTTCCTATTTATGCAGGTTCCCGAGAATTGTCGCAAAAATGTTGGGTCCTGGGCAAATAGAGTAAACACAAAATACTTAATGTATAAAGTGAATAACTCATTTATAAATATGTGGACCCTATGTGAATAGGAAAAAAATTAACAAGACTATAGTTCGATCAATCTAACGCTCTCACCTCCCGTATTCTGATAGTTTATTCACCGCCCTGACACCAAATCGCAAGTTATTATGTTTGAGTTTTAACATGAGTTTAAATTCCAGCGATAAATTTAAGTGTTTAACAACAAATATAAAAGATTAAGTCGCCCACTCTACCCTCAGGCCGGCCCTGTATTTATGTATATTAGATCAATAAATGTGAGATATACTTGCTAAATATGGTTAAAAGCCGAAAGTTTAGTTTGAAGATAAACCAATAATGCATAGGATGACGTGGCAAGTTCTACATAGTTGAAGGATGTGTGTTATCGGATAAGGATGCCATAATACTTTTTCCAAGTGTTAAAACTCTTCTTAAATTCCATGATTTATTCAGACTTGATACACACAAATTAGTTATGCTCTATTCAATTATTAAAATAATACTTTCAAAAGATTTTGAGACATTAAATATGATCTTACAATTTTGTTATCTGATAACATGACAATGGATCTAAGTGAACATTTTCGGTTTTCATTCATTTTAAGTAGATTACTAGCTTCGTCAACTTAAAATTGCGGGTGTTGCTTTGAGTTTGAAGGTTTTTTTTATCTTCAATTTAGTTTTTGAGTCGAATACAAGTTGAGAAACTAATGTATTTACTTAACGAGAAGGTAAGTTTTTTTGTATCATTATAAAGGTTAAAGCGTTTATAATGTATTTATGCTAACAAAAAAGCCACGAAAAGAAATAATAAAAAAAAGAAAAACAGTTAGCAGGAGTTCGTATAGGTGGGCTGGTACAAGTGGGTTGTGCGGCCCATCTATTTCATGCATTCAGCTAGATGACGTTGGGCTAAAAGCAAGATTGGGCTTATGAAATATGCATGGTTATATTTTCACAAAAAATACTTCTTATGTTTTGGTTAAATGGTAGTCTCATGATTTTTTCTAAATAAAGTTGTGAGTTCGAGTTCTACCAGTAGCAAAATATTGTTGGTGAACCAGGTTTTACCGTAGTGGGCCTTTGGGTGGCGTGTTTTCCTCAGAATTAATGGTTGGTGAGCTTGGGCTACCAAGTGTTATTTATGCTCATGCGCGTATGGTGTGCCATATCGCCATTGGGGTACTCGGGCTTTAGTTAGTTGGTCGTTCAAAAAGTTGTAAAGTACTCTCAACCATTAATCTTATATTGCCACTCAACAATCGTTAAGTATTTAATTAGTGGCGTCACTTCTTTCAAGTATCATAAACCGAAAATTTATTTATTTAAATTAGACACACAAAAACAAAGAGATGAAAATGTTTCAACATGTTCTTAAACATGATTTACCTGCTGGTGAGGAGTTGCCGAGAGACTAAAGACATGTTTAATGTGAACCATTATATACTCAAAGAGTGCCCCTTCTACGCTAAGAATTTACACATAAATTTATAAACTAATTTCTTCTATTAATTTCGGTTTTCGAATTGTAGAGATTTTCAAAATACGTCTAGATATAAATATTAACTATTTAATGCATTAACTCACACATATTGACATAAGACCAAATGTTTAATTTAATGCATTAACTCTCACATATTGACATAAGGTCAAATGTTTTTTATCTCGCACATAATTAAAGTTCGAGTGATGGTAATACAATTCACAATTCGTATTAAGATATGGATTATAGAATATTACGTATGACTCACATATTATATAAGCATAATCATACTTATATGTAGTCATTTTGAGACGAAATTGTTAAAGAAGTAAAGATTTGTTGACCAGCACCGATTTATATGCATTTACTTTATACCTCACGATTTATCTAACGTTTAAAACTTCTACAAAGATTTAATTTATTATTTAACTAGTCAGTGGGTAGTTTTTAAATGAATTTACATAACTTGATATGCATAAATATGATGATTTTATACATAGTAAAATGTATATGAGAAACGTGTTAAATCAAAATACATATTGGTTAATTTGAAACGTTTTCATATTGTAGAAAATGGTAATTAAATAAGTATCATGTTTATTTCAAATGTACATTAATGCAAGTGTTTAACATGTTTATGCTGTAAAAAAGAATTGTATCAGGATGATTTTGTGTTAATATGTTGATAGAACATCAATGAACTTCGTTTAAAGCATATGCGATATTATGATAAGATAAAGTTTTAGGTAATTCTGTTTTAAGTAGCGAACACAACAGACAAGCTTAGAAGCCGTTTAGGTAACATTAAAGGCTTGACCATTTTTAGATTACATGTTTCTACATTTTGGGTAGATTGTGATTTAAGATATCGACTAGAGTAGATGATAGTTTCTTTTGTCTATGGTTATTTTGTGGGAATCTAGAGTTTATACTAGTCTAAATTAATAGGATTGTATTAAATATTATACTTTCATTGAATTTGGATGTAACTAAAAGTGTTAAAAAATTAATGGTTCTGGTCCAACTAGCCCGATGAAAAATATGGTTCGGGCTATGGTTATGTGATGACCCAAGTACTAATGGCTTAAAGGGTGGTTCCAGACCTAGTGAGTTGTACCTAACTCGCCTACGCGATACGACTATGATGTATAACGGGATAAATGTTGGGAACGAAGTTTATCACATGTATCTCATAAGGAAAGATCAAGTTTATCATGATATTGCATAATATGTAAATATCATAGTATAGTTATACAAATCTTGTTATGAAGTAATATTAATTTTATATATAAAAGGACATTTGGTTTGACGGTAACAAAATGTGTATTAAAGATATATGCTACTCTTTTATAATTTGGTAGCCTTCAAATTATATGACCTCCTTCAGCTTCTTGTTGAAGGTGGTCTAAATTTTCAAAATTTGTTCAGGTTGACGGTTATTAAAAAAAATGTTTGCTTTTATATAGTTGAGGATTTAAATTTTATGATAGATAATTATGTAGCTAGATTTAAGGGTAATACTAAAGTGCTTGTGAGTTAACTATTTAATAATACTAGTATTAAGCTTCCTGCGTTGTTGCGAGAAGCGTAAAACCATGTCATTTAGCATCAAGGACACGCCACCGTTAGCACCAACTGAAACGTAAAACTAATAACACATCACCGTTAGATGAAACGTAAAACACATAAAACAACTAGAAGGGTGCCTGCGCAATGCGGCGGGTGACATTTTACATATGACATATATTTATAATATTTTGCTATTGTTAAAGTTTTTTTACAAAAGTCTATTATGTTTTTTTATAAGTTAAAAGTTAACATACCAAATAGATAGGTTACGTATGACTATTGGTACATTTACGCATTAACTTATTGTACCTCACAAAATACATATCGGTTCATCAAAAGTTTACACCAAAACGTTTAAAATAATACACCGGTTACAATTGTAGTCTCAAATAGTTTTTAAATGTGATATATTAAAAGATATAATTGAAATCTTAAACAAATTAATTTTATTTATTTATTTATGGATAGATAATGGAAAATTTTATGTAAGTGTTAGTAAGTGTAAAGTTATTATATAACTAATTGTAAGGAGTAATACGTAAGTAGTGTTATAAATACTATTTTACCCTCAAAATTGATTGTATCTTATGCATTAAATTAAACAGTTGTTCTTAATTTTATGTTATTTTAAAATAAACATCCAATATGTTTTATATATAGTATAGATAATTGTAAGGGGTACATTAAATTAAGTACATGTTCTTAATTTTATGATATCTTAAAATACCCCTCTAATATGTTTTATATATAGTATAGAAATAATATATGAATTTCATATCATATTTGTTTAAATAAATTATTTATTACATAATTTACTTTCATAGAATTTAATAATAAGTAACCACACATTATAGGCCTGAGTGTCCATAGGTAACTTTAAGGTATAATTGAAATATAATCATTAGTTTTGCGTATTTGGTTAATATACTTCATTATGAATAAAAGTATCAAAAGGTAACCTAAGGTATTATTACAGATATACTTTTAGTTATATACTATTATCTTTTCTTATTATTATTTAGTGTAAAATCATAAATAATGACATATAGACAATATGGAAAATCATAAGTCACTTTTAAATTTTTTTAATTGATTACGTACATTAGAAATGGTGTTTAAGAATTAAGAATGCTATAAGGGTGGAGTTGAACAATCTAATTATAATCTATCGGAGCTTTACATCATCAAATGATAGCGATTAGAATAAGAGTTTGACTAAACCTATAACATATTATCACCATCGTTGATTTTAGAAAAAAAATGATATCATAAGTATTTTGTATTATTATTTATAATGAATATAAATACTATATTAGGCTTGACATGGAGACCGAGTATAATTGTACGTGTGGGATTTAAGAATTATCATCACGTATACATTACCACTTTTTATGTACTTCCCATCTTCTCCATACATGATTGTTTGAACTTTTAAGAGTAACGATTGGTTACTGGTCTTTGTAGTTATTTCGTTTGTTATATTAACGTTACATTATTGTCTTAATTTTATCATTTTATCTGGTTTTAGAGGGAATGACATACTGTTTTCTTTTGTTTGACCAAACCATTTTAATTATTTTTAAATATTTATTTAATCAAAAAAATTATATTATTGATAAAAGAATTAAAATAAAGTTTAATTCATCAATGAAAGAATCCAAAATAAAATAAAATACATCATGAAAATTGAAAAAAAACTTCATAAATATAAAAACTAATAGTGTAGTGTCATCACCACCATTGTGGGTTTTCGCTTTTCCTTGTACCATAACTTTCAACATTGGCCCAAAATATTTAAGTGTTCTTTTAAGATAAAACCTAAGTTTGTTTGTTTATGTTGTTCGTCCAATGCTTCTTTTTGTTTTAACATCAATTCCACCTAAACTTATTGTTAAGACGGAATGTCTCGTCTTCAAGATGGAACTTTCGGATCGAGCAACGGGTTTTATTATGCTTTCCTTTACATTTCGGTGGGGGAGGTCTTCCTCATCCTCCTCCTCCAATTCTTCATTTTCTTGACTTGGCGGTAATATTTCATCACCAAAATTGAAGCCGCCTCGATGGGTTTATTGGTAGTCTTTAAAGACAGATTGATATAAGTTGTACATTTATATGTTAGAAAAACTATTATTTGTAAATGTTCAACTATATTACAACCGTCGTGCAACAGTCATGTGGGTTGATGAAGAGCTTAAACCCTCAAATCGAGGACGATATTCTCAATCGGGGAATGATTTTACCGAACTTAGTGATTCCCCTTAACAAACCAACCTATTGTGTGTCCCCTAAAACTTAGGATATAGGAAGAGAAAAAACACTAAAGAATTTTGATTTCCACTTTCAATCTTTCTCATAAGATTCATATGACCAATTTAAGAACATTAAAATAGAATAACTTTGAGCAAGTTAGATGTTAATTGAAACTTGATGACAAAAGTTTATCACTCACGGATATAAATGTAAAAACAGTTATAGGGTTAATATTATTACTAACACTACCTTTTATTTCGAGAACCAAGAGAACCATTAATTTACATCAATGTAAATTAAGTCCGGTAATACTTGAACTCTTATATATATGTGTATATCATACATTAATAATAAATTATGTAAAACAACTAGATATCACCAACGTTAATCTATGTTTATGTTAAATCTATTATTCGTAGTTTATATTTATGTAAATCATTTGGTTCTGTAAAGATCATAACCCGAAAACTGTAAATATATTCTTATGGAAATTACAATGTATATTAATGCGTACAATAAATATTATATAAACAACTATAAATGGTACTACATGACCACAACAAATGTATCGAATTAAATTTATACTTCACAAGACCTCAAAAGTTAATTATCAATCCATCTAATAAATTTATTTATAAACACGCAAACATAAACATCTTGTTATATGTTACGTTTAGTTGTTCATGTGGTCCTTAACGAACATAGGGATAAGTACAATTGTTTGATGGCAACAAAGGCCTTAATTGCATGTCGTTATATACTATTTTACCATGTGAAATAACAATATTGACCAAGACAACTCATGTTTTGTGGGTCCTTCCAACAAAGTCGGCAAAGTTAGGCTTAGATTTTTATTTTCTTCAACAACAAAAAAAATCTTTAATTAAAACATGCCTTTTTAAAAAAATCTATATCCTAATTAATTACTAGCTGGCATTAGGTTTTACTGAAATGACTTTGATTAGCTGATTACATATTCTATCTTATATACGTAAAAGAAACTGATAATAATAATAACAGTAATAATAGTAATAACAATTCAAGGATGGATCTAAATAAAAAGATTGATATACACGATTGGATCATGATTCAATATATATTTTAGCGTGTAATATTATACATAGTAATCGATTTTTTTAGGAGAATGATGTAATAAAAAAGAGTCGATAGTTGCATGTGTGTTAGATAAAACATGTAAATTTCTAAAAGAATTAGGAACCTTTATGCTTTAGTAATTATGTCACTAACATTGGACCACTTCTTGATTCATCGGGTCAAACATTCTAACCGACATGTAAATTTTTTTGCTAAATTCTTTAAAGCTGAAATTTCAAAGAAACAACTTTCTATTTTACTTTAATGTCTTTATGGTTTTCTAGTTTATTCATTTTCAGAAGTAGATGCTTGAGAAGTAAAAAACAAATAAATATACGGAACCATGAACCATGATTTATTCTTAAAAAGCTTATAAAGGAAAGATAGGTTTATATATAAACAGAAAAAGTTTTAGAGTTGATGATCATCAACATAATATTAAAAACCTTTAAAAAAGTTCTATGGTAATAGATATTTATATATATTGCAACTAGTACATTTATTATTTAACACAAAGGTGAAACTAAGGTGATATATATATATATGTATATATATATATATATTTATTTATTATTTATTATTTATTATTTAACACAAAGGTGAAACTAAGGTGATAGCAAAGGAAAGGAGATTTATAAATTATCAAACTTAATGATGATTTAATTATAAGATTTTAAAACTTTAACCTATGAGTGGTTTCACCTTTGAAATGTGGCAATATTTTATTCTCAAATTCTTATTGACATTTATATTATTAATTTAAAGTGCAGCTACGAGTTACACGTGTATGAAAACATCTTTTATTAGATTTATCATTTGATTTAATATGTTATATGACATATCATTGAATATATAGTAATAATAATAGTACGAACAACATACACAAACTCTCACCTCTCTTCATTTGACTGTCTCCAAAAAAAAATGTATCACACATTTTCCATTCAATTGCCTCCACATTATAAAAGATATAGGATCAATCGGTTAGGATATTTCTTTTTGTGATTTTGGTATTCAATCCCAATTCGTTTTTGTTTTGACTTGTTTTTCTATTAGGTTTTTACGTTCATTATCTTATATATTTTGTAAAACAATGCCTCTTATTTGCTTATATCTTTTATGTTTTCCGTGAAGAATAAAACAAAATACCACTAGCTAGTTTAAATCAATAATTGTTTTCCCTATTTTTTTCTCCTCAAATTTTGACATTTAAAATGGATTGTTTACAAGCCCGAAAAAGAAAGAATTACAATGTAAAAAATTAAAGAAGTTGTGTAGTTTAAAGAAACTTAGAAAAATACTGAATCGGTCACTCATTTTAGTTATTAATTATTAAATTACTTCCCTAAATAAACATATTCGATGTTTGTGTCGGAGAAAATATTGAATTACATAAATCAAACCCATATTCTACTACATGATTAATGGCAAAAATGTTCTTTTTACAATATTCAACGCTTAAATAAACAATTTGACTTTCAAAGTTAAAATAATATTCTAAACAACGACGTGTCATGCCACATATTTTGACAGATTTACTTTTCTTCTTAATTTTGATGGAGTTTTTGGCATTTACAGTTGGTACAAACTACAAATCAACAGCCGTGTACCACTTGCATGTTACAACCAATTATTATTTCTTTTTCAAACTTCTTCTCATCCTCACAAATTAAGGAATTTAAAGTAAAAATAAAAATGGTTAATAAACTAATATACTTATTAAATACTTGCACAATAAAAATTATCATAAAAAAATTAAATGAATTGAATATAACATTCTCAATGATTATAATTTTCGATAATTCAGTATAAAACAATGTGATAGGGATATGTGAGCTAACAAGCCTTACCCGACTTTTCATTATAAACTAATTTTGTTATAACTAAATAGTACATTAACTACCTTTCTAATTTTGTTATAACTAAACAGTACAATAACTACCTTTCTAAATAGTTAATTACTAATAATATTGTATGTTGAACATGTTGTTAACGACCAAAATCATTGTCTTATGTTGTACATTTACAAGTTGTTACACCCTCAATATATTAACGATCAATTTCAATAAAATTTTAAAGTTATAACGATTAACAAGGTTTAAGCATAAACAACCATTTCTAAGGTTAGATGGAAATCTTTATGAATACCTTGAAGTGTAATATGAGGAGTTTTTCAATAGAGTCGCTCTAATGCAAACCACCTATAGTCCTCACTTTTTTCTACACGTATCATTATCAGTCGTGTGTGCATGTTCTAGCAAGATGAGAACAATATTAAAAACAGGTCAAATGAGTAATTGGTGCATATGTTAAGAACGAACCATGATGAATGGTTAATCTTGTGATTTTAAAGGCATTTGGTATATGTTTAAACCATAGTTGTTGGAAAATAAACAATAGATGTATAATGATCTCTCTCTATACATGTTTAGCGAGTCAATCTCATAATGTATAATGATCTCTCTCTATCTCGTCTGTTGATGATACATAGGTGATGATGCTTCACATAGGACATGGTTTTTAGCTTGAAATAATTGGAATTAACTTTGTTACACGAGCTAAACGGGATATGCAACAACAAATTCGCGTCCTCATCACTATAGGCATAATTATGTTTATCATTACCATAAATGTATATTATACGAAAATATATCATTTTTAGGTATCTTAATTATAATAAAAAAAATTATATACTTGTGAACTATTAAAGAATTCTTACTTTGTTATCAGTATGCAACCATTAGAAAGAATAACATGTTTTAAAAGGTAGATGATCAATTGAAGCTCCACCTTGTATGACTTACCGATGCAACCGTTAAGTCAAGTCTACAAAAACAGTCCGCTGGCAAAAGGAGACAATATCAACAAATTTTCAAGGATATCGGTTTCATTCCCAAAGCCTATCAATTTATATGTGGTCCTTTACCTACAAATGATCTAAGGGCATCTACGATTTTTGGTATAGCTATTTGAACCAAATTGTCTGATTACCTTATACATCTATAGTTCTCGCTTATGTCCTATACGTAACATACAAATAATATCATTTAGCATTGATTTTCACGTTCTATGATAAGTAAAGAGTCCCAACCGAAACCACAAAAACCTTTTTGTCACACAGTATGCATGTCTAACTATAATCAACAAGTAACAACATGTTTTATTGTTTAGCTTTAAAAACAATATTTTTGTATTCCTATGCTATATTTCTTAATATCTCACTAGTGACTAGTAGTCTACTATTTATTAAATGACACTGAATATAGGGTATGTATGTTTATTCAATTTCCTTCGTTAATAAAAGTATATTAAAAATAAGCGTTGTATATTCTAAAGTCTAAACGTTCACATTTTAGCATATCGTTAATTAGACGTTGGTGGTTGGGTCGGTAACACAAAAGTATATGATTATTTAATGATATGGACTCCAAAACCTTCATGTCGGAAAATGAAATTATATTCCTAAAATAAAGATTGACTAAATGATAACCTAAAACTTTCATACTATTGATAATAATGATGGTAATATTAATTGACTTTTATTTTACGGTTCACTAATATATATATTCTGTAAATATCTACAACGGTATGATAATGACATCTTTGGTCATATATATTACAAGAGATATTTCAGAATTGTAAGTTGCTTTTAATAGTAAGAATATCACAAAAGTAATTATATTTACTATATTTATACGGTAATGACCCTGTCAAACTATATTTTACTATTATAATCATAACTATTAGTACTTCATTTCTTTCCTATCTACATAATATTATGTCCACTCGAAGCATAAGCCTTGCGCGTATTCATAAAAGTTCGAAATCATATCTGAATATCACATTTATATTTGTGTATATATTGGTCAACTAGTCAAGAGAAAATTTGTATGTATAAAAGAGGCCAACATGAAACCAATTCTAAGGATACGGGAAATAAAGTTTTACTTGATTTTTTACGACCGTGATTTGAAATACATCAACACAAAGATAAGCAAGAATATTTCACCTAATTTGTGGTTATGTGATTTTTGTACTCCAAAAAGTATTTTTTATATTCTATAGATATGAACCAGACTTTTCTACGTGTAGTAGACGTTATACGATAAATGAACACAATTGATTAAAGTAAAGTTTGCGGATACCTACAAGAAAAAGAGTACTAATAAAGAGACACCACAAATTTAAATCGACACCCACCTATACGTCGCGTATGGGTCCATACGCGGCGTATAGGTCTCCCTCATAAATGCCAAGAATTACACGTCACATCAGTGAGCCTATATGCCGCGTATGGACCCATGTGCGGCGTATAGGCTTTTCAGAAGACAAAACTGGCGAAGTCAAATCAGTCATTCAGCGGGTCCATACGCCGCGTATGGACCCATACGCGGCATATAGACCACTGAATGACTGATTTGACTTCGCTAGTTTTGTCTTCTGAAAAGCCTATACGCCGCGTATGGGTCCATACGCGGCGTATAGGCTTTATTTCGAATTATATTGACGCGACTTAAAATTCTTTTGATGATATATAAACGTACCAAATATCAAACGAATGCGTTTATATTTCGTTTGTTACGAAGGAAACGTTTAATCTTAACCGAAGGAAATTAGCGTTATGTGGTTCAACATTTTCTTCTGTCACATAATTACTCGGTAAACATTTGATTCTTATTTCATTAAGTATTTGCATACATATATACATATATTTGAATTGCATACTTAAATAATCGTTTCAACTAACTCGGGTTCCATCGATGCTAGTCGGTTACGGTAAACTTAATTAATTTTCAAGTTTTTTTATCATGACCGACTAGTATCGTGGAACCCGAGTTAGTTGAAACGATTATTAAGTAATCAAGACATTTATATGTACGTAAGGATGTATATAAAAGAAATAAGAGTTATAGTTTTAGAGAAAAATTATTATTTTGAAGAAATAGTTGAACCACAAAACTCTATTATCTTAAAAAAAACTCATTTGTCTTATAGGGCTGCCACGGAACGTATAGCACGGTTGAATTTGAAGTGATCCAAGATTCTTCATTCGTTATGTCGTTTTGGGATGGTAACTATTTGTTTGGTGAAGATTCAAGTGTTTCGTACGTGGCAGATAGTAATCAAGATGATTCGTACGTTCAATCTGCTTACGAAAAACGATTGCTAGATTTAAACCAACTTTTATGTTTCCGATGATGAGTTCGCGTTTTGCCAAGAATCAAGTTATGACCCGCAACAAAGTAATATAAACTATCTCTCGAGTGCTGAAAATCAAAACATTAAAGTATCGTTTGAAACATGTCAAGATTTTTATCACTCGATGAGCTAGTCTGTTGGGTTGTTAATATGGGACGTGATAATTGTTACGTTATTATTACACGAAGATCGAAGAAAAAAGAAGGTCAGGTCGTAAAGGTGTAGCTTATCTGTGATCGTGGTGGTGAACACAAAAGTAAAGCAACAATTAGACGATCTGGTAGCAAAAAAATCGGATGTCCTTTTAAATTAGTGGGGATATACGACAACAAACGTCGTTCGTGGAAATTAGAGGTGAGAAATGACGAACATAACCATGATCCCGCTCAACATATGGAGGGAAAGCCATTTGTAAGAAGGTTTTCTCAAAACGAATACAATTTGGTGGAACAACTTACTGATTAGAACATGGAGCCTCGTAACATCTTATCAGCTTTGAAAAAGCAAAATCCAAAGAACGCATCCATAACTAGAGACGTATACAACGCTCAATATAAGATAAGAAGTGAAAAGAAAGTCGGTGAAACACCAATGCAAGTTTAGAAAACCTTTTATCTTCTAAAAGGTACGTTTATTACACCCGGGAAGATCCCGATACAAATACCGTAGAAGATATATTTTTTTGTCATCCAAAATCATACGACACTTGGCGTGCATTCCCGCATGTGCTGATAATAGACGCGACATATAAAACAAACATGTACAAACTTCCGTTTTTTCAGATTGTTGGTGTGACCTCGACACACAAGACATTTTGTGTTGCTCATGCATTTATTAGTAAAGAAGGAGAAGATAATTTTGAGTGGGTGCTTAATAGATTGAAAGATACGTTAAACAGGTGTATGGAGCCGCGAGTCATAATAACAGACAGAGATCTTGTTTTAATGAACGTGGCGTATAGGCCCCTATACACAGTTCTTAAAATTTTTCGTTTTCTTGTGCAGATATGTCTTCCGATTCTGAGATTGAGGCTGACGTTGATGTTATTGTCAATCATCCATGGCTACAGTTTGAGCCCGAGTCTATTGAGCATGCAAAGTGCTCAAAATTCATTCGTATGAAGATCGGTCATCAAAAGGTAGTGGATTGGGAGGTGATGGCCGAGCTTGGGGAGCGTGATAGACTCGCTGGTATTATCGGAGATAATACGCCATGGAGTCGTTTATTTGAGCTGGCGTTCTTACCTTCTTACCAAGAGCTGACGGTGGAGTTTTTATCCACCTTTATTTATATTCATCCTGATGAGATGGTGGAGGACGATGAGCGATCTGAGATTTAGTTTATGCTATGTGGACAGTCTCATCAGATGTCGATTGAGCAGTTTGCCATTTTCTCGGGACTTTATTATGAGCCGAAGATTGTTACCCCTCTATTTACAAAGGGAATTACTGAGATTGAAGAGACCCGATTGAGAGATTGGTGGCCTCAGATTGCCGGAGGTCCGTTTCAGAGGACTAAGGGCAGGGTCACTGGCATTAGAGATCCTCTAATTCGTTACTTGCATCGCATGATCGCCACATCTATCACGTGACGTGGCAAGAGTCGGGAGTGGTGTACCATTCCCGACTTATTTTACTTATATTTTTTGCTTACGGGGACCAGGTGCAACCTGGCGAGATGTTTGGTAGAGTATTACGCTTCATATTATCATCGCCAGGAGCGAGGAGCGGTGTATGGCGGCGCGTACATTACGATGATTGCTCGTTGTCTTGGTTATCTTCCTCGCCATGCTGCTGACGTATCTCCTCTGATCGAGCCGGTGAGATTAGATCATCGTACGTTATTCGGCATGCGTATTATACGCCAGTTTCCGGGTGGCATACGGTTCTCTCTTCGACCCGGTGAGATCTGGCATCCGACACCTGTTCAGCAGGTCGGCGATGACCATCCACACCACCATCAGGAGCATATTCCGCATGATCAGCCGCCACACGACCAGCCGCCTCCTCAGCCATAGTTCCCTCGACATATTTATAGAGATGTAATGGTGCCTGCACGTATGGAGATTTTTATGCAGGAGATTATTACGAGATTACGGGATTAGGGTCGTCGCCTCGATCGAGTTGAGGATCTTATGGATTGGCACATTCAGCTTGAGATTGTACGAGCCCGTGCTGTTGGTATTGATCATTCAGACTTGCCACCGCCTCGACATTATCCAGATTCACCGTAGTTTTTTATATTATTAGTTGTACTTTTATTTTGTTATGTATTAAAACTTCGTTATTTACTTAATGTTTGTTTTGTTTTATATGTTTTATTTGTTAACTAAAATTTAAAATTATCGATTAATATGTTAAAAAATATAACTTATACACAAAATGTCAACCTTAACGTACAAAATAAAGCCGACAAAATTTTTTATACCCACAATGATATATAAAAAAACATCCTAACCTATACGCCGCGTATGGGTTCTTCACCATACATCAAAATTTTGCAGAAAAAATTTGGAAAAATTATACACTGCTATGGACCCATACGCGGCGTATAGTCACTCGGACACGAGTCTGACACAGGTCTTGTCAGAACATACCCTATACGTCGCGTATAGGGTCCATACGCGACGTATAGGGTATGTTTTATCTCGTGTCAGTCGATTCTATACGCGACATATAGGGTCAACGGGTTTTGATTTAAAATTTGTGGGTATTCCAAATAAAACCATAAAAAAAAATTAAAATCATGATTTTTCGGTTAACTTCTCGTAATTGACATTTACAATCATATCATCAAAATGCGTGTCACATGAAAGTTGTAAATATTTTGAAACTTATTTTGTTGTCATATGATTGATCAACGGAAAACGTTAGTTGCCTGTCACATTTGTCAAATAATTTTTTTTTTCTCCTAAAACAAACTTTATTGCGACAGTCTTTTACATATGAACGTTCCGATACTTAATCTGAGTGATTTAATATGTTTTCAATGTTTTGTAACCTAATATAAACTGATGTGACATCAGAAATTGTTCCAAGTTTTAAATGTAACCTAAAATTTGAGTTGTAGATAAAAAAATATTTATATTTTATAACAATAAAAGCATATCTATTAATTAAAATATGCTTGTCATGTTTGATGTTTCAAATGTTTTAGCTGGTGTCTTGACCTAAGAAAAAAAATATTTTATTTTGCTGTGATAAAAGTTTCAAAAAATGCATTAATAGAATAATAATAATAGAGGAAGACTGAAATATACAGAATATTGAATAATACAAAAATATTTTTAAATTTTAAAGTATTCAAAATAAAAAATAGTAAAATACAATGTATATTTGCCTATGCAAAAATTTGTATATATATATATATATATATATATATATTATAAACAAATACATTTATATGTATAACTTATACATATGCAAATCATGTGTAGGTTATATGTTTTAGCTTACATTGTGTGGGTAAACCATTTATAATTTAAAACATATTAAAAAGTTATTGATATTTTTTTATCTACATAAACATGCGCATTGATAAGAATATAAAATTTACAAAATTATGTCTGATAAAAAATTAAACCATGTAGGTTTAATCTTTATGTTATCTCAAAATATAATTTAGTGTTTAGTGTAATAAACCTACAAAATAAAATTTTCTAAGAACCATATAATAAATTCGAAACCATGATCGTAGTAATGGTTATAAATGATACCATGACAAGATCATAAATAATAATATAAAAATTAATTATAAATGGCAACGGTAAAAGTTTAACTAGTTAGAGCGGTGTATGTAAGTTGTCCACATGAACGTACTGGATGATTATAATGGTGTGTCAAATTAACTTTTACGACAACACATCTAATACCACTTGTCATCTAATAAATATGTATATTTTCGTCATAAAACACATTTGTCATAATGTTACTCACAACTTGAATTTTCATACCCTTCGCAAGGAAAAAACAAATTTTTTTTATTTAACACATATACTTGAAACATTACAAACCTTTTTTTCGGGCTTAAAAGGGTATTTTCGTTAAAAAAGAAATTCTATATCATTTCATGTGATATAAAGAATATTAATGAGTTATTTGACTTATATTGAGTTATATTTATTGTAATGTGATATAACATGATATAATTGGTGCAATGACTTATATTAAGTTATGGTTGGTTGTAATGTATGAAGCGAGCCTAATGGGTTATATTCGGGTCGATTGGTTTTTATCGACTTACATTTTAATATAACTTGTCATAACATATTATAACTAACATAAGTACGTCATTTTGTTTGGAATATCATAGTAGGTATGAAGTGGATTTTTTTGGAGGTAGTGGATTATATCATGTTACAAACGGGTAATAAGAGGTTAATGTATTTGACATTGATGTGTTATTAAAGTTATCACTCATAGGTGCAACGTTTGAAGGTACAAATATTAGAGTTAAAATGAGATAAAGTAGAAAAACATGTTGTGATGAAGAAAAACTTTAAAAATTCAGTTTATACGGTAAAATATGTCGATACTGATATTAGTCTGTACTAATAAGAATATTTCTCTTTTAAGCGATCTAGAGTCGCATAGCAAGCCTTATTTACAAAGATTAGTTCAAATATGGTTACAATTTTTGAAACTTTCTTTGGACACAAAATAGTTATATATATGTATTTATATATAATAGTTATTTATGTATGGTTTAAGTTTTTATTTTGTAATGAACTATGTCGTGTCCAAACAGAAGCTAAGATGAATTAGATATCGATGCTCGAAGTTGAATGGTCGGAATGAAGAAAGTAAAACTTCGGTGATTATAGTAGGAAATTGTTGCAATTTCTTGTATAATGATAATAAAACCATGTATTGATTAACGTGGATGTTTTATGTTTTGACCAAGTCTTTTAATAAATATTATGAATATTTATTATGAATTATAATTTTTATTAAAATTGATATTAAACATGTCATGAGTAAAATAAAAGTTTTAATTTGGTCTTATAAAATATTTTATAAATAAAATGAAAGTTTTGGTTATAAATCATAAAACTTACATTACTGTGAAGTTTTAGCATGAGTATAATTAAATCACGATGAAAAGAAAAGAAAAGAGAAGAAGAAGAAATTTATTTTTAGAGTGCCAACAAGTTTTATAAAAATTAAAAAGGAACACTTTTTAAATTGTTCTTTCTCCACTATCATCTTTAACCTTTTACATTCAAAATCATAACACATATGTTCTTTCTCCTCATCTCTCGGGCCCGAGATACTTTTCGGCAGTACATACCGCTTTGGTTGTTGTACCGTCGGAGACAGACGCGTTGGAGACAGACGCGTTGGAGACAGACGAATTGTCTTGAGTAGAGACGTGAAATATGTTTTAAGAGACCCGTGCCTAACACGATCCTCAGCCACAATCCTCAATCTTTTGTTTGTTAACTATTGCAGTCAAGAGGTATAGTTGAATATTCGAACGTGATGAATACTCGTGTCAAAAATGCTATATGAAGACTCGTTGGAGTATATACTAAAAATGGATGTTGGAATCAAGTTTGCTACATAAATATTGTTTATAATTATTTTTCTAATCGTATTTGTAAACAATATTGTACTAGAATATTTTTTATGACTAACGAAAATATTGTTTAAATTACTATCTTTTAATATAAAAATGAAACAATTTGTTGCTGAAATTACAAACATTGATACGCCTATTCGTATGACATCACAACCGAAGCTATAAGGTCAAGTTCATTTGCTAATGTGACATAACTAACTATTCTATTTAAACCACTCAAACAAAGTTAACTCATTTATCGCTTAAAGTCAACTATGTGGCTTCTTCATGAACTTCTCCCTATTAAATACTTAACCATTTGTAACAAAAACTTGCTCAGCAACTACAAGTAGTTGGGTGAAGTTTTATGTTGCTATCTAGCAAATTTGATCTCACTGGTATATATACATCTATGCATTTAGATGTAACAATATAGAATTTAACTATACGAGTTGGGACTCTTAGAAGAATGAATGTATTGATGTTAATTTTTTTAATAGTATAAACTCAAAATAAAATTACCAATCTCAAAAGAAGATGAGAAAAACAAAACTTATATTCATACTTGTTACTTTATATTAGGGTGGAAGGCATGCATCTTCATCATCTCTTTCATTTTTAAGCTCTTTCTTCTTAACACTAGCGTTACATTATATTTTTATCACGGCTAATTACATGGTATACACTATCTTCCTGCATCAAACATCCCCAAAGCAATTTTAATTAATCAAATAAACAAAAACATATTAAAATATAAAAAATATAAATATATAAAAACTCTATTAATTAATAATACAAGATAATACCATAAAGAAAAACAAAACTAAAGTTTTATCTTGAGGTTTTCCTATTTTATGTTAGCTTGTCGGGTACGGTCCGAACCTGGCACTCGATAAGTCGGGTTATTCGGCTAGGGGTTGGGTTTAACATTACAGTAGGTTTGGGAAATACGATAAATAATAAATAATAAATAATAATATAAAATATAAAATATAAAATATAAAATTAATAACTATATTAATACTAATTATAGTATTATTTGAAACAATTTAATATGTTTAATCAAATTAAATTTGTTTTAATATCAGATTATTTTTTATCAAATAAACTTCTTTTTAATATTATTATCATCATATAAAAAATAAAACAAAATATAAGAATAAAATAATCAAGTTAAGGAAGTATATACCTTATTTTAACATATGATAGAACATCTCACCACTCCAACTCGATCATCATTCGCCAACATCGGTGAACACTTTGATGAACATTTTTTGATCGGGTTGAGAATGGGAGCGGTGTTCTAACCCCTCTCTCTCAATGCAATGGTTATTTTTTTGTCAATAGTTTTAATTTTTGGTTCAACATAGTAAATTTTTTGCCTGACAACGTAATTTTTTTTATATATATCTAGTTCGCTCCGAAAAAATTAATTTCAACCCCGGCTCGTAGTATAGTAGTGCTCAAGTTCCTCCCTCTCTGAGATATATACCGTGCACCATTAAAAGTATGAGATTAATTTGTGTAAATGGGTAGGGGATGAGAACATATGATGTTGATATTTACTTTGCATTAAGTTTGTAATAAATGTAGTCTTTAATCTGTGAGTAATTATGAAATGATTCCATGGGTAACGAATATGAGAGTCAGAAGAAGAATACATTGGTAAGTGGACCATGCCCCCACTCAATATGCTACCCCATCACATGTGTTTAAATCTAAACTCCAATTATTACAAGCCACTTACACTACATTTCAAGATTTTAGACATGAATCAAAGTTTAAATCTTGAAAGATACATTGAGTTGATAGCTTTATCACCCAATTTTACTTTATATAAACGAAATATTTTTGGTAAAAATGTATTGGATATTGTTTGTATATGAAAACTTAAAACACTTTGTTAAAAAACCACCTTAAATACTATTGATAAATGCTAGGCAAAGACATGTTACAATATGTTTTAGACATCTATCTATATTCATAAAAGAAGGTTTATAAGAACACATAACATAATTCTAGATTTTCTAGATTTCTTTTTTATTAAATAATTATATTAACTATTAATAATATTTTATACTTTTTCAGATTAAAAAATATTTTTAATAAACAAAGAAATATATATTTTTATAAATAATTTCCAATTTTTTTATAAAACATCAAACTTTTTTTATAAATGTTGTATAATGTAAATTGGTGTTTTAAATAAAAAATTATGGAATGAAAATAATTTAAATTTAAAGTTATAATGAAGAAAATTATTAAAAGACATTTTTTTGAAAAACTGGTATGTTTTGAATAGGGGTGTTCAAAAATATCCGAATCCGAGATTCCGATCCGAAAATCCGAATCCAAAATATCCAAATTTTCGGATATCCGAAGTTCGGATATCCGAAAATTCGGATTCGGATTCGGATTCGGATAGTGATTTTCAAAAGTTTCGGATATTCGGAAATTCGATTATCCGAAAACTAAGAATTATTTTTTTTTATTTTTTTGAATTTACATACATCTTTACTTTAAATTGGGATTTTTAGCGTATATTGTGACTTTTACGATATGAGTTGGTTTTTATATTATTCTTATAATATATATGTCTAATTATTGTAAAGAAACTAAAAAACTAAAAATAAAAAAAATAAAAAATGAATTTTGGATATCCGAATCACTATCCAAATCCGTATCCGAAATTTCAGATACGGATTCGGATATCCGACTTTAACACCCCTAATTTTGAAGTAAAATGTTTTAAACAACTTTTTTGATAAAAAGAAAACAAAAGAAAACTAAAAGAAAATCTAAAAAATAATATCATCATTTTTAATTACTTTAGTACCCTACATAATTTCAATCCTATTTTATTTTAAAATATAATTTATAATTCATAAATCTTCAAAACTATCTATTTAATATTATTTGTTTGATTCGTGTAATTCATGGGGTACTTACTTATTATTATATCTAATATTTTGTCTAATTTTCAATATAGAGACGGTACAATTTTATGGTATGATCGATTGAGGGTGCAAAATAGATAACCAAATGAAATCATCATCGATTGATACAATTAAAGTATTTTATTTATTTGCTTACAAATTGAATATTTCATCATGGATAAAAGTATATTGTTACTTTACATAAAGAGTTCATTTTAATTTTATTCTTTAAATTTTGATAAAAAATAACTATTTTTCTGTAAAAAATTAAAACATTAATTTACATATAAAAGTTTCAAATGTTGTTTCATTTTCATTACAAAAGTCTTATTACATTGAATAAAGTTGGAACAACTAATGAAACTTTAGATTGAAATTAAAACAAATTATAAAATTTTTGAAAGTAATTAATGTTTTAAATCTTTTAGAGAAAAATAATTATATTTAACAAACTTCAAAAATAAATAAATACACGGGCAATAGAGGGGGTTTAGAGTAGGAAGTTGCTCGTTAGACTTCTAAAAGATGTTAATAAAATACATATTGATTAGGCATATATTAAGAGTTACATCTATAGACACTAGTTGTGTTGTCTCTTTTACTTTTTCCTCCTTTTCCTTTCTGTTCTTTTTTCCTTTGTCTTTCCTTTTCTTTATATTCAACTATACAAAAATTATGTTGCTATAAATAACAATATTTTGTTCAAGATAATGATAAAAATCTTCTATTGTTACACTATACTTATATAAAATAATAGTAACTGTAAAGTGAGGCATTGAAGTTTATTCATATTCATGATTAAGATTCTAAAATTTTAAAATTTTAACACGGAGATAACTTGGGCATCACAAAGAATACACCTAAATTTGTTAGTTCTTAAGTGATTATGAATTTTAACTATTAATTTGATAGATTTATCGTTTGGTAATATTATACTTCTAAATTTTAACTAAATATTAACTAGTAAATTAACTTTAAATTCTTATTTTCCAGATTAAAATGAGAAAAAAATTAAATCTGACTTTAATTCAGTCTAGTGTTTTTTAAACACGAAGATGTCAATGCTTCTGTGTCCAGCAGGGTTTGCTTCATGGTTGGGTGCATAACTTATGAGACCATGTTATTTAGTATACCGACTTACTCAACGGTTGTGGAGCACTTAGTTTATAACTAAATCGTGTTAGGTAAATGAGCCGGACACCTAACTAAGGAAACAAAGTCATGTGTTGGTAGAGATTTCATTAGTTATCAATAAGTTCTATTATACTTGTTTTAAATCAAGTGTTTATCTATTCTTATGTATACATGTTACTTAAATTCATTAGATCAATAGACTTTTTAAGCTAACACTTGTGTGAGTGGGTATACTCAAGTAAAGGTGGAAAAGTGTTGAGATCTTACATGTGTGGGTGGTGATAGAAGGCACAATACGTGGGTTAAGTTTCTGGCACTTTTATGCACATACTAATAACAATAAATAAGAAGTTTTTGTTAAGTGCATAGTACCTTATACTAATGATTTGAAAAAAAAAACATAACATGCTTTCAAATCTAAAATAGTATGTGTTACGTATATGCATTCGCAAGCTTTTTATGTCTTGTCTATGCGTTGTTTATCACGTTTCTACTATTTGAATTATAGTATAAGGGTTTAAGTTTATAGAATTTCTTGCGACTTTAATTATATGAATAAGGTATACACAAACCCCTTCTAGGGTTTACACACTTTCTTCATATAGTCTCTTCTTGTTCTAAAAATAATTTGTTCGGGCGCATGAGTTAACATGAATAATTGTAATCCATGTAGCACCATGACAGAGACCTTAAATACCAATTGCTAATTGCTAGATCCTTTTATTGATTAATTGGCTTATTAAATATGTTGCTATAATTATATCTCTATTTTTTGTAGTAAATGTAGACAATCTTTTGTATTGGTTTGCATTTGGTAAAATAATGTGTTCATTTGTTCAATCACTATGAGCTTAATATATAAATCTGGTATTAGAGTAATGGTTTAAAAAGACATTGACACCATTGTAAATATATGCTAAAGATTAGATTGATAGTTCATAATATTTTTGAGATAACCTTGTTACACATTTAGTTAGTTGAGAAAAAGTTTCAAACCATGTTTCTTGTGTTTTATTGTGTAGTTATCTTTCTAATAATGTGAACATAGTACACGTGAAATATATAAATGAGATATTCTCTAACTTTTATGTCTAATTATTCTCTTAACAATATGATTATAACACATGAACACATGCATGCATCTCTTCTAATATTTAGTATTAAAAAGTATAATTAGACGTAAAAATTAGAAAAATTATACAATTTTTTGACGACATTAATTTGAGAATATATTAAAACTTATCATGGGTTAAAATGTAATTAATTTTCTATCATAACAATAATGTTGATAAAAAAGCCATTTAGTTCGACTAATAAAATCGGGCAAAGTAGGAACAACCTTTCTTGGTCTCATTTATTGTGATAATAGTTGCACACCCTTTGGATTCGTTGATCATGTGACATGTCGTTTTAAAGCATCCCTTATGAATATCAATAAAAACCAAATCATTTGTGTGATTTGATTTTATACTTCAAATCTTGTACTTTTTGAGTTGAGCAATTGTAAAAACAATACCCAAATAGCTTTATACACCTTCGATCACCGAGTAATCTTTAGGGTTAGACGAGTGGTATTCACGATTAAAAGATGATCGAATATCATGTTCTATCTATCGTCCTTTTTAAGAGTAAAATTAAAATATTAAAGTATTTTTTACATAATAAATTAATAGAACATTACGAAACCAATTAAAAAGTAACGAGAACAATAGACCGAAAATATTGTTGGTTAAAGCCACATGGGTGCATAAATTCAACAATAACTACTTGTAAAGGCACCCATGGACATATGAAGTATGAACCATAATTATGATATACGGTGACTCTTGTTGGACCCAAGCTAGCAAATCGGTTCCATGTGATATGAATAGTGAACAACATTTGTAGATAAAAGTACAAGAAAAGATAACTAAATTCGATCATGCAAATTAACAAAGCAAAATAACTTTAATATTTAATTTAGAGTGTACAATATGCTTTTGATTAATTCTTTTATATTTACTTTATGTATTTTAGCATTATTAATTTGACACCAAGGTTGTTAAATTGTGTATGAAAAATAAATACCAGCTCATAAGGGGTGTATTCTGTCTTGGCCCTAAACTTATAATAATATATACCATATTTTTATTATTATTTTAGTTTATTTGGTTTTAAATAAACAAGGTCACGTGTACCAATAGAAACAAACTAGTGTTCATGCTAATTAGTATAGGTTAGTATTAGAATGTTTACTTCTAATATTATTTATCAGTTTTCTCATTTTAAATTTTTATTACAGACTATACTGATGATGCATTACTAAATACATGTGCAATTATATAAAAAAGTGTTAAATTTTGCATTTAGTTGTTAAATAATTCTTTTATTATGTTTTAAATTTATATGTTCTTTTTATCTAGTAAACACTTATTTTAGAAAAAATAAGCAGCATATTACTGAAAATATTACCTCTTTTACATGTACTAAAATAAAAAGGTTTGTAAGGATTTCATATTTTGCTCTAACAATCTAGCGTGACGTATATTTAAAATGATTATTAAGTACGAAGTATAAAAGATGCAACACATACATTTTCAAATGATGGTATGTGTTTCTCCTAAAGCATATGTAGCTTTAGATACACCATTGTAATCGTTTGAGTTATATGATTGTAATAGTCTCATTTGTTCAGCCCTAACCAACTTGAACATTCTATTGTAATATAATTAGATGATTTATGGTGCACTATTTTAACTATGAACTTTTTAATTAACAGTGTATCAAACTTATAATATCATCACAATTTTTTTTAAAGTAACACTACTTATGATATAGTGATTATAATTTTTGATTTAATGGTATAACTTTTCTAAATAATAACAAATTGGATAAATTTTTGTATGTTTTATAAAACTTATGGATTTAAACAATAAATCAACAATGGATCTTTTTAGTCTCTTAGTTATTATTAAATTTACTTTGTTACTTACAATCTTGTCACCTAACTTAATATTTTTATAGCATTGAATACATATAGTACTGGTAAAAATTTTAAGTCAACTCTTATCTAAAGAAAATGTGTTTTTGTTTTGTATAATTCCATACATATTATAATATCATTTTCATTTATTTAAGACAATGTCTTTTCGTTTTTGACAAAATAGCAATACTTTTTTACTTTCAGTTTTCATTCACGTACTGAATTTATTTTTGTATTTTTATAGTATATTATGGTACAAGTTATACTAGTTAAAAAATTAAAAACCCCTTGTAAGTTGTAATAACTCGAGACTTCAACCTTTACTATAATAGTTTAAATATTTCGTTACAAAATATATATAAAAATAAGTATATTGCTATTTTTAAGTATATTTTTCTAAAATTTTCCAATGATGTTGTCTAGTAATAACTTTAATGACATGTATCATGCATCACATATTTAAAAGAGAAAATAATGCATTTATGGTTTTTGGAATTTTATAAATAAAGAAATTCAATTAATTTTGAAAATTTATATACCACTTATCTTTTTAACATAAAATTTAAAATATAATATATTTGCAGTAAAATCAGGTAAAAACTTAAATCAACTTTCTTAGTTTCTATGTTCTGCTTTACTGTCATATGTATAACAAATTTAATTTCTACAACACCGTGTTTGTTTAGTATCATGTTATGCTGTATAAATACGCAACAAACAAATAAGTGACAAATAACAAAAACATAAAAGTAACTTTTAATTAAAAGAGAATTAAAACAAGTATTTCTCACATTTACACCCCCATAAACAAAAATATAAAAATTACAAATAACTATATTATTGGATTATTCCATTCTATCTCTCCCTCATTATTTTATTCTTCTTGCAAATAATAAATAAATCATAAAATAAACCACAATATACTACCGTAATATTAAAAACTTACAATGTTACACTTACTTCCCCTCATCCCCCACCCACCCCATGTGTTTGGTGTTTCAAGTTACCATATTCATCAAGCAACCCGACCCGCGTACCAATCGGACAGTTTCTGCAACTCATGACCCACACTTGCAGTGCCTTCAGTTTCATTTTCTATAAATTTCAATCATTCAACTGCAGCCATTGATGATGTTTTGTTTGCAACAATCTCATAATCACCACCTTCTTCCTCCTCATCGTCTTCTTCGTCGTCGTCATAGTCGTCGTGGTTCTGATCTGTGTTAATCTGGTGGTCTTGAATACCTCTAGGTTCAGGCGCTTTCAATTGCTGTTGCTGCTGTTGTTGTTGTTCTTGAATAGCTGCTGGAAGCGGCCATTGCTGCTCTGGTCGAGCCATTATAGGAGCCATCTGGGATTCAGGTTTCACGACAAACCCCAGATTATTATTACTATTATTATTACTACTACTGTTGCTTGCTTTCTCACGGTAGATAGCGTCCAGCTGGTGGAAATAAGGGCAGGTTTTGGAATCCTCGGGTCGTTTCTTGCTACTTTCTTTGACCTTCTTGTAGTACTTGTTGATGTTCTCCCACTTCTCCTTGCACCGCTTCGCGTTGCGGTTGTATCCAAGCTTCCTCATCGCCGCGGATATCTCCTCCCATAGCGGACCTTTCGGACCGCTTTCTTGATACTTGGTGTCGAGGGTTGTTCGGAGATTGATGAGCGCGTTGATTTCTGCTTTCGGCCATCGGGAAGGGCTTGGTTGTAATATGTTCTCTCCTCCTCCGCTGCTGCCGTTGTCGAGATTCTTCGCCACCGGCGGTGATGGAACAGGTGCCGGTACGGATGCTGGTACCGGTACCGGTACTGGTACTGCAAAGGGTACCATCAGAATTATAAAAAGATGAAATGATGAAGGTGAATTTATGAAATGATTGTGATGATAAAGAAAAAGTATAATGATTGCACCTGGTAAGGATGGGGTTGGTTGTTGTGGTTGCTGCTGTTGCATTGGTGGTGTTGGTTGTGCTGGCGGAGGTACTGGCGCCTGTGCTGGTGCTGGCGCCAGTACCTGTGTTGGATGGTTTTGTTGTTGTTGTTGCAGTAATTGCATTGCGGACATTTGTGGGATGACCACGTTCGGATTTTGTTCCATAATTTTCTGCAAGAAAGAGATGACCACCGCGTCTTTCGCGGCGACCATCGATCTTTCTTGCACAAGTAGTTCATGCTCGCGTTTCATCTTCGCCATTTCCTGCATCCGCCACGCCTCTTCTCTCGCCATCCGATCCCTCTCCCGTCTCTCCAACGTCTCGATAAACTTCGACTGCAACTCCTCCTGCTTCACCACCACCTCCTTCATCAACCTCCCGAAAAACTCCTTCCACTTCCTCTTCCTCCCCCTCCTCCTCCCGGGGCCCTCGTCCTCCGAAGACGTCGAAGAAGAACTCGACCCCGTCGACCCCGACACATTCAACTGCGAAAACGAAAACCCTCCCACATGACTAACATTAACATTCATCGGCGTCGGCATTGCCACCGCGGGCGCCGCTACCGAGATCGGATCCACGTTGTTCGGCTGCGAGACCACCATGTTCACCGGAGTCACAACGGACGGAATCTGGGAATTCGGCATTGGTGGTTTGGAAACAACCGGCGGTGGTAGCGACAGCGGTGGCTGGTGGTGGTGGTGGTGGCCGGCGGCGGCTGCGGAGGGGCTACCTTCAAGAGCCTGTAATTGTTCAAAAAACCTGTAGGTTTTTCCGTCGGCTTTTGAAGTTCGACCTTCTTTGGTTCTCTTATGGTATTTATAAACGTTCTCGAATTTCTCTTTGCATTTCTTTGCACTCCGATGATACCCAAGCTCCGCTAGCTTCCTGCAAAATTGCGTTAAAATAATATTATTATTCCGGCGGAGCACTTAGTCGAAATCGGCCGGAGTTTGAAAAGGTAAGAAGTAGATAAATCTAACAACATCAAGACAAAACTCAAAGCTTTTAAACTTTAAACCCAAATCGAATTCAAATTCAAATCGAATTCGAATTCGAATTCAAATTGATAATTAATCCACCGGAGCCACTGGATTCTCCGGTACAACGGAAAAAAAGAATAAAGAAACACCACGAGCTAATTAGCAGCTTACAGATCTCGTTTTCACATGGGTATTCAAAAATTCAAATCAAGAAGAGAAAACTTGATTAAAAATCGGAATTTGAGATTGAAATTTTGACGAAAATTGAATAAATTTTACAGTGGAATTAATTACCTTGAAACTTCATCCCATAACGGACCTTTAAGACTTGAATCACGAAAAGCGACATCCATATCCGACCGGATTTTCAGTAAAGCTAAGGTTTCTTGCCTCGGCCACCGGTTTCCGCCGGAGCTCCGGCCACCGTCGTCGACTCTTCCTCTTTCGTCTTCACTGAATCCGCTGCTACCCAATTCAGCACCACCACCGGCGGCCGGTGAGGCTGAATCACCACCACCACCACCACCACCACCACCGGCAGCAGCAGCAGCGCCACCGGAGCACCAGCGTCGCCGGAGTTAGGAGGTCCGTGAAGCATGATGAAAGAATGAATGAGATAGTAGAAGCAAATTACTACTCGAGATGAATAATAAAAAGAAAACAAACAAGAAGGTGAATTCTTGAGGGTTTTATGTAAGATCGGGTGTATGGTGAATTTATTAATTTATTTCGGTGGGGATCTGATCTGCCTGTCAATCTCACACCCAAAAAAAGAAAAAAATCAATTTCAATTTATAAAAATCGAAATAAAAGTGGCAGTAAAGATAGAAATCAATTAAAAATAAATTAAAATAGCTGGGGGAATCTTTTGGAATTATTATTATTTTCTTCCCTTTATCTGCTTGTTTAAGAAAAGTTTCAGAGACCCCCACAAGGGTCACTTTGGTTTATCTGACAGTAAATGCAACATATCTATATATTATTACTATTACTACTTTTCTGTTCTTTTATAAAAACATTTTTATCGTGCAGTTACTTTTATCTGAGCGTTACATGTTTACTTAGATAAAAATAATATGGGAATGTTATTTGAGTATCAGTTGATATGGACAATGGGACATTGGGACATATGGTGATATACAATTTTTTTTTCTTTTTTAACGTATATGTGAACATGTAAAGTACATACTTAAATTTGAACAGGGTATTATTAAATTCGGACAGATAAACATAAATTTCTAAAGGCAACTTGATTTGTGTAACAATTAATATTGATATTGATAGATAGAAAATAAATTTTTAGGGGGGACGATAAATTAAAAGACGTAGTTAAAAGATTGTATTTTGTTGTTGAAGTGTTGAAGGTGTTATTATATATATATATATAATATATATATCTATATATATACACGTATATATATGTTATATATATATATACATATATATACACGTATATATATATATATATATATATATATATATTATATATATATATATATATATATATATATATATATATATATATATATATATACACGTACATATATATATACGTATATACATATATATACATGTATATACATCTATGCATACATATATATACATACATATATATATACATATATATATGTATATATATATATATATATAATATATACACATATATATACATACATATATATATTGTTTTGCATTTTTATATGAATAACCAAAAACATATATACATATATACATATACATATACATATATACATATACATATACATATATATATATGATAAAATTAGAGTCGTTTGCTATTTACACTCTGTGTGAATAAAAAAAGGATATGATTTAATCATCGATCGAAATATGATCTGAAAATATTAAAGTTGTTCTTGTTTAAAATCCAACTATAATGAAATATACACCTTGTGCTTACTTGAGTTTGCTTCTCCAATCGTAGTGTCTAAAATATATACGTATTTTTATTATCATTTACACATTAAACACATTTTTTAATTAAAAAAACCCTGAATAAAGTTTTAGTATATTAGAGTCTCACTATATCTTAAAAAGTTTTTAACCTAATTTTGTTATATGGAAGCCTCTAATTAAATCTTTCTAAAATGCATACACTGTTCAAAAATATTCAAAATAACGATTTGTTACTCATTATATTAGTCAAAATTAATAAAGTTACCTTCGATTTATTGATTGAAAATTACAATTTTGATCAATTTATGTGGTAGTGAATTATTTTTGAAAATGCTACTTAAATTTTACACTTCATCGTTTTAATTGCTCTTGTCGCCCCTTTATACACCACACCTCGCTGCTCGAATTAAAGCTACAACTAATTGTTACCACTAATCCCATACAACTATTATGATATAAGTATGTTATTAATAGGCAATTTTATTTATATATATGCATATATAATTCTAGTGAGTTATACAAAATTACCATTTTTGCAAGTGAATACTATAAATGGAAAAATCATCTTGCATCATATAACCTAAGATAAGATATCTCGTACACCTATGTTTCAACAATGTCCAGATGTTACCAAATGCATTGAACGGAATAATGTAAAATTATTTATATCATGATCAATGATTATTCGATCTACTTATGGAACAACAATTATAAAGCCAGAATGTAAAAAATATGCAATTGATCATAGGCATCATTATTTTCTTCGGTTCTTTCTCTTTGCAAGCGAGGTAATTTTCTTAACAATGAAGGTATGGTTTTAACTTTTAAGCTCTATAACTAAAAAGCAAATAACAGATTTAATATTTTAATAAAAGTTATTTTTGTCTTAACTCTTTTTTCTAATCATTATTTCTAGTTAAAATTATTTTAGATGAACACATATATTTCTTCTTGTTACTTTGTCATCAATTTTGGCTTTCCAAAGTAAAAAAAATTGTCTTAATTGCACGGACAAATACATATACAAGTGTTTATTCTAAGAAATGAAAATTTATAAAAAGCGTTAGAGATGCATGAGTGAAACGTACTTCTGGACACCCTACATAATGGGTTTTTTGCATCATGGATGAAGACACGACTGAAAAACTTAAACGCACTATGTAACTGATTTTGAACGTACCCTTTTACGCAAAGTGCATTGGCCTTTTAACGTGATGGTGTGTTTGAACATAACAATAGTATTCTTGAATTAAGATGATTAATATTCTTAATGGTATAGTTTCTTTTGTAAATAAAATTACATAAAGTTATTTTCATTAAAAATATAAAGCTAAAATTTAATCCTAAAACTTCAACAACGAATTACATTTCCTTTTTCCTCATTTCAACCATAACTAACTTTCGGTTGATTAAGAAATGGTTGCACACCATCGTTTTTAGTCTCGCTCGGGCCATAAATATTCTGGATTGAGCGAGAGTTTTTTTTTTTTACGGTTATGGGTTTTTTATACTTAGATGGTTGAGGGTGCAGTTCCGATTGGATCATACATTTATCATTATAGAAAAACAAATATAAATTTAAGCCCATAAACGATCCAAACATCTATCATGAAAATAATTATAAATATACGAATAATATAACTATTTCTATTGTATTTTGTAACTGTTAATACAAATTGATGATTAATAATGTGAGGAGGCAGTAAGAATCTGTATTAAATATCATTATTAGAACCCTGAATAAAAGATACAAACAAAAATACGCATTATAATTGTATTCAATAGTAAAGTTTACTTAAGAACGTAAAATAAGATGATAACAAACCTTATTTGTACGGTATGAGATATAAAGATTATTGCAAGTAGAAACGTGAATAAAAGTATAACAAAATTATTATGCTTTCATTGTATTGTAAAATATATTATATTATATAATAGGAAAAGACGGGGAATTATACAGGATGTAATAAAAAAATTATAGAAATTATAAAAATAATAAAATAAATACAAGGGTATAATCTGTCCAGCTAAATTTAGTTAAAAGTGGGTCCCCCGTAGCTCACCTCTGCTTTTTGGGCGTTGTTTTTGGATTTCAGTGGGTGTTATTGTTTGCCTTACAATAGAAACTAACGTGAATTGACGTTTTTACCCCTAACATGCTTCACATTTATTTTTTACCCTTTGCTGTCATCTTATCTTCTCCTCTCTCCTACCCACCCTCCCTAATAATGCAAGTTTTTTTTTTATTTCAATCATTTTTTTTATCTTTATTTAACTATAATTTGTACTTCTAAGTTATCCCAAAATTAAAAAAAGATCTTGTTTTTATTTTATTCAAAAGATAATATTCGAAGTTAAAAATATCAAAGTTGATCATCGGTGAAATCAAAACCTGATTAATAATTCTTAAATATGTCAATAATATTGAATAAAAAACTTGTATATATAGTTGATAAATCCAAAGGTGATAATTTCCATCCTTTAAAATGGCTTCCACCATGTACATATACTAGCACAAAAGGGAAATTACATTTACGCCCTTGAATAAATCATTCTATGCATTTCTTCTTGCCAATACAATGATTTCCATGTGTAATTTCCTACAAAGGTCCAATACACTTTTTAATCATTTACATGTTTAATGTGTAAGATGAAACTTACAACGTGACGGATCGCCTAACGTTACATAAAGTGTTACATACCATAACTAGTAACTTTATTTGAATGGCATTGCCTAACGATCTTGTTCGTATATTAGAATGTATCGTTATCCATGTGCAAAAGACTATTATTTCGTGTATAATACCTTTACCGCAATGTGATGTCAATATCTTACCGAATAAAAAACTTGTATTTATAAACATATTAAAAGTAAACTTCCGTAGTATTAAAAGTAAAAAAAGATTGTTAAAGTAAATTTAGAATTTCGAATAAATTATATTTATGAGATTCTAATACAAATGCTCCTCTCTCCTAAATTTGAATTACAATCATAAAATAGAATTTATGTTGCAAATTATATGATATAAATAATAAATAAATATGTTGAAAATACCGGGAATCATGATCATCTACCACGCGATGCATGCTTGGATGAATTCCGCCGACTAAGAAAAAGGTAGTTGTTTGATGTTTCACTATTTAATAAATGTTTGTTAGATAAAAACATATAGTTGTTGTTAAAAAATAAAAACTTATAATTCTAAATAATAGTTAATGTCATTTTTGGCAGAAAAATAGATAACTTTTACAATTTTTGTTTAATAATATATCTTTCCTCCCTTAGATCTCATATCTATTTTTTTTTGAGTTTTATTATAGTAATTTTAATTAGGGTGATGCTATATATACCCACTATTTAAAATATTTTTACTTATTACATCTCTTTTCTCAAATTGTAATAATAGGTAAATTTTGCTTTTGTATTTTTTATTTACCATATCATCCATTAATATGTAAACTAATTTCTTTTAAGTGTTATTTATTTACTATTATTTTTAGTGTTTATATTTTTTGTCATTTATTATATTACTTGTAGTGGTTACAAGTGTTCAAAAAAGCCAAAAACTTGAAAATAACCAAAGAATGAATCGTATCCATACCATAAAAAATGGAATCAAATCGTAAATTCGGTTTTCACTTTGGTTAAGGGTACACAAAATCTTGCTTCTTTGGTTCGGTTAACTATACAATGTAAAGCAAATAATAAATGGTTAAGTAGGTTTATTCGGATACTAGGATCAAATAAATTTTTTAAACGGTTTAATAGGTTGAACTAGGTTCGTTTAGGTCTATTTCAAATTTTAAATATACTATTAAGAGTTTTTTTTACTTCAAAATTTGTTATATTAAATCTTTATAATTTTTTATTTTTTAATATGTATTTATATCATTATATAAATAGTGTGTTTAAAACTTATTTTAAAAAAGAAAGAGAAACTTATTTTCTAAAACTATATTTTCTCCAGGTTAAAAATGATAAGTTTTATAAAAAAAATTTGAAGGGAGAGTATGACAAATAATAGAGAGAGCTGTGTATAGTCTAACCAATTTAGTTACCGATAGTATTCGAAACTTAATTAATTGTGCATATACCATAAATTGTAAGGCATGTTAAATTAATAAAATTGACAATTATTTTTGAAACAGGAACATAAACTATAAACAACATCATTTGGTTTTGTAAATCAATTTCTATGCTATTATTATATTCTCCCAGACCATTAAAGCCTCAGGATATATATTCGAAAAACTAGGTCATGTTAATCATGGCATGATCTAAAAAGTATTGACACAAACCTAACATAAACAAATGGTTAGGTTAGTAACTAAAGATTTTTTCCACCAAAAGATTAACTCGTTTAGTAAACTACTGACTTATTTTCAACTTGCTAACTCATGCTTCAACTTCAATAATTACACTTATCATTTTTTATATTCAAAATAAGTTATCGATTATGATGCCCTTACGTTAACTTTTTTGGTTAATGTTATGCAAAATGACTATTTTAGTTAATTTGAAGGTAATGTTTTTGATAATCAAAACCTTCATTTTCTAAGTGTGGTTTAGGGGCCGTTTTCATAATCATGGATGGTACTTTCTTTTGACGCGTAAAAAAATTCTAAAGTAGAGGAAGGTGTCCGTATGAAGATGAAGAAGAAATGGGTGGTGGGTTTATATCGATTTTTATTACTTCAAAGTAATAATAGTTCTTAAAAAAGTAACTGAAATTATAGTGTAAGATAGTAATAATTATGTAATCTATAACAACTATTGAAAAACATACAAGTGTAATATTGAAGTTGAAAGAAGAAATACTCAATTTAAAATTTAGTGTTAAACTAGGAAGGTTATATAAGTTGGAAGAGAGGTATTTTACAAAGGAGGAAATCTTTAGAAAGTCTAGAAAAACACTAGAAAGAAAGGGAAAAGGGTATAATCGTCCTGTATCACGCACACTAAAACATACGCCCATGTAGAAAAACACCATGAACAACTAAAAATGTAGTGTATAAAATTGATGCTAAGATGTACGAACCTAAAACAACATGTATCGTTATCATATTCGTTATAAAGATAAAAATGCTTGATTTTATGGCATACTTAAAAAAAGTTGTCATATAAAAAGTTATAAATTTTTATAAAAAAACTAAAGGAATTTTAAAAAAGTTAACAATGGTTGACTATTCCTATTTTACCCTCCACCTCTTTAAAGGAAAACCATACAACATGAAGGCCTCCTATCCTCTATTCTACAAATCAATGAAACATATTTGTTTGTAGTCTTTCTACGATTATTTTTCTTTATAGTTTAACCTTACAGAATACCGCATCTTTCTTGGTAATAGTCTTGTTACTTGCCAAAAGTCTTATTGGTGGCGAGTCTTGTTTCTTGATCATCAAAACACTCATAAGCACTTTCGTGGTATAGTGCCAAAGCGAAGTATAGAGGGTGTTGCTGATAAAATTAATGAGTGTGTCTGGCTTTGTAATATTGTTATTAAATGTGATATGATTTTCTTCAAGCCACAATTCTTAATGTGACACTGTGTTTATTATTTAGCCATCATTTGACCAAATACAACATCGTGTATTAAACATCTTGAAATTGATTTACATATGCTAGCGAAAAATGTAACATTTAGACTTTTTTATGCTTATCTCCAATCAACAAAATACTTTTGGTGACGTATTTGAGAGAAATTTACCCTCTTAGTTGTGTGTGGGCGTGTTTTTAGTTAGATACCATAAAGAACTCTTTGCAAGAACTATGGAGATATGTTAGATGAAGGTTACAAAACATAATTTCAACTGTATAGTTAAATTTTGATTTAATTCTAGTTTCATTTATCTTTTTGTTGCTAAGGACAATATATTAATGATATTAATCAGCCAAACAAGAGGGTAAATAATCCGATATCAACTCTTTGAGATGGTCATCTAACCAGGTCGGACTTATACCTTCATATCCCCAATCAAATCTTGCACGAATTAGCAATTTATGAAATAGGAACTCATAACTTATTTGGTCATGTTGACAAAGACATGAATATCTTAGGAAAATCTAGTTAAATAGAACTGATAATTTCCATATTTTAAATTATTCTTTATTCAAATGAATTTCATATGAATTTAAAGGGAATTTTTTTATAATAACGATTATATAATTTTATAACATCTCAAGTGGACATTGGTTAAGTGATGTATTCATAACAAGAAAATTAAAGATCAAAATCCTGCAATAACTTGATCTTTAATTTATATATAATTTGTATTGAAAAGTAAAAATAATAACATTAATAATAAAAATGACTTTCCAGTTTTAATTTAACAAGTTGCCAACAGGGAGTGTGGTGCTTGTGTGCCCACGTAAGGGAATCGGTCCTACATAGATGGTGACTTGGATGGGTTTGACAATTTATTTTAAAAATTAAAGGTGTAAAAGCATGATATAGATTGTTCTTGTACGAAACTGAATATCTTGTTAGTCATAAATACTATTAGTAAATAGTTTTGTTTTTTTATTTGTCACAGTCTTGACGAACTTTTATATTTTAGAATTAAACTCAATAGTGTCAAACTAAACTAATTAGAGGAAATTGAACAAATTATGAATTTACTTTTATTTTTGTTGTTTGTTTACAACTTTAGCTATATCGGTTTGAATTTAACCATCTATTAGAGATGCAAAAGGTTGAAACGAGCTATCTTGTTTAACTCAAAATTAAGAAGTCTTTTTTACTCAATTTAAGTTATATATATACCATACACTAGAGTTTTGCTTGCAATATATTCAAGTTTGAGTTTGGCTTATTATTATTGCTGAAGGCAATTCACGAGAGAATCGCGCACAGTCCTCGTGAGAGAGATCCATGAGTGGAAGCGATCATTGTATACTACAATTTACAACAAATACAAATAGTCAATTATATATTATATATATATATATATAATATATATATATATATAATATATATATATATATATATATATATATATATATATATATATTTGAAACATAAGAGAATGAAGTAGTAGGTATATTACTTGATTACAACTATGTTGGAAGTGGTGCGTATGGTATTAACATAAGTCAAATGCTATTGTCGAGATTAGGTCATACAAATAGACAACGTAAAGACCCATTGACGAATCAATATGAGAAATTATAGTCTTTGGTTTAAATAATTGATAATTGTGTGATTACAATAATATGAATATTGTTTATTTAGAATAGTTAATTAAATATAGTTTTTTTATAGTTACTGAATTAAATCATTAGTTTGATCTAAAGAACTCCACTTTAAAAAGTTTAATACTTTTACCATGTGAGTTAGTTATTTGACAATATCTAAAGTTGGATTTAATTGTATTCGCCTACATTACACAAAGTCGTTTTAAATTACTTGTTAATTCGACTTTTACATACAAAACTTGTTATTTCCTTTGTCATAAGATTCGTTATTAAGTTATTATCAAATCTTCATCCATTGAAATTGAGATCCAATAGTTTCCTTTTATTTGATGAAAACTAAACATCTATCTAATGAATACTCAACTCTAAGTCTCCCTTGAGGATGTACATGAACTTTTAAGCTACGTGCCTTCTTGAGGATGTATAAACTTCATAAAAATCATGTTAAAGGAAAACTAACTAAAAATACGGTATAGAAAACAAAAATAAAAGTATAATTTACAAAACAATAATAAATTAGAAACCTAATATTCAGTCTACTTCTAGAAAACGCTAAAAATAACTTTGACACAACAATCTCACACTTGCACTTGCTAAACATTGATTACTAACAAATGCAACTTGTCTTTGAAAGGGACAATAGTTCAAAAAATAAGATTTATCATAACTCGCATAAAAACCCTATTTAGATATTCCAAACCAATCACGAGTTAGAATTAATATTCTGACTTGAAACACCTCAAAAATTATTTTAGTATCATTCATGTTGACATCCTTAAAACATCCGAGGCATCAAGTTCTATTTCAATATATTTTTTCTTAATTATATCTAAATGGGTTAAATGTGGAGATTGCACATCTAATTCATGCCTATATATGACAAATGAAGGCTTTTGCAATACATATCGTATACTCAAGCATCATTTAAATTTGCTTGATGTCCCAAAGCAACATGCTATAATTGAAAATATGGCTGTGTGATGAAAATGAATGATACATAAACCAAGCTCGTATAATATCCGTTTACTATCATTAAAACACAGTTCTGATATCACAACATGTAAAAGATTATACGCAAGTTCTAATTGCATATAATATATAGTTACTTACACATTAATATGAATACATACATAAAAATAAATTTATGACCATAACATTACGTACATGATAAATATAGAATAGAAAAAAGCTACCTTCCTCATTTTCTCTTTATATAGTTCACGAACAAACGTTACTTTATCATTGATCATGTACTTTTTCATGTCAAGTTGGGTTTTTTAACTTTTATTTTACAGAATAATAAATACCATAGTGTCATATTAATTAATGAGAATTCATCTTTGAACAAATAAAAGTTACTTTTAGATTTACTTTTACTTTTACCGCTGGCTTTCAGTGGCTTTACAAAACGACACCATTTTTTGTCCAAATAGAGAGTAGAACAATAATTTAATACTTATAACCGTTCCTTCATTTTTCTAATATATATATATATATATATATATACAAGGAAGGGTTCAAATAAGAATTACATTTTGTTGTGAGAACTCTACGAACCAATCTCAGCCATACATTTTTTATCACATGCAAATCACATGCCATTTCTTTTTTTCTTTAAACGTTCGTAACTTTTTTCACGACATCATTTTTTCAAAAAAAAATTCACCATAACATTCAGTATTTTTTTATCTTTCCAACGCCTACCATATTGACATACATTTCTAAAAAAAATCGTACATCCGTTGTTTACATATGTGTAAATCTAGTTATACACATGTGTAGTACTGGATTTACACATGGGTAAATCCGATATTACACATGTGTAAACGAATTTCGTTAAAAAAACGGAAATTTTTTTCATTTTTAAATTTTTTTTTATATTTTTTATGAAAGAGGGAAAGTTGGGGAACATTTTTGTGTTTTTATTTTTTTATTTTTATGTTATTTTTTGATTTATAAATTTTTTAAATATGTTTTTGTTAATTACAATTTTGCCATTGAAAATTAGTGTTTGAGATTGGTTCCTAGAGTTCTGACAAAAAAAACTAATTCTCATTTGACTTCTCCTCCTATATGATATATATATATATATATAATATATATATATATATATATATATATATATTATATATATATATATATCACTTAATTTTTATCACATGCAAATCACAAGTCATTTTACCCCTTTTTTAAATGTTCATAACTTTTTTTCACATCATTTTTTCAAAAAAATTTCACCAATAAATTTAGGGGCTATTTGATTATACTGACTGGGTAAAATCTGACTGAGTCAGAAGCTGACCCAGTTAGAAGTTCAGATTTGGTATGCATCTGACTGAAACTTGATTGTTTGATTCAGTATCTGACTGGAACCAAAACGATTCATTATTTAAGTAACAAAACCCACCGGAGTCACACCACTGGTCGGAACCACCACCGCAAGGGGGCGGCGGCCTGCGGGTCGGAAGGGTGGCAGCCTGCGGGTCGCAAGGGGGCCGTGGCCTGCGGGTCAGCCGGTCAGCACTTTTTTTTCAAGGTCTGGGTCAGCACTAGAGACCCGGTCAGCCGGGTTCAAAGCCAAAATCAAACGGGTTGACCCACTGACCGAGTCAGCCCGGTCAGTCCAAAAGCAAACAACCCCTTAATATTTTTTTATCTTCCCACGCCTATCATAATGATATACTTTTTTAAAAAAATCATTTATCTGTTTTTTACATATGTGTATGTCTGGTTATACACATGTGTAATACTAGATTTACACATGTGTAAACGAATTTCGTAAAAAAACAAGATTTTTTTTATTTTTTTATGAAAAAGGAAAGTAGAGGAATATTTTTGCGTTTTTATTTTTATGTTATTTTTTTATTTATAAATTTTTTAAATATGAATTTGTTAATTACAATTTTACCATTAAAAACTAGTAGTTGAGATTGGTTTATTAAAGTTCTCACAAAACAAGTTAGTTCTCATTTGATCCCTCATATATATATATATATATATATATATATATATATATATATATATATATATATATATATATATATATATATATATAATATATATATATATATATATATATATATATATATAGGATGAAGTTAATATGAGAACCTTAGGTTTTTGTAAAACCCATTAACTAAATTTGAGCCTTTGATCAAATTTCAATGGATAAGATCTTTTTATTTTGTTATTTTAATAGAATAAGATATGAAGGTAATTTAACCCACCCCACTAAAATTCAGATTCACTAGTTATTTGACATGTGTCTATACCATATTATATCTATTACTTTTTTTTGTTTAAAAATTTTACCCCTTTTATTTTTAAACCTTTATAACTTTTTTTACAAATTGTTATTTTTTATAATAAGTACACCATTAAACTCATCTTTTTTTCTCTTAATTCCAATATAGTCTCAACAAAATTTAATTTTTTTAAGAACATAAATAATACAGTGAGTTACATCGTATTGTAATTACTTACAATGCATTACATCGAAATACATATATACAAACCAGCAAAAACAAATCCTAATAAAATGATTTTACATCAATCATGCAAAAATAATGTAGGGTTGTAAAAAACAAAACCTAATATATACGTTATCATTACCATCCCCCTTCATGCAAAAAATACATTGCATAAACTTTAAAAAATATCTACATTTCAATAAATTACAGTGAATTACATCATATTTGTAATTACTTACAATGTACAACATAATTATAATTATTTATAGCAACAGTGAGTTACATCGAATAACAGTGATTTATATTACAGTAAATACATCATGTTTATATGCAAAAACTAATATTTGCAGTAAATTACATCATGTTTATATGAATTCAATCTAATACTTACAGCGAATTACATCATATTGTAATTCCTTGCATCATATTTTTTTACTTACAATCCATTTGAATACAAAATAACAAACAACATGGTGCATTAATAACAAAAACACCAAATTAAACATCAAACCATACCTAATACAATGAATTACATTGAATAACAGTGAGTTACATCACTATAATTACACTACTACATCAAAACATCATTTTTAACGTGTAGACAAAATATTTTTTTTATAATTACTTACAGTGAATTACATCACTGAAGTCATTTTGTGACGTGTAGATAAAACATCATTTTATTATGGATTACATCATTTTGTATTATTTTTAAAATTTATTCTCAATCGTTACTTATTATAATCACGTTTCTTTGAAAAAAAATTCCTAAATTTTATCGTGGATTACATCATTTTGTAATTACTTACAGTGAATTACATCGAACAACATATTAAAAACGACAAAAAACTAATAAAGAGAAAAGATGTTTGTTATAGGTACACTCACTATATTCTTCTTTCTATCTTGGGATATCATACATCGAACATTATTTTGTTATATATCATCGTCACAACACGTTACGTAAAGTCGACTCATCGCGTTGACTTAAGGTTTATTTAATCAAAAAGTTACATAATTTAGTCTTAAAATATCTTGCAAGGATAAAACATTAAAAAAATAAGACCCTAGATCAAATTACCATCCAAATGGTTGAAAATATAACCTCCATTTTTCCTCCAATTAATTACCGTCGATTGCACCCCTGTACAAACACTGCCCTCTTTCTTCATCACCATTTTCTTTGTAATTTGACACATGAGTAGGGCTTTAAAAGTAGCCCTAATTAACTTCAAAAAGTCCCCCCTTTTAATCTCAAAACCTCCATTTTCCATTCAACTCTTATTCATTATCATCGACGACACACCCACTAGACACACCCACTAGTAATCTGTAATACCCTCTTTTCTTTTTCTTTAGTTTATGTAAATTCATTTCAAATCAAAATATAGAAAAAATATTAGTAGATGAGGAACTATGTGACCTGATAGTGCTTGGTGATAGTTTTGATGGTCAGACTTTAAGCTGGAGTGGATAATCAGCCGGAAAGTGGGTGTGGGTTCGCTCTCTAGGGAAAGCCGATAGCGGCTCATGGTGGTGCTCGAAGGCGGCAAACAGTAGATGGCGACATTCGTGGTGCTTCAAGTCAAGCCAGAGACAGTGGGTTGAGATCTTTTTACGATCGGTGGCGGATGGTAAACAAAAACATTGGTAGCAAGAGGTGGTTTGATCTGGATATTGTTGAGCACTAGATTTGGATCTATATTTTGTTGTTGAATAATTGTTGATTGTTTGAATCAAAGAAAGATAAAAATGATCTTTTTTATTTAATAGTAAAAATGTAAGATTTCTATAGATATGGGAGAGATCAGATCTGATAGAAAAAGTACAAAAATAAAATTACTTATTTACCCTTCATCTCATCTTCACCTTTCATATGGTATCCTGATTTATTTATATTAAATAAATGGTTAGATGGAGAGTTAAAAAGTTCTTGTAATTTTTAAGAGTTCTCATATGAACCCATTCATATATATATATATACACATACACATACATACATACATACATACATATATATATACACACATATATATATATACACACATATATATACATATATATATACATATATATACATACATATATATATGTATATGTATATGTATATTATATGTATATGTATATGTGAGAACTTTAGAAACCAATTTCAGCCACTCATTTTTTATCACATGTAAATCATATGCCATTTCTCCCTTTTTTAAAATGTTTATAACTTTTTTTCACGACATTATTTTTTCCAAAAAAATTCACCATAAAATTCAGTATTTTCTTATCTTTCCAACGCCTACCATATTGATATACTTTTCTAAAAAAAATCGTACATCCGTTGTTTACATATGTGTAAATCTAGATATACTTTTCACGTGTAAATCCGATATTACACATGTGTAAAATGAATTTCGTTAAAAAAAACGGGATCTATTCTTAAATTTTTTTTATTTTTTATGAAAGAGAGAAAGTAGGGGAACATTTTATGTTTTTATTATTTTTATTTTTATTTTTATTTTTTGATTTATAAATTTTTTAAATATATTTTTGTAATTACTGTTTTTTAATATATTTTTATGTATATATATATATATATATGTATATATATTTATTTATATATATACATATATAGACATATATATATATATCTACATACATATATATATATATATCTATATATACACATCTATATATATATGTATCTATATATATATGTATATATATATATATATATGTATGTATATATATGTATATATATTTATATATATACATATGTATGTATATATATGTATATATATTTATATAATATATATGTATGTATATATATGTATATATATTTATATATATGTATATGTATGTATATATATGTATATATGTATATATATATGTATGTATGTATATAGATTTATATATGTATATATATATGTATGTATGTATATATATATTTATATATGTATATATATATGTATATATAATCTTTGATGGGAAATTTACCCTAGTTTCTCGTAAATTTATTGACTATGTATCAATCTTTTAATAAAAATTGTTAAATAAAATCTTAGTTTCTCAATAATCACCATATATAAGATTGAGAAAAAAGCGAGACATGTAATAGGACAGAACCTATGTCAAACAAAATGAGTTCAAATTAAAATGGGTTGGAATTAAAATTGGTTGTTTTAAGAAAGTTTCAATTTGTTTCGACTCAAACAGCATATGAGTTTAATCCGTTCGTCTTAAAATAGATACTTTTTTAAGTGTCCAATGATTTATCATTTTATCTGTTATATTTGTTTTTGTGACAACTAATGTCCACGTATAGTAGTGATGGCGGTGGTTGAGATGCAAGCAACAAAAGTAGAGATGGCCAATGGTGGTGGTTTCAACGATGAGAGTGATGGCGCTGCGTGGCATGGAGATGGTGACGACACATTGGTGTGACGGTAATGACATTGTAGTGGCTATTGTTTGTGATTGCGACATGTAATGATGGTGGTCGTGTTTCTCAATGGTGCTCATTTATGTGACAAATATAATGGTATCACCCAAATTTACTTATTACATAATTTGGGTTGAAGTTTAGAATTAAGTAGACTTGGATTTAAGTTAATTTTTTTTAAATTGAGTGAAATGGATTGAAAGTTTTTTTTAGTTTAAGAATTATAAACAGAGTTTAAAGGTTTTATTCAGATTAATTATAAAGGTTATAGTTTAAATAAAAATAGATTATAATTTAAAAAGTGTAACTGAAGTATCATAACCATCATTTTTATACACGACATTATTTTTTATAAAAATTACACCAAATAAATAGATTTTTACGTTAAACTGAGTACCGTTTTTTTACGCTTTTCAGCTTTTAATACTTCTATTCGTCATTGTGTCTTTTTGCAATTCATTATGTTTTATTCATTCGTTATTGTATTTTCGTGAATACCATTGTGTTTTTTTAAATTACTTCTAAAATAACATTATGGTGAAATAACATTGTTTTTTGTACTTCTACTATGTAAAACATAATAATATATAACAACTATTTATTAATACATTACAAACACTAACAACTAATATAAGATGATATAAAAAGTAAAACACAAAAACATTCTTGGACACTGTTTTGTTTTTCTAGAAACATAATAATAAAATAACAACATATATATATATATGTATATGTATGCAATGACAAAACAATGATGAATCAATATAACAAATAATAAAAAATATTTGATACAATAACCTAATAAACACAATTACCTGATTTATTTTACAATAAATTAAGATATTTGAGATAGTCGCCAGAATATTATCATCTTTAAAATCAATGATGAATCAATTACCTGATTTATTTTACAGTAAATATGTCAATACCAAAGTTTTTTTAGTTATTTTAGATTAAATACATTTTCCCCTTAACACTATCCTAGATGTAATATGTTTTCAATATATTTTAATTCTATAATTTAACTATTAAATCATATATTAAATCAAAATTTAAAAATTTATGCTAATGATCTTTTGCTTTGAGGATAAAAAATAAATTGTCACTAAGCTATCGTTCTTAAATATAAAATATATTACATGTTCGTAGCACATCATATTCTAAAATAATTCCGAAAGATAATACTGATAAACTCAAATTTTTAAAGTCTGTCTCGAAACCAATCATTTAAAACAAGTGTCTATTATTTGCAGCATGTTGACGTGTTAAAAATAATACGTTGGAAGTATGAACCTCAAATATGATAAACAAATGAAGACTCGATTATTGATTATTTATTTAGGGTATAAAATCATTGACTATAATTTAATTAGTGTGTAGATATATGTATCAATAAACATTACAATTTACTTTTTTTATATATCAAAATAAAATGTGGTTTATTTTATTTTATTCTTCTTAAGGTGTGGGATCCACTGTTGAAATATACAAAACTTAGATGGAAGGCAATGTCATGTTATTAGGCAAACCCATTAATGAAGATAGAGTAAATAGTGACAAATCTTGTTAGCTCCAACCTAACCTATTTAATGGTAGTTTCTTGCAAATTCTAAAATAAATAAACATCATATATCATGTGTTTATCAAAGTGAGGGAATTAATTAAACTTAACTAAACTGAAACACTTATATCAAAACTATTTTTTATATATATTATATTTTGCTACACAAGTTTTTACATTTTGATGTAAAAATACTCAACTTTGATATAAAGATTTCATTTGAATTTTTATCATTTGCATATGCTTTATGTATTTTGTTATACGTGTGATAATATAAAGTTTTAATTTAATAACCTAATTAAAATTATTTAGAATTACTCATGTTCCTAGCTAAGAGACATTATGATGATAACATGTTTCTTCTATATTTAAGATTTTAAATGTTAAAATTCTATAAGGTGTAATTTATAGATGATTGATATATATATGGATTACAAGTTTATTCTTTTTAAACCTTCCCTTAAAATACTCATCTTTATGATTTAATTGAAGTAATATTGGTATTATTATAGACTTTCTATTTTAATTTCAACTCATACAATAACTAAGGTTATTTGTACGTAGCAGAGCGTGAAAGGATGTTGTCACAACTCTCACGAAACCTCCATAATTCTTTCTTTTGGGTTTATTTCAATTTCTTATGAACCCTATTCCACATACATTACAAATTAGGGAATCTCGCGTTCTTTGCTGAAACTGATGTTCTAATTTTCGGGACGAAAATTCCTTCGACAAGGGAATGATGTGACACCCCGTGTTTTCCGGGTTAACACATTTATGGCTATCTAACCTCTCTATGTTATGCTATGATTAACCAATGTTGTTTTTATAATTAAATAAAAGAATTAAAAAAAACCATCTAAACATTATATACATATAGTTACTAACTAAAAGTAATTAACATAAAATGTTAATTAGATCTAGTGAAGGGACTAATGATGCCAAGTTGCAAAGATGGTGCATTCAAATATCCCTCACCCCCGTAACCAACTCCATTCACCTCTCCCTCTTGGCTTCATACCTTTCACAACCCTAGCAGCCGTGCACCTCTTGAAAGCAGCCTCCTCCACGGCAAATATTCCGACGGGCGACAACCCTTCCCCCGCGACCGGACGCCTTCGACCTCTCCATCGCTTGCGACCGCGAGCTCTTGGCAATCGACATCGCTCCCGACAGTTTCGATCGACAACCAAAACAACCCATTAGGTATGATTCTTTCCTTCATCGTTCAATGTTGTTCGGTTTCGAGTACGGTTCTCCTCCGTTCATAATTCGTGTTCATTGCGGTGCCCGGTTTTGGGTCATTGTGTTTGTGCGTGTTTCGGTTGTATTTAGGTGTGTATGTGTTCCGGTGTGTATGATACAAGTGTGTATATGGGTGTATGTGGTCGTGCGTATATGTATATATGTATGTACTTTCTGCAGTTTGTATGTATGTGTATTTTGCGTATGTATAGAAATGTTCTGGGTATGCATATTTTGTGCGACCGTATATAGTCATGTTGTTATGATGTTTGGGTGCTCATGGGTTCGGGTGATCGTGTGTGTCATTGGGTGCAACTTTGGCCCCGGTTCATTGGCGTCGACTTGTGTTTCATGTGTTCGGGTGTGCGTGATCATCATGAGTATGTTGCTGCTTTATGTATGTAGTCCCTTCCTGCGAAAACGTGTTTGTAGTGTTATGTATTATGTGTGTTCTTGAGGTGTGTATGGTGTGCCTCGGGTGAAACCTGCAGTTTGTATGTATGTGTGCGTGTACATGGAAGAAATAAGTATGTGTGTGTGTGTTCTTTGCATGTGAAGTCTGCAGTATGAATGTGTGTGTATCCTTTGCATATGCATGTGTGGGGGGGCATGGGCTTGTGTGTGTGTTATGCATGATGTATGTGTAAGTTTTGCTAATGTGTATTTTCTGCTATATTAAGTGTGCGCATGCATGTAGATGATGTTATGCGATGGTTTGGTGTGGTTATATTCATGTGTATTTATTAGTGTGAGTGTTGGTTATATGTTTAAATGTGTGGTCTTTTGAAATTAAAAGTCACAAGGTTGCAACATAGAAACAATATTGTCTATACATAACAAGTAAGTTTTAAATATTGGAAGTGGATTAGTGATTGAGTGTAATTGCTTATGAACGGGGGAAATATCGATAGTCTGCACTATACCCGAACCGAGAACACGAAACCGTACGACCAAATTATTAGTATTTAATATTAATTATATATTAAATAAAATTCAGGTTAATAGGAGACCGAAATCTCTTGTGCTACATTATTTTGTTGCTGTGCATTTAAGGTGAGTTCTCAGCCCCACTTTCATATTATACTCTCATTTTGGGGGGGGGGGGGGAGAAGCATGTTGTTTTCATAAACATATAATACTTAGATTGGTAATACTGCATATATTGGTTTACTATTGTGATACCACTACGCCTCTTCGGATCGTTAATATGTTACTAGCGAGGTGATGTTAGTAGATCTACTGGGTTTGACAAACCCCACCCGGGCTAGTCGCGCTAGCTTGACTGGAGGTCAACGGGTGAATGGTTAGCCTGTTTTACAGTGTTGTGGTCTGGTATTCACAGCCGGGCCATTCATTATTATTACTGTCAGCTCGGTCGCGAAATTCATACACATAGTGACTTGTTGTAGGCTAGCTACCTACTTATATGCTTTGATTACTTAATCTGGATTTCATTACTGTTACTTACTGTTTTCTGATAAACCTGTGGACTCACCAACCTTGTGTTGACACTTTAGCATGTTTCTTTCAGGTTCTTAAGCTGCGCACAAATAGGAGCATCTCGCATTGCATTTATCATCGTAGAGTCAAATGAACAATCTACATTTTTCTATAAATTATATTTATTTGGTTTGCGCGTGTTCGCGCCGTTTAAATTATGGTTTATATGCTTCCGCACTTATTTTCATGTTTCGTATTTAATTCTAATTTTAAGAAACCTTATTCAATTTAGAAATTATATTATGTAATTATTACGTCGTTTGGTGTAACTAATGGCTAAGATCCTGGTATGTCACGCGCCTAACGGTATTACCCCGTTTGTGGAAATTGAGGGTGTGACAGATTGGTATCAGAGCCAATGGTTATAGCGAACTAAATTAAATATGCATTACATTTGCATTGCATTTAGACTATAGCCTGATGCCTTAGTTACATGCATATAGACACGTTTAGCTTTATTAGTTTATGTTGATCTAAATTGCTATACTTGCTTGGGATATGCCTGATATGGCATATTCCTGTGAGCGTTCGGCTACAAGAATGGCATAATCATCTCTTCATTCTATGCTTATGAAAAAAAAACCACTTCATCTTGATTTTCCCACTGTTACCTCATGTTTCATCGTACGAGTGACTCTAAGTTGCTATGAGTCACGAGAAGACTATTTACGAATTTCCTGTACCTTACCTTTTATATTATACCTCTCGGAATTGGATACAATACTATTGGTACCTAACTTGGATGGTTCATTAGGAGCATGTTCTGCCTCCTGTTGAATGCGTTTCGCAGACGAGAGTTGCGCATGCTAATCCTTCTTTACCTACCTTGCCACTTCTCTGTATTATGGAACAGGTAATGGCTGTACTGGTGGCTACCATACACATTACGAGACAACTTATCAAAGTTTACTTAGTACAATGTTATTTACCCATTTGACCTGAGCGCATCGAGTATTTCTTGCCCAAGTGAATATTTCTTCAATCAATTCCTTCGTACAAGTTTGGCTAATTAACCCTTGGATTAATAACTAATCCTTGATACCTATATCATTAATAACCCTCTGTACTTGACAATGTATGTTAGCTCGGATAAGAGGAACCAAGGGTGATCATGCAAAGCAAATTGCCATCACGGGTGCACACGTAATTGTAATTGGTCGTGCATGAGAAGTCTTGCGAATCCTGTCGGATGATAACAGTCATAGTCAGTACAATGTTTTAATTCTATACTTTGGGGACACGAGAGCCTCAATCCGTATAAAACTTCACTAAGGATATGAAAGTAATCCTTCATCTCCACTCGCATGAAAGTTTCTATCCATCTGGATCCATCGACTTCTATTGATTTCCTCGTCTATTTATTTTCTATTATCTATTTTATCCATGGGACTTCTGTTCTTTTTCACACCTAGATGGGAAGGTGTTTCCATCCAACTGATGTTTTGAATTTTAGTATTCGGTTTGATTTATTGTAAACGTACTTACAATTTATTTGATCAGAAATTATTATTTGAACTTATTAGTTGTGTGTGTGCTAAATTCTTTTAAATTACTTGTACTTAAATGAAGTAGATATGTTGCATATTGCTTATTTTTGTATGTTGTGATTGCCAAGAATGTCTGGAATTGGCCGAGGACGCGGACGCGGTCGTGGCACCATCAACATGACCCCAGCTGAACTGGCAGCCCTAATCAATCAGCATGTGGCTGATGCTCTTGCAAACCCTAATCTTAATCCACAAGCCGCTCCAATCGGTAAGCAATACCAAACTTACTCCTAACGTTAACTTTTTGTCATCCTGGTTAAGTCGAAATACTTATTCAAAAATTCTAGAGACCTGATCTAAACTCGTTGCAGGACAAAGAGCATGCACCTTCAAGTCCTTCATGGACTGCAAGCCAAACCCATTCAAGGGGACAGAAGGAGCAGTGGGACTACTCCGTTGGTTTGAGAAATTGGAGTCAGTGTTTGAGATTTGCAACTGCCCTGCTGAGAGTAGAGTGAAGTATGCTGCCGGCACGATGGACGGTGCCGCACTGAGCTGGTGGAACACGCAAGTTCAAATGTTGGGCGTTGAGACTGCAAATGCTACAACCTGGGCAGATTTCAAAAACTTATTGAAGGAGGAATACTGTTCCAGGGATGAAGTACAAAAATTAGAAACTGAATTTTGGAACCTGAGGATGGTTGGTTCTGAAATTGAAGCTTACACAATTCGTTCTCACGAGTTGGCTACTCTATGCCCTACCATGATCAATCCGGCTTACAAACGAGTTGAGAGATACATCGATGGACTGGTACCGGAGATACAAAGCATGGTCACCACTGCTAGACCAACTACTATTCAGGAGGCTGTCCAATTGGCCTACAAGCTGACCGACCAAGCCGTCACGCAGGGCAAACTGCCCCCGCGTGGTGCTACAAGCAGTTCTAATGACAACAAGAGGAATAGGAACCTTCTACCAATGGAAAACAATCTTCATCTTTCACTCCACTGCAACAACACAGCAAGAGATTCAACCAACCCCAACCTATTCAAGATTCAGGTAGTTTTGGCGGCTACCATGGTAACCTCCCAAAATGCAACAAATGCAAGTTTCATCACAACGGGCAGTGCACGAAGAACACTTGTGAGAGATGTGGAAGGTTTGGACATGTTGCCAAGAATTGCAGGGTGAACCTTTCAGTAAAAGCACCTAAACAACAACCACAACAGAACTACAAACAGCTTGGGTGTTATGAATGTGGACAATCTAGTCACTATAGGAGGGAATGTCCGAAACTAAAAAGGAATGGTAACAATGGTGCTGATAACTGCCCTGGCAACGACAACGGAAACGACAGGGGCAACGGTAACGGTGGAGCCAAGGGGAGAGCTTTTATCATTGGATCAGGTGAGGCTCGTAATGATCCTTCTACTGTAACTGGTAAATTTCCTATCAATGGTTGCTTTGCCTCTGTGCTATTTGATTCTGGTGCTGATAGGAGTTTCATTTCGCACAAATTCAGTCGATTGCTAGATGATAATTCTGTAGCCCTAGATACGAATTATACAGTAGAAATAGCAAACGGTAAGATCATCGAGTCTTCTCGCATATACAAGGGTTGTAAGATTAGTCTATCTGGGCATGATTTTGATATTGACCTTCTATCAATTACACTCGGTAGCTTTGATGTTGTTGTTGGCATGGATTGGTTGTCTAAGAACCAAGCCGAAATCATTTGTAGTGAGAAACTCGTTCGACTACCTTTGCCTGATGGAAAGATGATCACTGTGGAAGGCGACAAGAGCGGTGCAGTGGTTGACATTATCTCATATATGAAAGCACAGAAGTGGTTGAGGAAAGGGCATTTGGTGATTTTAGCCCTAGTTACTGAAAAGATTACAGAGGAGAAACGACTAGAAGACATACCGATTGTTAGAGATTTTCCTGAGGTATTCCCCGAGGGCTTACCTGGCCTTCCTCCACACAGGCAGGTAGAATTCCAGATTGAGTTAGCACCTGGAGCAGCTCCGATCGCTCGGGCGCCGTACCGTTTAGCACCAAACGAAATACAAGAGTTATCCAAGCAATTGCAGGAATTGCTAGACAAGGGATTTATACGTCCCAGCTCTTCACCCTGGGGAGCTCCAGTGCTTTTCGTGAAGAAGAAAGATGGAACCTTCAGAATGTGTATTGACTACCGAGAGCTGAACAAGGTGACAATCAAGAATAGATATCCACTTCCATGCATTGATGACCTGTTTGACCAGTTGCAAGGATCAAGCTACTATTCCAAGATTGATCTGAGATCAGGTTATCATCAGCTACGAGTTCGAGAGGAAGACATCTCGAAGACGGCATTCAGAACTCGTTATGGGCATTATGAGTTTGCAGTAATGCCTTTTGGATTGACCAATGCCCCAGCAGTTTTCATGGACCTCATGAACCGTGTTTGCAAACCTTATTTGGATAAGTTTGTCATTGTCTTTATTGATGACATACTAATCTATTCTTAGAATAAGGAAGATCATGAGGAACATCTGAGGATCATCCTGGAATTGTTGAAGAATGAAAAATTGTATGCAAAGTTCTCAAAATGTGACTTCTGGATACGAGAAGTGCAGTTTCTTGGTCATGTGGTGAACGAAAAGGGTATACATGTAGATCCTTCAAAGATTGAAGCTATCAAGGATTGGCCGGCACCGAAAACGCCTACTGAGGTGCGACAATTCCTTGGTTTGGCAGGTTACTATAGGCGATTTATCGAGGGATTCTCAAAGTTAGCACAACCTCTAACTGCCTTGACCCACAAGGGAACCATCTATAAATGGGGCAGTCAAGAGGAATCAGCATTACAGACACTTAAGGACAAACTCTGCAGTGCGCCGATCCTAACATTACCAGAAGGAACGGATGACTTTGTTGTTTATTGTGATGCATCCATCCAGGGTTTGGGATGTGTACCGATGCAACACAACAATGTCATAGCTTATGCATCTAGGCAACTCAAGGTGCATGAGAAGAACTATACCACGCATGATCTGGAACTAGGAGTTGTGGTGTTTGCCTTGAAGATCTGGAGGCATTACTTATATGGAACTAAGTGCACGATCTATACAGACCACAAGAGCCTCCAGCACATATACGATCAAAAGGAGTTGAATATGCGGCAACGACGATGGCTAGAACTGCTCAACGACTATGACTGTGCCATTAAGTACCATCCAGGGAAGGCTAATGTGGTAGCCGACGCCCTCAGCCGAAAGGAAACCACTAAGCCTCGTCGAGTACGCGCACTGCAAATGACCATTCACTTTGATCTGCCAGAGCAAATCAAGGTTGCCCAAACTGAAGCCTTGAAAATTGAGAATCTAAAGGCGGAATCCATGCGAGGCATGGAGAAACAGCTAGAGACCAGACTGATGGAATTCGTTATTTCATGGAACGGATCTGGGTACCACAGTATGGGAATTTACGAGAGCTAGTAATGGTGAAGCTCATAAGTCACGCTACTCAATCCATCCAGGCTCAGATAAGATGTACCATGATTTGAAGGAATGTTATTGGTGGCCGAACATGAAAGCTGAGATTGCCACCTATGTAAGCAAATGTTTAACTTGCTCCAAAGTTAAGGTGGAATATCAGAGACCATCCGGTTTACTTAAGCAACCCGAACTTCCAGTGTGGAAATGGGAACATATCTCGATGGACTTTGTCACAAAGTTACCCAGGACTCCCAGCGGATGTGATACCATTTGGCTAATAGTAGATCGCTTAACAAAATCCGCTCACTTTCTAGCAATCTGGAGACTGATCGACTAGATAAGTTGACACGAATTTACCTAAGAGAAATAGTCTCCCGGCATGGTGTACCGGTATCTATCATATCTGATCATGATGCTCGTTTCACTTCTCATTTCTGGCAATCTTTACAACGATCATTGGGAACACGGTTGGACATGAGCACTGCATATCATCCGCAAACCGATGGCCAGAGTGAGCGTACGATCCAGACACTAGAAGATATGTTACATGCTTGTGTGATTGATTTTGGCAGCAACTGGGAAACTCATTTACCATTGGTTGAGTTCTCTTACAATAACAGTTATCACACATCAATAAAAGCCGCACCCTTCGAGGCACTATATGGGCGTAAGTGCCGATCACCTATTTGTTGGGCAGAAGTTGGAGAAAGCCAACTTACAGGTCCTGAGCTTGTGCACGAGACGACTGAGAAGATTGTGCAAATACGTAACCGTATGGCAGCAGCACGTGACCGACAGAAGAGTTATGCTGATAAACGTCGTAAGCCGTTGGAGTTTCAGATTGGTGATAAAGTACTCTTGAAAGTCTCACCCTGGAAAGGAGTGGTACGCTTTGGAAGGCGTGGTAAACTAAACCCTAGGTACGTTGGACCGTTAGAGATTGTCAAACGGGTTGGTCCAGTAGCCTATCAACTGAATTTACCTGAAAAGCTTAGTGGAATACATAACGTGTTTCACGTGTCTAACTGAGGAAGTGTCTATCCGATGACTCACTCGTCGTGCCATTAGAAGAACTGGAAATTGATGAACAGCTTTGTTTCATTGAAGAACCAGTTGAGATTATGGATCGAGAAGTCAAAACCCTAAAGCGTAGCAAGATTCCCATTGTGCGCGTTAGGTGGAATTCAAAACATGGACCAGAATTTACCTGGGAACGCGAGGATCAAATGAAGAAGAAATACCCACAACTGTTCAAAGATCAAGCATCTACTTCCTAAGGTACCCATTCTTTTTCTTTCAATTTCGAGACGAAATTCCCTTCAACAAGGGGGTGATGTCACAACTCTCGCGAAACCTCCATAATTCTTTCTTTTGGGTGTATTTCAAATTTCTTATGAACCCTATTCCACATACATTACAAATTAGGGAATCTCGCGTTCTTTGCTGAAACTGATGTTCTAATTTTCAGGACGAAAATTCCTTCGACAAGGGGATGATGTGACACCCCGTGTTTTCCGGGTTAACACATTTATCGCAATCTAACCTCTCTACGTTATGCTATGATTAACCAATGTTGTTTTTATAATTAAATAAAAGAATTAAAAAAAAACCATCTAAACATTATATACATATAGTTACTAACTAAAAGTAATTACATAAAATGTTATTAGATCTAGTAAAGGGACTAATGATGCCAAGTTGCAAAGATGGTGCATTCAAATATCCCTCACCCCCGTAACCAACTCCATTCACCTCTCCCTCTTGGCTTCATACCTTCACAACCCTAGCAGTCGTGCACCTCTTGAAAGCAGCCTCCTCCACGGCTAATGTGTATTTTCTGCTATATTAAGTGTGCGCATGCATTTAGATGATGTTATGCGATGGTTTGGGTGTGGTTATATTCATGTGTATTTATTAGTGTGAGTGTTGGTTATATGTTTAAATATGTGGTCTTTTGAAATTAAAAGTCACAAGGTTGCAACATAGAAACAATATTGTCTATACATAACAAGTAAGTTTTAAATATTGGAAGTGGATTAGTGATTGAGTGTAATTGCTTATGAACGGGGGAAATATCGATAGTTTGCACTATACCCGAACCGAGAACACGAAACCGTACGACCAAATTAGTAGTATTTAATATTAATTATATATTAAATAAAATTCAGGTTAATAGGAGACCGAAATCTCTTGTGCTACATTATTTTGTTGCTGTGCATTTAAGGTGAGTTCTCAGCCCCACTTTCATATTATACTCTCATTTTGGGGGGAGAAGCATGTTGTTTTCACAACATATAATACTTAGATTGGTAATACTGCATATATTGGTTTACTATTGTGATACCACTACGCCTCTTCGGACCGTTAATATGTTACTAGCGAGGTGATTGTTAGTAGATCTACTGGGTTTGACAAACCCCACCCGAGCTAGTCGCGCTAGCTTGACTGGAGGTCAACGGGTGAATGGTTAGCCTGTTTTACAGTGTTGTGGTCTGGTATTCACAGCCGGGGCATTCATTATATTATTATTGTCAGCTCGGTCGCGAAATTCATACACATAGTGACTTGTTGTAGGCTAGCTACCTACTTATATGCTTTGATTACTTAATCTGGATTTCATTACTGTTACTTACTGTTTTCTGATAAACCTGTGAACTCATCAACCTTGTTTGACACTTTAGCATGTTTCTTTCAGGTTCTTAAGCTGCGCACGAATAGGAGCATCTCGCATTGCATTTATCATCGTAGAGTCAAATGAACAATCTACATTTTTCTATAAATTATATTTATTTGGTTTGCGCGTGTTCGCGCCGTTTAAATTATGGTTTATATGCTTCCGCACTTATTTTCATGTTTCGTATTTAATCAAATTTTAAGAAACCTTATTCAATTTAGAATTATATATTGTAATTATTGCGTTGTTTGGTGTAACTAATGGCTAAGATCCTGGTATGTCACGCGCCTAACGGTATTACCCCGTTTGTGGAAATTGAGGGTGTGACAGATATTACATCAACTCCTATCACGACGAAACATTGAACCTAGTGGCATGATTGGCACTTTGTGTGACAATACATTAAGCGTGATGTAAAGTATTTGTTTATTGAATAATTTTGTTTTGGCTACCGACCACATTAATCAAACCTTATATTCACATAAATAGTGTTAAACACTTAGTGATCACTTTATGATCACATTCACCAAGTCATATGGTATATTTAAGAAAATATTGAAAAATAGAAATTTTTACACCCATGTATTTCCTTATACTCTTCTTTTAATTCTATATTTTTTCAAATGTTTATCGTTTTTATGAGCATGCATAATACATAACGAATTCTTAGTATAAAATTATAATAACCACATAAACCTTTGTAAGTAATGGTTGTAAGACAGCGGAAAAGATAAAAAAGAATATTGGTATGCAGTTAATGAGACTCATAATTATAATTTATTAATTTTTCAGGTTATATTATCGATTTTAACCGGGTCGTATTAACCTATGTAATATTGTGATTTGTGATGATGTTAATAAACATGTTTTAGGTATTAGACACGAAATATTATGAGCTATACGAGTATTATAATATGGTAATTATTTGTGGTACTTAGTTGCTAAATACTTGAAAAAATTAACATTTTTTCAACGATTAAAAAAATTATTCATGAATCAAAGATATTTGGTACTATGAACATTGGAGTATATTATTTTAGGAAAAATTACATTATGTGACCGAAAGTCGTTCCGTTATCTATATTTTACCTGGATGACACATCAATGACATATAGATGTGACATCCGATTATTTTTTATTTTCTCAGATTTTCTCCTAACTTTTCTTGTTTTACATAGAGTTATCCTAGTTTTCCAAAGATACATATTTTTTCACTTTTTTTATTCACATGTTCAACTGAAGAAAACAGTAAAAATTTCCAGTCCAAGACTTTTTTGGGTCATTATATCTAGAGGGTAGTATTCCCATCCCGAAAAAAAAACCAATCGAGTGATACCTCATCTTCTTCCGAATATAGCTTCCCTCAGTACCACACTGTATGACTTTATATATACATTTTCATTAACATGCACGAAATTAATGTGATATGTTACGTATCACAATGTTTCATATGTGTTCTACTTAAGCAAGACTCATGGAAAAACATATTCTACTTGACAAGAAACTACAAACTTATATCAATATTTAATGTTCAAACCACATATCATTTTTACATGACTCACAATTTATTATACGAACATGTTAACATAAAATGACATAACACGAAGTTAACAAGTTTTATATTATTAACAAGTCAAATTACACAATTAAAATCATATCTAAACACGTTAAAAACAAGTTAACCTTTAAACATACCTGTTTAAACCTATTAATATTTTCACTTATATAGAATAATTAAGTAACCATTATATGTTATTATTGTTCACATTCACTTTAGAAACCCTGCCCTTTTCCAACCGTTTCATTTGCATACTAATATCATAGTGCCATCAATCGAGTCTCTGGCTTTCCCTAACTTCTCTCTTTACTCAATATGTGATTTTTATCATGTCCTTTACTATGCCTTATCATGTAACCTTTAGCAAAATAGGTTCGTGTTCGTGTTATAAAAAATTACATGATAATCATTATATCGTGTTCGTGTTAGGACTTATTATATTCATGGCTTATCATGTCATATCTAACCAGTTATATCAGCACTACTTTTACCGATGGAGTCAGTCATACGCCAATGAAGGTAGCACCTACCACAATTCCATCAATAATTACTCGCATATATTTCCTTCATTGAAAATCCAACATCAATATTACTTTTTTGCGAATGAGTACTAAACCAATTGATTTGAGAGAAGTCTTCCCATGGGGTTTAAAGTGGAGATTTTACCACGGTAAACATTTGGACGGTGAGTTTCACTTGGATTGGTTGGCGAGTCGAGTCACCAGCGTTGCTTATGTTCGTAGGGATGGATAGCTTTTCGCCCATGGGTTTACCAATGTCACTTGTAGTATTTGTTGACCACTAAAAAATAATAACTTTTTAATAATGAACTACAATAAATAATACTATAATGATATTCAATACCTATGTACAAATTGTAAATCTTGTAAACTCCAGCATCTTATATAATTCTGTTTGATATGCTCATCATCAGATCATAAACAAAAGTTAATAGTAAATCATGCAATATCAAAGTACATATTTTCTTATCAAGTAATAATCATAGTGTTATTTGTAGAAAATTTATTCGTAATATAATAGTAAAAGACATTTTATTAAATAATTACAACACAAGAATTAAATAAAACTATAAGTTCATATTTACAATAAAATAAAGAGAAAACATCATAAAATTGTAAATAACTTTTAAAATTGTTTTAGTTATGTCATTCATATTTTTATTGTTGTAATCAGATCACTAATATTTTTATTTATTCCAATTAGGTCATTACTATTTTTGGAGTGTTCTAATTATGTCACTCATATTATTTTTAATTTTATGATAATTCAGTTTTTAAAATTTTTTATTAATTCCCTTAAATATTTTAAAACTTTTGAATATATCTTACAATATATAAATTATCTAATTAGAATAATCCTAAGACATAAGTGACTTGATTGAGAGAAAAAACTTATGAATGGCCTGATTGGAACTAAAAAATTTATGAGTGACCTAATAAAACAATTTAGAACTTGATTAACATTTCACAAAGTTATTTTTAAAATAAACTAAGTGCATGAAATAAGTAAGAAAAATATGATGACGAGTAGAATTAGGCTTAGGATTTGTTTTTAACATTGTTCACTTAAAAAAACAATTCATCTAAGAGATTTTATTGTTTCTCGGTGAATATATAGCCGAAACAAATGGTAGTGTCGAGGTGAACACGAGAAACCGAATTGTTCATTTGGATCAAAAAGTAGGTATAAGATTGCTAGTATTTTTGGAAAAAATATAATTAAGAGAGGACTCAAGTATATGTTTTGGAACTTATGTTTATTTTGGAACTTATGTTTAAACATCCATTTAACCATAAAGCCAAAAATTGAATGCTTTGAACGTCTTCAATATTATTCAACTAATTATAATAAAATATTTGAAATATCCAACTTGTTGTTTTAAAAAGTCTTTTGATCAGACACATGTTATAGACATATACTTAGAAACTTACATGATCACCAAAGCACCTTGTAAAAATAGTCAAATAAGTAGCAAGAAATTAATACATATACTTACATAATCACCTGCAAAGCACGTTATAAAAATAGATTTTCTCTATAAAACATGTTTAAACATGCATGTCACCCAAAAAGTTATAGCCTTAGGTCATAGAACTCACTTGTGAAAGATGGCTATTATATACCGTAAGCTAGGTGATCTTTACTCTTGCAACTCATTTGTGCTACTTGACGATTTGAACAATGGTCGCATGTGAAATTGTTAACTTTCTCATAACATGAAGTGGCACGAAAGGTTCTAATTTCACCTAGACTTTCATACATAAGTTATCAGGCTTTCGTGTACCCCTTAATCAAAAGTTTGAGGACTTTCTATCAAACTTACTAGTAAACTAAACGGGCGAAACTAGGACTTGCGGCTGAAACTAATACTTGCGTATGCACTTTTGTGCGAAGTATTAATTCTAGAAGTAAATTTCGGTATAATTGAATCATGCAAAAATTACCTTCCCATCCACTAAACTCTACTCATGGAGATTGAACTATTTTTGATATAAACTTGACAATATCCTAACTTTTTAGGTTGAAATATATTACAATCTTAAAAATTAAAATTAGACAAGTTATATATAAGTAATATTCTCATATATGATACTCATTATTCAATTAACTCTTTTATGAAGTATATGTGTTTTAGTGTTTATATATATGTGGTTCGAATGCATGCTTGCATGCATGCACGAATGTTACGTGTGCATGTATTCATATGTATAAGTTCTTGATACCAAAAATTAGATGATCAAAGTATCTCAACATTATGGCATCAAACATACACCAAATGAAGCAAAATACAACCTAATCAAACACCACAATACAAAGATAATATCAAGAGAACTTGGCATCAAAATAAAACTAAGTAAACCTTAAACACTAACTCAAAGCCTCAATCTCGAACCCTTAAAAAATTAAACCACCGATTAAAATCCTAAGCTTGTGATTAACACCTTAATCGGCTTGGACATCTCACTACCCCACTTAGCCACCACCTTTCACCATGTGTTTCAAGAGTTGGATACTTCATTGACCTACACCTAGCTTACTCACCTAAGCTAGCATGTAGCTATCATGATTATGCCATTAATGGCAACCGACCCATTACACCATAAACATCACCTCTCGGTCACCTTATAACAACCGCATACCATCACCCTCTTTACTCTCGGTCACCACTACAAATCATCACCACTCCCTCACCTCTCGACTCACACACCACAAACCGACACCCACTGCTCTCTTTCGGTCCCCTTATCAAGCACATACTCATCCAAGACTTTGAATACTTAACATCTCCTAAACCAAATTACAAGGAGATCAAGATCTTGAAGGTCAAAACAACCACTCAATTTGGTTCATCAAGGAAAGAAGCTACCGTCAGCTACCCTTCACCCTCTCCATTTATCAAAATCAAAGTTTCAACTCTTAAATAACTAAGTTTACAAGTTATATGCGTTTAAACAAACACATATAAACCCTTTTTATTAAAACTTGAAAGTTTTTCACTAAACTTTATAGAACACTTCATCTTTATTCAAAAATAAATAAGAAAAGTTTGAGAATCTGAAAAATATGATAAACTATGAAGTTAAACAAAAAGATTGCAAATAAAGGGTTGAAATTATGAGAAATCTTGGTAAATTTGATATATTACTTAAATGACTGTGATTGTGGGAATGAAAATGGTGAATATGTTAGAAACATTAGGTTTAACATTCTGTAATTTTTGATACAATTATGATAAGTAAAATAATTTATATGAATTATTTAAGCTTTTGAAAGAAAATTATCAACTGAAAGAACTAAACCTGATAAAAAGCTAAAAAACTTTTAGGATAAATCTTATGATTTATAGGACTTGTAGAAAAAGTTTCATGGCTTAATTCGAAGTTATGCATAGGTTACAAGTTTTAGTAATATCTGTAATTCAAAAATCGGAAAAAATACTTAAACTACAAGATAAATCATGAAAAATAAATACAAAGTATGTTAAATAGACTATAATAGTTTGTATCAAAATTTAGAATTTTTTGATATGTTCTGCTATTTTTACCAAATATTTATATAATAATAAAAATCATTAAAATATTTTTGTTATGATTTAGCACTTTAGAAAATGTTGTAATAGTATACATTTCGATATATAAATTCTGACAAATTTTAAAGAATTTTACAGACCCATAGTTATTTTTGCTAGTTTATGCAAATATTATAAAAATTCCAGAAAATAAACTGAACATAACTAATATATGAAACTTTGATATGTTATATTAGATTTCGGTATGTATTTGCTGTCAAAATTTTGTGACATATGACTAATTATAACTTCTGTATTAATTTTTATAATTTGATGTACTAAAAATTTTAAAGACAAGATATTTCCTAATCTATAAATATTTCGTTTATAGGTTACTCATTGGAGTAAGAGGTGAGACTCATGGTCTCATTTTGTATTTATAAGTTTTTAGGGGAAAAAACATACAGTTTTAAGATTGATGCATATATATAAGGTTTTTTTTTTGAGTTTTACTGTCATTTTTGCTATAACCACTAATTCGGATGTGAAACCATTGGATAATATAGATAGTGCTAGTTAAAGAAATATTTTCTGCACCAACAGAATGAGTGTTGTGATGCTATATTATCTGATTTTTGTGAATTATGTTATGATAGTTATGAATCACCCGACTTATAAGTAGGTTTGGTTGTACACTTATCTATGTTACATCAAAAATATTTTGTTTAAACTTAACCTATGATCTCACCAATTTTATGTTTACTATTTTGAGTATGTTTTTTTAGGTAAGCAACATGTCTAACAACATTATGTTCCCTTTTGATGTTTATAATGGCTGGGGAGAAATCATGTGAAAAATTTGTGTAAACCTAATTGTTAATATGTACGATCTTAGCTTATCGGTGAACACTTACTCTCATCATTACTGTAGATGTAGCAGTTAGTTTAATATGTTTTGTAATAGGGTTATATTTGAAAATTTTGTTCTACTATTGATTTAACCCTAACCTTTATTAATTAATATTATGTCTAAATGTTTAGACTAAAAATATGTGATGATTCCCTTGTATTTGTTTAATCAATGTGTTCTAAACAACCAAGTCACACCAAAGCATTTTACGCTTTTGCCGGGATGTGACACAATACATCACAACTTTCATATAACATCGTCTAGAGCAATAAACAATGATAGCATGTAAACTTCAATATTAAATCTCACATCTTCTATGTAAAAGCTGAAACCGAACCCTTCCGTAATTAGAGCGACTTTCATATAAGATGTAAAAGTAAACCTAAATCACCCATAATTAAAATATATACTCTATTGTTTGACTCATTTAAGTTGATATTTTAAACAAATAATTATGAAACCTGATTATATTCAAAGTTAGTTTTTTTTTTACTTTTTTGATTGTCATAAAAACTTGTAAAAAAAGTTTGATAAGGATTGTATACATATATAAGTTTGATGGTATGGGTACCATAAAAATAAAATAATATAAAGAAAACAGTTATCACACTTGATTACTACCACTTCTTGCAACATTTTAAAAAATAACTTAATAAATAAGGTAGTTATTAAGAAAGCCCTGGAAAGTAAATAAATATTAAGGATTGTAGGCATGAGGTGGTGATGGAGATTGAAATTGATGTTGCTTCTCTTGTTTTGCTTTTACGTGTTTCCTAAACGAATATACCTAAAAGCTTTTCAGATTTGATGTGTTTACTGTTTCTTTGAACAAAATTTATCTTATTAGAAAAATAAATCATCAAACCTACAATTATTTAGTTAGAAAATACATTATTTACCACAAAGCTATGCTGTAATTTGATGTGTTTACTATTTACTTGTTCCCTTCCCAGTTTTGATACTTTAATATGCTCTTTTAAAATCAATAAATTAGTCACAAGCTTTTTAAATGTTTTATTCTAGATAAATTTTGAGCTTATAGGAGGCATGAAATACATGAATGTAAAATAAACTGTATATACGTTCATGTATCATACTTGAATCAAATTATTTGTTTAAATGTATAATTCTAAACTTGTGTATCACCTGTCTTTTGGGTAATTGAATTTTCAATGTTATTGTGATTATTGCTATCCTACATGGTATACAAGTATTGCATTTGATACATCTTTTTGTTAATATCGTTATTATCAAACTTTCTTATATTGCTCTAAAAAAATAACACACAACTAAAAAGGATTTATTTGTTATATATGTATTTTCATTGATTGCATACTATACATTGGGATATTAGTAATACATTACATAATATTCTCTTTTCATCATAAGCATTTTATCACAAGCTAGCTTTATTGTAAGTGTAACTGCCTTTCAATGTTACCAATCTAAGTGAAATATGTTCTTAATAATAATACATTCATTTCATATTAAGCTAAATATTAAAGGTTGTTCTAGTCTTATTAATTTAGTGATATATTTAAGAAAACAATGGGTAGGGTTATAGTAAAAAAGTGTATTTAATTTGAAAGTTCTAAGAACAATTATGGGTTTGACACGTGTTCTTCTATTTTTTAAAGAGCATGACATTTTGATCATTATGTCATATATATCAGCTTATTATATCATATAAGTTTATTATATTATAAATTTTACATCATTTGTTATATGTATTCATCATTATATTTTACGTTTTAAATCATTTTATGTTATTATTATCATTGTTCTATATATTATATAAATTGTTATTTATTATTGTGTTATACAATTAAAAGTGCACAATAATATATTTTCACCAATATATTATCAAAACTCATAGTGTTAAAAATAATATAATATTTTATTTTTGTCATTATTTTTTATAGATTATATAAACTTATTGTTATCATTTATTGTGTTTTACAATTAAAAGTACACAATAAATTTTCTTCATCAATGTATTTTACAAAACTCATAGTGTGTAAGATAGCGCATAATGACAATTAAAAACACAATGAGATATTGTGTTATTTTGTTATTTTTCTTATATATTATATTAATCACTTGTTAAGTTGTTATTGTGTTTTACATATTAGAGATACACATTAATATTCTTTTATCATTATACATTTTAAAATTAATCACTTTAAAAAAACATAATGCTATTATGAAAAACATAATAGTTTTTAACTAACAAACAGATATAACAAACTGCATTAAAAAACAAAAAGATGAGATATAAGGTTAAAAGCTTATAAATATTTATTAAAATTTATTTAATAATACTATACTCGTTTTAAAGATAAAAAACTCATTTTTATGGTATAATGTTTATAATAAAAACACCTTACATAAAATTATGAAAGTTTAAAAATAGAAAAACTTTGTAAAAATAACAACAAGTGGTTCTTCATAAACAACCTCTAAGAATTTTTATATATAAATTAATCTCAATGATCGATTAAAGAGATGTATGGTTGAAATTACTTATATTTTTTTAGTTTTAAAGTCATTTGTATTTGAACATTTCCTTAAAAAAATATCACATTTATCGCATGACACGGTTTCATGTATTGCATATTCTATTGAAAGAAAGTGGTGTGAGTGAAACAAAAGCTCAAATAAACACTCAAATATGTGCTTTGATTAAGTATTAACTCATACTAAAATGGTTATTACTAGTTTTCCCCTAATGTCTCTCTTTTGGAAAAAAAAATGTATTAATAATATTATGCTTTCAAAGTTGCTTGTACTAATCCATCGTTCACTACTAGAAAATATACCTTTAATGACACGCACTACGTGTCATAAAAGGGTATAGATGACACGCAAATGCGTGTCAAGGAAGCCCCTGTTATAAATGAAGATGACACGTATTTGTGTGTCATCTGTTTATTGACACACATTATTGACATGCAATGTGTGTCAATAATTTTCTATAATAAATAAAACTACATGCATTTGTGTGTTGTAAACACGTGTCATTGTTTTAAAAATATTACTTATTGTCACACCCCGACCGACAGCGGAATCATCGGTGCGGACGATTGAGAAACGATTGTTCATAACACATGGAACTAAATTAGTTGGAATAATATTAAATACCATTTTACATTGAATAATACAAGTCAATTAAGTCATTACAATACACAAGAATATAAATAACAACATAGAATGTTTAGTTTATCCAAGTCCAAGTCTTATATGAGCAAGAAGAGTTCCTCAAGTATCAAACCTGAAACATGTTAAAAATAAAATGTCAACTTTGAAAGTTGGTGAGTTCCCATAGGTTGCACGCATATATATATATATATATAATATATAATATATATATATATATATATATATATATATTGTCACACCCGGCCCCTCGCATCCCCTCCCATAGGTTGCACGCATATATATAATATATATATATATATATATATATATATATATATATATGTATGTATGTATATATATATATATATATGTGTGTGTATATATATATATATATATATATATATATATATATATATATATAATATATTATATATATATAATATATATATATATATTGTCACACCCGGCCCCTCGCATCCCCTCGCATCAACAATATTGTCCGCTTTGCCCACGAGTAGCTCACGGATTTGCTTTTGGTTGCCCGGGTGAAAACTTTCCAGGGAGGTCACCCATCCCTCGATTGCTCCCACCTGAGCACGCTTAACTGTGGAGTGCTCCTCCATCCACAGCCAATACGCCCAAAACACGTTGTTGATATTAGAGGCCAGACATTCCTTATGAAACAGGAATCTCTCCTGTCCACGGCCGATGTGGGATATGTGTAGGGTTTCATATATATATATATTATATATAATATATATATATATATATATATATATATATATATATATTGTCACACCCCAACCTTGACGGCGGAAACGTCGAGATGTGAGGGTTAAGATTATTCACAACCACATAACGCTATATTTAAATGTAACTATTAAAATTATAAGTTCAAAAGGCATGACAAACATAAGTTTCAAACATGTAATAAGTTTCAAACAGAACAAAATGTTACATAAACATTTTATTTATTAAACTAGGTCCAAGCCCTAATTTTATTGCAAGCTTCAAAAGTCCACTTTAAACTTGGAGATTTCCTGAAACATGATAAAAATAAAAGGTCAACTATAAATAGTTGGTGAGTTTTCAAGGTTTTCATACATAATATGATAAACTTACAAGTAGCAATTCATGTCATAGGTCTTAAGTTAGTAAGGTTATAGTACACATATCGGTACAACCAAACCTCGACTTGATTACAAGTATATAAGATTGACTAAGTTTATTTGGTTCCCATGATGAACAAGCATACGTCATCAGGAGTCGGCAATAGATCGACTTTAGCACCAAATAGGCTTGTCAGGCCCAAAGATTTAAGACTTCGCCAGGCTAGCAATAGTTAATGATTGTAAACAAACTATGTATCTCATATAATTACTTACAACACACAAATAACCATGACAAAAGTAAAGATGAATTGCAAGTGCTTTACAAGTCTCAAACGTTTATTAGTGTACGATGTATAAGTATCATGTTTCACCCCAAAATAGTGTGAAATAAAGTAAAAAGGGGGCAAAAAAAACTCACATGTCAAATAAGTATATAATGAGGATCAATAAGAATAATATATGTTGTTCCAAGATAAAACGTCACAAGGCACCTAAATATATAAATATTACAAGATTTAGGTTAATATAAGATTAACGAGTTAAATGAACTAGGGTATTATAATTTTGGGGATTTTTATAAAGTTAATAAATTTTTATAAAAATACCATATACGAAATTTATAAAATTATTTTTAAGGAAATTGATCCTTTGTAAATAACTTGTGATTTTATTTATAAAATTATATTTAAATTCTATAATTATCATGATAAATCCTTAAACATAAGGTCTAATATTAATTTAATACCTTTAAGTATTATATAACAATCTAATTTTTATAAAAATGTTTAATTATAACATTTGTAAATAATTTTATATTAAAATATTAAAATGTTTTACAAGAAAAAATTTTTAAGAAATATTTAGATGACTTTAAAAATATTTGGGGTTTATAAAAGTCATTTTATAATTATTATAAATTTTCTTGATGGTAAGCTTGTTAAGCTCATGATAATCGATGCACATACGAAACGATCCATCTTTCTTCTTCACGAAAAGAACAGGTGCACCCCAAGGCGAAGAACTAGGACGGATGAAGCCCTTCTCGGATAGCTCTTGAAGTTGACTAGAGAGTTCTTGCATTTCCGATGGTGCAAGCCGATATGGTGACTTAGCCACGGGGTTTGGTCCTGGTATCAAGTCGATTTTAAACTCAACGTCACGCACGGGAGGTAAACCACTAAGGTCATCGGGAAATACTTCAGGAAAGTCTCGTACGATAGGGACATCCTTAAGTTCTTTCCCTTTGACTTTCGTGTTGACCACGTAAGCCAAGAAGGCCATATACTTCTTGCTTAAGCACTTTCGGGCTTGAGTGCAAGACATGAGTTTAAGTCCTGTGAAAGATTTTTCACCAAACACTTTCAAAGTATCACCAGAGGGTAACGGTATACGAATACACTTCTCGAAGAAAATGATCTCGACATGGTGTTTGGCTAACCAATCCATACCAATGATGACGTCGAAGCTTCCAAGTTTCATAGGGATAAGATCGATAAGAAAATCTTGCGTGTCGAGACTTAAGATGCAATCACGAATAATGACGTCAACGGTGATCGGTTCTCCATCGGCAACTTAGACAGTAAGGGGTCTTTCTAGTCTCGTATGTGGCTTAGCAAGTATAGGTTCAACTCTAACGAAACAAAACTCTTATCGGCTCCAGAATCGAATAGGACATAGGCATAAGTTTTATTAATAAGGAACATACATGTTCAATTTTTAAGGTATTTAACGATACATGTATAGTATGAAATGAATCGGATCACAAAAGTTAAAGGTGAGTTAACGTACCATTCACCACATCGTTGTTTGCTTGTGCTTGGTTAGCGTTGATGTTGAAAGCACGTCATCGGGCTTGTGGAACATTACCCACAAGACGAGGGCATTGTGGGCGAAAATGACCAGGTTCCCCACAGTTGAAGTATGATGTTATGATCATGTTTGGGATGATAGGAGCCTGCTAGTATGTTCAAGGATAAATTCTAGTGTGATAGAACGTGTTAAATTAGTTGTATGGCATGCTTGGATAATCATGGGTGATATTTGGACTTTGGTGATCATGTATGGTTTGGATGTTGTGTAGTAGTAGGACATCATGCTTGGGACTGGTAATTGATTGTTGTGATGTTGTGAATGCAATGCATATGCTTAAAGAATATGGTTATGATCATTATACACGCGTGCGGATCTGAGGCCCCTACTTAGTAGGATTGGCAGGGTTTAGAATGTGAAGTCGTGAGTGACTTCACATGGCATGTGATGAATGGTTGAACTTTGTGTGACATGTTAGTTGTATTATAACTAATGAATATGTTAATGTTCTAGATTCGCATGACTTGTATAGTACTTGATTGTATGATGATCTAAGTGATACACCTGGTTGATATAGCATACGTATGATACTATTTGAATGTTAATCATGTATGTTGTATATGCTCATTGGCTTTATTTGAATTATAACTCATAATGTCACCAACGGGTCAAACGGGTCAACTAGGTCAAACGTGTCTATTTCTCTGGAAGCTTGAGTCTTTGGTTTTGGTATGATTAGGGTTTCACATGTCTTTTATCTACACGTACTTATGTACTCACATGATCTAGGTAACCTTTGAAGGTTGGCTATCCTCTCGTTTCTCAAATAAACCCTAAGTACTCTTTGCATACATCAGGTGAGTTCATGCCCCACTCTTTATTTAATCTCTTTTGGGGGAGATAGCATACTGGTATTTATACGAACGCTTTTAAATATTTAAGTTGTGTATAATATTACTATAGTGTTGTTTACCATGGGAAAAGTCCTCACACTTTTGAATTGTTAATATTTGATAGCGGGGAAACTTGGGTAGTACTACTGGGTCTGACGAGCCCCACCTGTGTGACTCGAGGTCAACCGGGTGCAATTTGTCCTATTGAACATTGTCACGACATGGTAAGTCGTGACAGGAGGCAACAACTATCACAGTCAGCTTCAATTGCAAAATCACTATGTATTAATATTTACTGATAATAGACTAGCTATCTATTACCATACACTGCTTATATATATCACAACTGTTTACATGTTTATTGAACTCAAACTCTTGAACTCACCAACCTATGTGTTGACATTTTAGTATGCTTTTCTCAGGTCCTTAGCTTGCTTGCCATAGGAGCACTGCACGGTTCATTGCATTTTAAGACACGATGCTTCAAGACAATTTAACATTTTAACAATTATAGTTTACTCTTTTGGTTGGCACTTGTTTTGCCATAGTTATACTTTATTGACTTGGGTTGTTTTCAAAACGCTTCCGCATTGTTTAAAGTTTGTATTTTGGTTGATTTTGTTTAAATTATGGCATTTAGAGTCGTTCTGAGTAACTATTGACTGTGATCCTGGTTTGTTCACACGCCTCGCGGTAAAACTCCACAAGTGGATTTTGAGGGTGTGACAGGGCAGCAGTATACTCAACTCATGATGCCTAGTTGAGTAGGCCAAATGATCACCATCATTTTGTTTCAAATTCCAAAATTCCTCTTCCAACTTTTGCAGCTCGCTTCTCAGGCAGAACTTCGCGATAGCGATGTTCTTGAACTCCTCCCAAGTAAGTGCCAGAATAGCATCGGGCCCACGATTTCTTTTCTCACTATTCCACCAGGTGAGAGCCCTTTGTTGGAACATGCTAGTGGCATAACAAACTTTGAGTGCCTCGGGACACTCACAGTTGACGAAGGTGTTCTCCATGCTCTCGAACCACTCAAGAAGACTAGTGGCTCCTTCCTTACCACTAAAACTAGTGGGTTTACATAAGCTAAAGTGCTTGAAAGTGCAAGTTTGGTTGTTGCGCCCTTGGTTAGCACTATTTTCCCCATGACTATTGTTGCTAGCGTTGTTCATTAAGGTGCTATTAAGTTCAGCAACCATGGTCGGGATGATAGCAGCCATTTGTCGAGCAATCATGGCAGCTAACTTACGATCGGAACTTCCACGTTTTCCATGATGACGAGACATGCTGGAATATACAAAATGAGTTAGCTATGAGAATTGGAACAACGAAGATTAATGTTCAACAAGGATAAGGCAAAAGTTGTAAGGCACATGGAATGGTTCCATTTGGTAACGCATTACCATTTGGAAACGTTGACACGTCAAGGTAAGTTGACCCACTCGCCTTAGAAATTTGTGTATGTTGACCATAGTTTATCACTCATTCCAGAAATCCCCAGGTAAGCATAACTAGTCCCATAGGATTTATGCGATATGCTTGCCTTAGCCCGAGGGCCTTTTGCCAGGAAATCCAGAATACAGGTGTCTATGTGTCACACAAATTTCTTAGGTTCATGTAATCAAAACCTTGATGAGATTTAACATAGATTAGTCATAAGTCTAAAGATTCAAATCATAAGCATAAGCATAAGTTCCCACGTGTTGACGAGAATAAGATTAAGAAGTTTCATTTGTCGGGGAGAGTCAAAGATTCAAAGTTAAGTTTAGGGAGACTAATGACAAAGTTTAAACAATTACAAGGCAAATCTATGCTAAGGCATCAAATTGCACATAAGTAAGGTATAGCATTATGTAGCATGTAACAATATATATATTTCCAAGAATATAAATATTATCCTATGAGGTTCATGCATAAGCTATAGTCTAGGTCACCATTTCTAATAACCTAAATCCCTATAGTTATGGGCTCTGATACCAATCTGTCACACCCTAACCTTGACGGCGGAAACGTCGAGATGTGAGGGCTAAGATTGTTCACAGCCACATAACGCTATATTAAAATCTAAATATTATTATCATAAGTCTTGAAATGAAATACAAACATAAGTCCCAAACAAGTAATAAGTTCAAACATAACATATGTAAACTTTTATTTCATTAACTAGGTCCAAGTCCTAGATTATTGCATACTTCATAAGGATCACTTTAAACTTGAGGTTGAACTGAAACATGATAAAAATAAGAGTCAACTAAAAATAGTTTGTGAGTTTCCAAGGTTTTCATACATAATATGAAAAAAAATTACAAGTAGCAATTCATGTCATAGGTCATAAGCAAGTAAGGTTATAGAACATATATCGTTACAACCAAACCTCGACTTGATTACAAGTATAAAAGATTGGCTAAGTGTATTTGGCTCCCATGATGAACAAGCATACGTCATCAGGAGCCGGCAATACCTCGGCTTTAGCACCAAATAGGCTTGTCAGGCCCAAAGATCTAAGACGTCGTCAGGCTAGCAATAGTTAATGATTGTAAACAAACTATGTATCTCATATAATCACTTACAATACACAAATAACCATGACAAAATAATAAGTTGAATTGCATGTGATTAACAAGTCTCAAATGTGTATAAGTGTATCATGTATAAGCTATCATGTTTCACCCCAAATTAGTGTGAAAATATGAAAAAGGGGCAAGAAAAACTCACTTGTCAAATAAGTATATAATGAAGATTAATAAGAATAAAATATGCCGATCCAAGATAAAACGTCACAAGGCACCTAAATATATAAATATTATAAGATTTAGGTTAATAATAAGATTAACGAGTTAACATGAACTAGAGTATTAGAATTTTGGGGATTTTTATAAAGTAAATAAATTATTATAAAAATACCACTTATAAATTTATTTTTAAGGAAATTGATCCTTTGTAAATAACTTGTGATTTTATTTATAAAATTATATTTAAATTCTATAAATATCATGATAAATCCATAAACATAAGGTCTAATATTAATTTAATGTCTTTAAGTATTATATAACAATCTAATTTTTATAAACATATTTAATTATTACATTTGTAAATAATTTTATATTAAAATATTACAAAGTTTTACAAGAATAAATTTCTAAGAAATAATTAGATGACTTTAAAAATATTTAGGGTTTATAAAATTCATTTTTATAATTATTATAAATTTTCTATAATTAATTTTAAGCCAAAAAGGCTTTAAAAAAAATTACATGAGGTGCCCGGGTTCAAACCCGTGACCTCATGTATGGGGAACATTGTCTTAACCAGTGAACCAGGCTTCCAACCGCGGTTATAACCTGGTTTTAAATCTTAAAAACCATTGCGAATGAAAACCCCAATTCCCATATAAACCCTAGAACCATGTTCGATCAAATTGAAGATCAATTCAAGTTTGTTAGCCAAATTAATCATAGGGCTTTGATTCATTAAGAAAAACCGAGTGTGATGATGTGATTTACTCACTTGATTGAGATTGAATCGATGCCCCTTTGGTGTAGAGCAGGTCGCGGCCAATAATCGAATTCGATGGGTATGCAAATGATGATGGAAACCAAATTAAACTTGTGAACAGCTACGAGAATTGGTCTTGACGCAAAGCCCTATGTCAATTTCAACAATTGAAGCTCGGAAGATGATGAACCCGTTGGTTGCAGGTCTCGGTGTTTGTGGTGGTTGAACTCAATGATTGTGTGTGTTTCAGGTGAATTGATTGTTGTAATCGATTAGGAAAAGGTAGATGATTGTGTAGGTTCATTTAATCGGATTATTATTAGAGATTTAATGCCCGAATGGCTATGGAATTAAAGGTATCGGTTATACGATCGTTTGAGGTTTGTAACCGGTGTTTTAACACAAATTTAGTTCGTGATTAAGTTCAAATCGACTCCACGAACCGGTTAGGAGCGTTTTGGGGTTCATTTTTATGCGTTTTAATGGCTTTTGGTTGTTGCCGGCGCCGCGCCGGAGCTTCGCCGACCGGCGGCCGGAAAATCGGGGAGAGAGAAAAGGGTTTTGGGTTGGATTTTTTAAATAATTACACAATTGGTCCCTCTAGTTTATTATTAACATTTTATGTTTAAAAGTTCCATTTTAAGTTTCCAAATTGACAAATAAAACCCTCAAACTTAATTTAAGTTTATGTTTTAAATATGGTTAAGTTTAATAACCCTTATAAATTATAAGTAACCATATTAAAAGTAATCTTATTATTACTAATACTATTATTCATTATTATTACTTATTATTATTGTTACTTTTATTAATATTAACATTATTATTAATATTTATGCTTAACATTTCATAAAAACCCAATGACAATAAAGAATAAGCACAAACAACACGCAAGTTTCAAAATTGACAATAATAACCCTTGTAAGAGTAAACGAAGTTAACTTTTAGTTAACAAAAATACGAGATGTTACACTAGTGACTCTAACGATGAGAAGCCCTCTGTTAATTGCAAGTTAATAAGCTCGAGATGAGGTCTATGGGTGTTGCAGGTTGCGACTTCAAAGAGATAATCGAAGGGGATGTTGGTGTTGATTCCAGGTGAAATTGGTGATTGAATTCGATTGGAGTTAGATAAACGTACACTTAGGTTTAGTTAATTGGGTTATAATTGCAGTTTAATGCTCGAACGTTGGATGATTAATTCTCGTCGGTTACTTGATCGATTACACTAGGAAACAGACACTTCATTGCTTTAATCGATGCTTTAACGGTTCGAATCATCATCTAAATAGATTTGGGAGCGGTTTTGGGTTACAAAAACAAATGGTTTTGGTGTTCTAGACTCGGCGGACTTCGGCCGGAGGGTGGCCGGAGTCCCGGCCGGAAATACGGGGTAAGGGCGGGTGGTTTGGTTTTTTTACACATTTACACAAATGGTCCCCCAAATTCGAATTTCTATTATTTTATACTGAAACTTCAACTTAAAGTTTATAAATTGACATTAAGACCCCTAAACTTTAATTACTTAAAGTTTTAAAACATTATTAAGTTTAGTAACAATTATAATTTATTTTATTATTATTAACAATATTATTTTGTTATTATTATTACTATTACTAGTTATTATTTATTACTAATATTACTATTATTATTATTTTAATTATATTTTATTTAATGTTTAACATTATTAAACTTCAGATTAAAGAACTAAAGACATAATAAGCATAAGAAAATCCATAAATTTCATAAATGGTCCTTACAAGAACTTAACATAGTTGACTTTTGATTTAACGAAAATACGAGATGTTACAGTCTCTCCAACTTAAAAGAATTTCGTCCCGAAATTAAGAAATGAAACTATACAAATAAGAATGGGTATTTCTTCTTCATGTGCTCTTCACGTTCCCAAATAAATTCAGCGCCACGTTTATATTGGCATCTTTGTACTCATAAAGTTGATGACAAAAGATGACCCTTATTCGCGACTTTCATCAATATTGGCATCTTTGTACTCATAATTCCTTCCTCTGGACTGAAAATTAGAAAAAAAATAAAACCATATTTTAAGAATTTGTATATCTATGATATATATAAAAAGTAATAGAAAATTAAACAAATATAATTTTATCAAAAGGAGCATGAGCTGCTTTAAGTTATAGTTTAAAGTTGCAAATCATAGTTTAACACTCTAGAAAACTAACCTTTGATCATATTTTGAACATTATGTTGTTAATATCCTGCATATAAATAAAATTAAATAGTAACATATCAATAAAATTTTAAATTTAGTAATAAAATAATGTATGATGTTATAAAACCAATAGCAAATAAGTGTAACACATAACTAACTTGGTAAAGAAAACTTCATCTTGAAAGTAAAATAATTTTTCAGTGTACACCTAACCATGCATTAAAATTAAAGAACATATTGTAATACAACTATGTCATATATCATAAATAAAGAAATCCTAAGCAAGCATAATGGTAATTCATCACACACTTAGACAAAGATGTTGTAAGGCCCTGTTTCCGGGACGCTTACAGCTGGGTTCTCATCGCACATAAAACATATAATTACATTTGTATTTAATAAATCGCAGCGCAAAACTAAAACAAACTTTCATTTCCATGTAAATGCTTTTGCAAACTAATACAACATTCATTACAAAAATAGTTTGTTCGCATTACAATACAAAAAAAACATTAATCAAAAGAATGCCATCCCAAAAGAGCTGAGTAGTCGCCCGTGCCATCCTCAGCAATCGTTACCTGCCAACTGGAAACACATCAAAGTCAGCGTTGCTGAGTGAGTTCTAGTTTTATAAATAAAACATACTTTACTTTCATATAAAACCGTTCGTTACTTTTACATGATCACACATCGTACGTACACATAGATAATATCATTATTATCTTCTTCATTCATTCATTTGTTCTTTCATTACTTTACTTGCGCATCGGACATCATCCATACCAATACCATGTGCTACACCCCGGTTAGTCGTAGCTACCGGGCCGAAGTCAACAAATGAACAGCTAAACGTATGCCACGGTACTAGGAGTAACCATCAGTCTTAGCTACTGGGCCGAAGTCAACAAATGAACAGCTAAACGTATGCCACAGTACTAGGGGTGAGCGGTAGAGGTTCTACATTAAGGGCCAATCACAAAGAAGGACCCGTCATCCGATGTGTGCAAGACGTTTCATTCGTTCATTAATACATGCATTCATTCATCATGTTCCTCTTTCTTTATCTTTCACTTTACGTTACATAATACTTCGTTCATTCATCATAATAGGTAAAGCCATATGAAAGATATTAAACATCATATTAGGAACATTAACATGCATCAACATCACATCGTACAGGGCAACATCATACATACATAACAAGCCTAAACATGCAACATCATCATCATCATCATGTCCAACATGCTTTCTAAGGCCTCGAGCGTCATCTTACAAACTCTTATGGGAACCTTTACGTCAAAACTTACATCTGCACTTTCCCCCGAAAGTCAGAAGTCGATCTACACCTTCCTCGGGTTCAACAGCCCTATTCGGGCGTATGGACACCCTTCAGTCGCATGGCCTCCATGCGACTGAACATCATGCGAATGAACTAATGCGGATGAACACCTATGCGAATGAACATCCAGTCGTGCGAATGGGCAATGCGGATGAACACCTATGCGACTGGACCTTCAGTCGTGCGAATAGACCTTCAGTCGCATGACCCCATGCGACTGGCCCTTCAATCGTGCGAATGAACCCCAATCGCACCCTAATCGGCCGTATGGCCTCCATTCGGCCTCCAGTCGGTCGCCTAGCCCTAACTGATGCAGGATGCAGTTCATCCCGACTGCAGCCGAGGGTTTTCGGCCTCCAAACTCATCTAAACCCATTTTAAGCCTAAATCGACCATCCTAAACCTTAGGGATGCATACCATACATTATTCAAGCACAACCAAGCAAGAAATCAAGCCCCAAACGGGTCCTACACATACATACACGCATACATACGGGTTTTCACCCAAAAACACGAAAAAGGGTTTTCAGATGTGTTCCAGCCCCAAAATCATTCAAAAACATGTAAAAGAGGGGTCCTAGAACTCACCTAAACGAGCACAACGACAAGAGCTTCGATTCGGCTTGCTACACGATGATTTTGGCGACCCGAACCAACACTTTTTCCTCTTTTTCTCTATTCTTCTCTTTATGAAACTGAAATGTGGGTGTGGGGAGAGTGGGCTGCCCTCTCCCTACATATATCACCACATTTCCCAACTTTTCTTCGTTGGCGAGTTTGGTCCCTCAACTTTTGGACTTTATTTTCTTTTCTTTCGTCACCGGCTTCGAAATAATAAATATTCGGGTGTTACAGATGTCATATGTCATGAATAAAACAATCCTAAGCAGCATAACTATACACGTAATGTACTCAGCAAAGGCCTCAACTTCCAAATGCAACTTAGAATGATATAATACATATAACAAATGGAAAATCCACATAGTAATATGAAAATAACACCCTCAAAATGCAACATATCTAATCAAGCATACCAATTAAACCTAAGTATATAAATAGTCCAAAAGGCAGGCACTTTATACAACCCTAAACAAAACCATAAATCAACTTGTAATAGCCAAATCAGTATGCAATCAAAACCAAAGAAAGAACACTTCTCTTAGAGAGAAAAAAACAAACTTGCAAAGTATGTGTTAATCATAAACTGGAACTAACTTTTTTCATAGTTTTCTTTGATTCCCTGTTTGTTTATCAACCTTTCTTTTCTTTATACAAGGACCGATGCTACTTATACTAAGAGTATCAAACATACCTAAATTTACAAGTTGTTTCATCAATGAACAATCCCAAACCATTTAATTCATCCAAATTTATGTCTACACAAACCTTAGTAATGGTATTCTTGTTCTAAAAGAATGAATTTCCTAAATTAAACATATTTGGAGAACTTATTCATAAAAAAGAAAAAGAACAAATGAAATAAATATGACAAGAAATAAGACCTAAACTTTTGCTACTTTTGGTTAAGCATATTCAAATATTCATCTTAATCCTCTACAACAGTTACAAAATTCGCTAACTTTTCCTAAATTGAGATCAAATTGCATATTGTAGAAGCCTTGAAATTGACCATTGAGAAAGGATGCCTTTGGCATGAACCAAAAAAGTAACAATCGATTGGACTATAAGCCCTAGATTTTTATAAAAACAGATCTTTTGAATAAAAAAATGATTTATAGAGCAATAATAGATCAAAAACTATGTAAATCCTAGCCTTTGCAAGTTTGCATCGTATATAAACAAAATCAAACACCATACCATGTAATTAGTGGAGATAAATGGATCATTAACATCAGCAAGCTTGATTTTATCTCTCTAAAGCGTAAGTCTAGAATTTAAACGTCCGATTCTTCCAAATCCTACAACACATTAGTCAAATCTAACGAATCAGTAAACCAAAATGCAACACGAACTTGCAATCCAACTAAGAGGAAAGATTGAATAGATCTGAATCGACTTGGTTCAATCATGAGTGGATCTCGAGTGGATCTGAAGATGGTCATGGCGGAAGGGAGGGTCATCAAAAAATGTGAAATCTAAATGAGAATCAGAGCAAAATTTTGGGGTTTTCTTTGCTATATATACGAGATCCGATTTGTATGATGGGTCAAAAAAGATCCGCGTGTTTTTTAATTTTATGACGCTAAATTGATGACATGCAAAAGTGTGTGTCATCGATCCTTCAGACTTTAACAAATAAGACATCTTTTTTATGACACACATATTTGCAAGTCATAAAATCAGTGTGTGTCATCGTTCGCGTGTCATTGAAGGTGCATTTTCTAGTAGTGGTCGTCACTAAATTAATAAGCCTAAAACAACATCTAGACACTATCAATCAAAGTGCTAAGAAATATGAAAGTTAACCTTTTATATTTTGGAAAAGAAACAATTTTTTAACCTATCTTCATGTAATACTATTGTTAAAGTACTAAAAAGACAAGACGACTTAAATTTTTATACATCATAACATAAACATTATATAGGTTTATATCAATTAAGTAGCATCAAAACTGGCATAGATGCCACCCTTCCTGTCAAGTATTATCAAAACGTGTAACTACATCATGACAAGCTTCGTGCTCAACCTAGTGATATGTTGATAACGTTAGAGATATTGGTCTCATGTGTGTTCATTTCATGGTGACAAAGTGCTAACAGGAGGACAACACTTGACTATCCATTAACAAAACAAGATGTTCGAATTCAACCAACTCTACTTTGAGCACAAACTATTTGTACAACCAACATTTTTTTGTCATATATCAATCATAATCTTACATTTTACTAAGTTAATACTATTACACCTGCATAACAACGAATGTTGAATTATATTATAATCTTAGAAAAGATTGGATCATCTTCGTGATAATACCACAACAAATACATATCTTTCTCTCAACGAGTCTTTAAAATGAGCTATGAATTAGTGACAATATCGTCTAAAATTAATGCACTAACTATTAAACCTCTAAGAACAATAGGAACATGCGAGTCTAACTTGCACATGAATTACCTTTTCCGAAATGAATGAACGAGACTTTTAATTGTCACGTTGTTTCACCATCACCAATGAAAATTTTGATCATCATGACCACCACCGTGAAAACATTATAAATTGTCAAATTGCCACCACAATCACTAAAGAACTAATGAACTGTTGTAACCACTAACGGCAAACAACCACTATCACAGCTGAAGACATAAACAATATTAATTATAAAATAAGAGAGATGGTAAAGGGCTAGAAACCATCATGAACTCCACCATGAAAACGATCATAAAGAACTAGATAAAGTTTAAAAAACCCTCTAAAAATTGTAAAAGAAGTAAAAACAATTAAGATGAATTTTTCAAGATATTAATTACCTAACCGAGCTTCATCTTTTAAGATATGACAATAAGATGCATAGAAATGCTTATATCCCATTTTAACAATATGTGGAAATGACAATAGGATGAATACAAAGATGTCAATAATCCGTAAGTAACACTCAATTGATGATCTATGGTGAAGGACACCGTAAGTGATATTGACATGCACGTGAATTGGTAGTAAATTCTATTGGTAATCTATCAATGATCCCTTTGTATCTCCTACAAATTTTTTTTTGTTTTTTTTTTTTTTGACAATTACAACTTTCACTAAAGGACTTTCGATTGATATTTATGTTTCTAAAAGCTTAGTGTAATATGTTATTGGACTTGATATTATAGTATATCTTTGTAACATATATACTAGCAGCATAATAATAAAATTGAATAGTAGAGGGCCAGGGCCGTTAGACAATTATCTAGAAATGCCGACCCAGAATAAATAATTGATTAAATGCCGTAAAAAATGATTGATTAAATGCATATAAAATCAACAATAATTACCGGCTTATAAATGAGAGTATATATTCAATTCAATATGTATTAAATACCTTGCGGGTTAGAGGGTAACCGTCATCACAACTTTATTTTTATTGTAGCTGTGTTTATATATAAGTTTATTATTTATTTTATTTGTAACTTTAGTTGGTAAATTCAAAAATCAATGAAGATTTATAATATAATTTTTTAATATAATGATAAAATTTGATTGATTGTATCTCCTTCCATTTGTTCCCATTTGTTTAGTTACGACTTTGTTTACAAGACTAACTTGAATATGATCTCAAGAGTTATAATATATGAATAATCAAGGTAGAGTACAACATATCCAGGATGCTATTAACATATCATAATAAGTACTACATCCAAAGCATTAGATATAAGTAACTATATGATTCTCGTAATTCTTTATTTTAAATTAGTTATGTAAAGAATTTTGTTTGTTTATTTAGTTTCATTTATCTCTTTAGTTTTCTTTTTAATTATGTGAATTCTATTTCAAGTAAAGGAGAACAAATTTAGCCAATAGGGGTAAGGTCACTTCGTTTGGAATTCGATTAAGATTCTTGGTAGTTTTTATCATCTTCTTTCAATTCGTACACACATATAAAGAAAATAAACTCAAAACTTTATAGTAGTCTTGTTTAGAGGTAAAGTTCACGAGAAATGATATCTAAAGAAAATGGTGATATATTATTTTTATGCATTAGATGTTATAAACAATAATAAATAGTCTTTTCTTCAACTGAACAAATGATAAAATGTCTCTTTTCTATTAAACTATTAAAACGATCTGTGTCCAAATCCATAAAATACATGTAAAGATGGTTGATAAAAATAAATTTAAATATGTTAAAAATAAATAAAGATTAGTGTTAAACTTCTCTCTAACTTTTGTGTTTCTTTTTATATGATCCTTACACCTTCATAAAACCGGGAATCTCCGATTGATATCTTTACTTTATTTTTAATTAAATAATAAATTAAATACACATTTTTGTAAGAAGCACAATGCCTAACCTTAATGTCGTGTAAAATATTATTTGATACCCTTGAATGAATGTGCTCCCACTAATGTTTTACTTTTATTGTGTAAAAAGACGAAATTAACCCGGCCGGTTTCAATGATTGGATCATGCTTGATGCCGCCCGTTTACTTTCTTATCAAGTTACTCCATTACTTTATGTACCACATGACTTGAATTACCTTTTTTTAATGCTACACAAGAAAAGGCCTACACCATAAACAACTTGATAATATTGCTTTTGTTCTCTTATTTATATATTATTATAATAGTTTTAGTAAATCCGTATATTACACGATTAAATAAATAAAATATTAAATAAAATAAAATTTTATTACTTATTAAATATTATGTGATTTAAATTATGTATGAGTAAGTACTATAAGTAATAAAATAATGATATCAACTTTTTAAAAATTTGTTATTAAACTTACTTTGTTTTTTTAAAAAATAAATCAAACATTTCGTTTCAAAACAAAACATATTAAAAATATCATTTTTTAAATATTTTATGTTTTAAAAAAAAGTATGATGTACATTCTAGAAAAAATATTCTTTTTATAAAAATTTGTTTCTCTAGAAATAAACATTAATAAAAAACCTATTTCTTAATCTTTTTAAAAATAACTTATAATCAAAATAGAATTAAATGCTATAATTAATAATTAATTGAGTCATTTAATAGAAGAGAGAAGTGAAAAAAATTTGTTAAGAGTGAATGTGATGTTGTCATGTGACATTTATAATTACCATTTTATGTCATGTGGAATTTTTAGTTATCATTTTATTATAATAAGAAGATATACATTTTGTATTTTTCTAAAACTAATAACACGTTGAAAATGGTAAGAACCACATAATAAATATATGTATACCGTCTCTTGTGTGCTTCACAAGACGGTTGATTAAATGTCTTTAGAGTAAATTACCATTTGCATCTCTGGCGTTTGTTCAATTTAACCATTTGCATCTTTACGGTTTGAAAATTACCATCTGACCCCTGACGTTTCATGTTATCTTCATTTGAGTCAATAGTGTTTTATTTTTATTTCCATTTGAGTACAGAATACTAACACCGTTAGTTTTTCTGTTAAAATTATTGTTAAAAAGACTAAACTACCCTTCATCACCACCATGACAACTAACATCACCATTTTCACAACCATCATCACTACCTCCACAGCTCCATCACCACCACCGCAACTCCATCACCACCAACACAACCCCATCACCACCACCTCAGCCCCATCACCACCACCGCAGCCCCATCACCACCACCGCAACCCCATCACCACCACCACCGCAACCCCATCACCACCACCGTAGCCCCATCACCACCACCGCAGCCCCATCACCACCACTGTAGCCCCATCATGTGACACCCTGAAATTTTACTTAAACGAAAGGAAAAGAAAAGTAAGTGGAAGGAATGGAAACTTTGCACACGTGGAAGGTGAAAAAGTGTACAAAGTACACTTTTATTATTTTAAGGATTTAAGGGCATGGGTGCCCATTATTTCTTCTTCATCTTTTCTTCACGGCTGAAAAGAAGAAGAGAGAGAGAGAGAGACTCTCGGTTCTAGAGAGAGAAAGAGGAAGAAGAAGCTGAAAAAGGTAAGTCTTCTCTTGTTTGAGCTCGGTTTCAATTGAGTATTGAGTTCTTGACCGAAGTTCCGGTTGTTTAGAGTTCACTTTCGGGATTCAAAGAGCTGAATCGAAGTGGGTCTTGAACGGGAAGAGTGTTGTTCAAAAGCTGCTCAATGTGAGTTTCTAAAACCCCTCTTTTACTGATTTTTAACTGATTTGGGGCTATTATGCATATTAAGTAAATGTTTTAAAAGAAACCGTGGGTTTACAGCATTATGTACGAATGTTGTATCTATGTATACATGTTATAGTGTTGATTATAGGTTAGTGATGATGTTTAGCATGTTTATATGGTCTTAGTATGTTAGATCTGTGTTTGGGTATGCTTAGAATGATAATCGCGTGAAATTGATAGCATAGAAAAGATTTCAGAATGTTCTGATAAACATGAACAGTAGACCATGCGCCCATAGGTGGCTCATGCGCCCAAACAGTTGTCCATGCGTCCGGCATGAGTGGCCAGACGCCTAAGTGTTGGCCATGCGCCCAAGGGTGGGTCATGCGCCTAAATAGTGCCCATGCGCCCAAGTGATGAAACGACTAAGTATTGGCCATGCGCCTGGAATGACCCATGCGCCCACTTTGGACTTGAGGTTTTCTAAGTGGTTTTTAAGAGGTAATATGGAGAGATAAGCCTGGTTATGATGTCATGGCTTATGTTTGATGTGTGTTATGCATGTATGATGTGCTTGTATTAGTAATGGTGTATGCTTATGTTTATGTGTATGTTCCTTATTATGTATGTATGTCTTCCCTTGGCTTTGCGTCGAACGTTAATGAATGTAATGGAAGTATTATGTAACGTAAAGTGGAAGATAACGAAAAGAGGAACGTAATGAATGAATGCATGCATGAATTAATGAATAAAGAGAGAAGTATAGAAAGGCTTGAAAGCAATATGTACAGAGGTGCACGGCTCTAAATGCCTTAAGCTCTACCGTGTGAGGTTCAGCAAATCCTAAAGTGTGCACGCAAGGGTTCCAGTCTTTGTGACTGACCTTCAGAGGTGTTACCCATTTCTATGGGGGTGTTACCCATTTCTATGGGGGTGTTACCCACTTCGGTGGGGGTGTTGTTACCCACTTCAGTGGGGGTGTTGTTACCCGAGTTATGTATAACTTTAGGGGTGTGGCATAAAGCCAAGCATAGTTATGAGGTGAGCGACTCTGTGTTGCAACAGACTCGACAGAGGTCTTTGACCATGAGACAATATATGAGGTGAGCAACTCTATGTTGCAACAGAGTCGGATGGAGTTCAATCTCTGTGATTGACTCGTATGGGATCTTTGTCGCGTGTCCCAGTGCTGTGTTAGTCTTCGGACATGAGTCGGGGGTTTGTGAGCAGGCCCCGGCACAGCATCAGCTTTCAAGCATGAGTCGGGGATATTGCAAGAGACAAGATTCGAGTAATAATGAGTAATGAAAGAAAGATCATGTATGAAGGAACGAACGTAGGAATGAACGTAAAGAATTATCGTAATAATGTACAGAACAGGATCCTTGTCATTCGACCTCAGTAATCGTGGCTGAGTGCCACGAAGAGGGTAGACTCTGACCGGATCTAGAAAGAGAAATGAACGATAATGTAATACGTTGAATGAATAAAGCAAAGGAACGTAATGATAAAGATGATAATGATATTATCTGTATGTACGTATGATGCATGATCACGAACGGTTGTAAGTATAGTATGTTTTGAAATAAAGTAAAGAATGGTTTTAACAGAGAAAAGTATTTTATTATAAAACTAGAACTCACTCAGCGTCGCTGACTTTTGTATGCATGATAGTTGGCAGGTATATGTTGATGCTGAGGAGTTGCAGGCATGGATGCATAAGCTACTGGGAGCATTTTGAGGCTGGCATCCGTATTTTGACATGTCATGTATTTTGAGATGAAAACTAACGTTGTAAATGACATGTTTTAGTTATAAATGAAAGTTTTAAATTCCGCTACAAAACTAATGTATGTTTTCTAATGTTTTATGTGCGATGAACCACCAGCTGTGAGGTGCCGGGGAACGAGGCCTTACACATCACCACCACCGCATCCCCATCACCACCACCACAGTCCCATCACCAGCATCGCAACCCCATCACCACCAATCACATCCCCTTCACCACCACCGCAGCCCTATCACCACCACCGCAACCCCATCACCACCACCGCAGCCCCCATCACCACCACCGCAGCCCCCATCACCACCACCACAATCCATCACTAGCATCGCAACCCCATCACCACCAATCGCAGCCCCCATCACCACCATCACAGCCCCATCACCACCATCGTAGCCTCATCACTACCATCGCAGCCCCCATCACCACCACCGCAACCCCATCACCACAACCGCAGCCCCCATCACCACCACCGCAGCCCCCATCACCACCACCGTAGCCCCTATCACCACAACCACAACCACCCATCACAACCACAGCCACCCATCACCATAACGTACCGCAACCACCCATCACCACCACCGCATCCTCCACCACAACCACCCATAACCACACAAAACCCCTATCTCCACCTCCATAGCCGATCATCAATACTAAATCTGTGATTTTTGCCAAAACACCCTTGGCCGCCAACGTGTTTCACCCTTCCACCACTAGATATGCTTCTCTAGTACAACAATTTCAGGTCTTGTGGTTGTGGTCTACCGATTGCACAGATACACAAAGAAGAGAAAAGAAAAATAGATAGGGGTGGTTGTGGTTCTTCTAGTTGTTGAGGTGCGGCGACAACGACGGTGCGGTGATGGTGGCGGTGCGTGGTGCGGCGACCACGATGGTTGTGGTGGCAGTGGCGGACACAAAGAGGGAGAAGAGAGAGAGACATAGAGAGAAGATGAAAGGGGTGGGGTGTGAGTAGATGAGGGGTATTAAATAAAGGTATTTTTGTCATTTTATTAAATTCAACTGAAAAATCTAACGTCGTTAGTGTGTTGAATTCAAATGAAAATAAAAATGAAACGTCAGGGGGCAGATGGTAATTTTCAAACCGCAAGGATACAAATGGTTAAAATAAACAAACGTTAGGGATGCAAATAGTAATTTAGTCATGTCTTTATTTTCTCTCATGCTATTATAACACTTTTTTTGTATTAAAAATACAATTACATTATACAACTTTTTGGTTCATTAACATATTATTAATTTTGAACGGATGTGTGATCATATTGGTACCAGTGATGATAAAAATCTGAAAGTTTAAAATTTTGTATGCAATATACATCAAATTATACAATCAATGCATTTACGCAATACATTATTGTGTTTTGCTTCACCATTTCATAACATTGAATGACATCCATTTCAAAAAGCATTTACTTTTACCGATGACACATCATCATAAGATTAAAGTTTTTAAATAATAATTTTAAAAAATTATTTAATGAATTAATATTCACCCAATAGCAATGAACATCAGCCAAAAATTTTGTATTTATTATTTGATCTTATCCGGTAACTAATTTATTCTTTTAAATTTATTTTGTATCAATGACATATCATTGCCATAGGTGATCATGTCTATTTTCGAGTTTTTTAGGCTTTTATGATGATACATTTATGAATCATTAGTAAAATGCATGCCTTTCATGAAGCGGGACTCATGGGTGGGCAAAATCATATGTTTAATTTGGGACTTAAGTTTCTTCATATGGCCATCTTTAAAGCACACGAATCGGGTTTTAGTTTCGTCATCGGGACTTGCAACGGTCATAATCGTGTCACATAAACTCTCATCTATTCGGGTATTCTATTACATCAAAACTATAGTCTCTAATGTTACATTGACTCTGATCTATTTCAGTCTTCGATCCCTTCATTTTAGTGATTTATTTTTTTAATTCGATGTAATGTGGGCTTATAGTTATTAAATTTCATTAGATTGGCAAAGTTCTTGCACTCATTTGAGTGAGATAATCCACTCGGATTCTACCCTCACTTCTCTTTTTAGTGATTTCTTTGTGTTTTTTACGTTTAACAAAGTATGTTTTAATTTAGTAATAACATGTATAATTTAATTTTTTTAAGTTATTATCTAGTTATTATGACTATCAAGATGAACAATATTATTCATAAAAATTAGATAGATAATTAATCTAAATACACAATCATATTTATACGCAAAATTACCATGAACAGAAGTAAACTAACATATCAACCTAAACGCAATCATGAACAAAGTGAAGCCGCGTCAATGTGTAGTGTTGAAGTTTATATTTAATCACCTAGCATATTCTTGAATAAACAAAAAAGAATGTTATTTTTATATCTTTGAGTATTATATAAGGAATGTAATGATCTTCTATTAGTCTAATTCTATCAAAAAAGAAATAGCTAGATTCTAATAACTTTGATACACTTTATTATTTTTAAAAAAAAATTATTACATACAATCAAAACATTATTTTTCTTACTGTTGATTATAACATCCTTATATATAAAAAAACGATGCTTTAAGAAGGTCAAATGCATTGTGCGACTAGAGGTGTGTCAAAGTTGTAATAGTTTGACACGTGAATATAAACTGTTTGATTACACAGGTAGATTATATATGGTGTGTCTATCTCATTACATGTACAAGTGTATCTAAAAGCCTTTATACCATCTGACCATACATGTGTGCATGTATACCAAGTTTTCTTATGTTTAATAAATGCATTAGACATATGATGTATTTAGAAGTAGCATTTAATGTGTGAGAGTTAGTTTATTGTTAACAAACTAAACTTTAAGGAAAAAAGAATATTAAATATTTGATTAACTTGTTTTTTAATTCACTTGAAAGAGATTTGCCATTGTGTTATGTGTACATTGTACAATGAGTTCTTACAAGATTCTACTCTAGCTGATGAATTGAAGACAACAAAGCTTCCATTATAGATTTATTGCATAAGATGAAAAATAACATATTTCTAAGATATAAAATTTAAACAAAAATATAGTATAAATGTATAATACCTTGACCCAAGTAAGTATGTTTATGAAAATCGTAATAGTGTTTATGAACATGACTTTATACATGCATGCATACTGCATACATACGGTAAACAGTAAGATAAAATTTGTTTTGAAATAAAATTAAAGTTAGGACAATGATTGTTTTTTTATAATTAAATTGATGAACTAATAGTGAGTGGAGCATTTGGAGTATATAAAAGGGTGGGGCAAGAGGTTCAGAAAGTGCGAAGACCTGTGACGTCTACCCCCATGCATCATATGCAAGTTATTGACACATTTCAACATTTTAATCATTTTGTCTATAACAAAAGAAAACCTCACAAAACACCCACGATAAGTACAAAATATAGAATTTTTTGGAAAACTTGAGGATATTAAGCAATAATTTGACATGAAATTGCAATGTTTCATGTTTTTATATATGATAGATAATTAGTCGGTTGCAAAAGAGTGAAGTCAAATTTGAGGTTGAAAATGATTCTACTTTGATTAAAAACTTTATGCTAAAGTTGAGGTGAGGTCTATAGTTCGATGAGTATCATTATGAGGCTTGTCGAGGTTTCACGATAGCCAGATAGATTCAAAAACTCTAAAATTATAGAAAAACTAATTTTAGTAGTTATGTTTCTTATAAGCATATGTAAAAATAGTTCTTTTTTTGTATAAAAAACATGCTCGCACATCCACGCTATTGTTTGAAGTTAGACTTGAACATCCAACTTTACAAAAAAAAAATACTTACATAATCATGTTGTTATCACCACTAGAGTCTCACCATCACTATAAGGATCACCACCAGCCACCATCATGCATACCAATATTATCAATGAACAACTATCATCATTGTGCCATCGTCACAATTCTATCATACCACCCTAAAGGTCTCATCATCACCATTGGGATCAACAACACCGGTGTAATCACTCCACCATTACAAGTATATTTTAGAAATTTGTCTCAATAGTTTAGTTTTAATGAAGTTCCCTTAAAGTTATGTGGTAATATGTGTGCCACCAACAGTCATGCGATATGCCACCATTAATTATAACTATACTCGTACGTACTTCTCTTTGGAAGCATTTTGGTGGTACGTAGTGATTTAATATAGACGTAAGTTAAAGTCCCTTACCATAAATTTTCAATGTATACCTTAATTCAAACTGAGAGCACAATACTTTGGTTTGTTTACGACACAAAATTTGAGCATGCTATTTTAGACACACAAAAAAGACAATAGCATAGGGGAGGTTTTTAGCAATGATGATGATCCAAACATATAATTAAAATGTGTATAGAATCACAAGATTAACTATTGCTCATAGATTGGTTCGTGGTTTATGAACCAACAACTCACGCAAGTGGTGGTATACAAATTTTTAACTCATAATATGAATGCACAAATGGTGCAACATTTATTAATGGTTCAACCCACACGACTTGTGAATGGCTTACATGTAGGTCATACGTTATGCTCAACCTCACATTGCACTTTATCACCATGAATATCTATCTATCCTCATAATACTCGCTCACATACGTCTACATCACTGGTTTCCTAATAATAACCATTCGCATTCATTTAAACTATCACATTTGTTTACTTGCTATATGCGTCTAGGAGTTTAAAATAAGTCAATTGGAGCTCAAAAAGGTTTCTTTTAAGAGAGCTTGAAGTTTTAACTTCTTATGAGCTCTATGTCTAAAGCTCAAGAGCTCAACTGTTTATAATTTATTAAATATTTTAACTTTATTGTTTTATATACATAAAAGATACACTAATAGCTTTAATGTAATCAAATATACACTATATATTTAACTTATTGTTTTATATACATATAATCATTATATATGTATACAATAAAAGCTTTAATGTGATCAAATATACAGTAATTATATAAAATATATAATATTATATTTATATAAATAACAGGTCCATTAGACTAGCAAGCCTAATTAAGCTCATTTTATGAAACTTGAGTTTGAGTTAATTACTTAATAAGCTTCAATTAATTAACCTACAATATTTGTTTTTAATACATGTTTTTCCAACATAAAGATACATTAGAGGAAAGACTAGAATTTCTCACTCTGATAGGAGTTATACATTATCAAAATACATGAGTTGAGTAAAAACTTACACCTAGTAAAATATTCTAATAAGGTCATTTCCCATCAACAACTCTTTTCATATAAATCATTCTAAATCGTTCAAGTCATGTGGTGTTACTAAAGTTACATTATTTTGTTAAAATTGGCAGCTAAATTATTAAAGTCATGATATCGTGAACACATCTCTAACTTCACACAAGACGAAGATGTTTGACCACAAGATAGTGTTGTTATATGTAACTAGCTTAGACGTATAATATTAGCATATTGTCAAAAGATTAAAATGGCGGTGTCAATAGGCGTGCTACATATTTTGGTTTATAAATATATAGAAGAACATGCATGTCATGCAATGCTCAGATATTCTTGACAACCACAATGAACTATCATAACCAATGTTATTTTAAATTGTTGTTGATAGAGAAATATAACAAATAGCAGTCCATGATCGACATTATCTTTATTTAACTTTAGTTGTAACCGTTATATAGACTAAATGTATGAATATTTTTGTGTAAATGATTTGATTTATCTTTTTTATCAACTTTGTTTATTTATTCGTTAAATATAACAATTCAAACAATGAATTTCATACTAAAACAATATGCATAACAAAAAGACATTAAACCCTAAAGTAAAAAAATGCATATGCGAAATTGTATGCAAAACCTGGGTTTTAGACTTTTAGTGATCACTTATTATAGGGAGAGAGCTTTGGTGTTGAAGAGCTAGTGAAAAGCTTGCATGCCATTCATGTTCGCATATCACATGCAATGAAGTCAGTAAGCAAAACCAACTACACAATCATGATTATGTAATTGTTATATATATGAAATTGTTATGATACATTCATAAGGGTATATATAAAACTCCTGAAAAATACCCACTTTTGTGATTTTCTCATTCAATTTTTTTCATGTATATATGGTGTGGGAACCTACATTGGAATCATACGTACAACTATTCATCAGGTGTCTAGTAAGCGTGTGCCCATATGTGAGATGATCACATCACATCACTTTGTATCGATGAAATAGAACTCACGTTACATCATATTATCATTCATGTCACGATGGGTAGGAGTCCACAATACTTATTACCTTGGTTTATATAATGCTTCCTCTTTATTGTTACGTTTTGAATGACTATGAATACCGGAAGAATTAGAAATTGGTTCACATCACATCAATAATAAAAAAAGTAATTGTAGTTTTAAAGAAATCGTATTAATTACAATTTATGAAGATGTCTTAAACTTAAAGTATCAGTAATTTTATTAGAAGAATCAAGATAAATTATAGAAAATGAAAAGCAATTGAAATAGACTTGAGTGAAAGTTAATGGTGGTAACATGGACCATATGAGTTGTCTATTTAAAAGCCTTGATAGGGACCAAATTAAAATGAGCTGTCTCGTATCAAACCTTTGATGGCACCATATGGGTCTCAATATATATACATACATACACACATACATATATAATAACTTTTTTATAAGAAAAAGTTACATGACAACGAGGGGTTAATTGAACATTGTGTGATGGTGGTCATGTGGGTGTATTGAACATCTATGATGCAGCCATCCATGTGGCCATGGAATTAAACTTCCCACCTTTTTTTTCACTTTCACTTGCACCGTTTCACAACTGGACTAATTAAATTAAAAGGTTAAACTGATAACTGATTATACTACTGGTTCGGTCGTTATATATTGCATAACATATTTTCTGAGTAAAACGAAAACATACCTTAATTATAGCCTATTTCACGTATCTAAAATCACTAAATAGATTATTAAAATAATAATGATAGTAGTAGTAAACGTAAAGTTATAAATATATATATATGTATATATACTAAATGTTGCTAATTATTATAATAAGATCAATACAAATACACTAAAAATAATATTTCTCGTGATACTAATGGCTATGTTAAGATAGAATTAATAATAATAATAATAATAATAATAGTAATAGTAACACTAATAATAGTAGTACTAATAATAGTGATACTAATAGTAATAGTAGTAGTATAGTAATAGTAGTAGTAGTAGTAATAATAATAATAATAATAATAATAATAATAATATAATAATATAATAATAATAATAAAGTTGAAGCTAACTCTTCACAAGGTATGTATTATGAAGACGCAATGCGAGCGGATTACACTAGAGTCGACTTCTTTGTTAGAAGCAAAAATTACCCTTTACTATACATGTCAAGACAGAGAACTATTTCTACACATATTAGTCTAGACCTGTGAGCCAACAATTAACAAAGATGAGATTCCATCCTCAAACCATTACCAATGAATTAACCATCTTGGTTGATAATCATTTTGTGCATAATTAACATCTTCTTGTGATATTTATAGTTATAATGATAATAATAACAAAAACAACTAATTTATGGGTTGATGCAAACAACTTGCAAGGCATGGACTGCGAGGGTTCAAGGCGAGCGGAATAGACTAAAGTCGACTTCCCCATATGAAGCAAAAATTTGTCCTCATCTATTTGTGTCAAGAAATGGAATTTTTTTTCAATACACATATCTGATTATTTAGGTTTGCTTTAGAACCATGTGCCAACGATTAACAAAGACGAGATTCTAATTAAGTTCAAATTAACCCACGCCTATGAATTAACCATCTTTGTTGATAATCATTTTGCGGATAAATTAGCAAAGAAGAAATTCTTTAATTGTTGTTTGTATCACAACTTGTGTCAGATGCCCATGGTACATGGAGGAATCGTGAGGGTTAAACAAGCATGTTTATAAACATAGGTATAAATAACTATGCAGTTCGTTCCTACAACCAAAAGATAAAACGATAGCTTGAAAACGTTGATTACCTAAGCTACGTACAAGGCTGGGGACGAGCTACCAATTTTTGTCGCACTAATAGTTGTAAATCACGGTTGTAAATGTTGGACCATGTATACAGCAGATGTGTTAAATTTGTTATATTATTGGCAAAAGTTTTTAACGCATTGAAAAGAATGTGAACAAAGAAAAAACAAGTTGTTGTCCAATTACAACATGTCAAGTGGCAACAAAATACAAACACAATAGTATCATTTTAGTATTTTTCACGACATTTAAAATGTATTAGTTATAAATAACTATGAAAGTAGTTTTAAGAACCATTTGTTAGCATAACAAGCAAAAACCAAAATATGTTTTTAAATAGGAATTACTTAATTAAGAGGTGATTTGAACATGCCATGACAATTGTTATGTGTTATTATCTTATACATTATTACTTGATAGTGTTGTAATTTTATACAAGTAACTAATAATGTTGAAAATATTTCCCTTTATGGGTATTCAAGTATACTTTTGCTCCTAAACCTTGCCGTCACTGCACCAGTACACCATGCACGAGTAGTAGTAGTAGTAGTAGTAATAATAATAATAAGAATAATAATAATAATAATAATAATAATAATAATAATAGTAATAGTAATAATAATAATAATAATAATAATAATAATAATAATAATAAATGAACTTGAAAATAAAATAGAAAGTCAATAATAAAAAATCATAAGCATAAATCTATTTAAGCACCACCTTCCAAACCCTTCCTCAAAACGATATTCACATCAAAACCTATAACTTAATCAGAATCTAATGTTAAACAAATGTTGTAGATGATTGTCATACCTCGACCGACGACGAAATTATCAGGGCAGAAGAATGTGAAACGATTGTTCATAACTCATAGAACTAAATAAGTTGAAATGATATTAAAAGTCATTTTTCATTGAACAATACTAGATAATTAAATCATTACAATACAACAAAGAATTAAACAACAACACAAGATATTTAATTAAACTAAGTCCAAATCATATATGAGTAATAAGAAATTCTCAAATAGCAATCCTGAAACATATTAAAAATAAAAGGCCAACTTTAAAAGTTGGTGAGTTTCCATGGGTTAAGCATACATACATACATACATACATACATACATACATACATATATATATATATATATATATCTACACACACACATATATATATAAAGATTTACAAATAGCAATTCATGTCAATGGTTATGAATAATGCAATTTCATAAAACACATATAGCTACAATCACACATTGACCAAAATTAAGATTACATGATTATAACGATTAGCTAAGTGTGCTTGGTTCCCATGATGAACAAGTCATACGTCATCAGGAGCCGGAAATACATCGGCTTTATAACCAAATAGGCTTGTCAGGCCCATAGATCTATGACATCACCAGGATAGCAATAGTTAATTATTGTTAACATATAATGTATCTCATATAACATTCACAATAATACCAATAACCATGATAAAAAGGTAAAGAATGTTTTAACAAGTATTTCGGGTGCAAGGTGGTCGTCGAAGACTCACCAGAGGAGTCGCCGGAGAACAGGGAAGGGTCGACGGTGGAAAAGTTTGGGTTTAAACAAGATTTACACTTTAGCCCTTGATCTTTATTCTTTTGTTATTTTATGCATAAAGTCTTTCATATCAGGTTTTAAGATTTACAAATTTAACCCTAAACTTTAAAACCATCATTTTTTCTATAATAAATTCAATTGTTAATAAAACTTAATAAATGTCACAAATCTTATAAAAAGTTTATGTTTAACTTAATTATTTAAACTCATTAGTTAAAACCATAAATGAAATCTAGAACATTGTAACTTGTAATATGTAATTTTATAAATTATAGATCATTATAAATTGATTAAATGATAAATCGGATAATATAATTCATAAAATTAGTTAATTAATCTATTTATTGCTTTTGAAATTATAAAAATGATTAAAATATTTTAACTATGTGTTTGATTCACAAAATTGACTCAATGGTTTTAGATTTTCATTTTTTAATACACATGTTACTAAGTAGTCTTAGTAAACATGTGTATTAGAAATGTTAAATAAATATAATATTAAACAGAATATATATTTATTAATTATATATAACATTAATATTTATAAAAATATACCATAAAAATGAGTGTTTTTTTTATATTTAAGATGAGTATAGTATTCTTATAAAGAAATAATAAATATTTTATGTTTTTAAGCTTATAACTCGTCATTGTGTCTTTAGTACAGTTAATTGTGTCATTTGTTAGTTTTGTGTTTTTCTTTATACTATTACGTTTTTTTCTAAAATGATAATTTTTTTAAAAAAATATTATGGTAGAATAGTATTATTTTGTATCTCTAATATGTAAAACACAATTAAAAATTAAAAACTGGTCAATCTAATACATTAAAAGTAATAACAAAATAACACAATTTCTCATTGTATCTTTTGATCATCATTGTATTATCTTGAACACTATGAATGTTGAAAAATACATTGATGAAATAATATCATTGTGTACTTATAGTTGTAAAACACAAATGATAGATAACAAAAAGTTTATATAATATGTTAAAAACAATGACAAAATAATATATTGTGTTATCTTCAATACTATAATTTTTGAAAAATGCATTGGTAAAAGTATATCATTGTATACTCCTATATGTAAAATATAATGATAAATAACAAGTTTTTAATATTTATAAAAAAATAACAAGATAACATAAAATGTTTAAAACTTTACAAACTAATGAACTAATATAATAAATGATGTAAAATATATGACATGAGGAATTAATACTTGACACAATAAATGTATAAGAAATAATAAATTGATGTATTTGATACATGACCAAAATGTTCTCATTTTTAAAATAATCGAATGACACATGCCAAGCCCACAATCCTTCTTATTCTTTTTAGATTCAACATGATTTTTACTATAGCCATACCCTAGAAATAACATTAACAAAAAAATTCTATGTTTTTAAAATTAGAAAAAGTATTTTTAATCTAAAAATAAATTAAATAATATCAATAATAATCAATGTCATTATTAATACGTGAGAATTTTGATGAGAATGAATGTGTTTTTGTCAAATGTCCACCTTAGTTGTTTTTTATTTGAGTATGAAGATTATTGAACACTCAAAATTCTCCTAGAAAATATTATTATTATTATTATTATTATTTATTATTATTATTATTATTATTATTATTATTGTCACACCCGACCCATCGCACCAACAATATTGTCCGCTTTGCCTATGAGGAGATTACGGATTTGCTTTTCGTTGTCCGGGTGAAAACTTTTTAGGGAGGTCAGCCATCTCAAGATTGATCCCATCTGAGTACGCTTAGTTGTGGAGTTCTCCTCTCATCTACAGCCAATATGCCCAAAACGTGTTGTTGATATTAGAGGCCGGACATTCTATATGAACCAGGAATCTCTCCTGTCCACGGCCGATGTGGGATATGTGTAGGGTGTCACAAGCACCCCCTGTTTGGACTCATCGTCCTCGATAAACCGAGAAGTCACCATCCTTGGTGAGGTATATCCCACGTCCCAAACGACACAGAAGTGGCTCTAATACCAATCTGTCACACCCAGACCCTTACACCAACAATATTATCCATTTTGCCCACGATGAGCTCAAGGATTTGCTTTTGGTTGCCCGGATGAAAACTTCCCAGGGAGGTCACCCATCCCTGGATTGCTCTCACCTGAGCACGTTTAACTATGGAGTTCTCCTCTCATCCACAGCCAATACGCCCAAAACGCGTTGCTGATATTAAAGACCGGACATTCCTTATGAACCAAGAATCTCTCATGTTCACGGTCGATGTTGGATATATGTAGGGTGTCACATTTATTATTATTATTTATTATTATTATTATTATTATTATTATTATTGTCACACCCGACCCATCGCACCAACAATATTGTCCGCTTTGCCTATGAGGAGATTACGGATTTGCTTTTCGTTGTCCGGGTGAAAACTTTTTAGGGAGGTCAGCCATCTCAAGATTGATCCCATCTGAGTACGCTTAGTTGTGGAGTTCTCCTCTCATCTACAGCCAATATGCCCAAAACGTGTTGTTGATATTAGAGGCCGGACATTCTATATGAACCAGGAATCTCTCCTGTCCACGGCCGATGTGGGATATGTGTAGGGTGTCACAAGCACCCCCTGTTTGGACTCATCGTCCTCGATAAACCGAGAAGTCACCATCCTTGGTGAGGTATATCCCACGTCCCAAACGACACAGAAGTGGCTCTAATACCAATCTGTCACACCCAGACCCTTACACCAACAATATTATCCATTTTGCCCACGATGAGCTCAAGGATTTGCTTTTGGTTGCCCGGATGAAAACTTCCCAGGGAGGTCACCCATCCCTGGATTGCTCTCACCTGAGCACGTTTAACTATGGAGTTCTCCTCTCATCCACAGCCAATACGCCCAAAACGCGTTGCTGATATTAAAGACCGGACATTCCTTATGAACCAAGAATCTCTCATGTTCACGGTCGATGTTGGATATATGTAGGGTGTCACATTTATTATTATTATTTTATTATTATTATTATAACTCTAAATATTTTTAGTAACTAAATACTTAAATATTTATATAATATAATAATTATTTTAAATAGTATTAAGTAATAAAAATATAAATAGTAAATATAAATCTAAATGTTATATTAAAGGATTATGAATAATATAATAAATAGTTTAGTGAATTAACTAATCTAACATTTAAGTCATGTGTATTTATTAATTAATTCTTAGTAGAAGTTTATTAGTTGCATTTGATGTTTTAAACTTTAAAAAATTTAAGTTTTACCCACCATCTAAACTCCTTATATAGGTAGAAAGGATGTGATAATATTTATACCCATTGTATCAAAGAAATGATAATAATGTTCAACTTGATCTGACTCAAATCATGTATAGATAAAATTACTAATCACGATGTTAACTAGCTCAAAACTGTTAACGCACAAAACAACTATCTTAAATACTACTAGTAGAGTTTGGATTTTAAAATTGCGAGTTGGCTATAATCTCATATTATTTAATGTGATATTATTAGCTCTACAAAATATTATTGCTTGTGATGAAACAAAAGCGTTGCACTCACCATAGTGGATTCTCTTTCATTTTCTCGCCCTTCAAACATGAAAACATGTGTTATTTGATCTATAGATGATTGACATATAATATAAAGGACACTTTATTTTCAAAAGTACTTCTCATATGATTAAAAGTTATTAGGAGTACTATTTTTTATTTCTTTCAAGTTGTAAATGCTATAAAAAGATTTGATGTCAAAAGTAAATAGCTTAACAATAAAGTCAAATTGTATTTAGGATGTATAATTCAATGAATCGTTTGGAAGAAAACACCCAAAATATTGAAGCAATAATACCTACACATGTAGCAATAATAAAAGGTTAAAGTCTTATTAATAAAAATTAATTATTGATGAGTGCATTGCATATTAACTAATATATTATGACTTTCTGGATGCAATTTTCCATTTATTAGTTATTAACTAGTTTATACGCACAAATTATTTGTATACATTACTAGAAACTGATTGGTTTTCCTGTGATAAAAACATGATATGATAAGCATCATTCATCTTTTTATCTTTACAAATAAGTTAACTTTCACGACTTGTTGTTCCCTTATTCGAAAAGACTATTGAAATTGATTTTTAACTTATAATTACAAGTGACATAATTGTCAATGTGATGTAAATACTTACACTATGAGATCGCACATAACTACGAGTGTATATATTAGAAAAAACAAACAAAAATCGGCATGAATACAAACTAAAAGTTAAGAATAAAACAAAAAAAAAATAATCAAGTAAAGCAGTGAGGGTTAGTACCTCATGCATTTGATCTTTCCTGTTAAATGATAATAACATCATATATCTCTTCCACATGCTAAGGGAGGTGCTTTTTGACAATATTAAATAACTAAACATGTATCACATGATTATAATATTTGCAAATTAATAGACATGAACATTTTGAATATTTAACTGATAAGTTCTCACTTGGTTTCAAATGAGTATAATAGATGAAGCTATTTCACCAAGTTGAAAGCAAATATTAACTATATGTTATATAATAAAATATGTTGTTATAAAATAACACAAGTACACGCATCTAACAAAAGATTGATAGTTACTAGTATGTGAGTTGCATGTTTGAATATAATACTTATCATGTGATATATATAATAAACATGTTATAAATTACCATATGTCATGCATAATTTAATTTTGTGACTTAATCACGTTACGAAAAAAAATAAATCATATCGTGTTTCTTAGATAATGACTTGAAAACTTGATTACTAACAGAAATAGGGATTCAAGCAAAAAAGAAAATTTAAGTAGCTTTATCATCTTATTATATGGAAGATTGTACATACATGAAAATTTTAAAGTAAAATAAAAGACATCACCTATTTATATAAAACAATTTAAAGAAAATATATGACTTTATTATACTCTTTAAAACTTATTATAACTGAATGCAACTAAGGTTGTAGGATTTAATTTGTATCTATAAAGGAGAATTACTTGATCATGTTTATATTTACATAATTAGATACGAATAAACGATTTTTATCAAGAGAATTAGTAACAATAATTTTCACTTTTCACACCTTAAATATTTTGATGTTGTAAGAGATTTCATTGTGGCATCTAGTGATTCTAATGGATCTATTTCGCTAACGTTTTTGAGGGAGAATAAACATTTGAAATTTATATACATTGGACTGAATGATAATCTAATATTAATCCTCACACCAGAGACTAAAAGATCTTAGTAAACCGTAATAAAAACTATATGTAGCTTTTATCAGGTTTAATGAAAGAACAAAAAAGAGATGCTTATATGGTTTCACAGTTGTCTTATGTATCACATTTTAAACAACTTATATTATCATTACAATCATTTATGTAAAATTGGTTTTTTATAGAATATCAAACCAGCTTTAAATATAAAATTATAAGAACTGCATGAATAAATACATATTTTAAATGTGATATACTACACAGTTTTATATAACCAACAACCACTCCCTTTCTCTTTTTCACTGCAACTTATCAACACTACATACGATTGCTTGATGTAGATATTACAACACATCATGTATTGGATGTGTCCATATATGCGTTTTATCGTCTTTCAGCTTCTTTGTATTATTATTTTTTCTTCATAACATTCATCTATCTAAAAGAAACTTTTTTGTAGGACATAGAGATTTGTGATGTATTTAAACTTTTAAGAAAGGGATTAATATAATTATTATTGTGGTAAATTAGACCACTTTTGAAAATCTTTCACACACCTTTAAATTTAATAACGTGATAATTTTTAAAGATGCATTTAATAACGTGATAATACTGAAAGATACCTATAGAATAATACTATTTTGCCGTTCAGAAAAAGATATATTATTTTACATGTATTTTTTACAATCAATTGAATAGTCTAATAGTGCCCGAAATAATATTTTGCTTTCAATCCAATTGAGTAATGAATAGAAGTCAACATTCAAGAGGAGCCCACCAAAGAGAATTTTATTTTGTGACCCAAACCACCATCACCATTCACCCCTTCAACTCTCAAGTTACCATAACCACAAGCTTGTGGGTCATGATCATATGGCTTTGAGTAAAAGCAATAATTGAGGGTGACCCATGTATGAGGTAACACATATTGCTATTTTCATGCATTACCAATTATAGTAAATCAATATTTAAATTGAGATTTTATGAAAATAGTTTATAATCACTTTATTTCTTTTTAAAATAAAATATTCAAGAAGATTTATTTTAGATTTTCTATGTGACATAAAATTTTAAATTGCATGTTATGCTGCCTTCGTAGTTTAATTGGTGATAAATGATAAAAAAAAATACAGATTGATAATAAATAATAAATAAAAAAGAAGTTATGTTCAATATATCTTAATGAAACCTTTTGAACACAACCTTGACCAGTATGTGTAAAAGCGGCAAATAATTATAATATTATATGTTGTGCGTTTATACATATCTTCGTATGATACTTCTGATGCACAATTGTTATACAATATATTAATTTGATGTTGCATTAGTCTAATACTTTTAATAGACATATGTTTATCAACACCACGTCATAACATTCAATTTATGGGTGAAATTAGAGAAGGTAATAGACGGTACTCCGATCATTCAAATTTTCTATTAATAAGGTATCTAATTAACATTGTGGTTTAACTTGTATTTGAACCCTAAATTGTAGCTTGAGTAACTAAATCAAATGTAAAATAAATCTGTGATGATCCTTATAAATGGTGCCTCAAGGGCGATGTTTAGCAAACAACCAAACAATTAGGTTGAAAAACTTTTATATGAAGAATGAGTAGCAATAAAGTTGTATTATTAATAATAGGAGTGCCGAACTAAAACTAAAAGAGATATATATTAGGTGCGGCTATAAACCTTTGATAGAAAACTCTTGATTTAGGCTCTTAAAATTTTTTTGGCTTCTTCACTATATCTGCCTCCATAAACAAATTATCGGGTTTGATTTATGTACCCATCGATCCCTTAAACGGAGCTCAACATTATAGTTCATCGGGTTCTAGCAAACCATATCCTTATTATCTCTCACGACTGCTCTAACTTTCAACTACCTCACACCTATTCTTGTTCTCGGATTTAAACTCGGATCTATAATTTTATTTAATAATACGGTTGTGTAATTGATACCAGATTTATGCTAAACAAACCCTTCATCGTTTCGTTTTTACTTGTTACAACCCCTTCTTTTTAAGTGTCACATTATAAAAACTATCCTCTTTTCATGTTAAAAGTTAAAATTGAATTCTTAGGTATTATCATTGAAGTTGTTCGTTTGTTTTAGTAAAATATAAGATCTGGATAATAGTTATATCCGAAAAAAAACCTCCATCATTCTTCAATCTTTGAGGTTTACTATAGGACATATTTTTGTTTGCAATTGTCATATTAACCTGTTACCATACAATTTTATGGTCTATAAGATTACTCAATTTGCGCACTACATGTGGTATTTTACTTAATATTGTGTGTCATATGACATGACGCTATAAGGCGAATAAGGTTATGCCATGCGGGCCATAGGATCATGGATATGGTGTTTAGTTTTTGTTCAACTTGTATGGTGCATAAGGTGCTCAAGGTTATACTATTTTCTACATTATTTCTCGTTTTTACTCTTTCAAGTTTTTAATTAGGTGGTTTTATATACTTATTTTCATACTTACACAATACTAGCTTATAAACTGATGTCTTGCTGGAAAAACGTAATTGAAATTATGTTTTTGTTATTTCGGTTATATTCATAAGATGATAATGTTATAAAAGGTTTGTCACGTTGGCAATATCTAGCACGGTAACTTATATTTCAAAATCTTAACAAACTTTGATGAACGTGTTTAAGTGTTTAGATAGTTTAAGATTCAAAATTCATTCCAAATTGATTTAATCAAATAGCAATAATAAGCATCGATATAAGGCATACATCTAATATCATAAAAAAGAAAATTGGGGAATGGGTCCTAAAACGGGTACCAAAATGGGTCCACGATTACGAGTTATACTTAAAACAAAACTTATAACGAAATCTTCACTAGTTAGTGACACTCACTTATTGTGTTTAGAATATTATCCATGCGTATAGGTTGTCTTCATTACTTCATGTAGAGCTTAGGAGTGTAGGTATGTCTGATGTTTAGAGACCTAAAAGTTTTTGTTTACTAGGGCGGGTTGGGCTAAAACATATGGCCTAACAAGCCCGAAACTAAGAGCCCAATGATATGGCTCAAAAGGCGCTCGTTATTATTACCTTGAGGGCTTAAACATAATTAACAAAATACGTTCTATATAGCAAGTAAATGCAGATATAGATATACCATTCATTGTACACTACTAGAAAATAAGGTTAATGCAACTTTTCATATGCGACTTTTTTTTATTTGAGTTGCATTCGACTCTGATGCAACTCCATTCAATATAAAAGTTGCAATAAAAGATATAATGCAACCTTTTTTGTATCAAGTTGCAAAATTTTATTATAATTACAACCTTTTAATATAAAAGTTGCCACTTTAAATAAAAATTGCAACCTTTTATATAGATATATGTAACTTTTATAAGAAATATCCAATTTCTATAGATTATAACGTAGCCATAAGTTTTTGTTGCTTAAATACTAATAGAAAAGGTTGTCATAACCACTTTTATCACCTTAATCATATAATTTATGCCCGTTTTGTCATTGTTCAATCATGTTTAAAACTATAATATGATAAGACATTGAAATGTTAATTGACACAACGTTAACTATCTATTGCTATCAAAGGTGTGATCAGTGGCGGAGGATCTCTTTTTTTCGTTGGTAGTGTTAATTTTTAGCCCGTTTGTGTAAATTTTTGGCACGGTAGTTTTATATAAATATCGAGTTCGCCCCCGCCTCCCCTACGAAAATGTTCAAACTCCACCACTGAGTGTGATTATAAGAATAATAATTTGTAATCAATATTATGCAACATACAATTATGCCCTTTAATGCGGATTTACATAGCAACACTACCTCTTGCTTTAATCTTATTTCACGAAATCGTGAGAATGAGATGTTGAAAATTGTAGGTGTGGTAGTAATATATATATATATATATATATATATATATTATATATATATATATATATATATATATATTATATATATATATATTATATATATATATATATATATATTGATATGACTATGGGGTCACTATTAGGTAGGGCCCTTTGTGTGTAAAGAGTAATGACACTAGAAACTAGAAAGCAAGCACTTCGTATGCCAATATTGAGCATTATCACTATTGGTACGAGTAAACATCATTTCTAAATGAAAACCCACTTAAAAGACAATAAGAGATATGTAAATGCCATTGGTGAACTATATATTGTTAGGATATGTATCAGAACATGGTATCTATTTAAAAAGAACTCATATATAGGTATTTAGATATTTAAGGTGTTATTAGGCTGACACTGATTGATCATGAAACCTGAAAACGTTAATAAAGTGTGAGTCTTCATGTAAATACTTAAGTTTATAGCAGGTTGAAAAAGATGAGGCTAGTAATTAAAGATTGAAGCCTCGATCATTGAGTTTGACAAACGTTAAATTTTGGACTCTTATAAGTTGAATTAATCTCTTAACAAGCGATCAATAAACATTTTAGAAACTTCGTTAACAGCATCCTATCTTTCTTGCGCATGATAATCAACTAACAAAACTGATAAGACATAACACTTGGAATTTTAACATATTCTCTCTACTTGTTCATTGGTATCTTATATGATGTGTTATTTCACTTTCACATATGGGTGGACCCAAGGGTCAAAGCACTTTTCTAGCTTGTTTATTTACACATGATTGGTGTTAAAGGAATAGAATGAATATTATAAAGATGAGCAATAAAAATTTTGTTGTGCTTTTTCCTTAGCAATATCCATCATGTTATGAGATAAATATATGACTAATCCATGTTTTATAAGACCATTATTTAAATGATGGATGTAGATATGTTATCTTTACAATAGTTTCAAAGACATTATATTATTTTCATCTATATGTGTGGTATTCTCTCGTTCTGTGAGATGTAATTCTAAACGAAGTTTATTCTTGTATATGAAATAATAAAAGTGCTCTCTACATCACATTTTTATCTCAAAAGATATATAAATTCTTTGTCTTTACTATAAGAAAAAACATTTGTGGTATAATAATTAAACCAACAAAACGTGTCCCAAATGTATCCGGGTGTGTAATACGTGCTCTCTTGTTAGAGGTCAAGAGTTCATAATCTTTAATAGACCAAATAGATTAATTAAAGAGTAGATTAGAATCACTATGAAAAAATAAGTAAAAAAAAGGTAACTTATTGATTTCAATAACCATAATTATAATAGTAACATATTATATCTTTGAAATAACTAAAAAGCAAAAAAGACAAGTTAAAAAAAACAAATGACCATCCAGTGGCGCAACTTGAAGATTTGCATCGGAGGGGTGAAAGTTTTGAGAGCCAAATTAAGGCGCTAGATTCAATACGTATAAAATTTTTGCATGAAATACGCATACATTTTCACTCCTTAATGAAAAAAGCAAGGAAGTAACGGCCGGGGCCACTTGTCCAATAAAACTTCACCCTTGTGACCGTTCTTTGTTAATAAGCCACTCATATAACGTAAATATATAAATTCTATACATTAAAAAGAAATGGTTTAATTAGAACACTAAACAGAAATACAAACCGTGTCTAAGTTTAATATTTGATGGATTGTAGTAAACATTTTTAAATAAAATATTAAAAAAATACGGTCATGAAAGTTATAAAAACGCTAAAGTGGAATCCTTGACAATTTGGATAACAACATTGACAATTAAAAGATAATATCATCCTTACATTCTTAGGCATTCAATAATGTACTTTAGAGATAAATACGTCGTTTACAACGTACAAAAGGTCAATCACCCCATAAATAAAAATATTGAAAAATTCAACTACTATTATTAAGTAATAAAAAAATATAAACTTCAGTATAAATGATGAAAGTGAAGGTCGACATGGGTAGTTTGGTAATTCGTAGTGGGAAAATGGCCCACTTGGTCTCTTTATTTCAACTTACGTCCATTTCACAGATGTTAAAGTCCGGACCCGCACCCGGATAAGGATCACTTTGGAATTTTGGTTTATTTTACTTAATTACCCTTCTCATCGAATTTCACGAACTTTTGTTTACGGGTGTAAATAAGTCGAATTGTTCGTGAATTACTTGAGGTTGATATTTTAAAAACATGAACGAGTCAAACTTAAACAAGCTCTAGTTCGAACATAGATTGGAGCTCATCTTTAAACAAGCTCAAGCCAGACTTTTGCATACCGAGCTTGACTAGCTTGAATAATTATATGTTCTTTTTTGTAATATAAATAATTTTTATTTATTAATATATGTAGGATTTTATAATTAATAATATTATACTAGTTTAAAAATCCGTGTCTATTGAAATAAAATACTAAATTAATAGTTAGTAATTAATATTTAGAAATTATGAAATAAATTCTTTGATAAGATTTGATTCGAATTACGTATAATTAACTATCTTAAGTAATTCAGTAATAACTATATTTTTCAAACATTCATCTTTAGGAAACTTTTGTTTAGAAAATGCTTTTTAAACATTTCAATTTTTAAAAATTGTTTTTTAAACTTCATTTTTTAGAAAAGGTACTATGTATTTAAAAATCATATTTATTTTCTTTTTAAATTACTTTTGTTAATAAAAATGTGTTTGTAAGTGCGAAAGATTATCTTAGCCTTATGATCTTTAACATTTATTATGATAATTAAATGATTAACATTTTATGTTAGTGACATCTGCCAATATACGTATGAAAAAATGATATGTGACAATGAGAAAATGATAAGTTAAAAAAATTTATTTTGTTTTATTAGTATAGATGTAAAATTACGATGACTATATTGAAATATGATTACACATTTTGTTGCGAAAAAATTGTAGTTGTAAATATGTACATTTATGTAAAATAATTAAACATTTAAGAAATGATAAACGAGTAGTGCTTGATCTGAAGTAAATTTTATTCAATTTGTTTGCGTGTGTAGTTTTTCTTGTGACGTTCCGAAGCTAGATTGTGATAATTTATAATATAAAGGAATATACCAAGTAAAAAACATGAAAAATGTAAAGAAACTTCAATATATTTTAGGATAACTACAAAAGGATGATATGTAAAGTGTCTCCTTGTTTATTAAACTGTTGTTCTCTAAATTCATCCAACTACTAAAACAATATTGTTTAGAATAAACATGTACTAAAAAACAAAGGTTAACCTTGTCATGCTGATTTAATTTGTAAAACGACTTGTGAGAATAAGTATTCGCGATAGTGAGTAACTCAATGTGTATGGCTCATCATCGCTATATGTGTACGGCTCATATTCGGCGTATACACAATATGATGAACACTAGTAAATACACGTTAACAATTCTACAAGATTTACGCTATACGCACTCTCATAAATCAAATCTTTAGAATCAAAAGAAATAACATGTTAATACAGGTTGTATGTAAGATATAACATAATCGAAACAAAAGTTTATAGCAATAAAATATAAATTTTCAGTTGAGAGCCGGTTAACAGCTAACTTGCTTAGATTATTGCTATTGGGCTAATTTGACAAAGTTACGGATTTTATTGGGCTAAAATGTTTAAAGTTATGAACTTATGGGCTCGATACATCGCGGAAGATGATAATTTATTGTTTTCACTGTTTTATAGGCCCAATTGAAGTTTTTAAAAATATGAGATAAACCATTTAGTAAAGGCCCCAGCCCGCTAAACTATAAATCTGATAACGAGATTTCGATCTCTCGATGAGCGGTGTTAAACAGGTCGTGTTCTATGAGTTGGGTGCCTGGCTGGTCGAACCCGAACATTGTATTAGAGGTGCAAAATCCAATAAAGACGGGTGGGCACGGACATGATCCTTTTAAATCAGTTCACAAATGTCCACAACGATTGATTAGTATTTGCATTTTACAATTACCTAATACAGACGAATTGAACATCATATCACATAAATCAAGCCCGATCGAGTTTTGATTTAAGATCTAGTACAATATGAAATAGGATTAAAGATTAATCGCTTGCTAATATTCGTTAGGAGACATTTAAGTATTTAGTTTTAACCCATTAGTAACAAGAGTGAGTCTTTCAGCGTCTTCAATATCTTGTACTTTAAAGTAACGTGAGAAAATATATATTACATAGCTTTGGATGGTACATTTAACACATGTATGAAAAACTTTGAACAATATAGTTCATTCGTATGACATCTATGTATCATTTGAAAGAATGATTTAATTTGTCTATTTCTTGCAAGAGATGTTGTTCGAACCGTAGCTAATAGCTTGTAAGCTTGTATCAGATAAATTTGTCATCCACAATTGTGGACGTCCGGATTCTCCTTTAAGGTTATAAGCATACGAAGGCCATCTCACACTATCTGTACATACATGTGAAACGTCTGTTTTGATAGTCTTTTGAGTTCTCTCAAGAACCAAAAGACTAGAAAATGTGGAATAACTATTGCCCACAAACACATCTGCCCTCAAACAAACTTCATAGTCTATAGCTGCCTGAAATAGATACGGATGCTTCTTGTAAATCTCAATTAACCCTAATCGTTTCTTGTCAACCGGGTGCATTCCTTCTTTCCAACCGTTCAAGACCGAATCATCTTCAAGAAGTTCATTAGCCACGGCGAGGTAAAGAATTATGGGTGGTTTAAGGCCCGGAATGTTTGCTACTCTAGTTGTAATCTCCTCTTTACTACTACAAATTGTTGACACATTTGATCTTTGTTCTCTTTTTTTACAATGTATCATCCAATCTTTTTCAATCCTCATATGGATTGCTACATATGGCGTTTGAAACGAAGAAACATCTTTCATTTCACTTCCAAACTCTCTAATCTTCGACACAACTTCATTCGCTTCTTTTGAGATTTCATCTACCAACACTAAGCATTCAAACACCTTTGCATAATCGCTAACGGGCCAATGATCATGCCATAGAAAAGGGTTCTTCCCGCTTACTCGAATAGTCTCATACACATTATATTCTTGCTTGCTAAACTCTCTCAACTGATCAAGATCTCTTTCAACAGTCCATCTCCTACCACTACCCTTTTGTAGCTCGATTAAACTGCTTCGATTCCCAAGATCAGAATAACGACTCACACGCACAAACCCATCACAAAGAGAATTAAACTTGTCAAAGTTGAAGACTTTATCGAACGAAATAGGCTGCAGTTGATCGATTTCTTTGTAGAACAAAGTCGCGCTTAAGCTAGGCATTAGGAGTGATCTATTCAACATTCTTGCAGTTAAACAAGCTCTAGCAAAGGCAATCTTTTGATTGTTTAATCCCCAAACAATCTGAGGCGCCTCCAAGAACTTCATTCTTGCATTCACCGATTTGAATTCATCGTTTTCGGGCACACGAAAGGAGATGGTGTTGGGGAATAATAGAGTTCTGATGATCAAAGCCATTATAAGCAAGAACAAACATTTTGTAACCAAAGAATTCATGTGCAATATTAAAGAATCTCAAATACCGACAAATTTAAACCGATTTCTCACCTGAATTTGAACTGGGGTGAGTTCAATTGAACGAAATTGATGAATCTTTAAGCGAAATTCTCATCGGCATTTCAACAAACAGATGGTGTACGTGTGACTGTGAATTCGACTAAATTTCGCACAAAAACAGATCAAATTTTATTTACCCGATTTGGGTATAGATCAGATGCAATTGATTGAATTTGATGAAACGTAACTGGATCTAAAGTGTGAAGAATTTGGGAAAGAAAAAGAAAAGTGAAGAAGAATCAAAGGAAAAGCATGATGATTTTGATGATGATGATCATAAGGGGTGCATGAAAAAAAGAAGAGAATAAAGACAAAGAAACAAAAGGAATAAAGATTAAAATAAACATCAGTCTTGACAACCTGGTCTGGTTTGTTCCATACATTTCTCCAAATTGTTGAACCATGGTTCCATAGAAATAAACAATTTTGTGTGCAACATTGGTTATATGATTGAAAATTAATTTACTTTTTAATAACTTCTAATTGATTTACATTTACAATTGGTTTCTCTTGCAAGCAATGTACTATTAACTTTTACTTTTGAGTCAAGACATTTCACTCTATGATTGTCATGATTTATGTTTGATTTCATTAGAGTTCGCTCATTATGATAGGTGTTAGTGTTGGAAAAATGTGTCTTATTTGTAAGTGTAATTAAATATAAATTAAGTCTAAATTTATAATAATTATGTTTGTGAAGTTTTTTACGATAAGAGTAAATAGTTATGAATACATTGATCGTAACTATCATATAAATAGTTATATGTCAATAGATTATAGTTTATATTATTAAAATTCAATTATCCGTTTTGAAAACTAAGAGTTTTTCCAATGGTCAGTCTTCACGTGTAGGTTCTGACATTTTCATTATTAGATGCTTGAAACAATTTAGTACGGGTTCAAGTGTGAACGAGCAAACAAACTTGTGTTTCGAATGCCACAATCGTTTATCCAAATGGACTTCACTAAATGGCTATAAGATGGACCAAAAGACTTTGTTTTGGGCTATAAAACAGCTTATTTGATGATTTTGTTTACTTTTTGTGTTATTTAGTTTGTCAATTTTGTTTATAGTTCAGTTTTGAGCTTGTTTATATTTTGAGGACCATTTAAATCCTGTCATCCATTTTATATTCTTGTAAACATGGAAAGATTATTATTTTATGAAAATATTTTTTCTCTCTAACACTAGTGTGTGAAATCCCTGATTATTTGTATATTTCAAAGGTTCAATGATAGTTAGAATAATTATTCTGGTATTTCTTGTTGTATCAATATATTCAATTGATTATTTTGTTATTCTGTCTATATCACAATTTATTGACATTCTTTTCTTATTTTGTCTTTCTTTCCACCTTACATCCCTCTTCCCCCCACCCCCACCTCTCACACAACATCCAGGTCATCGTCATGTTAACACCCTAGTCCGCATCAACCTTTAGTGGTGTTAAGCATTATGTGTGTGGTGGCATTAAGGGGTCGGGGTGGTGGGGTTAATGAGTGTGAAGATGCGAGGTAAGCGTTTAGGGATGATTTTCATTAATCTTTATAGTCGTCCGTAGAAAAAATAAATAAAAAATCCTATAAGTAGAACCAAAACTAAATCATCTTTACTCACATATGAATTATTCATCTCTATCTTAATATACATTCAAATTTCTTACATTTATGTGTCTCGATCTTCATCTTCATATCCATTCAAATTTTGAAAGATAAATCCGTTTTTTCAACAATTTCCCTCGAATGAAGTTGATTTTCCAACAATTTCGCACGAACGGCCTAAACTACCTGAAAATCTATTCAGTTCTATCTTCTTCACCCAAACCAACATTTATCAATACCCTTTTCTATGTATAGTAATTTTATCATATTGTAACTTTGTTTTGTTTTTTTAAATATTAGTTTTAATAATTATAGAAATTTTTTAACAAAACAAAATATTTAAATTAATAAAATTAACTAGCAAGTGATTACAAATCTAGTTAAATTATTACATTATTTTGAGAATTTAGTTACTGAGAGTTGGTTGACTGGTTGTATAGACACTCACTTTTGAACCTTTTAGTTTTTTGTAACGACAAGATTTTCTACAAATATAGAAACACTATCAAGGAGCTAGATGATATACAAGAAACAGACAAAACCCAATAAATGAAAGAAATTACATCCGGATAAACACCAAGTCTTTCGATCGACCTTCAAACATTTTGGCTTGGTTCCTGATCCATAGTAATAAGATTAATTTGACTCCGATGATGTTAGAAGTTGTAGTATGTTTGTTGTTGTTCAACCATGTCATTACAATTTACAAGCCACCAAATGGACCATATTATGACCATTACAACTGCTTGCAACATGTTTTTCCCCACTTGAGTCCTTACATAAAGATCTGAAGCTTTATAAGGTCTTCTACCTAGAATGCAACTATAGGTCATAGGTGGGATCTTGAGCCAATGAACAATTGCATTCCATACATCACAAGGTAGAATCATCAAATTATCACTTTTGCAATAATACAACCCAAAGATGTTAGCCAAATCCATAAGGGAACTAGATTCCACCAACCCGGATACAAGGTAGAATCATCAAATTATATTTGACATGACTTCAAATAAAATTAACATCGAAACGTAGACCAAACCAAAATATATAAAAATAAACATGTGTGGATTGAAAGTCAAAATGTAAACAAACCCGCATTCATACGAACATATACATAAATATAAGAATGTAAAAAGTGTTTCTAAATTAAAGAGTTAATTCCAATTTTACTCCTTAAGGTCCGACAAAAATAACAATATTTACTCCAAAAGATTAAAAACATCCACTTACATCCAAAAGTTTAATAAGTTGTTTCAATTTCAGTATAAAAGTTTCATAATATTTAATCAAGTTGAAATAACTTATAAACTTTTGAATTAAAATTATAACAATTCGGAAACTTTTAAATGTAAATTGATTTTTTAATCTTTTAAAGAATCAATTATTATTTTTGTGAAATCTCAGAAAGTAAAATCAAATTTAACTTAAAATAAAAATACGCAGGTGGTAAACCCAAAATTGTTACTTGAGATGGTTAAAGTAACATATTACGATTTTTTAAGAAATTATAAGTATTACAAATATAAAATTTTAAAGTTGAGGGGTAAAAACATCTTTCTTTTTTTTTTAAAGTATGATAGTAAAAGTTGACTTAATAACCTTTTTAGAAATTATTAATTATTAATTCCCCGTTCTCTTGGCTCGAAGTTGCGGCATCTTTCACGACGTTTTATGCCATTGGAATCTAGACTTTGTCAAAATTGACGGATTATTCTTCATTTCTTTAACCACTTTTTAATTACCATTTTTAGTTTTATATTTTTATTATATCAAGTGTCACACTAATTGTTTTATTTTATTAGAGCATGCATGAAATAGTTGGAGAATTTTGTAGATCAAAACAGGGTGTCAAGATGGTGATTGTTTGTTGTTCTTCGTTGTATTCCTTTCAAACCCCTAAAATCTTAATATTTTTGTCTTCATTCCTTCATTTTCTTTCTGCACGAATCGTGATCGTTATTCCCCTCTTTCTTCTTTTTCTTTCCTCTGTTTTTTCCCCTTTTTTTCTTCCAAATTTTCCAAAATTCTTCACGGTTTTTGGTCGATCCGGTAAAGATTCATCATATGGGATTTGATTATTTGAATTTTGATTCGATTCAGTTGGTGGGGTTTCAAGATTTTGTTTGATTTTGAAGTTCAAGAAACACCCTGCAAGTGTTTGTTTATATGCCAGAGAGAAATAGGCTCAGAGGTTGATCGATTTCGTTGAGATAAATTCATCAGAGTGATCAACTTGGGTTCATTTTTGGTATTTTCGACATACGGAACAGGTGAGAGATTGTCTTCTTTGATTAGCATATCATATCAGTTGGGTTCATCTCTTATTTTGATTTCATACACTGTTAATTTCCTGTTTTATAAGTGAATTGAAATCAATTGAAATGAGGTTTTGAGTTCTTTACAGTATTTGAATCTCTAATGGAGTTGTTAAAGTTGAAACATGTGAAATTCTTTAGGTTCCATGTGAGTTCTTTGGTTTCCATATGTGTGTTCTTGTTTGTGTTGGCTTTGATCTTCAGAACTCTGTTACTCACTAACTCCTTTGCTACAAACAACGAATTCGAGTTATTGGAACATGGTAATGTAAGAATGAAGTTCTTAGAGGTGCCTCAGATTGTTTGGGGATTAAACAATCAAAAGATTGCCTTTGCTAGAGCTTGTTTAACTGCAAGAATGTTGAATAGATCACTCCTAATGCCTAGCTTAAGCGCGACTTTGTTCTACAAAGAAATCGATCAACTGCAGCCTATTTCGTTCGATAAAGTCTTCAACTTTGACAAGTTTAATTCTCTTTGTGATGGGTTTGTGCGTGTGAGTCGTTATTCTGATCTTGGGAATCGAAGCAGTTTAATCGAGCTACAAAAGGGTAGTGGTAGGAGATGGACTGTTGAAAGAGATCTTGATCAGTTGAGAGAGTTTAGCAAGCAAGAATATAATGTGTATGAGACTATTCGAGTAAGCGGGAAGAACCCTTTTCTATGGCATGATCATTGGCCCGTTAGCGATTATGCAAAGGTGTTTGAATGCTTAGTGTTGGTAGATGAAATCTCAAAAGAAGCGAATGAAGTTGTGTCGAAGATTAGAGAGTTTGGAAGTGAAATGAAAGATGTTTCTTCGTTTCAAACGCCATATGTAGCAATCCATATGAGGATTGAAAAAGATTGGATGATACATTGTAAAAAAGAGAACAAAGATCAAATGTGTCAACAATTTGTAGTAGTAAAGAGGAGATTACAACTAGAGTAGCAAACATTCCGGGCCTTAAACCACCCATAATTCTTTACCTCGCCGTGGCTAATGAACTTCTTGAAGATGATTCGGTCTTGAACGGTTGGAAAGAAGGAATGCACCCGGTTGACAAGAAACGATTAGGGTTAATTGAGATTTACAAGAAGCATCCGTATCTATTTCAGGCAGCTATAGACTATGAAGTTTGTTTGAGGGCAGATGTGTTTGTGGGCAATAGTTATTCCACATTTTCTAGTCTTTTGGTCCTCGAGAGAACTCAAAAGACTATCAAAACAGGCGTTTCACACGCGTGTGGGACTGGCGTAAGATGGCCTTCGTATGCTTATAACCTGAAAGGGGAAGACGGTGGTCCACGACCATGGATGTCAAATGTCATGGATTCAAGCTTACAAGCAATTAGTTATGGCTCAAGTAACGTTGCTTGTTGAATACTTTAAAGATGTTGGATCATATAGATGGTTTAAAGTAGTTAGTGTAGTTCAACTATTCTTTTTGTTTATATGATAAGTTTCCAATATATTATAGTTTATTATGGAAAGGTTCATGCACTATTCGTATCTTGTAATTGAAGTATAGGATGTCATGTTCTATTGTCGGGATTTTGTTATTGAATATGTATTTTTAATCATTTTTTCCCCTAAAGTCTTCTATTAAAATTATTTATTTCGTATTTCAAAAGAATTAAATATATAACTTTTTGCGGAAAATGCTAACTTAATATGTTAAGGATTTAACTAAGACTTATAACCTAATGACATTTAGATGTTGGTGAAATTGTGACGTATCAAATAATAGAGGTAAAATGTAGTTTAAACGTATACTAGTGACTGTCTAAGTTTTATTGTTCCAGAAAAGATACAAAAAACTATATATATACATCATCAAAATATAATCTATCTACTCTAATAAAAAGTATTTTCGGATGATACGTGGTAACACTACATTTATTCTTATCAAAAAATTTCTGTCTTTTTCTCCTATTAAACAATTACCTTAATTATTAGTAATATTATTTAACTTTTTTTTAGATTTAATAAACTAAAAAAAAGATCTACATGTTAATGTTATTCCTAAAAATATACTTTTTTATAAAATATAAATTTTTCTAAAGTATAAAACTTTTTTAACAATACAAAATATTTTTTTATATCTTAAAATATTATTTTATAATTAATAAAAGTTATTATATTAATAATTTATTTTATTCGACCCGTGTGTTAAAACTAATTTTGAATATACAAGTGTAAGATTTTATTAAAATTTAGATGAAATTATATTACAATAACTTTAAAAGGCAAATAACTCATCAAATACAACTCTTGTTGCGTAGTTTTCTTTTTCTAAACTCACATAGTTCATCTTTACACGTGTTGCCACTCCACGTGTTTTCCACTTTCCTCGTAAACAAATACTAAAAGCTAATTTTTTCAGAAACGGATCGGAAGTTAAACCGAACGTTTTACTGGTTTGGTGGTCGGATCGGTTGAATCGGATTTAACTATATTTTAATTATATTTATATAAGTAGTTAAATATAAGTAATTTATATATATATATATATATATATATATATATATTATATATATATATATATTATATTATATATAAAACTTAACTATATTTATATATCCAACATACTAATTTATGGTTTAACACCCCGTTTTTACCCATTAAAAATACAAAACAAAAACCGTCCGAACCGGTCCGGTTTCCCGGTCGCCGGTTAGACCCAACGATTCGTAACAACCGGATCGGCCACCGAACCGATCCCCGGTCAAACCAGTCGGACCGGCCGGTCCAATCCGATCGCGAAAACACTACTAAAAACTAAACGAAGGGTAGATTTTATTGTGTATAAAGGTTAAATTGATAAAAAGGAAATTAGCATGCATAAACAAGTATCATTGACTGTTGCTCTGTTCCATGTTTGTTTTACTTTCTTTTGTTAATTAATTGTATTTTTATGTTAAAAATACGATTTACAAATTTTGCCCACATAATACAAGCTTCAATTTCATGTCTTTATATATTAATTTACATAAAAAGTTATAATATGACACCCTTTTAGTTATTTTATATTTTATACACACCATGATTTTCTTTTCCCTTTTCTTTCACAAACTTATATATTTTAATGTTTTATAAAGTTATAAATATGGCATGTAATTTCCGTAACAATGTTAATTTTTTAACTATATTTTTTACATAAACTTTCAAATGTTATAAACACCTTCATCACAACCAAAGGGTGTGAAAGATTTCGTTTATTATTTAAAGTTTCAAATATCATCAATGTTACTAATGTTTTTTGATCTTCAATGTGCAATTTCATGGCATATTTCAACCTTAGTTTTTTTACGACTTCATAACCCAGCCGCATCATGGCATATTAACACTAGTTATTATACATTTACAAAGATCGATGGACTCTTTTACTTTTAGCCCATTGGTTAGTTATTTTGTTCTTTTAACCGCAAGATTGAGGTTCAAATTTACGGACCGACATGATTTTTGTTTCCTTTTTTTGTCTTTTTTATTCCTTCTTCACGATTGTTAAATATAATTTCTAGCAAATTAGAAGCATAACTTGGCTCTTATCATGTTTTGTTCCTTTTTTTTCTTTTTCATAATTTTTCTTCTTTTTATCTATTTTCTAAAATTAGTTGTTAAAATTTGTTGTTTTAGTTTTTTGCTTTTACTAATTTATTTAACGAGTTTGGTGTTTCAATATTAACTTATGTTTACATTGTAACATGTGTGATAATAATACGTGATCTATGTTTCGATTTATGTTAATATTATCGTCGCTAACACACTAGAAACATAATTTAACGAGGTTGGTGTTTTAATGTTAACTAACGTGTTGTTTTCCGTGGTCTTCTTTTCCCAATGTCATCATCTCAAAACCCTAATTTTCTGCAGATGCTATTAATTTATTGTTCTTCTAAGGCTAAGAGTAGAGTCTATTAGTGAGTGTCTAAATTGCTCGCAACTCTCGTCGATTGAACACTCGCTCGCCGCCGTCGACTCCTTCTTCACTTCATTCTTGCATCCACATCAATCTCTGATATGTATTCCAAATCCTTATAGTTATGTTATGGATTTAGGTATTTAATTGCGATTTTGTTTTATGATGCTATATCTGATGTTAAAAATGAAGCTTTACTAGGTGTATCAATATTTGATGTTGGGTTTTGTGTGTGTTTTTTTTATGATGTTGTCAATTTGCATTCTGCAGGGTATTGTGATTTGATGTGTTGTTGAACCTTTTGTTTATGGTTTCTTTTCTGAAAGAACTAATAGCTGGATTATATAAGTTTAGTTATGTTACATTGTGTTCCCCTTGGTATCTTGTCAAATGTTAGATGTTTGGATCACTCTGGGACATGGTATTGGATTCTAACTTACTATGGAATTGTTTACAAGTAATAACTAAATCAAATGCTAGTTCAGATATCACAGATGTAACATGACTAAACTTGTTTAATCCACATTGACGCGTACCTATATTTGTCAAAACTTGTTCTAACCAGAACCAAATTAAACCAATTTTTTAAATCGACCAATTGTTTCTTGAACCATCTTGACCCAATGACCCGACCTGCTTGTTTTGCCAGATATATTCCATATTCAATGATCTTTAGGGAAGATGCTAGTTCTGTTGACTAGCATATCTCCATTGCAGTCACGATCACCGTATATTCCAGCTTGGCTAGAGTGAACAAGTCAGCCAGGGAACTTCTGCCACCTACAATTCTTTGTTTTGGTAAGTGAGAAGTCCAGTTTGTTGTTATAATTATTATGACATACAGATGTTTCAAGAGATTTTGTTGCATTGATCCTTAACTACTGTTATAATTGTTACCATCAATGGCATTCTTTAAAAACTTTTTTGTTTGGTTAAGATGAACAAGAACAAGATTGTGTGGTTTAGGGTTTTTGTTTTGATTTTGATTTGATTTAAAGCATCTTTTAATGGGTATAAATCTATTTTTAGATATGCAATAGTAGCAGGTGATTTGCTTCTATTCTAATGATTGATCTGCAAAATTTTGAGCACCTGATTTATGTTTGAGTATGGAAGCTTTTATGTAATAATATTTTTATGATTCATATAAACAGGGATAGGTTTTGGTAAGATGATGAAGATACAAAGTGGGAAAATGTTGATCAATATATATGTACAGAATCTAAATTTTCATCTTTTTAGAAGATTCTCTCTTTGGTCGATGAAAAAAGACCCGGATCTTGAGGCAGCTTTAACAAGAAACCGTCGATGGATTGTAAATAATCAGATTAAAAATATAATCTTGAGGTGTCCTGATCATGTGGCATCTGTTAATTTCCTTCAAAAGAAGTTCAAAACTCTTGATCTTCAAGGAAAAGCCCTAAATTGGCTTAAAAAGTACCCATGCTGCTTTGAAGTATACCTCAAAGACGATGAATATCATTGCAGATTAACTAAAAAGATGATGTTTTTAGCGCAAGAAGAAGAAACTGTAAAAGATCTGCAAGAACCGATTCTTGTTGAGAGATTAGCAAAGTTATTAATGATGGTTTCTAACCATAGGCTCAGTGTCTCGAAACTTAGTGAAATCAAAAGAAGTTTAGGGTTACCAGATGATTATTTGGTAAGAATCATTCCTAAACATCTTGATATGTTTCGAGTGGTTAATTATGGTGGGAGGAAAAATTCAATGGAAATTGAGCTCATCAAGTGGGACCCAGAATTAGCGGTTTCCACAATTGAAACAAGATCTCAAAAACAGGGTTGCAGCCCATCTTTCCCATGTTCATTACCTTCAACTTGGGTAAAATCATGGGAGAAATTTCGTGAATTCAATTCATTGCCTTACATTTCACCTTATACGGATCCAGGTCATTTAGTCAACGGGTCAAAAGAATCAGATAAAAGAACAATCGGTTTGTTGCATGAAGTTCTCTCACTTACATTATGGAAGAAAGCATCAATTATGAAATTAGGTCATTTCAAGAGAGAATTTTGTTTACCCGAGAAGTTGAATGTTTTGCTCTTAAAGCACCCAGGAATATTCTATGTTTCGAACAAGTATCAAATCTATACTGTATTACTTAGAGAAGGGTATAAAGGGTCAGAACTTGTTGAAAAAGATCCACTTGTTGTTGCGAAGGAGAAATTTGGGGAATTGATGCAGGAGGGACTTCATGAGTATAATAGAAGGCATCACATGTTGAATTTAGAAAAGAAGAGGAAAAAGGGCATTATAGCCATGAAACAAGAGAAAAATGATCCCGTTCATGAACTGTCTGATGAAGATCATGATCTAGGTGGCATATTTGATCCGGAGGAAAGAAAACGGTTTTATAAAGTTCTGTTTGAAGATAAGGCGCCATAAAGTACTATACGAAGGTATGTTTTCTGATCTAACTGTTGTTGTGTTCATACTTAGTTGGTCAACGTATCCACATTTGAATCGTTTTGACCTTTGAGTGATTGCTCTGTTCACAAGATGCTTTTTAGTGATGCTTATTCCCCTTATAAAATCGATAAATGTTCTTCGAACATTAAACTAGGTTTGGGTTAAGTTGCATGATTTCGGTTTGAAAACATCACTAATAGATTTAAGTCCTTAATTGGATACAAGTGCATAGCTACCTTGCTTACAGCCTTTTAAGCTCTCAATTAGTTGGTACAAGCTATAAACTTCATAATTTTAAGTTAGTGATGCTAGCAGATGCTTTATTGTATCATAATCTTATATGAATTTTAAGTATCAAGCTGCATGAATTAATGAATCCATTATGGTTATGATTGTGATATCGAAACTTGAAACTAGAAGATTGTTAATGTGCAATTTAAACAGATTTAATCAAGAATAGGTTGATATAGGCTATATGCAATATCTTGAGGTTGAATGGGTCAAGTCTGAAAACTTAGCATAAGGGAAATGCATCAAATGATTTTAACTCACCTTAAGTGTGTCTTTCTGTGCATTTGAGCAAAATTGTTCCATTAAATATTTTTATATCATTCTTGTAATACTATAGCTTTTGTATCATATTAAACACCTTAATCATACAAAAGCAACTACACTGCTTTGAAACCTCAAATCAGTTTGCAGGCGGTTTGCTTGGTTTTATTTGTTACGTTTAACTGTGTATAATCAATCGATTGTTGCATGTGGGATTATGTTTGCATTATTAGGCTTTTGGAGACAGGTGATGATGTGATGGTGATGACTACGATAAGTGAATATAGGTCGTTGGATGGTTGAAATTAGAAAATGACGGTTGCGACTTTATTTCAAGATAAGTTATGACTTGCTATTAGTGTGCAATCACATCACCACTCCTACCATCTCACCGAACAAAATCTACGATTGAAAGCCTAATGTCACAGCAGTATTGCTATCGTAGCTGGGCAGGTCCTTGATAGGTCGCCAAAAGATGACGATGAGCGATGGTGGGGAAGGCTGATTTGAAGACGTAGGGCTTGGGTGGCTATGGGGGTGAGACCATACACATATTTAAGGTCGAGTAAATTGTTGTTTTCGTCCCTAGGATTTTGTGTGATTTGCACTCTTTTGTAGATTTTTTTATTTTTTGTTATATAGGCATTTTAGCATATAAATTGTTGCTATTTCAATTGAAGTTTTTCTATTTCAAAAGATGACGATGAGCGATGGTGGGGAAGCCTGCACTTTAACATCAAAAATTAAATATATTCAAAATATATAAATGATCTTGTCTTCGTACCAATGAACATAACATCTTTGTCAAACGCTGCAACATAGAATGTTTGAGTAATTATGCATTGTATATCAAAATAGGTTGTACATATGTATATTTACATAATATATCATTAACTAGTGTCTAATTGTATTGTCTAATAAACATATCTATTTAATTTAATAGAAAACGTTGTCACTCATTTATTCTATAGATATCTGTTGTAATGATTATTTGTACTTTAATTGTCGGATATTATGCTTAGGGAACAAAAATGAACTCTGGTCTTCATAGACATTTAGATATATTTCCTATAATCAACTTTTTTTATAAATATCTAAACTTTTTATTTTAAAACTAATATTTTTAATAAACATAAAGGTTAAAATTTAAATATTACTAATTCTCAACTTAATGATACATTAATAGTTGTACAATAAGCATTAAGGATTGTACATGTTTTTATTTTTCTTTTCTCACTTTATAACTTTTATTTTAAACCTAATATATTTACATTTTTTACAATTTAGTCCCTACGACATTTCATTTCAACTTTAATCCTTTATACTTTTCATCTTTACAAAATTTTCATTTTACGATTCAAGTTTAAATTTTAAATTAATACGCCGTAACGCGCCCGTGTAGTTCAACGTTGTTAGGCCTATTTTTTTCCATTTAACGGCCGTGTCGCAACGTGCGATTCCTAGATCGACTTTGTTATTGTTTTTAATGTTTTATGTTTCACATGCGTACTTTAACATTTTTACGTCAACTATTTGTCGGTTTTATTTTTTTTCGTTTTGTTTAATCCGGCTTTTTTTTGTGTTTGTGATTGATGACGGTGGTGTGATATTGGTGGGGCTTAAAACGGTATTAAGCTTCAGTCGCAGCACGAGATCCTTTTCACTAGTATTAACTAAAAGAAGTTCTATTATGACTTTCATCTTAAAAAGTTGTTGAATGAATAAACTAGAACAAAATATCATAAATAAGATAAAGGTGTTTCTCTTATGTATTTCTGTGATGATGGATGAACCTTCGTACATTGTCAAAAACGATTTGACAATTTCCATCTTTGTTTGACTTTTTAGTTTTACATCATATTTTACGTCGTGTTTCTTGGGGACAAGTTCAGATCTTTGCAACACAAGGACAAAGCCGAATTCGATCATACATTGGTATCTAACTAAGTTTTTGTCATCGTGTTTTGCATCGAGATTCCATCACGATTTTAGATATTTAAACACTAATATAGAAACATGTCGTAACGGTTATCAATCTCAGATAAACTCTAAAGTATTTTTCGTCGTAAAAGCTATCGTTACTTATAATTGTTCACTCGTAATTGGGTCGATATGTTACAGTATCAGAAGAGTTACACCAATCGTCATAACCTCTTATTCCAAAATAGGAAAAAAAATTATTTAATTATAAATACAACTGCATTTTCTTAAAAAGAAAAAGTTATGTTGAAACGTTGATCAAAAAAGCTAAAGACAATCACGAATTTCATTTTTTTAAAACTAATAAATGAAAGTGTTTACAGGAAAAAGAAACTACGAGAAAATTTATTAGGTTAAAACGTAAATTATATCATCTATCATTTAGTAATGTCGGGTAGCTATAGTGCCACCGACATCCCACGTAGCAGTTTCTTATACTCTCTAACATCGTGCGCCAAAGTAAGGGGCTGTTTGTTTTGGTCTGACCGGGCTGACTCGGCTGACCGGCTGACTCGGTCAGCGGGTCAGCCCGTTTGATAAGCAATTGTAGCTACTGACCGTGTCATATATGTCTGACCCAAACTTCGAAAAACACATTGCTGACCCAGGCCACTCTCCCACCCCACCCGATCGGTCGCGCTCCTCCCCTCCCCTGCGCTCTCGGTCGCGCTCCTCCCCTCCCCCGCGCTCTCGGTCGTGCTCCTCCCCTCCCCCGTGCTCTCGGTGTAAGGCCCAGTTCCCGGGACGCTTACAGCTGGGTTCTCATCGCACATAAAACATATAATTACATTTGTATTTAATAAATCGCAGCGGAAAACTAAAACAAACTTTAATTTCCGTGTAAATGCTTTTGCAAACTAATACAATATTCATTACAAAAATAGTTTGTTCGCATTACAATGCAAAAACATTAATCAAAAGAATGCCATCCCAAAAGAGCTGAGTAGTCGCCCGTGCCATCCTCAGCAATCATTACCTGCCAACTGGAAACACATCAAAGTCAGCGTTGCTGAGTGAGTTCTAGTTTTATAAATAAAACATACTTTACTTTCATATAAAACCGTTCGTTACTTTTACATGATCACACATCATACGTACACATAGATAATATCATTATTATCTTCTTCATTTATTCTTTCATTACCTTACTTGCGCATCGGACATCATCCATACCAATACCATGTGCTACACCCCGGTTAGTCGTAGCTACCGGGCCGAAGTCAACAAATGAATAGCTAAACGTATGCCACGGTACTAGGAGTAACCATCAGTCTTAGCTACTGGGCCGAAGTCAACAAATGAACAGCTAAACGTATGCCACAGTACTAGGGGTGAGCGGTAGAGGTTCTACATTCAGGGTCAATCACCAAGAAGGACCTGTTATCCGATGTGTGCAAGACGTTTCATTCGTTCATTAATACATGCATTCATTCATCATGTTCCTCTTTCTTTATCTTTCACTTTACGTTACATAATACTTCGTTAATTCATCATAACAGGTAAAGCCATAGGAAAGATATTATACATCACACTAAGGAACATTAACATGCATCAACATCACATCATACAGGGCAACATCATACATACACAACATGCAACATCATCGCCCTCATCATGCCCAACATGCTTTCTAAGACCTCGATCGTTGTCTTAAAACTCTTATGGGAACCTTTACGTCAAAACTTACATTTGCACTTTCCCCCGAAAGTCAGAAGTCAATCTACACCTTCCTCGGGTTCAACAGCCCTATTCGGGCGTATGGACACCCTTCAGTCGCATTGCCTCCATGCGACTGAACATCATGCAAATGAACTAATACGGATGAACACCTATGCGAATGAACATCCAGTCGTGCGAATGGACAATGCGGATGAACACCTATGCGACTGGACCTTCAGTCGTGCGAATGGTCCTTCAGTCGCATGACCCCATGCGACTGGCCCTCCAATCGTGCGAATGAACCCCAATCGCACCCTAATCGGCCGTATGGCCTCCATTCGGCCTCCAGTCGGTCGCCTAGCCCTAACTGATGCAGAATGCAGTTCAACCCGACTGCAGCCGAGGGTTTTCGGCCTCCAAACTCATCTAAACCCATTTTAAGCCTAAATCGACCATCCTAAACCTTAGTAATGCATACCATAACATTATTCAAGCACAACCAAGCAAGAAATCAAGCCCCAAACGGGTCCTACGCATACATACACGCATACATACGGGTTTTCACCCAAAAACGCGAAAAAGGGTTTTCAGATGTGTTCCAGCCCCAAAATCATTCAAAAACATGTAAAAGAGGGGTCCTAGAACTCACCTAAACGAGCACAACGACAAGAGCTTCGATTTGGCTTGCTTCACGACGATTTTGGCGACCCGAACCGACCCGAACCGACACTTTTCCTCTTTTTCTCTTCTTTCTCTATTCTTCTCTTTATGAACTGAAATGTGGGTGTGGGGAGAGTGGGCTGCCCTCTCCCTACATATATCACCACATTTCCAAACTTTTCTTCGTTGGCGAGTTTGGTCCCTCGACTTTTGGACTTTATTTTCTTTTCTTTCGCCACCGGCTTCAAAATAGTAAATATTCGGGTGTTACAAGTCCACCCCCCTTAAATAGGTTTCGTCCCCGAAACCTGTTATTCGTCGAACAAACGTGGATAATGCTGTCTCATTTCTTCTTCAGTCTCCCACGTTGACTCAGATCCCTTCCTGTGCTTCCATTGTACAAGCACAAGAGGAACCACTTTATTTCGCAGCCTCTTTTCTTTACGATCGATGATTGCCACTGGTTGCTCCACATAATTGAGCCTTTCATCTATTTCAATGTCCTCCAGCGGAACAATCATGTCTTCATCAGCTATACACTTTCTCAGATGAGATACATGGAATGTCGGGTGAATCCCACTTAACTCATCTGGCAACTCCAATCTATAGGCCACCTCCCCTACCCGAGCAATGATTCGGAAAGGGCCTATATATCTTGGGCTCAACTTGCTCCGCTTTCTGAATCTGATAATACCCTTCCAAGGTGAGACCTTCAACATAACCCGGTCACCCACCTGGAACTCAATTGGCCTACGTCGCTTATCGGCATACGACTTCTGTCTATCTTTGGCTGCCTTCATAAAGGCTTTAATCCTTTCAAGCTTCTCTACCGTAGCCTCGATTACCTCGATGCTCCCCAATTCCTTCTGACCAATATCACCCCAACAAACGGGTGTTCTGCATCTCCTACCGTATAGCATCTCATATGGTGGCATACCAATACTGGCATGATAGCTGTTGTTGTATGAAAATTCGGCTAACGGTAAGTGGTCATCCCAACTTCCACCAAAATCGATCACACACGCCCGGAGCATGTCTTCCAGTGTCTGAATGGTCCTTTCTGACTGACCATCAGTTTGGGGATGATAAGCCGTGCTAATATGTAACATCGTCCCCATAGCGTCGTGGAATTTCTTCCAAAATTTAGATGTAAACCGAGTGTCACGATCGGACTCAATAGACACCGGCACACCATGACGAGCTACAATTTCCTTGATGAACAGATCAGCCAACCTCTCAGATGAATACGTCTCGCGGATCGGTAGAAAATGAGCACTCTTCGTCAGACGATCAACTATCACCCATATGGCATCATACCCTTTCGGAGTACGTGGCAGCTTCATAATGAAGTCCATGGTGATGTGCTCCCATTTCCATTCTGGTATATCCAAAGGTTGTATCTTCCCATACGGCTTTTCATGCTCTGCCTTCACCTGTAAGCAAGTAAGGCACTTACTCACATACTCCACCACGTCACGCTTCATACCCGGCCACCAATAATCTTTCTTCATGTCATGGTACATTTTCGTGGCACCAGGATGAATGGAGTATCGAGTCTTGTGGGCTTCATCCATTATCTTCACCCGTAGATCCCCAAAACGAGGAATCCACACACGACCGAATCGAGTTCTAACACCGAGTGTGTTTTCACCCAATTCCCCAACCAGACCTCTCATTCTTTCCGAGTTAAGGTGATCTTCTTTCAATGCCTCATCTTGAAACTCCTTAACTTGCTTAATCACATCAGAGGTCATGATTAATTGATAAGCTTTCACCCGAATCGGTTCGGGCCTTTCCTTTCGGCTAAGGGCATCAGCCACTACATTGGCCTTGCCCGGATGGTAGTGGATCTCGCAATCATAGTCTTTTATAAGCTCCAACCACCGTCGCTGCCTCATATTCAGATCTTTCTGCTCGAAGAAGTACTTCAAGCTCTTGTGGTCGGTGTAAATGGTACACTTGGTTCCATAAAGATAGTGCCTCCAGATCTTTAGTGCAAAGACCACGGCTGCTAGCTCCAAGTCATGAGTAGGATAATTGACCTCATGAACCTTTACTGTAACTGTCGAGATGCATAGGCTATAACCTTCCCTCTCTGCATTAACACACAACCCCAACCCGAGTAGGACATCAGAATAAACCACTAGATCTTCACTTCCATCGGGTAGGGACAGGACTGGAGCTTGAGTCAGTCTTGCCTTCATCTCTTCGAATGCCTTCTCTTGAGTTTGACCCCATACAAACTTCACATCCTTTCGTGTCAACTTAGTTAGTTGGAGAAGCAATCTTAGAGAAGTCTTGGATGAATCTTCTATAGTAGCCCGCCAAGCCCAAGAAACTACGGATCTCGGATGGCGTCTTTGGTGACTTCCATGCATAACCGCCTCCACCTTCGCCGGGTCCACCATAATCCCGTCAGGATTCACCACATGACCCAAAACTGAACTTCGCGCAACCAGAACGCGCACTTGGAGATTTAGCATACAATTCTCCCTTCTCAACGTCTCTAGACCTCTCGAATGTGACCGGCATGCTCAATCTCGCTCTTCGAATAAATCAGAATATCATCAATAAACACAATCACTGATTTATCCAACATAGGCCACACACACAAACTTTTCTCAGATCCATAAAAGCAGCTGGCGCGTTGGTCAAACCAAAGGATATGACAAGAAACTCGTAATGACCATAGCGCGTACGGAAAGCTGTTTTAGGATATCTTGCTCCTTCACCTTCAACTGATGATAACCAGATCGAAGATCTATTCCGAGAACCAGCTGGCACCCTGAAGCTGATCGAACAAATCATCTATCCTCGGTAAGGTTAGCGGTTCTTCACTGTCAACTGTTCAGATTCGCGGTAGTCAATGCACATCCTCATACTACCATCCTTCTTCTTTACAAATAGGACCGGAGCACCCCAAGGAGAGATACTCGGTCTAATGAACCCCTTATCAAGCGCCTCTCGCAACTGCTCCATCAACTCTTTCATCTCGGTTGGAGCCAACCGATACGGTGCCTTGGCAACAGGTTGGGCACCCGGTATCAGATCAATCTGAAATTCATCTCTCTGGCAGGTGGCACTCCGATAAGTCTTCTGGGAACACGTCTGGAAAGTCACACACAACCGTACATCGGCTAGTTGTGGTGTTGGTGTATCCACATCTTTTACATAGGCCCAGTAAGCACTACATCCACGCCTCATACACTTTCCCGCCACCGCCATTGAGATCACCTTCGGGATCGTAGTAACCGATCACCATAAACCGTTACCAAACTTCCGTCAGGCGCTGTCAACCGAATCATCTTCTTTCGACACACATGTTCGCCTTAAAGTCTGCTAACCAATCCATCCAAGAACCAAATCGAAACCACCCAAGGTCATCACAAAACGGTCTAACAGGAAACTTATGACCCTCAAGTTCCACATCACAATTCTCTATCATCTCAGAAATCCTGGTAGACTTACCTATGGCAGTTTCTACATCAAAGGGCGCGTCAACACGTCTACTACTAACATGTAGCTTTAGCACAGAAAGCAGCAGAAATAAAACTCCTACTAGCACCCGAATCAAATACCACGAAGCTAAAGTCTGGTTCACTAGAAACGTACCGGACACAATGTCAAGGTCCGTCCTAGCCTCCTCTGTGTCATGGTGAACGCTCTGGCGCTCGCCCTCGGCCCATCACTTCCCGTCTTCTTCAATCCCTGAACCCTCAGTCCTCGACTTCTTACAATCTCCTGCTCATATGAACAGTTTCCCCCACAGTTAAAACATTTGCCCACATGCAATCCTCGCCATATGCCCTGTCTTCCCACACTTGAAGCACAAGTTTGACCCAAACCTACATTCCCCGCTGTGCTCCCTTCCACACTTGCCACACACCTTTTCGACCCCGCACTTGATGTGACCACACGGCGTTCATCCACCCGTGCCTTTTTGTTACCCATCGGGGCATCACCCCGACCGATCCGTTTCCCGTTCCAGTTCCGATCACCACCACCCTTCTTACTTGCTTCAGTCACCACCACCTCCCGCTCATCATACAGCCTCCCTGCCAATCAACCGCCGACCTAAACGTGCTTGGCCGGGCGACGATCATATGCCGGCGAACATCCACCGGTAAACCCTGAATATACCTCTTGATTTTCCGAGACAGAGGCGTCACCTGATCAGGCACAAGCCGTGCCATTTCATTAAACTTGGTGGTATACTGCTGGTGTGTCATGGTTCCAGCCTCCAACTGCAGAAACTCCCTTTCCAACTTCCATTTCCCGATGAGGACAAAATTCCTCAATCACCAACCTTCTCAGCTCAGGCCATTTCATTTTCCCAATGGCCCTACTACCCTCAGCTTGGACAATGTTGTCCCACCAGCACAAGCTGAATCCACAAAAGAGTGGGTAGCAAACTTCACCTTTTGGTCCTCTCGCACTCGCTGATATCGAGAACAGCTTCCATTTCCCTCACCCACCGGTGAGCGCTGCAGCGGTGCCGTTTCCATCAAAGTAGGGGGCTTTCATCTCATAAATACCCCGTAATTACATCCTCGCACTGCCTCTGCACAGGCTCTTTTCTTCCTCTTCATCATCAGACAGAACCGTTTCCGGCTCTGGTTGTTCCCGTCCTCCAGAGGATCTGTTTCTTTCTTTTCTTTCCCCTTCTCGTACAGCCTTAATAACTTCAGTCACCACAGACGGTAAGATTGTCTGCATGACCTGATGGACTTCTTCTACAACAGCCTCTTTTACTGAGGCTCTCAGATTGGCGCTTTCGTCGCCACCCTCCGGATGAGGGGTCTCTGGTTCTTCATGAACACCCTCTCAACTCTAGGTCTCCCTCTCTTGGTCGCGGTTCAACACCGTGACCTCCACCTAGAAGCTTTCGAAGATCTACCTCCGGCCATCACACGCACACTGAAAGATTCAAACACCAACACAGTCATTCAAGGAATAGCTCAGTTTATGTCAAGTATAGTAAGTCCCTAATTACAGTGGCCAGTTGTGATTAGCCACTTACTTTACTCTTCATACCCCAAGTATTACATGTCCTGACTACATCAGTATTTAAACCTACATACAACACATAACACATACCATGCGCACATAAAACCGGTTAACTTTACGAAAATACCTGATGGCACGCAGCTACTCAGTTTGGCATCCCATTCCCTTTCCGTCCCATTCTCAGTTAAGATTAGGTTTATTTTGAAAATTTACCCATTTCACTAAACTTTGGCTCTGATACCAACTTGTAAGGCCCCGTTCCCGGGACGCTTACAGCTGGGTTCTCATCGCACATAAAACATATAATTACATTTGTATTTAATAAATCGCAGCGGAAAACTAAAACAAACTTTCATTTCCATGTAAATGCTTTTGCAAACTATACAACATTCATTACAAAAATAGTTTGTTCGCATTACAATGCAAAAACATTAATCAAAAGAATGCCATCCCAAAAGAGCTGAGTAGTCGCCCGTGCCATCCTCAGCAATCATTACCTGCCAACTGGAAACACATCAAAGTCAGCGTTGCTGAGTGAGTTCTAGTTTTATAAATAAAACATACTTTACTTTCATATAAAACCGTTCGTTACTTTTACATGATCACACATCATACGTACACATAGATAATATCATTATTATCTTCTTCATTCGTTCATTCGTTCTTTCATTACCTTACTTGCGCATCGGACATCATCCATACCAATACCATGTGCTACACCCCGGTTAGTCGTAGCTACCGGGCCGAAGTCAACAAATGAACAGCTAAACGTATGCCACGGTACTAGGAGTAACCATCAGTCTTAGCTACTGGGCCGAAGTCAACAATGAACAGCTAAACGTATGCCACAGTACTAGGGGTGAGCGGTAGAGGTTCTACATTCAGGGTCAATCACCAAGAAGGACCTGTATCCGATGTGTGCAAGATGTTTCATTCGTTCATTAATACATGCATTCATTCATCATGTTCCTCTTTCTTTATCTTTCACTTTACGTTACATAATACTTCGTTATTCATCATAACAGGTAAAGCCATAGGAAAGATATTATACATCACACTAAGGAACATTAACATGCATCAACATCACATCATACAGGGCAACATCATACATACACAACATGAACATCATCGCCCTCATCATGCCCAACATGCTTTCTAAGACCTCGATCGTCGTCTTAAAACTCTTATGGGAACCTTTACGTCAAAACTTACATTTGCACTTTCCCCCGAAAGTCAGAAGTCAATCTACACCTTCCTCGGGTTCAACAGCCCTATTCGGGCGTATGGACACCCTTCAGTCGCATTTCCTCCATGCGACTGAACATCATGCAAATGAACTAATACGGATGAACACCTATGCGAATGGACATCCAGTCGTGCGAATGGACAATGCGGATGAACACCTATGCGACTGGACCTTCAGTCGTGCGAATGGTCCTTCAGTCGCATGACCCCATGCGACTGGCCCTCCAATCGTGCGAATGAACCCCAATCGCACCCTAATCGGCCGTATGGCCTCCATTCGGCCTCCAGTCGGTCGCCTAGCCCTAACTGATGCAGAATGCAGTTCAACCCGACTGCAGCCGAGGGTTTTCGGCCTCCAAACTCATCTAACCCATTTTAAGCCTAAATCGACCATCCTAAACTTAGGAATGCATACCATAACATTATTCAAGCACAACCAAGCAAGAAATCAAGCCCCAAACGGGTCCTACGCATACATACACGCATACATACGGGTTTTCACCCAAAAACGCGAAAAAGGGTTTTCAGATGTGTTCCAGCCCCAAAATCATTCAAAAACATGTAAAAGAGGGGTCCTAGAACTCACCTAAACGAGCACAACGACAAGAGATTCGATTTGGCTTGCTTCACGACGATTTTGGCGACCCGAACCGGCACTTTTCCTCTTTTTCTCTTCTTTCTCTATTCTTCTCTTTATGAAACTGAAATATGGGTGTGGGGAGAGTGGGTTGCCCTCTCCCTACATATATCACCACATTTCCCAACTTTTCTTCGTTGGCCAGTTTGGTCCCTCGACTTTTGGACTTTATTTTCTTTTCTTTCGCCACCGGGTTCAAAATAGTAAATATTCGGGTGTTACACTCGGTCGGTCACCTCCCCTTCCCTGAGCTCTCGGTCGGTCACATCCCCTCCCCCTGAGCTCTCGGTCGGCCAACCTCCCCTCCCGATCGAGCCCTAACCGAGCCCCGCGCTCTCGATCAGCCCTAACCGAGCGGTAATCAAGTGCGCGAGCCCTAACCTATGGTAATCATCATTCCTTTATGTATATGTGTATGTATATGGGTATGTAGATGTGTATGTAGATGGGTATGTATATGTGTATGTATATGGGTATGTAGATGTGTATGTATATGGGTATGTAGATGTGTATGTAGATGGGTATGTATATGTGTATGTATATGGGTATGTATACGGGTATGTAGATATGTATGTAGATGGGTATGTATATGTGTATGTATATGGGTATGTAGATGGGTATGTAGATGGGTATGTATATGTGTATGTATATGGGTATGTAGATGGGTGTGTATATGTGTATGTATATGAGTATGTATATGGGTATGTAGATGTGTATATAGATGGGTATGTATATGTGTATGTATATGGGTATGTATATGGGTATGTAGATGTGTATGTAGATGGGTATGTATATGTGTATGTATATGGGTATGTATATGGGTATGTAGATGTGTATGTAGATGGGTGTGTATATGTGTATGTATATGTGTATGTAGATTGGTATGTATATGTGTATGTATATGGTATGTATATGGGTATGTAGATGTGTATGATATGGGTATGTATATGGGTATGTAGATGTGTATGTAGATGGGTATGTATATGTGTATGTATATGGGTATGTAGATGTGTATGTATATGGGTATGTATATGGGTATGTATATGTGTATGTATATGGGTATGTAGATGTGTATGTATATGGTATGTAGATGTGTATGTATATGGGTATGTATATATTGCTTATGTAATTATCTTGAAATAACAAATTAGTTTTTGATCTAGGCATGATAGAAAGAAAAGTTAGAGTTTATTGGAAGTCGGATTGTGTCGACAAAACTTTTCTCGAAGCATGTATACATGAAATAACAAACAACGGTCGTGAGGGTAGTAGCCTCTTACTGAGTCAGTCAGATACTAAATCAAACAGCCAAGTTTCATTCAGATGCAGACTCAGTCAGAACCTTTTACTGGATCAGCTTCTTACTCAGTCAGATCTTACTCAGTCATCGCAATCAAACAGCCCCTAAAAAAAGCAGCCTCACCGTCTCTCGTTATGTATTAAAAGTGAAAGTATAAAAAATAAAAATGACTCGTGATCCTAATATAATTTCTTTATAAAACATTTTATGTACGCACTTTAAAGTTAAGTCTATTTACTTCTTTCACTATACTAAAACTCTCACTTTTAAAATTTTAATAGTATGAGTTAAACTTATAAAATATACAACATAAACTGACATACTTCTTTAAATATATATAATATGATTTAGCTCAGGTTCATAACTTTATTTTGTTTATTTTTTCTATGATGTAGTCTATAATTAACACCTAACACGCTATTATTTAACATGTAAGCTATAAAGATGGACCGAAGTTGTGTTATCTTCTAAAGATCATCATTATATTGATATTTTCAACCTCTTGTTGATAATTTTTCTTGTTACTTGTGAATTTATTTCTTACTTTAAAAGTACGATGTTAACAATACATTCACAAATGTTTTTACAATGGTTGACCGCCTGCAATTCAACATCAAAATTATATATGTTCAAAAATTATAAAGTATCTTATCCTCGTACCAATGAACATAACATCTTTGTCAAACGATGCAACATAGAATGTTTGAGTAATTATGCATTGTATATCAAAATAGGGTTGTACATATGTATATTTACATAATATATCCTTAACTATTGTCGAATTGCATTGTCTAATATACACATCTATTTAATAGAATAAGTTGACAAACACCTTCAATCTATGGATATTTTTTGTAATAATTATTTAGACTTTAATCGTCGGTTATCATACTTAGGAAACAAAAATGACTGCCAATTTTTCTATACTTAACTCTTTAATAAATATCTAAACTGTAATTTTAAATATAATAGTTTGAATAAACATAAAGGTTAAATAAATTTATGTTATTAATAGAGGTTCTATCACGACTTTTATCTTAAAGAGTTGCTGTTTAATGAATAAACTAAAACAAATACGCTAAGTGAGAAAAAGGCGGCTCTCTTGGCGGCTCTCTTGTGTACTCCTGTCATGGTGGATGAACCTTCGTAAGTTGTTTATTTTGTTTTTCTAAAAACTATTGTATTTTTTTATATAATGTATAAAAAATAGTTGTGAAATAATATTAATATGTACTTCTAGTATGTAAAACACAATGATTAAACAAACCTAATTAATCTAATACATTAAACCAATAATAAAATAATAAAAAATGATATAAATCATAAAACATAACATAAGACACATCATTATGTTGCCTAAACAGTATGAGTTTAAAAAAAAACACAATGGTAATAAAATAAAATCATTATGCATGATAAGTTTACAACAATTTTTTTAAAAATATATCAAAAAAATGACAATAATAAATCGAAATGATATAAAACATTAAACACAACGATAAATACATAAACATACGAAGACAAATATTTGACACAATAACCTGATATTTGATACAATAATCTAACATATTAAACATCATAATCTAATGTATTTGAGATAATGAACAAAATAGTTTCGCTTTAAAAACATTAATGTGACACACGTCAAACCTTGAATTCTTCTTGTAGATTTAATATATTTTTACTATAATCATATATAAACTACATACTACCATAAGAAGAAGCCAGCTTCCCTATGTACCTATGTCACGAACCTTCGTATGTTGTTTAAAACGATGTGACAATTTCCAACTTTAGTTTACCTTTTAATATATCTTGTATTTTATGTTATCTTTGCAAGTTCACATTCTTTGCAACACAAGGACAAAGCCGGACTCTATCATCCATGGGTATCTAATTAATATGATTTTGCTAGTACCATAAAAATAGTTTATTTATTATTGGCATTTGAAATTATTTAAGTATTTGAATGGTTTGTACGTATTATAAATTTTCGTTTACTTTAATCTACTTATTAATGACCGAGTCTATTTTGTATTGTTTTCAACGGTGACTAACTAATAAACTTTTTCGTGGGGTTGAAATCTTTGTGTTCGTATGTTTATTAAGTTTAATTTATTTTCAGGCCGTGTCATAGAATTAATTGTCTTTACCAAATTAACTTGAGACGAGTTGTCTCTTCTGTGTAGATATATGGTTTTATATTCGGTTCATAACTTCATTGAGTTCTTTTATTTAATCAACCAACAAGTTATAATTAATAAGTTCATTTAAAAATAAAGTAATTAAACAATCCAAACAAATTTTATCTAGATGATTAGATTCATAATTAAGTTTCAAAGTTGAAAAATCAAACAAAATCAATCTGGATAATTAAGTAAAATAATTCATCTTACCGTATAAATATAAAAAGTTTAGCTCCTACATGTGAAGAATTTCTCGAATCATATCTTAGCGAACCTTTCTTGTATCTATTTCACTCCATGAGTTAGATACATTATGGTAGTAAATGATGTATTGTTCTCATTAACAAAGTGAATCAAACGAGTCAAATTATAACCCTTACATATATAAGAAAACTACAATTGTAACAAATAAACGTACCACCAATCATGGAATCCATTTGATTAAAATATATTTGAAATCTGACTTATGTTACCTATAAATACGCATGTAATTCATTTGATTCCCATGTCCTCTTCAAACTAATTAAAACCACGTGTATTTGCATCTATAAATACGTTTATATATGTGTTATATAGTTAGATAATATAATTAACACCCCTCCTCTCACATACACATTGTTCATGCATACACAAAATCAACCCCAGAAGGAGTAGAGAATTGTTGACGTGCACCTTACGAGGTTCTCTTATCTGTCGACTACAACGGGTAGTTCTTTGAGGAATCCTAGAAAAAGCGTGTAGAAAAAAGATGCATGATTCTTTTATAAATGTCATGTGGTAGTGTTGATCGTGACGACGATGATGATGATGGTAGCGAATGTGGTAAATGGGTCAAGAGAAGTAGGAATAGGGGTGATTCTTGATATGGACTCTGTTGTTGGGAAAAGCTCTCGGATTTGCATATTAATGGCCCTTCAAGATGTTTATGGCGCAAACTGGAACAACTTCACGACCATCATTCGCCCTCACTTCCGCGATTCAAGATACGACAACTTCCAAGCGGCCACGAATGGTTAGCACACGTATTTCATTAAGTTTGAGACTGTAGGGGTGGCATATATATTTGACGTTGTGGTGGTGGTAAATTCAAAATTCATACGTTATAACCAAATTTACTTTTGATATCTTAATTTTGTTATAAACTATTGGGTATTAACTGTGTTCTACGGTGGGGTAAAAACGTAGATAAAGTTAAACAAGAAAAATATTGTAGTGTAAATTGGTTGAAAAGAAAAACAATTTGAATTTACTAAAGTTCAAGGACTGTATAGTAACTTCAATAAAGTTAGGGGTGGAAAAACAAATTGTTAGTGGTAATTACTCGCGCTCCATGATGGGTTTCATAAATAAAAATAACAAGCCGTAAGGATTGGTCACAAAGAATAAAAATATAAAGTTTTATCGTTAAACTTTAAACGCTTAGTAAAGGTTTAAAAGAAAAAATAAAAATACATATATTCAATTAAAGTTGAGGGGTTGTATAATAACTTTATTAGACAACAAACAAAATGTATAGGGTAAACCTTAAAATTTTAAAGCATAGGAGTTTATAGGAAAAACTTTTACTAGCAAACTGTAATATAGAATACTTTGATTGTTTAATTATGAAGATCTAAAAACTATATTATTCATAAAAGTTTGCAAATAATTTTATGTGCAGCTATAGACCTTATAGATAACACTCAAGTTATTGCACTTGTTGGACTCCAACAAACATCACAAGCAAATTTTGTACTTGATGTAGCATATAAATCCAGTGTTCCCATAATATCCCTAGCAACAAGTACCACTCTCTCGTCGAAGCAAAACCCGTACTTCATTCGTATAGCACAAAGTTCCTCGACGCAAGCCCAACCCATCGCAGCGCTGATCAAGTCATTTGATTGGACTGAAGTCGTGTTCGTTTATGAAAATACTGATTTTGGAAGGGGGCCAATTCCCTATCTATTCGACGCGATAGTAGATATTGGTGCTCAGGTCAAGTACCAAGCCTTATTGTCTCCTCACTCGACAGATGACTCGATTCTCCAACAACTTCACAAGTTAAAAACCATGCAGACCCGAGTTTTTGTGGTACACATGTTACCTGTTCTGGCTTCGCGTTTCTTCAAGATAGCGAATGGAGTTGGAATGATGGCTCAAGGGTATGTGTGGATCATCACTGATGCCGTAACTAGTCTCTTACATCAGTTAAATCCTCGAGATTTAGAATGTATGCAAGGTGTGCTTGGTGTGAAGCCTTATATACCACCATCTAACCATCTAGCAATGTTTGAGAAGAGATGGAAGATGAGGGTCTTGAAAGAACACCCTGAACTAATTGACAACATAGTTGAGCTTGATATGTTTGGGATATGGTGTTATGATTTGATCTTTGCACTAGCAACCGCGGTTCATGAAACCGAATGCAATAACACTTTTCAAACACCCAAGGAAATGCGATCCAAAATCCTTCCGATGATCCAAAACACAAGGCTTAAGGGGTTAAGTGGCGATTTCCATGTGGTAAAAGGACAGTTGCAAGCGTCATTCGGCTACCAAATAGTGAATGTAATCGCAAAAGGGGAGAAACATGTTGGATATTGGAAGGGATTATCAAGGGACAATCAAGCCAAATTAGATGATCTTGGAGCCATTATATGGCCAGGTGATACTACAGGAGTCCCTAGAGGTTTGGAATTTGAAAAACTGCGAGTAGGGGTTCGTGCTTTATCCGGCTTTGTTGAGTTCTTACAGGTCTACAAAGATCCTGCAACCAATCTGGTTTATACCAATGGATTTTGCATGGATGTTTTTTATGCGGTCATAGATGCATTGCCGTATGCTGTAAACTACGAGATCATTCCCTATCAAACTCCAGATGGTCGTCAGAGCGCTGGAAGTGTCGACGATCTTGTGTATCAGATTTTTAACGGGGTACGTACATACATACATAATCACTTTACATGTACTTAAAAGATGTACTTCTCGTGTTATATAACTAACAGACAAATCTTTCTTCATTGCCAATCGATAACGTATGTAAAAGACATTCGATATGGTGGCCGGAGACTTGTCTATCTTGTGGAACAGATCAAACTACGTCGATTTCACTTTGCCGTACTTGGAGGAAGGAGTTGCAGTGCTCGTTCCTGTGAAGGTTGATGGTAGAAAGAATACATGGATCTTCATGAAGCCGTTAGAAACGAAGCTATGGATAACAATAGGCATATTCTTCATATGCACTGGATTAGTTGTTTGGGTTCTCGAGCATCGCGTGAACAATGAATTTCGTGGCCATCCTCGTCAGCAAGTTGGAACGATCTTATGGTTTTCTATGTCCACCCTCGTGTTTGCACACAGTAAGTCCCTTGTCTGATTGTACGAATTGTTTTATTATATCTAAATATGTATTCGTGGTGCGGCAGGGGAGAGGTTAATGAACAACCTATCTAGATTCGTGGTGATCGTGTGGGTATTTGTTGTTCTAGTTTTGACCTCTAGCTACACGGCAAGCTTATCTTCCATGTTAACGATACAAAAGCTCGAACCAACTATCACAAACATATATGAACTCAAAGCAAGAGCGGAGTACATAGGCTACCCCGGAGGTTCCTATGCGAGAGGTTTATTGCAGAACATGGGTTTTCAAGACGACAAGTTGAAGAAATACAATAGCTTCGAAGAGTATGATAAAGCTCTATCAAATGGAAGTGAAAACAATGGAGTTTCAGCCATTGTTGATGGGATCCCTTATCTTAAGATGTTACAAGCAAAGTATTGTAACAAGTATCGCATAATTGGTCCTGTTTACAAAAATGCTGGCCTTGGCTTCGTAAGAATTAACTTCTTTTTTTCATCGTAGCTACGTAACTATAATCACTTCCATCATTTTATTTTATTCTAATTAATTAAAACATAAGTTGATCAAACATATATATAGTTTATGATGTTGCTAATTAACTAATTATTTTGTTTGTTAGGCATTTCGAAAAGGATCACCACATGTAGCTTCGTTCTCGAGAGCAATTTTAAAGGTGATAGAAGGTCCGATTATGAGAAACATTTCAGAGAAATGGTTTGGAAAGGAAGATGATTGTCGAGATACAAATGGGGGAGTTCAAACCTACGACAAGCTTACAACGGAAAGTTTTAAGGGTCTTTTTCTTGTCGCTGGTTTGTCTTCACTGGGTGCGCTTGTTGTATATATCATTACATTCTTGTGCGAAAACAAAGACATAATGGTGTCAAACGACTCCTCGTTCCAAAAGATGACCGCACTCGTAAAAAGATTTAACAAGGATATCGAAGGAGTATGAAATAATTAAAGAGTATATGCATTATCAAGTCATAATCCAAGCTTATTTAGTCTTTATTTGTCTTTCATTTTAAAATATAGAGTTGAACTATCTAAACCAAGTTTATTGGGTAGTTTGTCAACTCGTAAAGTTCCTTATTTCTGTTTGCAGAATTGATTAATATATGTTAAGACATATTGCCATATGTAACTTTGTTATACATCCTAACATTAGAGACAAACAATTGAACTAAAGTAAACACTTTGCATAAATCTGAAAGCAACAGTAGTCATCTTCATTGCAACAGTTACAATCACAAAATACAGTTGATCATCAGTTCATCACTAACATTCAACGCCTTAAACCCTAAAGACAACCAAATTAAGCCCTTTCGCCTCTAATCCTCCTCGCCAACTGCATATCTTTGGGCATAATCGTAACCCTTTTCGCATGAATCGCACACAAGTTCGTATCTTCAAACAAACCCACAAGATACGCCTCCGATGCCTCCTGAAGTGCAGCAACAGCACTGCTCTGAAACCTCAGATCAGTTTTGAAATCTTGAGCGATTTCCCTCACGAGCCTCTGAAACGGGAGCTTTCGGATCAAAAGCTCGGTGCTTTTTTGGTACTTTCTGATCTCTCTCAATGCGACGGTGCCTGGCCGGAATCTGTGGGGTTTCTTGACGCCGCCGGTCGCCGGAGCTGACTTCCGGGCGGCTTTGGTGGCTAGTTGCTTTCTTGGGGCTTTTCCGCCGGTGGATTTGCGGGCTGTTTGCTTTGTTCTCGCCATTGTTGAAGGGTTTTGAGGGTTTGAATGTGGATTTGATGGTGTAATTGATGTGATTTGAAATTGATTTGTGGTGGGAAGATGATTGTGTATGTATGTATATAAAGGGGGAGTGAGGAAGATGTGTTTGGGGTTGTGAGTGAGTTTGGGCCGTTGGATTGTTGATGTAAGATTGGACGGTGGGATTGAGTGTTGAGAGAGTGTGCGGATTGCGATCCGTGTGATTTTTCAAAATTTTTTATTTCTGCTTTCTTTTTTTTTCCTTTTCGAACGGCTGATTTCTATTTGCGTTAAAAGAAATGTAAGAATGGACGGTGGGGATGGAGTGTTGGGGGATGTGAGTGAGTTTAGCATCGTTTTGGATTAAAAATTTTTTTGACTTTGATGAGATAAAATTAAAAAAAACACAAACTCATTTAGGCTTTGTTTGATTTACCTTATTCTATCACTCATCGCTGACTGACTGACTCAGTCAACGTGTTTGATTTGTGCGGAAAGGTGCTCTGACCGAGTCATAAGTTCTGACCCAGACCTTAAAATCGGGTTCGTTGACCAGACCACAAAACAGTCACACCGCCCATTCTTCCCACCCCTCCACGCAACCCCTTCGCGCATAGCACACGTTCACGAAGGAAACACAAGCACAAAGACAATAAAGCAAGTAAGATATCCACACAAGTAGTTAATAAAGATGAGGAATGAACGATCAAAGAAAAGTTAACGGATAATCACGTTAATTGACGGACCTTGTGGTGACGGATGTCACATAAACGAACACAAATAACGAGCATAATTGAACAATCATAAACGAACATAGACGAATATGCATGAACGCTAATGAAGACATACGAAACAAGTATCATAATTATAATATATATTAAGAGGCTTGGTCGGTGGCGACAGTAAAGTTTACGTTTATTTATTTTTAACCAATAACTTTATCATATTGCAAAAAAGTTCTATGGTGTCTACTTCACATTCACCTACTCCTTACTTTATTAGATGGCAGTGAGTACCATCCTTCCTTCATTTATCACCGCCTCTAAAATTTGAGGAAACCCAGATCCATAAGATTCTTGTAATACCCGAATATTTTAATAGACGATAAAGAAATAATAAAGAGCGAATAAAGGAGAGAAATACAATTTAATCCAAGTTGAGAGGCTAAATGAGTTAAAAGGACAAAAAGTTTAAAAAGTTTGTGTAAAAGTGGACATTGCTACCCACATCTTTCTTTATATTTCATTTCAATCGGTTTAGAGAGAGAAAATGAAGAAGCTCTCAGATTTTAAAGAAGATCAAGAAGGAATTCAAATTTAAGATAAGAATTATTTGTTTTGAGACATTCTTGGCCGGCCTATGCCTTGATTATATGCTTATGTGTATTGTGTGTTCGTTTGTGTGTGTGAATTGGTGGGTTTTAGGTGTTTAAGCTCATAGCAAATGGGTTTGAAGGAAGTCATACCCAAAGGCTGCTACGGTGAGTTATAGAACCCCCTTTTATATGTTTTATACGATTTTGGAGCTGAAAATGCATGTGATGATGCTTTTGTTTAAATGGGTATTGCACCCGAATGAGTATGTGTGTATGAATGCGGTTGGGTTATGATTTTGGGTGTTATGATGTTATGATTGGTGTTATGTTCTTGTTATGATGCTTAGGATGTTAGAACTAAGCTTAGAACATGTTTGAATGATGATTTGGGACTGAATTATGATGATTATAGTGTATGTAGTTGCCTATGCGCCTAACGGTCATAACTGCCTAAGTGTGGTCCCATGCGCCCAAACCCTATACGCCCAAATAGTAGCCATGTGCCTAGGAATAAACTGAAATTGACTAAGTGTTCATGCGCCTAAAAAGCCCATACACCTAAGCACTTATGCGCCTGAGCACTCATACGCCTAAGCACTCATGCACCTACATAGTGCTCATGTATTATTTTGCAAAAGCGATTATAATGATATGAAATGAATTTAAATTTATTCCGCTGCAATGCTTTAGTAATGGTAAATGTAAATTATATATTTTTATGTGCAATGATCGACCAACTATGACCGTCCCGAGAACAGGGCCTTACAATTTTCAACTCGATCGAGATGACTACTATGCTTCCGTAAACCCGTAGAAATCTCTTGTATAAATGTCTCCATATGTGCAGACAACCTCACATCTCTATAAATGTGTCGATTGAACTATGGCCGAGGTGGCGACTAATGTGTTAGCGGTTGATCATGTGACTGCTGGTCGTGTGGCGGCTTATCATGCGGAATATGCTCCCGCTGCTGCTGTGGATCATCAACGTCGAGCTGCTAAACAGGTGTCGGCTGCCAGATCTCACCGAGTTGAAGAGAGAATCGTATGCCACCCAGAAACTGGTGTATAATACGTGTGCCTAATACATACGACGATCTAATCTCACCGTCTTGATCGAAGGAGATATGTCAGCACGATGGCGAGGAAGATAAGCAAGACAATGTGCAATCAATATGATGTACGCGTTGCCGTACACTACTTCTCGCTCCTGACGATGATAATACGAAGCAAAATACTCCGCCAAACATCTCGCCAGGGTTGCACCTGGTCCCCGTAGGCAAACAATATAATAAAATAAGTCGGGAATGGTACACCACTCCCAACTCTTGCCACGTCCTGTGATGGATGTGCCGATTATGCGATGCAAGTAATGAATGAAGGATCTCTAATGCTAGTGACCTTTACTTTAGTCCCCTGAAATGGACCTCCGGCAATTTGAGGCCACCAATCTCTCAATCAAGTCTCCTCAATCTTAATAATACCCTCAGTGAATAGAGGGCAACAGTCTCCGTCTCAAAATAAAGTCCTCATACGCGGCGTATAGGTGTCGGTGGACCTACACCCCACACCCATACGACCCAGGGCTATACGCCGCGTAAGGGTCCGTACACGGCGTATAGCTCTGCTAAATAAATGATTTGACTTGGCCAGTTTTTGTCGTCTGAAAAGAAATACACGACATATGGACCTATACGACACGTATAGCCTCCATAACAACTTCTGATGTGACATGGAATGTTGGGCGTTTATGGAGGGACATGTATGCCGCATATGGACCCATACGCAACGTATAGATGGGTGTCGATTTATCACAAAAGGTGTCCCTGTATTAGAACCCTTTCATAATCAATTGGTTATATCAAATTTAAATACAAAAGAATATATCAAGGATTTTATGAGAAAACCCACTTTTGTTGACTTATATTAAATTCCCTTACCTTTTTTTGATATTCATATAATTTTTATACGATATTATTTTTTGAATAAATAACACCATCAAATCGATCGTTTTCCATCTTTAATTTAAGTATACTGTTGCAATACCTTTTAAAAAATTGTTATCAAAACGTGATATTTTATGATAAACAACACGTTTACAACACTTATATGTTGTTTACAGTAAAACAACACGTTTTGTGTTGTTTTAGGGTAAAACAATACGTTTTGTGTTGTCTTATATTAAAAGGTTAATTAAAACTATTCTGAAGTTGTGTTGTTGTACGAAAAGACAATGCATTATGTGTTTTTACAAGATAAGAAAACACCTTTTATGTTGTTTACGTAATGTATTGTTTTATGGTGTCATGTTTTGTACTGTTCTAGGTAAAAGATTATATAAAAAACATATATTTATTGTGTTTCTTATGGTAAAAATAACAAGGTAAAACACCACGTTCTGTCAACATGTTCTTTACGGTTTTAACGTAAAACAACACATTCTATAATGTTTTCATGTGTTGGTAGCATGCAAACAACACGTTTTGTGTTGTGTTTCACAATTTGGTGTTGTTTTCATGTAAAACAATGTCTTTTGTGTTGTTTTCATGTAAAACATGATGTTATGATATACTTTTATGCGAAAAAGCACGTTTCGTGCTAGTTTCACGTAAAACAACACATCATCTTCTATTTTCACCTAAAACAATATATGATGTGCTTAATATAACACATAACAAGATGTTTTTAGTTGATTCAGGGTAAACCAACACATTACTTGTAAAAAAGCACAAAACATGTTGTGTTTATGTGGCAATTAGACATATAATGCATATAAAATGATTGTATTGCCGTTAATTTGAACATTCGTGATCATGTTTGAATACATAGCATAAATTAGGAAGTAAAGAATTGAGCAGATCCAGTGATTCATGAGAAAGAAAAGGTTCTATCATATAGAGTATGATGTTTAGTTATGAATAAAATTAGACGAAATTTGTATGAAAAACAAGATATATCAAGGTTTTGAATAAAAAAATAAATAAATGCAATATTAAACTGCCTATGTTGTAAATTGATGATTAAGCAGATGAAGAAGCTTAATAACACATTAATCATAATATACATGTATGGAAAAAGAAACTAATTTTATATTGAATTTGAATTGAGTTTTAATTGAATGATATCAAAAACCTAAAAAAAGATGAATAAAATCAAATACGGTTAGGAACATACTGAAGAAAAATAGAAGAAACTAATTTTGGTGTTGTTGTTATGTTAGTGATTATTAAAAACAATACTACCATTCTTATTCAATTCTAAATATCGTCATGTGTCAATTTCATATTGTTTCTTAAGTTTTTAGGCAAATGGTTTTCTTATTTGAACCATCCTTTTGATAATAATATAATACAATACCCTTTGTATATAATGTATTTATATTTGTAAATAAACGTACATATAAGATTATACAAACGAACATAAACGGATATAAATAAACAAACATAAACAAACTTATATGAACGAACATAAATGAACGATCATGAACATAAATGAACAAAAATGTTGTTCGTGTTTGTTCGTTTAGTCAAACGAATGAACATAAACGAATTTCCCGTTGAACAGTTAATGAACAATTCATGAACATTTGGTTTATTTACAAACCTACTTTGGTTGGCCCTTTATAGCTAAGTTTACCAGATCTATCCGTAAAACTTTCAAAGGTACATCGTTTTATCATGTCTTTTTTTCTTGTCTTTTAATATCTTGTTTCTCATTTTGTATATAACTATATAAAAATTAAAAAATAGCCATGCGTATAGTGAATCAGTCATGTCTCTGATCATGATATACGCGTCGTTAATATCGTGTATGATGATTTTGACATGGATCATATTTTATTTCCATGAAAACATGGGTAAATGTATGCTGTAGGTTTTAGAACTCGCATATCACTCATTAAAACACATTAAAAATTGTGGAGCATGTTATATTGTCAAAGATTATTTACATCTAATAGTTTATTTATTTTATTTATTAAATTAATCAACTAAAACAAATATATATAAAACCAAACTTGATTTTTCCTTTATATTTTTAGCTATATTAGTTAACTAAATCTATATGTTTTATTGATTTGGGCAAGAAAACTATTCAATGAATATGTATATCATTACATGTAACACCAAATTAATAGTATAGTTACAAGTCAATTGAAGATGTATTAATTAAAAATAAAACAATGTCATGTTCCCTCGTTGCCCCTACCATGTGTCCAAATGCCTTTGTTTTTTTTATAAAGAAGTGCCACATGTTTACATCGAGTAGAATGAAAAAAATAAAGTTTTGGGCCCATATCAAAGTATGGGTCCATCTTAATCCACCTATGCCATTTCCCAATAATATTTAGACAAAACTCAAAAGTTTAACATGACATGAGTCAATCATATCTAAAGACGTTTATTATATCGTGAATCATCATAATTTAGTGTTTTCAATGAGCTCTTTATGCAAATCAACTTTATTATACCGTAAATCATAATTATTTAGTGTTTTTTTACGAGCTCTTTATGCAAATCAACTTTATTATAGTGTGCATCATTATAATTTAGTGTTTTTTTATTGAGTTGTTATGTTAATCATGATGGATAATCATTGAGAACATGTGGTATGAGAGTTAAACATTCAATATTGAAGTCGATGGCGTTTGTTACTAAATTTGAAGCAATGAAGGTTCATGGTGAAGTCCAGAGGTTTATAAAATTTGCATTTTTATATAAGTTGTTACCTTCATGCACAATGTACAACCTATTTTTTGTGCATCGAAAACAAATAACTATTATGATAACATATTAATTTTCTAAATAATAAATACCATGTAGTTATCTTAAGCGCCAATACCCATACGTGTCATTATCTTCGTAAATACTTTCTAGATACATTTTTTATTAGTTGTTTAATTTAGTAGATAACATAAATGGATATAATAAAAGTGTCGGGACATTGAACCATAATATTCAATGTTTTAATAATTCATGTCGCTGGACTTTAGAATAATTGTAGGGTTTATTGTTTGAATGTTGATATTGTTGATATTTTTTAAAAAACGTGCAACATGTTGACAAAAATGAATGGTATTATTACTTTTTTGTAAGCTAAACGATCTATATATTTTTCTTTATACAATCAAATATTATAGTCGTTTTCATTAATGATTAATTCAATCTCAAAGTAAGTGTGGAGTGATATTTAGTTATTAGCTTAATACCTCGTGTATTACACGGGTTGAATAAATAAAATATTAAATAGTTATTAACAAAAATTAATGAATTATAAAACGATCTCATGATATAAGATATGATTGACATTACGTACGAATTATAAACTAATAATATCATATTTTAAAGTTTTTTAATTTATTTTGTTTTTTTAAATTAGTTTTTAAACAAATTGTTTCAAAACAAATTGTTTTTAAAAAAGTGTTATTTTTAATAATTTATTTATAATAACTTTGAAATTTAATTACTTTTGTTTCATAAGAATTTTATTTTTAAAAAGACACGTGTTTTAAAATATATAATGTTTTTAAAAGTTTGAATTTTCTTTTAAAATAATTCTTATTTTATAAAAAAATTATTTCTTTACAAATTGCATTTGTAGAAAGTTCTTTTAAAAAAAGATTATATATGTAATATGAAAAGAATTAAATAATATTATTTATAGTTAATGTGTTATTTATTAGGAAAAATAAACAGGAAAATAGAACTTAGTAACTCTAGAATTGTCTCAAGTGATATAAAAAATATTTTTATTAGTATTGATAGATTTACACAGAGATTCACTAAATTCCGGCCTCATTTTCGTTGAATTAATATTTATTGCATTCAATAACAATTTAGGGGTCCGTTTGATAAGAGGGAATGTAATGAATTAAGAAATTAAATGAATGAGAAAATAAAATAAATTACTATATTCATTGTGTTGTTTGGTTACTCATTATTAATAAATAAATATTACTTTGCGTTTTGTTAGGTATGAAAAACGAATCAAAAAATGGAAAAGTGGTTATGATGGTGATGACGAGCGGTGGTGGTTTCCGGCCTCGACGGTGGTTTCCGGAGGTGAAGGTGGTCGGCGGTGGTTTCTGGCGGCGGCCGGTGATGGTTTCCGGACGCGAAGGTGGTCGGTGGTGGTTTCCGGCAGTGGTTTCCGGAGGCGGAGGTGGTCGGTGATGGTTTCCGATGGCGACGATGACCGGCGGTGGTTTCCAGCGGTGACGGTGGCCGGCAATCATTTTTGGCGGTGGTATCTGGAGGCGACGGTTTCCAGAGGCGGCGGTGGTTTTCGGTTGCGGTGGCGGTGACCCGAGGGTGGTTTCCTGCAACGGAAGTGGCTGGCTGTAGATGAATAACCATACGACTAGGTATAACTATCCTTAATGTTAAATAATTTCCTTCTATGATAAAAAAATTAAGAAAAAAACATATTATAACTATTCTCAATCAAAACTTTCTTTTATTATAATACATAGATTAGCTATATATATACCTGACATATTACATTACATAATTTACATATATGACAAAATTAATGAGAGTGTAATTTCATAGTACAACGCTTTATTTATATAACTGTTAAATATGTGAGAATATATATCATTTTTATATTATGATCAGTAAAATCTTTCATTTGAAGCTAAAATATCTGATCCAAGTATAAAACTTATTAAAAAAGTACATATTTCCACACTATATATATGAATGTCTTGGTGTCCATTTGAAGAATGTAGAAATGATTAATAAAACAATAGATACGCCTAATATAAAAAATAAAACAAAACGTATATAACATTTTGTAGCATCGGTTTTCAGGAAAATAATCTATACACAACACAAATTATTACAACATAAAGAAGAATACAAACCATTAATTTAAATCTTAAAAAATATATAAATAAAAGAATATTACATAATTGTATTTATATTGTTTTTCACTTAAAAGTATTAAATATAAATGAATAATTAGTTTTATGATTTTGTTTATACATGTCACTAACTTTAGTAACCCATGTAATGTACGGTTTGAATATATATAAATATTAAATAGAATAAAAAATAATTATAAAATGATATTTTAAAAAAAGTATTATTGAAATTACGTATGAGCAATCAGTATAAATAATAATATAATGATATAAACTTATATATATATTTTTATTATTTCTAAATAAAAATAAATATTTTTATCAAAAAAATATTATTTTAAAATTTTTTCTTATTATAACACTCAGTTTTAGTTATTTGTAGTTTCTCAAATTTTTACTTCTTATACTTTTTTAAAAGAGTTTGATGTTTTAAAAAATTTTCTTATTTTATAAAACTTTATTTCCTTATAAATAACATTAATAAATAGATATCTTTCATAATTTATTAAAAACTATTTGTAAAATGTAAAACTAACTAAATATGATTGTTAGAAGTTATATTCAATTGTTATGTTTGGTTAACATTTTATAAATAAATGAATCATTATTTTGTGTTAGGTATTGAAAAATAAAGGAACATATGTAAAAGTAGTTATGGTTTCCAGCGACAACAGTGGTTCGCAACGACGGTGGCGGTGGTTGGTGGTGGTCATGCCTGGTGGTAGTTGTCGGTGATGAACGATGGTTGGCGACAACGACGGCTGCCGGTGGTGGTGGTGATGGTTGCAATAATTTTGGTGGCTGGTGTTGTGGTTGGTGGGTAATGATGAAAGAAGAGATGAAATTAAAAAAAATGAATGAAATTAATTTAAAAGAATGAAATTAAATATATAATATATTTTATTATTATTTATTTATTGCTGCAAACCAAAAATTTAATTATTTTAGAAACAATCAATTTAAAATGACAAATACACCCTTTCATCAACATCGAAAAACACGCACCCCTATTTCCCTCAACATCTTCTCCTAACAAAAGAAAATAATAATAATAATAAAGCGTAAAACCAAACCACCACTTCACCTGCCGCAACACCTTCCTCTATGTACCCAAACTTCGCCGGAAAACCCATCGCCGCCGCCTCCCACCACGGCGCCGCCGGCACACCCATCGAACAGATGTCGGAAACCCCAATCGCACCACCCACCACCGCCGCGCCCAATCGGAGACCCTCTTCCGCTTCCCCGACGACGACATCCTCCTAGACGACGTCGTTGCCGACTTCAATTTCGCCTCCATCGACTTACCCTCTCTCTCCTCCGACGCCCCCGTCCCCACCACCACCGGCGACTCCTCCTCCAAGTCGGAGGGCGAGTCGTCCGACGTCAACGCCGTCAAGTCGACGGCGAGTCGGCCGGTGGGGTTGGTCAGTCACGCCAGGAGTTTGTCGGTGGATGCTGATTTTTTCAACGGCTTGGGGCTGAGCTCCGGCGGCGGAGGCGGCGGGTATCGGCATCGGCATAGTGGTTCGATTGACGGGTCGTCATTTGATGGGGATTCGATGGTGATGATGGTGGATAATTCGAAGAAAGCTCTTGCTCCTGATAAGTTAGCGGAACTTGCTCTGATTGACCCCAAAAGAGCTAAAAGGTTTGATCTTTTTTATTTTTCTTGTGGATTCTTGATGGGGTTTATGTTGGTTGTTTGATTTGGGGATTTGGGGTGTTGATTTTGTGTAATTGAGTAGTTTCTTGATGGATTTGTGTAGTTTAATTTGCTAATGTATAGCTGCTTTGTTTTGTGTAGTTATCTTGTAATTATCTGATTGATTAGTGTTAAGTAATCGATTTTGGATGATTAGTTTGGTAGTAGTAGTGGCAGCAGACTGATGATCAAGTGGTAGAAATGAAATCACTTTAATAGTCAAGAAAAATTTGTATTGTCATGATTATCTTGTAATTTAAGCAAAAAAGTAATGATAAAATATACAATCTTGTGCATTATCTGATTGTGAGTATTCAGTATTACATGATCACTTTCTAAACGAACAACCAAACGCACCCTCTGAATGTTGCTGAATCGTTTGATATTTTTACACAATTTTGTGGAATTGAAGTTGCATAGAACTTGAGTTTTTTTGTTGTTTGTAGGATTCTTGCGAATAGACAGTCAGCTGCACGTTCGAAAGAGAGGAAAATACGGTATACCAGTGAGTTGGAGAGGAAAGTGCAAACCCTTCAAAACGAGGCAACAACACTCTCAACCCAAGTGACAATGCTCCAGGTATATTTTCAATTTTCATCCTACATTAGTTATGATAATTAAATTATCCGGAGTTGATCAATAAGTATAATATGTGCATAGTTGCATTTGGTTAGTTTGAGATAAAATTCATGTTCATCTTACACAATTTGATAAGATATATGGTATAAATATTTGAACATTTGTACTTGAAGTTTTGAATTTTGTGTTCCTTTTCTTTGTAAGAAAAAAAGGATTGGTTTGACCTTGTACATGGTTGAAAGTTTGCCCTTGACCAAATTTTTCCCTCAAAATGTTCATTTGACTAAAGCCTTCCCCAAAATGTCTCCCTGGTATGGCGGCGGTGACTTTCTTACAACATTATCATGGTCAGCCCCGCCTCTAGATTTTTAATGTTAAAAAAAGGTCAAAAAAGTCGAAAGACTATATTAGAGTCGTCGAATTCTATTATTGAGTAGCCTGACTCTATAACAGAGGCACTCGACTCTATAAGAGAGGTGTCGATTTAATAACAGAGGCGTCCAACTTTATTAGCCTCTTTTGAACTTTCTTTTTATATAGAAAAGTATAGAGGCGAAATGACCATGATAGGAGGTGTGAGAGAGCGGAGCCACTTGTGTATAATAAAGTTGGTTTTTTTAAAAATATAGGGGTGGCACCGCACTTGTTGGACACATGTTACATTATAAGTTGCTTAAACAGATGCGGCCGAGCGTAATAGTACAAGCGTCACCGTCTCCTTTGGGGTGGCCGTTTTGTGGTAGTGCAAGGTCAAAGCCTCAAAGGGACATTTTCAGAATTTTCCCATAATAAAAGTATCTCAACGATGATCAAATATCAAAATGTTTCTTTAAGGCAACAAAAAGAAATTTGTTGAACTCACTTTAAATTTACTAATTTCAAGTAATGATTTGAAGGTTAAAAAAGTAAAATATAAGAATTTGATGACCTCTAAAATGTTTCTTTAAGGTAACAAAACAAAATCTGTGGAACACATTGAATTTACTAATTTCAATTAATGATTGTAAGGTGGAAAAGATGAGGTACAACTTACAAGTATTTGATGACCTTCGGTGTGTTTTTTGTAACATCAAACTCTTTTATGAACAAGAAAGCTCTTTCACTTATCTTAAATTAAAATTTATCAAATCTTGTAAATTGTTTTCTGTTTGGTGGTTATCAAACGTTAAAAAATACTGCAACTCACTCTACGATTTTGAAAGTTAGTAATTCTTTCAGAGATGGATTTGGATCGGTATACCTTCATAAGAAGTTTGTTAATTGTTTTAATAGTTTGTTCACATTCTGGTGTAAAACGGGAAGAAAATGATAGGTTAACATAAGGCTGAAATATTAGTGGGTTGAGCGGGTTGGGTAGTGTATTAACACGGGTAGTTTTTAGTATACATCAAAGCAAGTCTGGTTCGGTTGGGCTGGCGGACCCACAAACACATTTTAATCCGGTTTACTTGTGAAATAAGTAGTTTGTACTGGTAGAAACGGGTCGGGTCTGGTTGGTTGGTCAGCCTAGGCTGGCTGGTCCACAAACACTTTTCAGTTCATTTTCTCTTAATTTATATGTATAATGCGTCAAATATGGTTACAGAACTCGATTATAACAGATTAACAGATATAGTGAAAGCTTAAAAAGTTGATTTAGTATATAATTTTCTTATGAGTTATGACTACACTTTGATCATTCATTTGATCTTTCAACCCGTTTGACCCTGTTTCATTTGTAAGTAAATCTCTGAGCTTATACCTTTTCGGGCTCTTGAATTGATAAAACGGCAAGAAAAGACTTGGTGATATTCTAATAAAAAGGATAAAAGTGGACACAAGGAATTTTAACATAAACATTAATATTTGCGATGCAGCGGGATACAACAGGTCTAACTTCTGAGAATAAGGAGCTCAAGCTACGGTTACAAGCAATGGAACAACAGGCGAAACTCCGAGATGGTAAATATGTTTTGTCACTTTAATTAGCATAGTTATTTATTTTTATTCTTAAAACAAAATTAACTTCCTTGACAGCTTTGAATGAAACCTTAAGAGCAGAAGTGCAGCGGCTCAAGATCGAGACCGGTCAAATACCACCACCTAATGGAATGAACTACAACCGCTCATTGCCGCCTCAGCATTCATCACACCCGCAAATGTTTCATCACTTCGCTAACCAGCCACCGCAGCAGCAACCACAACAGCAGTTTCAGCAGAACCGAATGTCTGATTCAAGCACTAACCGCCCGCCCAGACCCACCTTCATGGACTTCAATTAATATGTTTTACAACATAAGAGCTAACCCGGGTCCCCCTGCGCTCACCGGGTGAACAGAGTTAAGAAGTAAAGTTTTATATGGCCATTTTTATAAAATAGATCATGGGCGGTATATCATACTGTTAGTGTAGATAAAAATGGGATGGATGCATATGATGGGAGATTGTTGAAAGTTTTTTTTTTAATTAAACTTGGGATGATGCTTAGGTTTGACTATTGTAAGTCAAGTGTTGACTGGTGTAAGTCAAACGCTGACTTTGTTCTTTTAATGATTTTATTCTTTTCAACAACTTACATGATAGTTTGTTTCTGGTCTTGTGTACCAGTCAAGATGCATCCTAGACGGTCATGCGTCTATTCTTTCTAGACTTGACCGGTTCAGGGCTATTTAGACATGATTTTGAGTCGGGTTTGAGTGGTCTAGGTCCGAAGAGCCCTGGACTCCAGTCGTTGGTGTGGTTCAAACTGGCCTCAAATTGGTGTTGAACCTTTTCTTTCCATATTGAGTTTGTCACTTGTTTTGTGTCAGTTGTTTTAGTTTAATGTAGTTGAGTGTTTGAGGAATTTGGTTAATTTCTTATCATAATGTTTAATCCCTAGCAATGTCAAAATGAGAAACCAGAAGAATTGTGTTGTTTGAGGCATCAGTTTGGTTGAGTTATTATTTGAGAAGTATTTTGGTAAGTTTGATTTACTTCTCACGATATACCTTTGAGATGGTTTGGTTGAGTTCGATTTAGTAAAAGAACTTCGGTTACGCAAAAGATTATACCAGCATGCCCACAAAAGACACGTGCCAAAGCGACGATATATGTTGTATTGATAAATTAGAAGAAAATGAGTTAGCTTGAAGATTGGGGTTTTTGACTAATATTGGTGCAAGTCACTTCCAACATTTATATTTAGATGAATACATTCATTCATTAAGCGACTAAAATGGTAATGATGGATTATTATGACAACAAAGACACAAAGCAATTCATATGCTTAGAACTTATTATGCATGTTAGGTGTTTTAAGGGTGATATTTTGTTGTGTTTTTCTTTGAGTTTTTTAATTTTTTATTGTGTCTTGTTGGGTCCTAATTAGCATGTCTAATTGTTTTGTGGTGTATCTCTTCAAGTTTGGGTCGAATTATCAAGTTAGATAGGGAGGATTGGGTTTTCCAAAAGGATTGCGCGTGTCAATAATTAATGAAGTAGCAATCTTCAAGTGAACATTTTGTGTTTATGTATAAGGTTTATCATTTTATCTGGTTTGGGTTTAATTCTCACTTTATGTAGGGGTTGGGCGAGGCCAAATCAGTTCGTGATTTGATATACGTAACCTTACCATACACATTATAAATTAGTCACTAATAACATTAAATGCTAATGGTATAAATTATATACGTTTCAAATTATAAAAAAATTATGTTAAATTAAAAATATATTTTTTATTAATAAACATATTTTATGTAACTTTTATGAAATATATAGTTTTTTAAATAACTTAAAAAGTTACATTCTTTAAAAAATATTATTATTTAAAAACAGTTTTTTGAAACAAAAGTTTTAGAAATTGTAGTTAACTATAGGTAATTGTAATCCTATTTAATTTTAAAAATTATTCTATATCTTTTAAATATGAACATCCCGTGTCGTAGACGGGTTATAAACTAATACATATATGAAGTCATATGTTGGTTTGTTTAAAAAGAAAGGAAATGATTTTATATATAGTTTTGAAATTAAATAGAAAGTTAGGACTTAATTCCGCTGTAATATTTTCAACTATCGGTAATGTTTCATAAATAGTCTTTATTTATAAAGGCTAATAATCTGACTCCTTTTATGCATTAAAAATCATTGATTAAAGGTATTCGTTTATTTTGTTAGTATGGTCCATTTAGTTGTATATTAAAACTCATGACGTTGAAGGTTTAGATGCATAATTAACCCATATATGCTTTGATGACGAGGAGCACTAAAATTGATGTCCCCAAATGGTCTAATACAATATTTATTCATCATGAGACGCATCTCGTATATAAGAAATCATGAGACGTAATGAGTATCTTCGTTATTAATATTACTTTTATAATAAATTTTATTTTTTCTATTGTAAGTCAACTACAACTTAAAGAATATATTAATAAAAATAGCTACAGTTGAAGATCTGTTTGTGAAATGTAATTTTTAATCTTTTTGTAGAGCTTTTAAAACAGTAAAAGAAGTCATACTAAAAAAAGTTTATTTTTTTAAAAAACTTTGTTGGTGTTTGATTTGTTGAATTAAATAAATCGTGTTCATGCTTGTAACACTTTTTACGAGTAAAACTCAAGCTTTAGAAATAAATCTCGAATCAAAATGATATTAAACTGTTCTAAGTTAAATGAGAAGAACTCGAGCTTCTACTGAGCTCAATCTCGACTTGTTTACCCCCTTATTCTTCGTCGTTGACTTTGTAAAGTATGATGTAGTCGGAGGTGCTCTGCGACAAAAATGTTGGCCCGCAAAAATAGTCATGTAACTATTATAGAATCTAACTTGAAAACGATGTAATCTTATGAGACCAAACACATGTTCCCACTTATAATATCCTTTTCTTCTTGTTTTCCCTTTTTTAATACAACTCTTGTTGATGAATAATATTCTTGTTCTAGTGAATTGTCCATTAAGAACATATTAGCAATGCGAATTTGTCCTTTGAATCCCTTGTTTGAGAATATGAAGGTCACTTTTCTTTATACATACAGCTTTTGTCACTTCAATCTACAACTAAATTGATAGTAATCTTATATTCTTTCATCTATTTTTATAATTTTATGTCGAAAGACTCGAACCTATAACCTCACCAATGAAGTTGTGTCGTCCAACTAGATATGCTAGTTTATTTCTGTTACTTATCATGATTGAATATAACATAATCACTATAACACATGATGATTTTTTACTGCGGAAGTTACTATCTACCACGTTTCAAATTTGAGTATCATTAATTTGAATGCTACTTTAGGACTATCATACGTATTTCCTTTATAATAAATTTTAATTTATTTTTAATATTTATATTTATATGATAAATATAAGTGTACTTGTAAATAACCCAGTTTTATGAATATTAAAATTTTTATCACTTCTAAAATTATGCATGATTTTGAAATATTTGGCACAAAAGTTAATATAATTTTGATTGGGAATGGCCCGTTAGTTGTTTCCAAAGGTCAGGCCATTTGGAGAATAAAATCTTAATCATGCTTCTAGTTCTGATTTACTGAGCATTAAATATTAATACTTATTTAATTTGGTACCTTTTACAGATGAAACTGATAAACTATAATTAGTTATTAAAAACAAATCATGAAAATTTTGAAAGTAATATCATTCTAGACTATACAAATAAAAATTCATTATGGATTTTATTATTATCAATAGTTTTGTCATTTTTAGGACTATTTTGGTTGAAAACACACTTTTTCTATAAACTACAACCTTTTACACTTTAAGATCATATATTGAAATTTTGAGAAATTTTATAAATTATTGTAAGACTTTTATTATAAATAAATATCACCCTTGGTAAATACTAAATTATTAGTAGCATTGTACCAATCATGATTTAAGTAAATTTTAATGAATAAGAATCTATTTAAATTGCATTTTGAAAATGTTTACAGGTATATTTAATATATGGTTTCAAGGATAATTACATAAATACAAAATTGAATAATTTTATATTTTATAATATGTTATATTTACGTTCCAACACATTTGACAGTTATACAAGCAAAACGGCTAAACATGATGATGTAAAAGGATTTTATTTAATTTTACCAATCACACACATGATGAGAACTCATTATAATTTAAAAGATTCTAATTTTATCATAAACATTACGCGAACTAAATACCCTAAAGATCACAGTTTTCAAAAAATATACAATCTAAATGAATTCTAATTCTAATAATATTATATTCAAGAAAATGATTTTGAATATGCTATATCTTAAAATTACCCATCTCAATTATTCTATAACCCTATTTTCTTGTATCTTTTTAAATCTTTATTGTTAAGAATGTATGTATTGAGGCTTCAAAATGATGACATGAACATAAATAAGAATTCAAGTGCCATTACAAAATAGTTAAAAATGTCTCTAAGATAATAGTTAAAAAGGTCTCTAAACCTATAGGGCTCCAAACAAAATTTTTTTTATATTAGTACACTAGCTTTAGTAAATCTGTGTATTACACGGGTTGAATAAAAAAAATATTACTATAATAAAATTTATTAGTTATAAATTGATATTCTAATCTATGATAAAACAATAATATTAACTTTTTAAAATTTTGTTTCTATACCTTTTTCAAAAAACTAAATATTTTATTTTAAAATAAACCGTTTAAAAATGTCAATTTTAAAAATTTTCCTATCATAACTCTCAAATTTAAAAATACCAATTTTAAAAATTTTATATTTTTATAAAAGTTTTATGCTTTAGAAAAATTATTAAATTATAAAAAACTATTTATTTAGAAATAACATTAATAAATAAATTTCTTTTTAATTTATTAAATCTAAAAAGGTGTTAAAGAATATTTTTAGTAATCAAAGTAATTATTTAATAGGGTAGAGAGACGGGAAATTTTTGATGAGAATAATTGTGGTGTTGTCACGTGTCATCCCAAGATACCTTATTATTAAAATAGGTAGATCAATATGGACTCCAAATATTAGTTAACCACTACACTTGAATTAAAAGAGCTTTTAGTAAAAGTATATTTTTTTACTACGTGACATATAAAAGGTATTTTAACTAGCTAACCACTACACGTAGTCTAAGTTATAACTTCTATATTACGTGTCAATTACAACTTGCTTTTTTAGACTTAATATGTTACTAAAGGGTTGTTTGGTAATTTCTAAATGATTGAATGTTGAACCAATAAAAGGTCTGAACTACTAAATGTTAAATCATTAAGAGGTCTGAACCAGTAAAAGTTAATATATCGTTTAACTATTCAAAATCAAATGTCTGACTGATTCAAATAAGATGTATTATCCATTTAACATTAGACTTTTTAGCTATTCAACATGAATATAATCCTTAACCAACGTAAAGCTCAATATAGCGAAAATGAGACAGAAAATTTGGAAGCGGCTGCTTGACATTGGTTTAAACATTTGTTCGTGAAACAAATAGTCTTAATCATTAAGTGCTGAACTATTTATAAATCTAAACTGTTAAGATGTTGATAAAAATGCCGTCAAACAGCCTCTAACTAAACTTGCATCCAATCCTTTCCTAAATGTATTCTATTTTGTAGAGATACAAGATAGAAATTATTATAATTATTTATTTACTCATATGACATAATCTATTCTATTTTTAGAAATATAAGTGGGGGATTAGGAAAAATATATATTCACTCACATGACATAATATATTTTAGTTTTAGAAATATTAGTTGAGAATTAAATAAAATAGTCATTTATTTTATATATTCTACTTTTAGAAATATAGGTGGGAGTTATGAATAATAGCTATTTATTGACATGATATTATATATTCTATTTTAAGAATCTGTTTGGGTTTTATAAAAATAGACATATTCTCTTACTACATCCATCTACCAATTATTTTAAACATTATTCTGTGCATTCTATACGTAAAATTCATACATATGTATTTTAAATCAATATAGAACATTTTACTGGAAAATTCAAAGAATATTAATTATAATTACATTATACATGACACGTCCATTTAATATATGATATTACTAACTACGTCTATAATCATGAAGTACGCATAATGTTATGTATCTGTTTTAATGTTTTTGTACTATACAAAATGTCATGAAATATACTAGGGGTAAACATGGTCGGTTTGGTTCGGTTTTAAGTTAAAATCAAAACCAAAAACCGATATTTCGGGTTCTAAGTTATTAAAACCGTTTGGTTTCGGTTTTCACTTCGGTTTTGGTTCGGTTTCGGTTTTGTTTTTGGGCTTCAAGTTTTTTTTATTTAAATTGGTAAAAGTAATAAATTTAAACTAAAACCTTTTAGCTTACATCATTTTGTTAATCTTTAAACATAATCTATAGATTTTTATAATTACTTAATATTAAAATTAATTACAATTAATAAAATACAATAACAAAAAGTTCAATAAAAATAATTTAATCTACCAAAACAAAAAAAAATAAAAATTATGCTTGAAACCTAAACATCTATCTACTTTAAATAATATAAATTAGATAAGTAATTTATAGGCTAGTCATATTTATAAGTGTATGGATATACTTCAAAATTTACAAGTTCGGTTTTATGATTGCGGTTCGGTTTTTTCGGTTTCTATTACACGCAAAACCAAAACCGAACCGAAAAAATTGGTTTCAAAAAATCATCAAACCAAACCGTCGGTTTCTTATTGGTTTCCGTTTTTTCGGTTCGGTTGTGTCGGTTATTACAATTGTGGTTTGGTTATTTTGGTTTCTTGCACACCCCTAAAATATACAACTTATATGTACTTTAAAGAGAATGAGACAGTCATACGAAAAAAAGTTAGAAATGTATAAATAAAAAAAAGTAAAATGTGAGTGATATTTTAACATAATAATTTTATGATCATACATTTATATGGGAACATTAAACATACACACCAACAAATTTAATGTATATCATGGCTCTATAAGCAAGAACTTATATATGTAACACGGACATCAAGGTATATTATACCTAAAACAAATTATTTTTATATAATTGTTTTTAATTAACATTTATAAAGTAAACCAAAATACTTAACAAATTCCTTAAAAAAAGAAAAAATTAAAGTATAAGACCTGCATACATTACGTTTGATTCATAAATATTAAAACCAACACATAAACTAGTCAAACATGTTACTTCATGATTCAATGGTCGGTGTTAGACGAGTTACATCATTGTTTTTAATTTACTTTTTTTTTTTCAAAATAACCAATTTATTACTCCCCTTAAAATCACTTATCTCATGTGATTACAAAATATAAATGAATCAAACCTTATTTGAATGACGTTAATACGTTGATTTGGCTGATTACTAATAACAAACTTAATCAATGTATAAATAGAGATGGTTCATAAGAAAACCTATAATTATATGAAAATTAATAAAAATTGCAAAAAAACATTGACATAATTATAAATTTTTTGCCCTTTGAAATGATAAAAGAGTATTTTTGAGTATCTAACACATATATGTTAAATATAAATAGTTATTGGATTTTAATAATCACAACTTTTATTTTTTGGATGTGATTACTTCCAACTCAGGATATATTTACAGTCACTTATAACTTTAAACTTATTTCCATCCAATGATCAATTACTAACCGAAAGTTAACCACCGTTAGTTTTTTTTTGAAATTAGGCTAACTTTGAGCCATTTTTCAACTCTGGCACCGTCTATTCTCAAGTAAGTCCGCTTTCTATTATCTAACATTCATCATCATCTGAAATCTACTTTCACTGAGTTCGGTGGTTTAAATCAGGAGGCGGAGATGACGTGCTTTTGGGTGTGGAAGTTTCAAATTGAGGGACCTGATGATAGATTTCAACTTTTCTGTTTAGCGTTTTGGCAACAAAAACAGTCCACATCATCAAAAAACTAATAAGGCTAACTCTTATTAAGTAAGGGATCGTTGGAGGAAAATAAACTCAGAGTTGAGAGTATCTATAAATATTTACCGAGTGAGGATTAATCTCGGCCAATAAATTAAACTTAAGATTATTAAAATCCAATTACCCAATATAAATGCAAGATTGAAGAGTGTTACGTGTATGTATCACTATGTCGAATGTAATTTTTTGCGTATACAGACACCCACATATAGAGAGTAATGATAATTTTTTTTATAAATTATGTGACAAGTATTTTTTATAAACCTCCACTATATAAATAAGCTGAATTAACGTTACCGTTTTTTTTAATAAAATGTGTTGATTGTACAAATAATTGACTTTCCAGTTGAAACCTTCTGTGACCCTATCATACCCCTGTAAAATGCTGACCCCATTTGGCGTTACCTTGATATATAACCCATGATCTAATTGCCTCTAAATTCCAATTGCCCTACAAATACTTTTCACCTACAATTACCAAACTATCCTTCCAATGGATTCTTCACCTTTCACACTATTTCACGTGTTTTCCAATGTTTACAAAACCTACATCAACATCGAAACGAACGTTAGTCGGTTCACTTGTTGGCTCAATTTTATTGGACTTAAAACCATATAAATCAACTATTCACATATAACAAAATAATAATTTATATGGACTTGTAATATTACTAAACTATAAAGTCTTGAAAAGGTAAAATACAAAGTTGAAAGTAATAAGCATCAGTAAACTTAAAATTAAGCATACATGATTTTGAAATGTTTGCGAACTTTATTAATGTTGCGATATTAATATTAATGTTATTAAGTATATAAAAAAACTATATGAAGTTGACTTAATTATGAATACCTAAACAAAGATAGAAAACAATAATATATCGGTACTGTTAATCTTTGGTCTACACAACTATACACCAGTGTCACTCTTCTCGGTACCAACATGTTACTATCAGTCAACATAAACTACGATACCCGAAAAATACCTTATTTTGAATACAACTCTTTTTTTAACCAAAACATATAATACGGTAAATACAGAAAATTGTCATACCCTTTTGGTCATTTGAGTTCTCAACAAACCTCACAACCCTATCCACTTTACCTTTTCCCCTTTCTCTCTCTCACACACTTCACCACAACACACAGTGACAAAACTTCAAAAAGCCTGACTTCCTTTCAAAGTTTTTTCTTCAAATGGTGTAAGACCTCATCGACCAATTCTCCGTACAACTCCTCTCAATGTACGGACATACCACCGTTCCCTCTAGATTCCGTCAAAGATCCCCCTCCGCCACCACAACGCCACCGCAGCGCCACCGTCAACCACTCGATTTCACCGTCGCCGGCCACCGGTGTCTGTAGTTAGGTGTCGTACTGTAGTGGTTTCTCTATGGAGTGAACGCGTGCATTGAAATTGAAAGTTTGAATCAGTTTGAGAGAGTGATGGATTTGGTTGAAGGAGTCGGTGAGAGTTCCTCACCGCCGAGGAGTTTCGCTGGCTTCGCCGGCTACGAGATAGTGAATGATGTGTTTAATCGATTAGTGGAGATCGGAAACGAAGAGGCGACTGCTAATCCGGAGTTTCGTGAGCAATTGGAGGCGCACTTCAGTCGGTTACCTGCTAGGTATACCGTATATGTAGATTCTTATCAATCGATTTGTGTATCCTCTTTGCTCGTCATGATTTCGTCTGTTGAATTTTGTTACATCGTGTGTGCGTTTTGAAGCGTTGATTTGTTTATTGCGCGTGGAATTCGTGTTTAGGTTTCTTAACAATGCGATTAGCGGAAAGTGTTTGTTAATCAGATGTTTTTGGATTATAGGGAATAGAATTTGATTACACCTTAATTATGTGATTACTATAAAGGAGTGATTGCGTGTACGTTTTTAGTGCTTTAGTTTAACTTTATTATGGTTATGTTGATAAGTGATAACTCCTGTTTGAAGTGGATTTTCAAAGCTATTGTAATTTTATGTTTAGTGTGTAAAATAAGGCGTGTAAAATGGTGGCAATTTGTTTTTGGCTTTTCGGTTATTGTTTCTGTATTTTTAGTAAGGCCACACACACAAACACGTATTTATGTAATTATTATTTATATTTGTGATTATTTGAGAATTAGCACAATGTTTTAGATCAAAAGGAATAGAATTTGGTATATAAAGGCTTAATAAGTGCGTTTCTTTACTTTTGGGGATTCTGATTCATTGTGCAATAATTATGTGATGTAATTCCTGTTTGGAACCTGAGATTAAGTTAATTTCAATAATTTTTTTGGCAGTAGAAGGTGGGAAAACAGTGTCTCTATTCTATGTGTAGATATTGAAAAAGATACTTTCAGTTGTATGTTCTTGGGTTTGCGAATTGTTACTACTTATGGGTATTTGTTGCTACTTGCTAGCCACTTAAGAGTAGTTGTTGTGTACAGTGGATATTCTTTTGTATCTTCATGCTTTTTGTTCTGTCATCAATTTTCTGATGCATTTATATGTGCCAGTTATGCACTGGATATCAATGTGGATAGAGCTGAAGATGTATTGCTGCATCAGAAGCTCCTTGGCTTGGCCAAAGATCCTGAAAATCGACCTGTTTTTCATGTCCGCCTTCTGGAGGTGATGGTTAATCACACTCTGCGCCATAGTCAAAGCATTATTAAATTTTGTTCGATTTTTGAATTATGAAAAAAAGGCATGCCTATTTATTTTCGGTGTTCATTTATCTGTTCTAGCAATAAATGACCCGTGATGATGTTGATAGAGCTTATAATGTCTCTGTCTTTATTACTCACAAATTATTGACTTGCAAATTGAAGTTGGGGCCTGAGAGCCATTGGAACAGAAAAAGGAGATGGGATCATCTTTACCATCATGCCTGTGAATGCAATGCCTTCAGGCAGAAAGACCATAAAGAAGCATTGTTAAGTTAATTGAGTGATTATATTTGGGAAATCACAAGAATTGCCAGCTTTATATAGAAATTTGAGGAAGATTGTCCCCAATATTATGTTCTCCAATTATGCTTTATTACTATTTTAAATGCATATTCACTTTCCACTAGTAGACAAAGCTTAATTTAGGAATCCTTTTGCCCAAACTTTGTAGAAGTCTATGGTGCATTATGATTTTCGTCTCTCTTTGTGCATGGTTTCAGAATTTCTGGACTCGAGCTGATGGTGATGAAGATCAACAAGACTTAAGTGTTGAACTTGCATCATTACAAGCCAGGTATATAACAAAGATATCCTTGTTAGTTACATATGGTAGTATCTGCTTTTGTTGTATTCTTGTTGTCTAAAGATGCAAGCTTCTTTTTTATCTTACTTATATCACTTGTTTTCTAAAGTGACAAGAACCACGAGATGGGTTTTGAACCTTGTTCTAAACTGGAGGACCTAAACTTGGACTTCAGGAGAAATTCTCTCGACAAGGACAAAGGGAATCTTGATGGGGATTCTTTCACGAGGTACTACATATTGGAGATCTGGTGTATATATTCTCTTTGTAACTCCTCATAAGATGCTGCTTAGTATGTTGCATGTGTTTGCGATTTATTACCGATTGACCATCGTATTTCCTTCACAACATCCCAAGCTATTTACGGACATTTTACTTATTTTACTCGCGTATACATTATTGTGAATATTCTTGGGAGGGGATTAAGTTAATTGTCGACTTGTCGTGAATGTTTTACAGGCAAGATGATATCCAGGTGCCTATTCATGAAGTGATATTTTCTGCTGTTGACAAGCCTAAACTTCTCAGTCAGGTATTTGGGTGAAGGACAATACGATACTCTTTGAATTTTTGTTGTAGCATTTAAATTTCTGAACTTGTGGTATAACTTTGACGCATGGTTAGAATGATATTGATAAAAATGCCTGCAAATTAGTTCAAGGTCTATATCTTATAACATGACTTCTTTACCTCCAGCTTTCAGCTTTGCTTTCTGACATAGGACTGAACATACGTGAAGCGCATGTGTTTTCAACGATTGATGGTTTTTCTCTAGATGTGTTTGTGGTTGATGGATGGCCTCTTCAGGTAAATTTGTTTTTTTTGGTGTCATGATGTTTACAACAACTTGCTTTATTATTTTTCATGTTTTGTAACCCGGAATCATTATGGGTATGGGCAAAATAATATAATGGAGTGGGATTGTATTTTTAATCATCACCCTTGGCGGGTAGACTATGCCTAATTTTGTATTTGATAACCTTTTTGAAACCTAAACCTAGTACCCAAACACCTTTATCAAGATTGAAACTCATTTCTTTCATTCCCATACCCATAAACCAAACACTATCGTATTTCATTACGTTGTTTGCATGTTAAAGCTACTTGCTAACTGGAACCTAAGTATAAAAATGTACAACTAAAATTATTGTGTTTAAATACATACTTCAAGAGATGTATGTGTGGTGATTTTTGAATGTTGTTATGTTTGGTCAGGAAACACAAGCTTTACATGCAGCAATGGAGAGAGCAATTGCTGGGAGTGAGGTACTTCATATCTGACATTGGTTAGGTGTTCACTATGTTTCTAGTAAAATGTTGATCTCGATACTCAGTTATGAAGGGTTGTTTTTTTAATTATATGGTATGTGGGCAATAAATAATGTTTAGGGGGCTTTATACCAACTAGTGCATACTATTTTTGTAAGTGGATATTGTTTACTTTGCATAATCATTGGTGGTCAGTTGTGTTTAAGCGAGAAAAAGAGTGCTATACATTATCTGGGTTGCCGATGTGAGAACCCAATTAGTTAATAAGTATGATGGAGGCATGTTGGCCTAGAATAAAACATAAGAAATGTAGAAGGAAATCTAATGAACCTATGAACCTATGTATATACGTAAGAAAATCAGTAAAGAGGCATATGTTACAAGCACAATCAACACCCCATAGGTTGATGGTTAAATTTCTACCTTGTGCAATTTGTCACGTAGTTGATGTGGACTTTTGTAATGGATAACTTCAACTGTTTATGGTTAGTCCGAATGTGGATCGGCTTGATGGTTGGGAGATTAGTTGTGGTACACTTGTTACGATTCAGTACTAGATGATTATCAACCTCTAAAGGTCTTTTCATGAGAAAAAGATAGGTTCATGATTATATGGATCACACACACATGTATGCATATACATCCTTGTTAGCATTCAACATGGGTGAACTTGTGTAGAAGTCATCTTACAGAGTACCCATTTTGGATGACTCCTGAACTATAGTGCCTACAAATGGTTTTTCTATATAGAATCCTCCTTGAGACAACTATCTAGCCTATAGAGTTAAAGGACTAGCTACTTGGTAAGGCTTATAAAATGCCTACTTATAACTAATACCATAACATGTAGTAGCTTTTGTTATATGATATACTTCAAGCCAACAAGGGATATTTGCGTCCCACATAATCATTTCTAGTTGGAAAGGTGTTCTGCAAATCTTGGTTTTATCTTGTGACATCCGGCCCCTCGTACCACCAATATTTTCCGCTTTGCCTACGATGATCTTATGGATTTGTTTTTGGTTGCCCGGGTGAAAACATTATGCCTAGGGTGACAACAGTTTGACTAAAGGGATGTTTTCGTGCAACTGCGTCCCAATATTTTCGTGCTTAGGTGACAACAATCCAGGGATGGGTGACATCCCTAAGATGTTACAATCCTTTTGAACCAGGAATTTTCCTGTCAACAGCTGATATGACATGTGCCTAGGGTGTTACAAACACCTTTTGTTGGTCTCATCGTCCTCGATGAGGTTTGCCCCACCATCCCCATCAGTGGATGTGAGATTTGACTAAAGGTGTCCCTCTGAACACCCCCGGGACTCACCGTCCTCGATGAAGTTTGCCCTACCATCCCGAACGACAAAGGAGGGGTTTTGATACCAACTGTGACATTTGACCTCTTATACCATCACCGCTTTGCCTGCGATGAGCTCACAGATGTGCTTTTGGTTGCTCGGATAAAAACTTCGAAGGGAGGTCACCCATCTTTGGATTGTTGTCACCAGAGCATGTTTAAGTGTGGAGCTCTTCTTTCATCCACAACCAATACGGCCATAACACATTAGTGATATTAGAGATGGAACATTCTTTATGAACTAGAAATTTCTCCTGTCCACGACCGATGTGGTATTTGCGTAGGGTGTTACATATGTTGTCTCCAATCTCCATGAATCCATCTTGTCATACATGAGTGTCTTATGCTAGTGTAGTATGTTTGTGATATTTGGGGAAGTAATGTTGCTATGTGTGGATTTGGTGAAGGGGAAGTATGGATGGTTTTGCTATAACTACTACGGTGATGGAGGCATGCGGTTGTTGGTCTTGATAGACAATTTCATGGTATAAATGCCTAGGGATATGTGAGTTTGGTGGCCTAGAAAACAATGTATTAACAATAATGGTAACATAGTAATGGTTATATGTTAGATGTGTAAAGTGTATGGTGGGAAGGTAAAGGTGTGTGACTTCTCTAAAGAGTTTTGTACCGTTAAGAGGTTCTAAGTGTTAGTGAGAAAAAACAAGGTTGAAATACCTTATTATAAGGAACTATACTCGTTTAAGTTTAAGATGCGCAAAAGCTCAATGTCTATAAGCGTCGGTACTTATACCTTTGAACTTTTTAGGAGTGAGAATAACCAACATTTACGAAACTATACTTGTTAAAGTTTGAGATGAGCAAAAGCTCAATGTCTACATGCGTTGATACTAATACCTTTGAACTTTTTGGGTGTGAGAATAACCCACATTTACAGTTGATGGCTTTAAAGTTTAGTTTATTTGTGCCCAAGTCGGAGTTAGGGCACAAGAATCATTTATTAGACTAGGTTATTATTAGTGAATAGTTTAGGGTTAATTATGTAATATTGTCCTCTATATAAAGGACCCTCTATTGTAACCCTAAACACATAATTATTTAATACAATTACAATTACAAGGTTTAATTTGGTATCAGAGCCAGGAAGGCTCGATCACCACCGAAACCCTAATCAGGGCGGTCGGCCACCGCCGCCGCCCTGTCCAACCATCCATTACCGATGCTTTCATTACAATAATCACCACCACCATCTTCACCTTTAACAGGCGAATACAAACCGCCATTGTCTCTTTCCCTTAACACAACCATAGCCGTCGCCGCCAAACCCTAACCCTAGCCGCCGCCAAACCCTAATCCTAGCCATCACTAACCTTAACCCTAGCCGCCGCCAAACCCTAATCCTAGCCATCACTAAACCTTAACCCTAGCCGCCGCACAACACATACAATCACCTTTCATCGCATACAACGTGATGCTTTACCTACATTGCCACTGATATACAACTGTGGCTCCGCGAGAAGATACGCCTTCGTACAACTGATATACAACGGCGGCACACCTTCGTACAAAAGCTTTAGGCGTGGAGATACGCGAGAAGATTCACTCAAACTCACATCGCATACAACGCGATAACCGGAGAAGAACAACCGGTGCTTCACACATTCGGTGATTGCAACGACAAACAACAAGACCAATCATTTATGTTACTTTATTTATTTTATGTTTTTTAGATTTCAAGCTAAATCTCTCCCGAGCTTAGCTTGCGGGGGAATATTAGACTAGGTTATTATTAGTGAATAGTTTAGGGTTAATTATGTAATATTGTCCTCTATATAAAGGACCCTCTATTGTAACCCTAAACACACAATTATTTAATACAATTACAATTACAAGGTTTAATTCATTGAATTAGGGTCTGAATGAAAAATGATGCAAGAAGATGAAGACGCTTAGGTGTATGCAAAGTGTTTACCCATAATGTTGTCAAAATTGATACGTATCTTGTTTCTATTTGATCGTGCAATATCTAGCATAAGAAGTTCATTATCATGAATGATTCTCGTCTAAATGGAGTATATAGCTATGAGGCTATACATAGTAGATAAACCTAAAAAAGGAATGTTAAGGAAATATAATGTAACTTTTATAATGTCTTAGAAGTCGTTTTAGTTGTCTATGCCAATTTCCCTAAAATTTTTTATCTATTATTAAATTTTGGTTTATAAGGACGAAGTGATAAAGGACGAGATCAAAACTAACCTATTTTATTTAGTTTTCTTATGATTTGATTTGAATAACGAGTCACTCTAGTTTAGAAGATCCTATTCGCTTATCTCTTAATGCCTTGAACTCTTAAGACATATAATTTGACTTGACATGTTGTTAAGCAATTTATTCGCAACATCCACGTCTTACTCTTTCAAGGGAAGAGTTGTGATTTACAAAGACATGTTAAAGCTTAACCCTCCAAATAATGGAGCATCATATCCAATCTTCACGAGGGAGATCAACATTTCAAGTTTTAGCTTGCAAGTTCTTGAACATGAGTTCGTGTGACTTCTTGAAAGGAAGTAGTACAAGCTTGAAGGAAGAGTGACATTTAAAGAGTTACGGGGAGTGAGGCATATGTAAATTACTTGGATCATAACAATCAAAACATGTGCCTTTAACACATGAAGGATACATTGTAAGGATTTACTTTCATCCTTGGTTTCACTCTAACGTGTTAGGCTAACCAACAATCCTGTATAGGAACGACAAGCACAAATAAAGCATGATTAGAAGTTCATATTACATGGGGAAAAAACATAGTAATGTATGTGGTTCAGTAGGAGCGCAATTAGAATACAACTTCATCACATCCCATCAACTTGCTTGGCTCGTTTAGACAAAATGGGTCAAACAGGCTGTGTTCATGTTACATGATTTTACGTGTGTTTGGGTTAGGGTTGGTGATATTAGTCATGTTCAGGTTCTATGATTCAACTCATCAACTTGGCACGATTACACCTCTTATTAAGATCAATCGAAATTCTCTTTTGCATTATCGTTGTGCCTAGCCAGTTTAACATATAATGCTAATGATCCATCAAATAAATATGATGAGGTATTTGAAGCCAACAAGCCACTTGATGGGGATGTGGTCCCCATGACTAGAATGGACCATGTGAAATCAAGAAATTATTTAACCAGACTTTATAAGGATAGAAATAACATCCATGTTTTTTTATTGGTATGCTTCTTATGAACAAACTAGAAATAGATATCTCCGTGTCTTGTTTTCCTCAATGTAGTGAAAAGAGGATAGTTTTTTGATTAGTCAAAAAAGGAAGCCACAATTGATTGTGGATATTCTTGACTGCATACAATGTTGCAAAAGGTTCTCTTGGCATAACTTTTGGTCCCTTTTGTGTGTGTTACATTGAGGATACATGAAATACATATATATTAAAAAGTTTTCATGAAAGTTATAATATATAGAACACATGAAAAGCATATACCACTTCATTGGCTAGTGTAACACAATGATGCGTTGGAATGCATGGTGTTTATTGGTTTTGATGATAAGATAAAGATAATTAAGTTAATTTCTTTGTTACTAAAATTCTTAAATTTTCACATTTATTAATGCTTCTTACATTATGCATTCTTCAATTTTAGTAATGCAATCACCGATACCTGGTCTATTTATAGTAAGAACGTGCATACGTATGAATTTGCTAAATTCAAAACTCTTTTCATCTTTTGAAATGCATTCAGATGAGAGGACCTTCATAATCAAACTTTAAATTCAATTTTTTGTTGATCTAGGAAGAAAAAGCTAAATCAGCCTCTATATTATCAATAATGAAGGTAATTTTTAACCATTGTAGAAATCCTCATTAATATACTGCATTGTCTATTTGTAATCTCTCACTCTCTTAAGATTTTTGCTCCTTATCATCTTTGTTTCTTATTATCGTATCCACTTCAACTATAGTCTATAGTAGTCTGTTCAACCTCTGTGATTCTGCTTTACTTTCACACATCGTGTATACTTGAATCTAAACTAGATGTTTCCTTTTTATATAAGTTTCTTGTCAGTGATTTATTGCTAGGTATGCCAGGCTCTATCACTAGGAAGGCCTTTGATCTATCAATACAGGGAGAAAAAAAAAGGGTTGTGCGAGTTGCGTGAATTGCAATGGCGACAACCACTTAACCTAGTGCAATTATCAGAAAGCTATGTATGAAAGTTAATTATCAGTATTTGTTCTGAGAATTAAATTACTTTCTAATTTGCAGGGTTCATGGTCTGGTTCTTCACGGGCAAAATCAGTTAGCGAAGGAGCACCAGCTGCTCAAGCTAATTCTGTAGATATGGAGATAGATATAAGATTACTGAAGATAGGGGAAAAAATTGGATCTGGGTCCTGTGGAGATTTGTAAGTGAATTATTTCGTACATGTATAGTATATGTCACTCAATATTTTAATTTTGCTCTGTATTATCTTTCACTCTTGGCAAGGCACCGTGGAATGTACGTTGGTGAGGATATTGCTGTAAAAATTCTAAAATCTGAAACCCTAAATCAAGCGTTGGAGGATGAGTTTCGTCATGAAGTAGCTATTCTCAGGTAACGTTCTTGTGGAATCATGTAATCTTTGATTAAAGCATTATTGGATACACTTTTAGTTCAATAATATCCTTCCAATTCATTGCACGGAATCCCCTCCCCCTGCTCTTTCTCTGTTCACACACGCACACACATATTGATTCTAATATTTTGATAATTTATTTTAACTAATTTTTGCAGAGAGGTCCAGCATAGAAATGTTGTTCGTTTTATCGGTGCTTGTACAAAGCAACCACACCTGTGCATAATAACAGGTACTGAAGTTCTGGATATTGATTTTTTCATTTGTTTGGTAGTGGCTAGTTGGCTACTAAGTATTTTTGTTAAATCTTTACATATTTTGGTCACCAATATTGTGATCTTACTCTATGACAAGCACAATTTGTTTTTTCTTTTGTCCTTAATTTTAAATTCATCCCTTACTGTGGCTTTTCTTTCGGCTTGTAGAATACATGTCTGGAGGCAGCCTTTATGAATATTTGCATAAGAATCATCACACTGTAACACTTTCACAGTTGGTGAAGTTTGCAATAGATGTTTCTAGGGGAATGGAGTACTTACATAAGAATAATATTATTCATAGGGATCTGAAGACTGCAAATTTGCTTATGGACAGTCATAATGTAAGTTCATTGTTTATCTTCACATATTAGTGCTCAGAAATTTCAATCTAAGTCGATGATGTCAATTAGATCCAACTTCGGTTTGTTTATCTTTCCTTTAGGTTGTAAAGGTGGCTGATTTTGGGGTAGCCCGTTTTCTGAATCAAGAGGGAATTATGACAGCCGAAACAGGAACATATAGATGGATGGCTCCTGAGGTTTGTCTTTAATGCATTTTGAAGTTGTGGATACATAGAGTTCTAAATAGAGGCGGAATTACAACCCCTTTTACAAATTGAGTCGATTTAGCTTATGTTTAATTCGTACTGGTCAAATAACAAAAGTAGCTTAGAAGGTTGGACGAGTTTAAACTCGACTATTTTCAAAGCACAGAACTTCCTAAATTTATTGATTTAAAAAGTTAACTTGTATTGAAATAATATATTTTCTGTTTTCTGTATTGCTCTGTTTGCAGGTTATAAATCATCAACCATATGATCAAAAAGCCGATGTTTTTAGTTTTGCGATTGTTTTGTGGGAGCTTGTGACAGCTAAGGTTGGATCCATAGGCTGTTAAAATGTCATTCTAATTTAACCGAAAGAAAGGCTTTAGTTCCAACTTTTTGATACTGTAATGAACCGAATAGATTTCATTTAGTTGACTAATATTTATTTGTGTTGTAGATTCCCTACGATAACATGACGCCATTGCAAGCGGCCTTGGGAGTAAGACAGGTCAGTACTTCTCTACAGTTAAATCTTACATGAATGTTATGAATATATAGAAAATAATATATGCTTGATTAATAAGTGTATTGTGTCAACACCAAGGAAGTATGGCTGGTGATTTAATTTTGTCAATTACAAGTTTGACATTCAAAGTCAAAGGGGGTCTATTGATGGATATTGCAAATGTTTTTCTACAAATGGAAATTGAGAATCTAAGCGCATGCTGTATCTTTTGAATGGTTTTAGGGACGTCGGCCAGATCTTCCAAATACACACCCGAAGCTCTTGGAATTGATGAAAAGATGTTGGCAAACTGACCCTAGCGTCCGTCCTCCTTTTTCTGAAGTCAAAGTTGAACTTGAAAGTTTACTACAAGAAGTTCAGGTACAGAAATACAGAATATACTACCTCATTAAAAGTAAAAGGAACTTAAAGAAAAGTAAACAAGAAGTCACATGCACATTGTAAGTGAATTTCGACTTGTTTACCGGTGTGGATTTTAACCTATTTACTTATCACGTCAAGCAGTGAAATAAAATTAAAAACTTAAAAAAGGAAGCAGGGTTTATAATCACATAAAACTACTTTTAGTGGGTCAAGTAGATTACCATTGAAATATTGTAATTTTGTAAGAATATCTGTCATCCAAGTAGTTGTTACAAAGGTTTAAAATTTTTTATAAATAGTTATTGTTGAATAAAACTACAAAAAAGTATCATATTTCTGTAGTACTCTATTTTTAATTTTACTTTTAATAAAAAGATTTTACAGGATCGGTAAAATTGACCCCCAATCTCACGCATTCCATTCCATTCATTGTTTCCGGTTGATCACAAATGTACTTAAGGGTCAAAGACTCCATAAGCTTATTGCTTTTAAAATGCTACAAGAACGACAGTTGTAATTCGCTCTTATTTATCAGCTTCTTGACGTGTGTATACGCATTTTTCGCAACTAACTACTTCTAGAACAATGTTAAATTTGCAGGGGAAGGGAAAGGGGACGTGGATGATGCCGATACCAAATGGGAGCTAGGTACGTTTAATTATAGGAAAATGGCATAAAACTAGAGTTTTAGTATCTATGTAGAAGAAGGGTAGTAGATGATATGATAATAGGTGAGTGGGAGTTGAATAGCGAGTGTACAGAGGTGTTTTCTTGAGAGAAATATGGAAGTAAAAGAAACAGAAGAGAAGGTAACAAAGAGAATGAAATATGAGTGGGCAGCTTGTAATAGATTATACTCCAACCATCTTCACTAAAGACGTGTTTTGTCTGTCAGTCTGCTATTGTCTGTCTGGTTGATGGTTTTTATAGCTTATTAGATTGTTGAAAAAAATGATCTTATTTTAGTTGTTAATGGAACTGGAGTGTGTGGGTACATCTTAAACCCAAGATATGATCCAAAACTAATTAATTACCAACTCTCTATTTTTTGTTAGGTTTTAATAAAACACTTATATTTTATTTTAACAATAAAAAATCATTTAAAGTTTTGTATTGTTCTAATCTTATAAGTTAGGGTTATATATAAGCTTTAGAATTTTAAATATTATTTGACATTATGCGACCTAAACAGAAGATATACGACTCTTGGTTACTTTTTTTTTCCGAGTTGATATTAATGAAACACTTATAAAACCTTGGTATTATTTTAGCTGATATATTGAAACACTTGGTTGCTGTTTGGTATTTTTATCATGATCTAGTGGTATATTGGTATATTATAGTGTTTACTTTTTACAAAAATGATAAGAATTTGAGTACTTGCATATACAAGGTCAGGTGGAATTTGATGGTAAAAATTGCTGTTTAGAAAAAACACTATTTAGAGGAACTTTCTTTGAATTACCCATTATTTTAGGTTATATGATAAATTATAACCGGTAAATAGTAACATAGTTATGTATATTTCGTTTATTGAAAAGTCTCAACATTTATGAAAAGTTCCTTAAATGGGCCATGTATTGTTGGTTTATGTTGATGGGTTGACTATGTTATGTTATAAAGATATCAAGGAAGATTCGCAAAGTTGGATACCCTTAGTGGTTGAGCTTAGTTGGGCCAAACGCAAGAACAAGGGCATATTTGGTACTGTAGTGATGTGCAAACCAGGTATCGGGTCATAACTGAAACCAGGTTCAATCCGGGTTGGGCTTTAGGTTTTTTTGTATCCGGTTATTGATGAATCCAGGTCGGGTTTACTTACTTGAAAACCCTACCCGTCATACCTTGGTGGGGTAGGATCAGGTCCAGAACCGGGTTTAATACCGGGTTTAGTTTTTTTCCCCCTTCTTTTCTTTTCTTCTGTGTATGTCCAATACCGGGTTTAACTCGTGTTTAAAATGGGCCGGGTCGGGTTCGCTAAAAACTCAAAAACTAAAACCGGTTCTACACTACGGGTTTAAACAGGTCCATCTCGGGTATGTCTCCCATTGGGTACTACCCCTACCGGGTTCGGGTCAGGTACACCAGGTTAGGTACACCGGGTCGGGCCCACTGGTGGGTGGTTAAACACCCTCCTCATTGCTACAGTTATCTAATTAACTTGTGGCTTGTAGCCGTTCAAAAGGAAAAGAAATTGTGGCTTGTAACTTGTTCAGACTTGACTAGGAAGAATGAGTTCAAGCTATTGTGACCTCACTCACTCGAGTAGAAAGCGCGTATAAAACTAGTATAACTAGAACTAAACTATATAGTATCTAACTAGAAAAAAAAAACATAAATGGAAGTGGCACAACCAATACTTCCATTTGGTTCTCCGCAAGTTCTTGTTGTTGTGCTGCGATAGTCATATACTGCGACTGCTCTCGACTTTTTTTTCTCTATTTCTCTACATCAACGATCACACAGTGGCCACCAATGACGAACAGGACAACAATGAAAATAATGACATATTTCAACAAGCCTAAGTGTATTATATGAACTAATGAAAGAGTCGATGGAAGACTATCTGAAAGAATTTATGAACTAGTTGGTTATGTACAGAAGTGGGATTTAGTTTATTTAATAAACGATTAAATAGTGAAAGCATTTTAAACAAGATCAAATGTTGAAGAAAAGAAAACTTTAATATGATATATTGATATCAGACTAGATAAATATTAGAAAACTCTGTAATATCATAAATAGTGATATTAAAGTTATTCCATTACATGATAACCCCATCAAGATTTATCTCACCTTTAGGGATTGCTATCATAAATGGGTGCGTTTGCGAACTTCGTTACGCGCCTTGCGTCGATGATATTAACGTCGATGATATTAACGTTCTTTAGTACATAAAATAAACCTATTATGGAGATCAAAACATGAATAGGAAAAAGGTATATAACAATGTTATTTGATTGGTATAGTCTCATCTTTCATGAACTGACACGTTACCGTTAGTCGATATAACTTATGGTATCCAAAACCTACTCTATTTTTAAAACAGCTCCGATTTTAAAAAAATTATACTAGCACGTCAAGAAAATTTTTAAAGACAACCATAAATTTTTAAACAAATTTTTGAAAGAAAAGTTATTATAGAATTAAAATCAAACTAATAAAAAATTAATAGATAGATAAAGTATATTATATATAGTACAAGGAGTAAAGTTTTTTATTGACATTTGTTTATTACGATAACCCGTTATCCCTAATATATCGAATACTTACGTTATAATTATGTAGTGCAACTAACTTTTACATCACGTTACACAACTAATGTAATGATTTTTCTCGCATTTAAAAATTTTTTCCCCTCTTTTTAAAAGAACTTCACCCTTTTATCAAAACCTTTTTAACTTCTTTTTGTGATTTATTTTTATACAAATTACACCATCAAATTGATTGTTTTAATATCTATAATTCAATTATAATATTGCTATATTTTTTTTATCGTTTGTTGTAGACCACGAGTTTTGTTAATGTAACTTTAACTTACAATGGTGACATGACTTGCTGTGGACCACTAATTAAGTTAATAAGGTATCATAATAAACAAGAGTTAACATTTGATTTTTTACATGGAGTCAAGTTAAAACATTAGAAATTTAAGGGACTTTATCGTAAGTTATTGAGAAAATTACAAAAATAGTCCATGTGGTTTGATTATATTACAAGTTTGGTCCCTAGATTTTAAAAATTACAAATTTAGTCCAAACATTTAAAAGTTTGTTGTAAATTTAGTCCCCACCGTTAGTGTCCATTAGTTTTTAAACGATCGAGGGACTAAATATGCAATATGGTCAAACCATAGGGACCAATTGTGCAATTTTCTTTAAAAACTAAAAAAGCTAAACAAATCAAATAAAAATTAAAAAAACTTAAAATTAAATTTTAAAAGATTCAAATAAACTTTAATAAATAAATTCAATAATCGTTAAAAAATAGAATAAAGGTTAAAAAAGCAAACCAAATTTAAAAAGTAAATAAAAGTAACAATAAAATGCATATAAAAATAGAAAATGAGGAAATGAGAATTATGCTTAAAATTTTATTTTTATAATTATTTTTGATGAAATTCATGTCATGTTTAAATCGAAGAATCCAAAACCTTGTGAAAGTATAAACTGAAAAAAACAAAAAATGAAATTGAATCGTTTTTTATTTTTTAACTTTAATATTTTTCAATATTTATTTTGAATTTTACAAATATTTATTATTGATGTGTATTTAAATTTCTTATGTTTTATTTTAATTTCTTTTAAATTTTATTTGATTTTCATTTTTTTAATTTTTAGAGCAAATTGCACAATTAGTCCTTATGGTTTGATCATGTTGCATATTTAGTCTCTAGATGGTTAAAAACTAACGGACACTAACGGTGGGGGACCAAATTTGCAACAAACTTCTAAATGTTTGAACTAAATTTGCCATTTTTAAAATATAAGGACCAAACTTACAATTTGATCAAACCACAGGGACTATTTTTACAATTTTCTCTAAATTATTTGAGGGATTAAATTATAAAACTGAGTGCTGGTCGGTATGCTATCGGTGAGTATATGCAATATCGAAGAACAATGCATGAAATTTATTATGAAATCCCAAGAATTTTTATAGTATTTTAGTTTTTATTTTCAAAAGTTGTTCTTAATTGTGAAACATATGTTGTTCATTTGGTGACAAACTATAATTTTATCTCAAACAAAATTTCTCAAAATTAGTTTTATAATATATATGATAGCTTCATTCAGGATCTATTAGGCCAAAGCTGGGGAGCACATTTTTCATAGAAGGGTAGGAAAGAAAACGAAAGGATTTGTGATAGAACTCAAAAATATCAGCTTGAGTAACTTCTAATAAAAAGTACAGATAGTGCCCTGTTCGAGAAGGGTGATATCCAATTACAAGGATTAGAAACACTACTTTTGATAAACTAAACAAATACCCCCTACACACATCCTAAGAAGTAAACATAAATAGGAAGAATAAGGGCAGTTAGGCTGCAGATTTGCAGTTACTCGCTAAACAATAGCAAACTAAACAATCGCTAACCATTCTTCCACTAACCCTAATAGGTTGCTGCCCCTTTGACCCGGTACCAAGGTCCACCAACCCACCCAATTAGGATCTGGGTTTGTATCAGTGCATCCTCCCTGGACAAGTGACTTGACCTCAAGTCGAATGCTGGACCGGTACCCAAATGGCTCCACAGATAGGAGATGAAATGCTGTTGAATTCTCATTGCTCTTCCCTTTCATGGGTCCCACACAATGATAAATGTATAACCATATGCTTTGCAAGTTCTAGTGTTGCTTGGTAAGTTTCAGAACATGCTAGACCAGACAAGAGTATCCTAGGGCATAATTAAGGCAGATCAGAGGCATATTTCAGGAATTCATTGCGTTTCAGATGTGTATATATGGAAGAAATCAACACTCTTTTATTTCCTTGTCACCTTGAAACTAATGAGATTGGTGGGTCAATATCTTTAAGCAAGCCTCTAATTCCACTAATTTTTCCTCTCCTCTTCCGATCATGGCTGCTTTTTGCTATTAATTTCTTTATCGGTGCCCAAGCTTCAATTGCGGTGCCATCAATTTTGCCGGCGTGCATTTCGTCATACATTTCATTGTGCCCTAATCTCATCACCGGTTATGTCAATTTGGTCAGTGATTCTTCCACCAATGCTGGATCTAAGTGGCTGAAGAGGATCATGGTCAGACCCATGCAGTTCCTCAATCACTATGTTCTTCAAATTATCCTCTGATTCTTTACTGTTATAACAATCTCTTATCACTTAAACTTTGATTTCTTCAACATCGTCCCTCAAAGATGCAAGAATGACATCTAGATTTGCTATAATGGTTGCTAGTTGATCTGCCAAGTTTTGGGTTACAGGTGCCATTTGATTTCTCGACAATGGAACCAAATGATAGAACCCAAAAAAAAAATAGCTTGAGTAACTTCAAATAAAAAGTACAGATAGAGCCCTGTTCGAGAAGGGTGATCTCCGATTACAAGGATTAGAAACCCTACTTTTGATAAACTTAATAAAGACCCCTACACACATCCTAAAAAGTAAACATAAATAGGAAGAATAGGGGCAGTTAGGCTGCAGATCTGCAGTTACTCCCTAAACAATAGCAAACCATGATAGTTATGCTGCAATTACTCCCTTAAACAAGATCAAACCATTCTTCCACTAACCCCAATAGGTTGCTGCCCCTTTGACCCGGTACCAATGCCCACCAACCCACCCAATTAGGATCCGAGTTTGTATCAATTTGTGGGTTTAATAAACACGAACATAATCAAGTATTAGTTTGAATTTTATATTTCAAGAAAGGAAACATATAAGCATGCTACATACATATGTATGGCCTCAAAGATATTAAGAGCATTTGGATAAAACAACATGACAAAACAAACACTAATGCATGCATCTTTAATTAAGGTCATATGTCCCTTAGAACTTTATGATCTAGATATGTGTTAGTCGTTATTAATACTGAATGTATCATTTTATCGAAAATGAAGTTATTTAAATGTTTACTCTCATGTGTATAACTAAATAGGAAAGAGGTTGGGTTCTTAGTAGTAGAGAAGGGGGTGGAGCCTATTGAATATAGGATGGTAGGGGTAGTGGTGACTTAGGAGGTGGTGGAGTCTTTCCTTGGGTGTATGCTAGACCGGGTGGCGGTGGAGGAGTCTTGCCTTGGGTGTAAGGTGAACCTGAAGGTGGTGAAGAACTCTTAGGTGGTGGTGGAGTCTTGCCTTGTGTGTATGGTGAACCAGATGGTGGTGGTGGTGGTGGAGTCTTGGCTTGGGTGTACGGTGAACCAGATGGTGGTGGTGGTGGAGTCTTGCCTTGGGTGTACAATGTAGCAGACGGTGGTGGTGGTGGAGTCTTGCCTTGGGTGTACGATGAGCCAGACGGTGGTGGTGGTGGTGGAATCTTGCCTTGGGTGTACGGTGAGCCAGACGGTGGTGGTGGTGGAGTCTTGCCTTGGGTGTACGGTGAACCAGACGGTGGTGGTGGTGGAGTCTTGCCTTGGGTGTACGGTGAGCCAAATAGTGGTGGTGGTGGTGGAGTCTTGCCTTGGATGTACTGTGAGCCAAACGATGGAGGTGGTGGAGTCTTGCCTTGGGGTACGGTGAACCAGACGGTGGTGGTGGTGGAGTCTTGCCTTGGGTGTATGGGGAACTAGAGGGTGGTGGTGGTGGAGTCTTGCCTTGTGTGTATGGTGAGCCAGATGGTGGTGGCGGTGGAGTCTTGCCTTTGGTGTACGGTGAGCCAGATGGTGATGGTGGTGGAGTCTTGCCTTGGGTGTACGGTGAACCAGATGGTGGTGGTGGAGTCTTGTCATGGGTGTACGGCGAACCAGACGGTGGTGGTGGCGTCTTGCCATGGGTGTATGGTGAACTAGATGGTGGTGGTGGTGGAGTCTTGCCTTGGGTGTACAGGGAACCCGATGGTGGTGGTGGAGTCTTGCCCTGGGTGTATGATGAACCAGATGGTGGTGGTGGTGGAGTTTTGCCGTGGCTGTGCGGTGAACCTGATGGTGGTGGTGGTGGAGTCTTACCCTGGGCGTATGATGGAGTAGGTGGCGGTGGAGTCTTGCCATGGATGATATTCTTCTCTAGGTAGGTTGCACTCATTGAGGATGGGAATGCTAAGGAAACTATGGCAACAAAAAGAGACAATACTAAAGAGGCCATTACATGCCCATTCATTTTTCTTGTTATCATTTCATGAGTTATGCTTTCATGCCTTTACCTCTTTATATAGTTAAATATTTTGACCTTTATGGCACGTGTGTTATATTTGGACCTTCTAAATTTTTGTTATTTTCACATGCTATTGGTTATTGATTGTACGCTACTTTGATTTGAAAATGTTTTGTAATATTTAATTTCTTTTAAATTTAATTTGATGTATTGGTAGTTTTTATATCCCAAATCCGCCATAAAATATTAAAATTCAAGCTTATAAACTAACATATTTATCATTGACGTAATAATTCTTACATGTTTATAAGTGGAAACACCTATTTTATGTTACAAAATGAGATTTTTAGAATTACAGCTTGGTTTTACTTAAGATAACGTCGGTAAAAAAATTATATCTTCATCCATTTATATATATATATATATTAAACTAGGTTAAATTCTCGGTAAAAAATTATGTCTTCATCCATTTATATATATTAAACTAGGTTAGATTCTCAAACATTACAAGGATTGAATTATAAAAAATATAATAAATAAATATTTTATATGTGAATAAGTTATTATTTGATTTTAGAGGGTCACACGTAACAAATGACTTAATTCTATTAGACTTTTTTGAAACATCCTACATTCATTACTGATTTAAAATTTATTTTAGAAGAAGTATTCTGTTTTATTAGGTTGATATTAATCAACATATTAAGTAATGACGAAAAATTAAATTATTATGATATTAGATTATAAGAAATAATTTAGTTGGCTAAAATAATAAGCTATAATGTTCAGGCGAAAAAGCTTATGTAGGTGTTTTAGAATTATGTCATGTGTCCCTTGTAATTTTTATTTATTAAATTATAGATAATAAGCATATGGAATCGTTTCAACAAATATAAAATAACATATATACAGTAAAAATTCATAATATTTCAAAATATAAAAAAATAAATGCTTCTAAATCTTATAAGTTGTAATTAATTAATTAAATTTAATTATAAAGAATGTATTTAAAGACGAAAATTTTTGGTCAATCAAAAGTTATTATACATTTAATGTTATAAAATTATATCAAATATGAAAATGTTTAAGTGGTATTTAATCAATTTATGAGTTTATAAATTTAAATTAAAATAGATATGGACAATGTTTAGACGGGAAACAGAAATCTAAGGTCTCTAAAATGATTAAACGTAACACTAAAAACATTTGTTAATTACAGAAAGTGAACGGTTACTACTAACTTTGATACACATAAATTAGTATTACTAATTTTTTTCCTAAATCAAAATTTAATTTCACCTTTACAACATTATCAACTCTTATCATGTGTCATGTTATATCTATATACTATATTCCTCAACTATAACACTGAAACTTAAACTCTAGATACAGATTGTACATAACATTAGTCGGACATTATTTATAAAATGACGAGTTCTATGTAACTTGACATTTGTTTAAAGAGACATAAGCTTGTTAAATTTTTTACAGTGATCGAATCTGAATGAAAACCGAGCTATGGGCATTCCTTAAAAATTTAAAATCATACATTAGAACTCCATTGTTTTTAATAACATTACATTGTTTTCTAAGACATTAGAATTTAAGGAGTAAATATTGTCGGGAGGCAACAATCTTCCATTTAAACTAACAAACATCCCTAATAATTACCTAATTTACATGTACTTGTCTTCATTCATCATGTGCAAATTTAGTGTACGTAATTACGTCTAAGATTAAGAGAAAACAAACAAATTTATTTGCAGATAAGCTAAATGAGTAATAATAAAATATAACTAATAAAAACCAAATTTAATCATCAAAATTTTTAATCTACATATGTGTTATGAGAAGCACAAATTAGAAAAGTAAATAAACCATCAATAAAAAATGTTAAACCACTTTAGATTTTTTCTCTAATAAACTGAAAAAACATGTGAGAATATAAAAAAAATATAATAAATCTCAAATTCTTTCAATAGGCCACATTAGTTTTAAAACTCACCGTCACTAACAATTTTGTGTTGCATTGATTCACCTGAAGTCGTATACATTTCTATCTATCTAATTTTCGAAAGAGAAAGGTTCCAATATATTTGTGGATACTTGCACTTTTCAATAGATTACGGGTTTTATTTAAATTAAATTTGTTCCAAACAAAAGCAACATAACTCACTATATATAAGATGCCAATCTTACTAGGATGAGACTCTTAAGAAGTTAATGTTAGAGATGATCACTATGTTTGCACGACATTACTATTATACAATGTATTTGTGAAAGAAGAAAAAGTTTTATAGTAATATATCATATTTTTTATACAATTTTGAATTGTGGTTATTCTTTCAAGGCTATCAAGTGTACTTTTCACTTAATTTAACATTAAGATTATAACATTAATTTTCACTTTTCTATCGTCAAACCATGTAAATGTGTTCACTCTCGTCGCTTAAGAAAATTCTAATAATATTTTTATGTTTTAATAATAAACATAAACAGTATTATTATAAGATTAACATTATTGAAAGAAAATACTAATAAATAAAAAGGTACACTTCATATCGAGAGACCACAAATGTAAAATACAAAAAAAATATATATAGCTTCCCCCTATAAACACTACAAGGAACAACCCCAAAACCAACCACCATGTAACCATTAGTCCATTAACAATGGTTTGTTGCTTGGTGTGATGAGCTCGCAATGGGTTGGGTATGTGTCGGATATTGCTATCATCATCTTAACATGCGTATGAAATTGTCCTAATGCCTAGTCTAGTATTCGTAAGGTATCCAACACTAAATGCGGATCATGTGTGTGGTGTTGATTATTGTACGTAGTCTAGAATGTATAAAAAAATCAAATAAACAAACTTGAAACTTGAACTCTTGAACTTGAATTTAATCTTTAAATAATCAAATTTTGATCAGTCTTTGAAATTATGAAACATTATCAGATAAACTTATTTCATGTGTTACCTGTGATTAACTAATCAGATTAAACAGATCCTTGATGGAATTAAATTTTGTTAAAACCATGCCCATATCAGAAACCTACGGACTTTTAAGTGTGAGCTCACAAACTCATATAATCTTAATTGAGTCCAATATAAAATAAAATAAATCTAACATCTAAAGTTACTCTCAAATGAGCCCAACAATATTATTATTAGCTCACTAAACATACCAAAGTCAAAATAATATTTAGAACTAAATTGAGTTTGCACTCCCACGACACCTAACTTGTATAATTTTTAACGTTAATTCTTCGATCAGCAAGTTAATCTAATATACTAAATGTGTGTTGATAGCACTAAAATGACTAACATGTGGGCTTTTTGTCAAAAAAAATTGTATGTTTTACTCTGGTAACTAGTAATTGTTAACACTTTTTCTTTTAAGCGAAACCTGACCAGAAAAGAAATGTAAAAATAAGTTCATTCTCCAGTTGAGGCTTACAGAAACAATAAGGAGATAAATCCCTTGCCTAGCCTTAGAAGATACCCGGCACAGTGTTAGCTGGCTCGCTCCAGGTGCATGAGTAGCTTTGCTGGCTCTTATACGAAAGGTACCGACCTCTTTTAGTGGTTCTTGCTTGCTCTTTAAAGCTGATCTGGTGCTGTCTCGTTCCTTCAGTTTGTTCTGATTCCAATGAAGGATACTATATTCTGCCTACACAACTACCTTGCTTGGTGGTTCAAAATGGAAGTCTAGGTGCCCAACATCAGTCATTCTAATGGAATATCGAACTAGGAATTGAAAGACTTTCTTTCTTTATATAGGAGTCAATTACATACCAGAAATCTCGAACAGTTCACTCTAAAAGAAAGTGGATTTGGTCTCGACTAAGCCGATTTGGTGATCGGTGGATGAAGGATGAATGGTTTAGCCCAGTATAGCAACCGCAACGGTAGAAAGGAATGGAATGATATCGGGTGAACAGAATCTCTGTCTCGGATTCCGTGGAGCTTAAGGATCAATATGATGGCTGGTTTCTCGGCAGGGAAGGAATGGGAAATCGTCAAAGATGACTTCTAATCTTCGATGAGTATAAAGGAAGGGCTCTAATTGAAGAACTTGGGCTGTATTGTGACATCGAGTCTATTGGACCAGGGGATGAGCCCCTCGACTGTTACCATAGGAAGGTAGCTCTGGACATAGCGCAAGGGCTTAAGTCATCGATTCAAATCCTATCTTTTTTCGGTATGCCACTCCGCGAGCAAGGAGCGAGAAAACAAAGTGGGCTGTGGTGATGTCAGAATTTGCACCTATTTCGTGTTGATAGCACTAAAACGAGTAACATGTGGGCATACCCACAGGTATCGGTATACCCGTTTTAGTCTTATGTGATTAAAACCTACATATTCGGATGTCTATAACCCTAAATCATCTTAAACACACCTCAAAACCAAATTGAAATATAAAATATCCAGCTATACATCTAACAATTTTATAATAACAATTGAATTCTAGAATTTAACACACTATTAATTATATAGGCTAATTGTATTTAATAATCCAAACCATGATCTATTGGTTGGTAACAAAATTCATACTATCAATTTGGCTTATAATAATCCTAACTTTTATTTTTATTGTCAATGGTAATCCTAATAACATAATTCTACATTGATTCATACTTGATTTCCATTCGTACTCACGATAATAATTGTGAATGAAACAAAAAAACGTACAACGAAATGGAGTGAAAATCGAGTGAAAATTACAATATCCTTTAAGTAACACTGATAGTATATGTCAGAGTTTAGATTATTAAATCTAATTTTACTTAATCATATGATAATTCTATATCCTTTAGGTACACAATATATCAATTTATTCAATCTTGATATGAGTATTAAATAGATTTTCTATCTTATGCTTATGGGAGTTGGGCCTGTTATGTCTGGATCAACAGTTTGTACTTTCTAGATCATGTTGGACTTTGATAATAAGGAAGGTTTGGGTTGTGTTATGGTCCTTATGGACATTGAGTAAAAGTTGTATTGTGTCGAACAGATATATCGATTTTGAAGAGAAAAAAGTCAATTATTAATTTTGCTATTAAACAAAGACAAATATCAAAGAAGGTATAAGAATTACCGGTTAGCAAAATGATTTATTTTTCGAATGTTAAACGCAGAAGGAGAATGAAAAACTTGAAAAGTGATAGATCAAAGCAAGATTAAATTTATTGGGAAAAAAATAAAATTAAGTGTTATAAATGCAGACTATTTTAAGCTTGATCTAATATTCATAGACTTTGGGGTTTCATGTTCGTGTATAAATATATAATATATGTATCACTTGTGTAAAACCCTAATAGAATGAATAAGCTTTTCGTCCTATTTTTTTCTTTCTCTCTTATTTTTTTTGTTTACAACAGTAAGGTATTTTTAATCATGTCTATTTAGTCAAAAAGTAATTTACGTCTACACAAATAAAGACAACCCACTATGTTTAAAATATATTAATACAATTAATATAGTTTATTTCAACCATACATTTATGTTTCAATTATTATATTATATATCTTACTCGCAAATAGATTTTTATTTATTATAGCATCTTGTTTAAACTTTGAATCCTTCGTTAAACTAGACCCTAGGTAAATGCTATATTGTTTGTGGAAATGGGATGTGTTAGATTCATAAGAAATGATCCGTTACAAATATCATTAATTTGTTTTGTTCTTTTTGATTGTGGATAAAAGGATATATCATTAATATGTTTTGGGCGTTTTGACTGTTAATAAAAGGTAATGTTCATAGTTAAGAGTGCTCGGGAGGGTAAAATCCAAGATGTATGAACTCCTGGTAGGGTTGTAAATGAGCCACACGAACACAAATAAAACTTAATTCATGTTCGTTGAAGTTGTTCATGAACCGTTCACGACCTCTAACCAAACGATATTTCTTGTTCAAGTTCGTACCTTAATAAAATGAACTGTTCACGAATAACTACTGAACATAAATAAAAACAAATAAAATCAAATAAACACAAATAAATATTCATGAACATAAAATCATAAATGAAAGTTTGTCAAATTTTAACACAAACTTGACATAATTATCTAAACGTACTTAACATAATTATCATTACTATGATTAACACAAAATGAAAAAGCTTGTCAAGTTATAACATAAACTAACGTTAAAAATGGTTAAATGAACATAAATTTTTATGTTATAACATAACAAGTTATAACATAAAATTTCTTGTTATGTTATAACATAAAATTTTTAAATAAACAAAAACAAACAAACATAAACGAATATCTTATCGAATGTTCACGATCACAAATAAGCACTAATCTAATTTTTGTGATCTTGTATCTTCAATATTAAATCTGATTCCGCTTGAAATGAACTACAAGAAATAAGTTTAAATGGTAATGAAAAACTACGTGCTAAACAGCCTTAATCCTTCAAGACAATTCAACATATGGAGTTTTACTGTTTATGGTGCTTTCTTTTTCTTGTTAAAATTATTTTAATTTCTAATCTTAGATAATACCTTTTTAATACAAAAGTAAACATGCCTTTATCATTTTAAAATTTAATATGTTCTCATTTTATTAGTAATTTTTATTTTATTTTATGCCAGACCCAATGTATTGGTGAGGTATGAGGAAATTTAATGAGATATATGCAAACCATACTTCTATCTTAAAGATAGAAATTAAGACTGCTTAAAAAAATAAAAACAAAAACAAAAAAAACACTCATGTATGCATACAAACGCCCAAGCGTTCATGTACGTATTCATTTATTAAAATACATCGAAAATGTTCAACTAAAGGGGCGTGTTTTCAACTTATAGATGTACGTTTGATACCTTGTTAAATAAAAATGTTAGTCATAGGGTTGAGCACTACTCCACCTATCTTAAAGATTATTTCTTTCCATAAAAGTAACACATCAAAAAGTTGATTAAGTTTTTAGCTTCTATACGACAAAGACTAGAAGATTCGAGTCGAATACTCAAGAGTTAGTGATGAACTTTCTTCACATAGAAAGTTTTTTAGTATCTATATACTTGTATTAGAAATACAGCACTGATTTTTGTTTTAGAGAATCATTCTAACAGAAACTTAAGGCACATTAAATGCAAATTTAACACAATAAAACTCTATTTCAAGAAATCCAACATTGATTTATCACCAAACAGCTCCACTTCTTTTTACTATATTAACTCGGTGCCAACAATAATGTAGAAATTCTTAATATCAATTATAACATACAAACAGTGCATTAAATTTCAGTGCGCATTTCTAAATTTCACATCTACTAAAGTTTAATAACAAAGGATTACCAGAAATATTTTCATATTATAGTGTTGTCATCGAGTATTTTTTCCAAACTTTAGGACGACATTTAGTCTCTACTATGTTTAGCCTAATCCCATATATTAGCACCCATTAAACACGACTTATAGAATAATGAAAGATTACAACAATGTTTTATATTGTTTGAGAATATTTGACTAGAGAGATTATAAAGTATTATGAAGTAGTCTTTGGGTGGTTGCCAAATGAGACATTCACCTATTGTACTACTATTTAGGCTAATTTTAAAACATCTTATCTATATTGTTTTATACAACTATATACATGATTTAAAACTCTTCCTAGATCTCTCATCTCTCCATGAATCTTCTAATGGAGTCTTAAAAAACATTTATCGAAGGTTTTTTTGACTTACTGGCTAGTAATTTGAAAACTTTGAAATCTCCTTCCACTCCTATTCAACCATTTTAATCTGTACGTATTTGTATTTTAGACGGGACATCATGGCATTCTTCTTCACCAAACCCATGACTTCCTTGCCATGCTATCGCGCGTAGTACAACTTTCAATCTACGCGTGCGCTTCTCTGATGACTAGAAATTGTTATTGGACAAAAAGTTAACGTTGTTGGTAGATTAACTAACTTCAATTTTTTTTAATTTTAACGTCATGTGTTGAAGCTTAATCACTACTATGGATTATATTATCATATGCTTTGTGCCATTATCCATGATGACATTAATCGGGGAGACATTTGCAGCTGGAAATTAATTTACAGATGTATTTAAACGCCTATAAAAGTTACTGTGTTTATTATATAACGTGATTATTACTTTTTAATTTAAGACATATAAATTTAAATTTAATAATATAAATTCTTTTTAGTTTACTTTTTCCGGAATGTGATTATATGAGTCATAAAAGATAAAGTAGTGAAATGTGCCGGAAACATTAAAAAGATTCCTCCACTTAAAGATTTTCAGTAAAAGGAGAATAACATTAACATAAGCCCAAACAAATTGTTAAACAATACAAAATGAGAAAATCATGAATATATTTATTTTTAGATGCACTTGGTACACTAGTGTTTAAATAAACTTCTACTTGTCAATGAATTTATTTGCGTCTTACGTTCTTGTATCATCACAAATTACTTAAAATATTTACATCTGATCCATTTTATATCTAGTTAAACTTGGATTATTAATAGAGTATCATTTTTTCTTAAGCTAATCGATCTTTCACGTATTTTCTTTGTCTTTTATGAAAAACTTTCACGTATTACTTGTTTTATAGAATGTAAGATAGGTTTTATGTGTTATAAATTATGATAACATGTAAACATAAAGTAATACATAAAACTTGATCATGCATTTCATGAATATAGTAAAATAAATTTATTTAACCTAGCTAATCTACCATGTGAATATACATAAAATTAATTATATGAAAAATTGAAAAAGGAATAAAGTATAACTAAAGGAGTAGGTGAATGATATTACGGGTGGTTTTTTTGGAGGAGAAGTATTATATTCCGGACCGTAGCAAGGTAGGGGAAGAACCTCGACTGAGAGGTGCTTCAAATTACGACAACAATAGTTGTTTAAACATTCATCTTTAAAAAAATGTTTAGGCGTCTAAAACACGTGTAGATGTTTTATTAACATAAAAAATAAATAAAACCATATATGATCTTCGTCTTTAATTTAAAATTTGATGGGGGTACAATCCATGCTAACAAGCACCTTACAGAGTGACTTCTAATTGTTTATTCTAAAACATCATAAGTATTAAACCTTTCATAAACATTTTATGTTCATTAGCTACCATTTCATTATAGCATAACATTGCAAATCGCATCAAGTTACTTTACTTTATCATTAATGCTAGTCGTTAATGGGTGGATGGTTATAATATAATCATGCATTAGCATTAAAACTTCATAATTCATCATGGTTCATAAACATTAGTCATAACATATCACACGATCAATCTTATAAAAGAAGTCATCATAGAAGGGCCATAAAGCCACAGGTGTCCTTTTTTCTATTTCCCCTATGGAACAAACATAAAGTCATAGTATTGTCATGTGACTTCTTCATCTTATGTCTACACTAGGTTTAGGAACGTCTGGGTAGTATTCCTTTGCCTATACTAGGTTTAGGTTTGTCTTCCTAGTGTGCTACTAGACTTTTGTTCATCTCCCTAATGCCATAATTAAAAATTCTATTGTTTTGCTTATATCGGGTTGACGACTTTTTCTAGTTGGGGTGTGCAAGAAACCAAAATAACCAAACCACAATCATAATAACCGACACAACTGAACAAAAAAAAAACCGAGACCAATAAGAAACCGACGGTTTGTTTTTATGATTTTTTAAAAACCGGTTTTTTCGGTTCGGTTTGGTTTTCCGTGTAATAGAAACCGAAAAAACCGAACCGCAACCATAAAACCGAACTTGTAAATTTTGAAGTATATTCATACATTTATAAACATAACCAGCCCATAAATTACTTATTTAATTTATGCTATCTAAAATAGATAGATGTTTAAGTTTCGAGCATAATTTTTAATTTTTTTATTTTGGTAGATTAAATTATTTTTATTGAACTTTTTGTTATTGTATTTTATTGATTGTAATTAATTTTAATGTTTAATAATTATAAGAATCTATAGATTATGTTTAAAGATCAATAAAATGATGTAAATTCAAAGGTTCTAGCTTAAATTTATTACTTTAAACCAATTTGAATAAAAAAACAAAAAAAAAATTGAAGCCCAAAAACAAAACCGAAAACGAAACGGAAGTGAAAACCGAAAACCAAAAACCGAAAAAACCAAAAACCGAACGGTTTTAAAAACCTAGAAACCGAAATATCGGTTGTTGGTTTTGGTTTTAGCTTAAAAGCGAACCAAACAGACCATGCTCACCCCTACTTTCTAGTATAAAACTAGGTTTAGGAACACATATTCTTTTGCATACAACGGGTTTGGGTGTGTCTCCCTACCGTGATACTAGGTTTAGGTGCGCCTTCCTATTGTCACAAATATAACTTACTATATTTATCATCCCTTAAACATTTTATATTTCTCTATTATTATTATTATT